>OY720218.1:3750000-5000000 GCA_963082605.1 Rhodophaea formosa | reverse complement strand
ACCACGAGCCGCGGTCTTGCCTGTTGATCGTGTTGTTTTTTTTTTGTTTTAATTATTTCCTATTAAATCAACATCTCCTTAAACATAGTTAAAATCTCTCATTTAAGAAATGGCGAACGATAGAAATATACATTCATAATCATAATAATAACGAACCACGTGCCATGCTCTTGTATCTTGTATGTGTTGTTTCTATTTGTGTATTTTCTATAAACGAAGTTTAAAACTATTTCATAAAGTCGTAAGTAATGAATTACTACGTACGGAGTATGAATTTAATATTGAGACGGCGAACGAGGAGCCTCATGTATATGATGGGATAAATTAATTAATAATACGGAAACACAAGACACGCTCTTGCCTCTTGGACCTGATGCTTCCTTTTAAGTAGGTACGTCCTAAAATAAACCTAGCGATAGCTTAAGATTAAAAGTGAATAAAATGTTTCCTAAACGTTAGTACTAACGGTATACAAACAATAAGACCTATGGAGAGTAATGCGTGCACCAAACATTCATCTCACCAACCTTGAATTAAAAACCTGTTGGTCCATAGGTTTTGCCTCTTTGTTGATAAGCTGTAAATGGCGTTATGGGTTCTATGGGAAATATTAACTAACAGCGCAACACAACTCTAAGTATTCCCAAACTTGTATGCAAACTTGGACGAAGGTAGTTGCTCTAATAAATAGCAAACACTAGCGCCCAACGTGGTACTTGCTTATCGGCTTAATTAAGGATATTTAATCGTTTATTGAGAAGTTCTATAGCATAGCTAGTTTATTATATTATTTTTACTATTTAGGTATAATTCTTCTTTACTGCTAAGTCTAGCATCCTGCTAGAGTAGCTATCAATATTGTTGCAGATACGAGCAGATACGATGTAGATATAGTGCCACATCGTTAAGCAAAAAAGTCATACCTACTGCGTATATGTAATCAGAAGAATTCTCTAATAAAGAAAAGAAGGGTCTCGCCTATCTTGAAAGATTCCGTAGCGCATTGGTTAACACGCCGTCTGTTAACACAAGGGTATAGATTTCGATTCTTGGCGCGGGCAAACACTTGTACTTACTTTTCACAGGTTCCGCAGTTCTAGAGCTACCCAAAGAGGGTTGGCGTAAGGCCTTTTGGCCTTGTAATCTTTACCTCTGTCTGCTCCGTAAGGGATAAAGACGTGATTCTGTATCCGTAGCCCTACGTGGCACTCACTCGTTGTCGCTGCGCAATTAGGGATATTTTAATTAACTTTGCGAGCGTTATGAACGGCAATTTTGAATCCTATTCTGTTAATTGAATACGTGGCCCGCGCCCGAATGGTATTGTTGTTGTTTGCTTAACCCGCAATATCCAGTAGCTTTTTGGATATGCTAGCAGGGGTTTCTAACAGCCCCCAACAAGTTTCGACCCTTACCTGTTAATCAGTTCTTAAAATTCGTACAAAAATGGGTGACAGCTTGCCTAAAATATAAATAGTTCTTTCTTTGTATGTCAATATAGAGATAAATTTGTGTATAGAATGAAGCAACATTTTCAGAACAATTATTCTAGGGCCAAAATATCACGTTTATTATTGACGAAAGCGTGTTAAATATATGGCAAACGTAACGCTTAATGGTTCATATTATCAATAGATCCATCTCTGTGAATATTGAAACTATAAATAAAGTAAAAATTACTAAAATTACGAAACAAAAATCACTCCTCTGCCAACAGCTGAACCGATTTTTGTAAAAAATGTCTAAAAACATCGCCAAGACACCTGTTTTCTAATACAAAAACCGCATGCTAATCGGTTCACCCGTTTTAGATCTACAGTGCCTTAGACGGAAACTTATGATATTGCTCTTTTCGAGTCGGGGGTTCAAAGCAGCTTATTTAAACCCACCTGAGACGACAACCCGCGCCATCGTCCGCGGGTTAACGCCGGCCGTTTAATACGCCTCTCTGCTTGTACGGGCCTCGATTACCGGCTCCATGTGTGCTGTTTATCTCGAGAGCTAATAGAATATGGAAATGGGACGAATCAGTTAGGTCATACACGCACAATCAAGATTTTGATCTTTTTAGTATTGTTAAGTAAACAGAAATTGGTAGATTTATCTATGCTAATATTATAAAGACGAAAGGTTCGGTTGTTTATTTGCTTTTAACAGACTCCGAAAATACTGATTTTCAAAATTCTTTAACCTAAAGAAAGCTTATTTATCTGCGGGTGACATAGGCTATTACAGCCGGCCGCCTGCTTGACGCCATCCCCATTTGCGTGGCTCCAGAACCGGTCATAAATAACGGTGAAAATGAAATACGACTTTTGACTGCGCTTAGAATCGAACCCTGAGCCGCTCGTCTACCGGTTTGGTGTACCTCTGCATCACGGATGCTGGCGGTTTATAGAATTTTCACGTCTTTAAGAGTTGTCTTTGTCCTACAAGGCTTTAACTGCAATTATGGCTTTGTTGTGCAAGTTTATCGAACCACTTCAAAGTTTATTCCTCCATTGTGTTCAAATGTTTTAATGAAATCAAGGAATTATTTCAATGAATATATGAATGGCCTACCTTGTATCTAACAGTTTTAAAAAAAATATTTCTCAGTTTCCTTTTGAACTTGTATGATGTTCTACTATTAATTTAACTGTTGCATGACATTAGATTGTATTTATTATTGATATTGTACTATAATTATCTCGAATGCTAAAATTCCTACGCCAGTGGTGGCAGAATATGTTTGCACTTCACATTTGTTAACATCAATTTATGTTATATATACCATATTCTAAGGAATAAATGACTATATTCTATTCTATTCATTCCAACTTAACAAAGTTAACTCATAAACGTTGATTTCGGTTTGCCCTGTTTGGGTATTCCTTTAAACGCTTCGCATAATTCGCTAGTTTCCACGGGCAAGTTGCGCTCGCAACCAAAGGCAAACAAAACCGACGCGCAAACTTGTATGCAAACTCGGAGAAGCAACTCCCTAATAAAGAACAAACATTGTGGCTTTGGCGCCCAACGTGTCGCTTGCTTTATACTGGGAACCTCGATTTGCGAAGATAAATAGTACTGAAAAAAAAAAGTGTTTAATTCTTATATATATTTCAATAAAAAATTGACGATGCGGCAAGCAACAGATCACTATTTTCGTTCCGCTTCCCACGAGCATCTAGCCGAGCCGGCCGAGTTACACTTCGAACCGAAGGCAAACAAAACCGACGCGCAAACTTTTATGCAAACACAGAGGAGTAACTCCCTAATAAAGAACAAACATTGTGAGTTTGGCGCCCAATGTGTCACTTGCTTTGTACTGTGGACCTGCGAAGATTATCTGGAAGAACTTTTTAAGATTTGTTAATTAAAGTCAACAATGCGGCTAGCAACTAATCACTATTGCTCCGCTTTTCATGAGCATCTACGGGCAAGTTGGTGTGAAGGCAAACATTACCGGCGTGCAAACTTGTATGCAAACTCAGAGAAGAAACTCCCTAATAAAGAACAAACATTGCGGCCTTTGGCGCCCAACTTGTCGCTTGCTTTGTACTGTGGTCCTCGATTTGCGGAGATTAACTGTAAGATTTTTAAACGGCTAGCAACCCATCACTATTTTTGTTCCGCTTCCCATGGGCAACTATGACAAAGTAGCGCTCGCAACCGAAGGCAAACAAAACCGGCGCGCAAAGTTGTATTACAAACACGGAGGAACAACTCCCTAATAAATAACAAACACTGCGGCTTTGGCGCCCAACGTGTCTCTTTCTTTGTACTGTGGACCACGAACTACTAATTTAAAAAATTTAGAGATTTCAAAGCTTTTAAATTTTTACATGAGTTTTTATCATAACAAGATAATTTTTACAGTGTTTTTTTTTTACGAGCTATTAAGCTTACGCTTGCGAGATGTGACAAGGGAAGACAATACGCAGAGGGTGCAAGAGTTTAATCAGAGGGCGCAGATTTTGTTTGGTAACGGGGTGTCTACCTACCAAATCGGTGCAGTTTTTTTGGAGATTTACATCAAAAGTAAATTTTTAACACAAAAGTACAATTTCCTACAGAACTTGTTCGGTTATCTGCACACACATAGTACAGAAGAGATGTTTCTGCTAGGCTAAGTGTGCGCCCAAGAGATTGCACTTACGTGTCAAATCGAAGAAACTCTGTTTGTACGTTTCAGAATCGTTCAGCGCCATCTTGTGCGAAGTCCTGTAGTTATATGGTGACGGTCACCACATACCTTTCGGATCATACTAAATTAGATTCATTTACCCCGTAAAGAAAAAGACATAAGCTCAGAAGCTGCCCTCGCCTGATTAAATCCTTGAACCGTCTGCGAATTGACTTCCCTCGTCACGTACTGACGTCGCTCCGCAACAAATATGGATACGTTATTCGGCAGCACGGGGTCATGAATTTCATTACGTATGCATGAATACTGTTATCTTGAGATTTGATTATCTATAAGACAAGCTCAATAGGTAATTAATCGTCTTATACGCCAATTGTTTGATGTCACATTGACATTATGTAGTCTAGTGTGCTAAAAATCTCGAAAATTATCTATGCGGGTCATTTATTGGGCAGTAGCTCCAAGTTTGCTTATGCTAGGGTATAATTGATTTTGGTAAATGGAACAACTAATGCAGAACGATAATGGTTCAGCTAAACTATTAGAAATACAAAAATGAAGCTTTAGCAAAAGTTGTTCAGTCCAACGAGCATTTTTTGTCCAAGCATTAAAATCGAAGATTTGAAGCTCCAGCCTCCAAGTTAAATCTACATTAGTTCGGTTTTATAATAATAAGCCGCGGAGTCGTTAAAATACACGCGAACGAAGTTGCGGGCCTCATTTAGTGTAAAATAAAAATACTATTCATAAAAGATAACACCCACTTTATTAAATAAGACTCTTAATACCTTCTAACAAGCCGTATTATAAGACTCCTAAGAAATTCTTTTATGTCTATGAATTTTAATCCTAAAATTCGATATGCAGAAAATAAACTAACTATAAAACTTAGATAGCTTATATTGTTAGATAACATTCGGAATCCAAATACTTATTGACCTTTAACACCTTGATTTTTACTTTCTATTGCGAACGTGTTTCAAATGAAAGTGAGCACAATCAGGATGTATAAAGCATTAAAACATAACCATTCTAAACCGACTGAAAAACGGAGGAGGTTAACGCCTGAAGTACACAGCCGCGAATGCGGACCGGAAGCATTCCGGAACGGAAAATAGGTGGAACCCGAATCGCTGTTGTATGATTCCGTTCCGGCTACGTTCCGCTTGCGGTGTGAGACGCGACAAACAAAACCATACTAGACAGCGTTTCGCGGTCCGCCAATATTCCGTTCCGAAACGCTTCCGGTCCGCGTTCGCGGCTGCGTGCTACAGGCGTAACAAATCGACGCGTATATATTTTTTTTATGTATGAGCACGCGTACCTTTTTTAATGGTCCGATTTTGATAATTCTTTTTTTTTATGGGCAAGGGTAAAAAATTAAGGGTGAGCAAAAGCAACTCTAATGTTAGAAAAACTGATAATAACTAAAACGGAGGATAATTGATTTTTGCTTTTTAGGTGGTTTAATTTTTGCGTTAAAAAGTTTAATTATTGAAGACTGCTTATAAGTAATCTTAATTTTTAAATAAATTTTATTTATTTTTATAATTTTTTAGGTTATTTTTATGTTGTCAAAGTATGCCAACTGATCATACGTATTAAGGTTTGGCTGTATCACAGTCACGTCACAGGTGACATGCTTGTATGTTCGCATTTGTTTGTCTTTCCATGCGTCCGTTTGTTACTACATTTATCTTCCAAGATTTGGTCTACATAAGCCAATCCATTGATTACGCCTCATCAATTTTGATGATTCTATCATCACCGTCTGGCACAAATATTTTTAATTTAAAGAAATGTCAAAACTATATTATTTAATAAGCCTTAGAATAAAGATAGTGGTATGGGTAATATAATATTGATATTGTGAATTATTTATACAGTTTTTTGAGAAAAAATAATCACTCATATATTCTTTGTAGCCTACGAATAAGTATTACTTATTCGTAGTTTGTAGCTAAAAAAGCCATAAGTTACGTGCGACATCACAAACCTTAAGACCCATCCCCCCGTTGTCACACGCTGTCACTCTTTGTTGACCCCTCCCCTTAACGTTTATGGATGACTCGCAACAAGGCAAATTAGATAATTTATAATAAAAAAAAAATTGCAAAATCTTAAAAAAACCGGCCAAGTGTGAGTCAAACTCGCGCAATGAGGGTTCCGTACAATATGCTTCGTGAACACACACACAATGTGCAAAAAATGTTTTATTCAATTGACTAGCGCCATCTTGTGGTGTTTTAGTGAACTATTTCCCTAGATGAACTTATTATTGTGAGTTTACCACTTAATTTTCAAGTGATAGAATTCTTATTATTTTTCCTGTAATCTTCAAGGAATGAACTATATTTTGTATTTTTTTCAAAATTTTCGGCCCTGTAGTTTCGGAGATCAGGGGGGGGAATGGTCAATTTTTGCCTTCTTTCGTGAATAAAATCAAAAGTATTGATTTTACCCGAACAAAAAAAAATATTTTTGAGATCCTCATAATGAGCCCTTTCATTTGATATATGACACAGTAAGGTTTGCAAAACTTTTTTTTAAAATTTTGTAGTTGGGCCCCCCAAAATGACCCTTATTTCAAAAAAAAATTTATTTACTTTGCACATCCGTGTTTGGGTCATAGTATTACACTATCTTACCAAATTTCATCTAATTTGGTTCAGTAGATTCGGAGAAAATCGGCTGTGACAGACGGACGGACGGACAGACAGACGCTCGAGTGATCCTATAAGGGTTCCGTTTTTCAACTTTTGTACGGAACCCTAAAAAGATACAAACCTCAACAAGGCGATCGTCATCTTGGCATGCAGATACTCATGAGCGTTTTATACAAGCAATATAACCGAATATTATGTTCTGAACACTGTTTTTCGTTTCTGTTTTGCAATAAAAAGTAAAGTAAAAAGTAGTTTATTATTATCTTCAACAAATCTGATACATACATAACAAGTTACAAAGTTTATAATAATATGTGCTTAAAATACAGATTGGAGGAGACTGGAGTCTGTAGAAGGCAGGGCCTGTATACAGTACTCCAGGGCTCTCCGCCACCTGACGGACACATTTCATTGGGAATTAACCCGTGGTGAAAATGTGGAACTTAAAATTATAAAAGAAATAAACCTGACCTAACCTTATATTATAAAAGAGTTTAATATATAATAATATTTAAGGCAAGATCCGACAATTATTTAAGAGGCTGTATAAAATACTCTGTATCGTTATAATCAAGTGTTATAAGATAATTAAATATTAGCAATTTACATGAACGTTTTGTAAGGTGGACAATGTTTAACTTAGAGTGCAGTTTATTATACAAAAAAGGCCCAAAATAAAACACGTGGAACCCTAATTCAAACAAGCAACAAAATAATAGCTCGTACCGATATTTTCCTGGAACATGCAGGGTGCATTGACACGAAAACTAGGCCAGAATAGAAGTTTCCAGAAAAATATAAATCTCAATAGAGAAACGACACCATATTGTTAAGTCGGGCAACGTCCCTGTCCCGTGACGTCATCGGCAATTTGCGCTCATCATAAAAATTACGATCCGGTCGGAACCCGTTAGTTCCGCGCGTAATTACAGTAAGTAACAATTTATTTATGTTATTACAAAACAAACGAATAATTTTATTCATTGGATTGTTCAATAATCATTTTAATTCAATAAAATTGTATTTCTGTCGTTATGGTCAAAAAACTATGAAAACAATTGACATTAAAGGAGTACTTAAGTGTTTTTGTTCTCGCGCAGTGCACAAATTTCCGTCGAAAATCATGCCAATAGATGGTGCGGCAAGCAATCCGTCTCTTTTGATTACATTTTCCATCCACAGGCCTATCACAGCACTAAGTTTCGTGCTCTATCAACCCCGGTGTTAAAGACATTATTCATAGGACTCTTTTTTTTTTCATTAAAAGTGTAAATAATATTTAAAATTTAATTAAGTTCAAATTTTTTTTATCGCTTACCAATAAAAAACATTATTTCTATCGTTATTGATTGCTGTTGTACAACTGTAACTGTAAACTTATAAGTAGATCGCAGAACTTAGTACAAGCGCGCCAACACTTGCGAATGCAAGTATCATGGAAATGAGAGTTGTTTTATGAGGCCAGCGTTATGTAAATTTTTGACCGTCGATTCGGTTCATTGTTCGCCGAATGTCTGCCGTCGATTATTGTCATTTCGATGATCGAGCGGCGGGGCCGTGACGGCTAATTGAGAGTGCGCCGGCCGCGCGCGCATAGGAAACAGTGGCATTGTGAAAATCAGTGCGCGTACGCGTGTTTTTCGCGCAGCTGATCGCCGCGCGCCGGCGACGTTCGAATTTCGAAATGACCCGCGCTCAAAAAGTTGTTTTGTGCCAGTGTTAATGTTTTCTTTTTAAATCTTACATAGTTTTTGAAAAATGGAATGGTGTTCAGTGTTTACCGACGCTGTAAAAGAAGCGTCCAAGGTGCAATTTGTGTTTGTTTTCGACTCCGTTTTTCTTAATCGCGATAATGTTGACCCACATCAGGACCAAGTTTGCGAGGCGTTTCGAAATTTCACTAGAGGATTTACCGACGGCTCCGTCCACCGATAAGAGGATTGAGTCGTTCGTATCGCGCACGTGTCTCGGTTGTTATGCCCGGCATGTTTCCGGATTACAATCATCGCCGTTCAATTGTATATGTATTGAATTCCGTTCATATCGGATTCATACGTGAGCTATCTCGTTAGCACAAAAGGTTTCTGTCTGCGTTATCTACAGAGCGCAGCTCTTGCATTCGGAGAGCGATATAACAGTAATATCGAGTACGGTCGGTAAAAAGCGCAAAAAACAGCCAGTTTGGACCAAATAGAGCACGTTAGCGGTCAGCGACTTGTTAGACACAGTCTGGGGTTTTGTCATTTGAGGTTTGTCACATTTTCGGACACAAATGTACGGATGCTAAAATTAACATAATCGTGACGGAATTGCGACCTTATGCAGTAGACAACAAAGGTTGTTTGCGCTTTTTTGTTTGTATACAAAAGCGGAGTCTTGAGCAGCCTGTGTGTGTTATGGACGGCGTTTTCCTTGAAGGTACAGTCGGGGCCTTAAATATGTTAAACAGCGATAATCATAGGTCGTTGCCACCACCTTCGCCGATAGAAAATATTTTTCTCGAGTTCTATCACGTAACTTGGAAAATAAAAATATATTTCCATCCATCCATTATTATTTTATGATTTTTATTTTTGTCACACTTCGTTGAGCATTTAATGCAATGCTTTTTATAGTATAAAGGTGGTTAATTTACAATTTCACTTGAGTAATTTCTTATCAAAACATTTAAGTAGGTATCTACCTAATTATGCTTTCATAAAATATTTAACTTATAAAACTGCTGACACCAGGAAAATGTAGGTTTAGATCATGGACGTATACGTCCATGGTTTAGATAATCTAAATTAATAAAATTTCACTGAATTATATTCTTACTTTTTTATCTTAGAAAAAGTAATAAAGTATAAATGTAAGAGTATTTTAAATTTCCTTTCTATTGTTTCCTCGGACTGGAAATGGTCATCATGATGGAATGCAATTTTTATACCTACTTTGAAAATGTAGGTTGAATGTAAAGGTTGAATGGTAGTCCGCTGATGCAGCAAGGTCAAAAAGACATCAAGAGCAAACATTTTACCCAGCTGTTATATGTTTAATTTCATCCTACATTAACCATATTAGTATAGGTTTACACTATACACTATATTATACGCATACATGCCGAAATTTTGATCGTTTTGGAACTTTAAAGGTTCTTCAGGCATGCTATACACAATTTTTCTTATGGGACTTAGGTATGCTGAATATTCAAAACAAATTACGTTCCCATACAAATTGGCCTTAGCTGAATATTTTTATATGGAAATTTTTTTTTAGTCTTCAGCATTAGTCCCATAGGCAAAGTTGTCCATATCAGCGAGTTGAACTACCCCTTTAAGGGTTCAAAACAATCAGAATTTCGCCTTGTGCGTATGTTGTAATATTAAGTATGTAGGTTTTTTATTTGTTTGTTTGCAATAGGGAGTATTCACGTAATTTTTTTATTTGCTTAGTATAATCCTTAATAACCACAGTAAAAAGATATGAAAAAACTTTTAAAATATCGTAATTAACGACGAAGGTGTGAAACTTTAAAGTTTAAATAAGAAAGAGAAGTCCGATATGGACTATTGACGTCATAGTCTATGTCATGCATACATTCATTTGCCATATAAAATAGTGTTTTTCGCGAGTGAGATAGACATATTTTCGTAAAATCATTTTATCTCCTGCCTTTTTAAACCAAATTTTATTGTTTTTACATTCAATTCTAAAGTATTAAATGTAAAAACCTTCGAGCAACACGGCCTCCGTACCGGACGGAGGGAGTGGGCAAAGCGACAATTTACTATGACAATTTTTCTGGCGTTTTTTGCGGGGGGAAATGTGCACACAAGTTTAGTTCCGCACACCTACATACAAAACTTAAACTGTCACTTGATAGTAATTATGACATTGTCACAAAAAATGACATAAAAAGAAAAAATAATTTGTGTACAGATGAGTCACACACAACTAACACATAGACATGCATATGCCTAATTTTGGCTTGTACCTTGACAGAGGGGAATGCAGCGTATGGCTACTCCCTTCCGTGTTGCTCGAAGGTAAAAACAGAATAAAATTTGATTTTTGGATAAACTGGTAAGATAACAGATATTTTTTTCATGCATATCCCTATTATTTCACATGACACAAACAGTCGTCAGGGGTGAGATGAAGTATACTACCTTTGATCCAGCAAAAAGCATGTTCCGGCAGAGTAGACCAACATGAACGTGAGCGAAGCCACAGCTGAACCTCGTAAATTATAATCTCGTTTTTACGAACTCTACCCACGGAAAACTTGATATGGCGACATATACAAGTACTACAGTACAGAGATGTATTATTTTGATAGGCCAATAGCCCCGCAGCCTTGATCTCAGAATCCGCAGTGACTCACGCCGTTCGGACCTCTTGTTTCATTTAAATACATTAGCTACCCTGACTAACTTGTTACGACATATTATATGTGTTTGATTTGACTAATCTTCAATTATTCAAATTAATCTTAACTAACGGCAATCTTACATCTCAGACTATCTCTATCTTGCTAGGTAATGTAGACTAGACAGTAATAGATCTTGGAAACGGTTTAAGTTAATATGCATCTAAGATGCCTTTAAGTATTCGGGTGTAAGGTGAAGACTAAAGTATAACGCTCTTTAGTACTGCCAATAATATTTATTATGCCAAATTTTTTAGTAGCTATTTTTGTCCCACTGCTGGGCAAAGGGCTCACCGATGTCCACTATAATATTAATTTGTGATTTTCTGAAAAGAAAAAAACTCACCGTAAGATCGTGGAATACGTGAAGTAAAATCTAGCTATAACCTGCTTTATCGTTTTGAAAATGTTCTCATTAAACTATTAAATATTAAAGTTAGGGCAAAATAAATAGCGCTAGTGACTAAAGATATTACTAAAATAAACTTTGGTAGGTTATAGGTAGGCATTCTGCTATACTTTGCTATTCAACGTAATTTCGAACATTTTTGCAACATTTCATTAAATACAAAAACTAGTTCAAAAATTATATAATCCAGATAATGTTTAGATTCACATTCATCTTCATGCAAAATGTATAAATATTTGGTATAATTAATTAATATCAGGATTGTAAGACGTCGATATTTGTAACAAAAACCATGCTACTGGAATATATTCTTTATTTCGCATTGTATTGGATTCGTTTTGGCTTGTTTGTTTTGAACTCACGCGCTGCTGGTTTTTGTATGCAGATTTTAGACGTGCATAAAATTAAGATTGGCAAGGTCGTCTGCTCTTCATACCTATAAGTTTTTTCTTGAGATAAAAAGTGTTATGTGTAAGAAAAGCTGTATAGCGATATTAGCTATATCTTGGCATCTATTTAATGGTTAAGTATTTTGTTATAAATGATAGAGCATAATTGAATAGTTATACTGTCCTAATCTCACATTCACAAATATAGCTATACATTTATGAAGATCTGCTGTTACCACACCACGCAAATAAAACGTTCAAAATATCGAAACATTCACACGAATATGAGCATGTAATGTTATTTTTGGAGACAAGAATGCCACCGGAAACACACAAGCCACAAATGCCTTATTTTTATTTGTTTTGCTTACGCAAGTACAGATGGTTACAGTATCATTATATCTTACGTATCGATATTACCAAATCGAATCTCCGTATCAATTGCACAGTTTTGCAACAGAGAACTTTCACCCAAGGCCGAAAACGCCGATACGTTCTGCACCACTGCATGCTTGGCGATAGCTGTTTCTCTTTCGCACGCATAGCCTTTAATCATGATAGAGTGAGATGGATATAGTTTTGCTAGTGCGGAGTCGATCTTGATTGAGAGAAAGTATTTGTCGCGAAGTTGGCGATGCAGGACGAGGCCTTATAAGGTTCGGAATAATATTAAGATATTCTTGGAGTCGAGTCTTCTTTTCGTTTGTATGCGGAAACGTTTTATTTCCGAGCTTGTAGAATTTGTTTTTAGTGATTGCTTATGTTACTTCATGGGAAATATCATCATTATAAAATTTTTAGTTTGTCAAAAAATATGGGATATACAGAGTATTATTCGGTTTATAAAGTTAAATTATTGATTTTCAAGTAAAAAGTAATTTCAAATGTTCCTATATTTTTAATGGTTTTCAGTTTTACATTTCCTGACAAAGAGTAAGTCATCTGTAAGTTATCAGAAATCTTTTAGTCACATAATTATTTATAAATATTACTTGAGTCCCTTTTATCCTTTTAATATTATTATTGTGAAAGTTTGTATGGATGAGAAGAATTTAGGACGTGAAGCTGTTTGTTACTTCTTCACCCAAAATTTATTGGATTAAATTTGATAAAACTTTACAAAATATACAGCTGACAATTAAGATTGGTACATGGCTATAAATTACGCGGATGAAATATCGCGATACAGTATTATTGCTCATACAAGAGAAGAAAACAGTTCACAAACTCAACAGGATTACACAATCTGTCCACGAGAGAGCGAGGACGGCGGATATCAAAACACATTGTGTCCGTTTCTATTGTTACCTGAGCAATCGAATCGTGTCGTGTGTTTGGACTACTTTGAGCAGTTTATGGGCCAAGTGAAACTGATCGCTGAAGCTTTGTTTGGTTTTGTTTAGAGAAAGAAAATTGTAGCCAGCTGATTTATTACGAGTATTTACTCTTGAAATATAACTTTTGTAATTGTATCACTGATAGATCATACAAGAACACAGTTCACAAATGATAGCATTACACAATATGTTCACGAGAGTGCGAGTACGGTGGATATCAAAACACATTGTGTCCGTTTCTATTGTTACCTGAGCAATCGAATCGTATCATGTGTTGGGACTACTTTGAGCAGTTTATGGGCCAAGTGAAACTGATCGCTGTAGCATTTGTTAGGTTTTGTTGTTGGAAAAGAAAATGTTGTCAGTTGATTATCTATCTATACTCTTGACATATTACAAACTAATAATTAATGTATCACTTATAGATTATACAAGAGAAGAACACGGTTCACAAATGATAGCATTACACAATCTGTCCACGAGAGAGCGAGGACGGTGGTTATCAAAACACATTGTGTTCGTTTCTATTGTTACCTGAGCAATCGAATCGCATCGTGTGTTTGGACTACTTTAAGCAGTTTATGGGCCAAGTGAAACTGATCGCTGTAGCATTTATTAGGTTTTGTTGAGAGAAAGAAAATTTTAGTCAGTTGATTTATTACGAGTATTTACTCTTGAAACATAACTTTTATAATTGTATCACTGATAGATCATACAAGAACACAGTTCACAAATGATAGCATTACACAATCTGTCCACGAGAGAGCGAGGACGGTGGTTATCAAAACACATTGTGTTCGTTTCTATTGTTACGAGTACCTGAGCAATCGAATCACATCGTGTGTTTGGACTACTTTGAGCAGTTTATGGGCCAAGTGAAACTGATCGCTGTAGCATTTGTTTGGTTTTGTTTAGAGAAAGAAATTCGTTGTCTGTTGATTTATTATTAATTCTTGAAATATTACTAATCATAACTGCATCATTGATCGATCATACACAGTTAACAAACGATACGGTTACACAATCTGTCGACGAGAGAGCGAGGACGGCGGATATCAAAACACATTGTGTCCGTTTGTATTGTTACCTGAGCAATCGAATCGTATCGTGTGTTTGGACTACTTTGAGCGGTTTATGGGCCAAGTGAAACCGATCGCTATAGCATTTGTTAGCTTTTGCTAAGAGAATACCTTGTTTAGTTTTCGACGTTTCGACGGTCGGGCAAGTGGGATTTTATTTTCCCATTATTTTTTTCTCCAACCCGTCTGGCCAGAGTGGAGAGTGTAGGCCAAATCCTCTGACTGCTCTGGCTAATATACAGCTCTGGTGGTCAGAGTGGGTCGTGCTCTTACAGTGGAGACTAACAAACACGTGATGCTGATGATGATGAAAACGAATAACAGTGTTCCCGTTAATCACTTTACAATATATAACTGCGCCATTGGTCGTTAGGCAATGGTAAGTATTGCTAGAAAATAAAATTCATCCCACAGCTAAAGTTTTGTAAGAAATTATGTTTATCCATATCATTATCCATCCAACCATCAAAAACATCTAGAAAGTCTGTTGGTGTAATAATAATGTGAAGGTATTCATACAAATATTTTTTTTATAATTGAGTCAATTTGAATAAATACAATAACCATGTAGTAATCGGTTTTTCCAGTTTTCAGCTATTAGTAAAAATCACGTCGTAAGAGTCATAACCATAAGAAAGAAGCGAAACTGATTTGCATACGTTAATTACTGTACTCATCGTTTGTTTCTTTTCATCGCTTTTAAGAGCCCCGGCTCCTGTCGAAGGAGTGTTATTGTTTCTCGTGATTTGTTTCTCATGATCTTGTAAATATCCTTCTGCAGCTGAGATCATCTATTGTTATACTTATACCAGAGAATTATATTTCAACCCATAACTTTTTGTGTTACGTATCGTTAGTACTAATGACACGTCAAATTAAAAATAAATAGCGACTCATGGAAGACATATTGTGCAAATAAATTTTAAAATAATATAAATACAAAATGCAGGTTAACAGAATTAAGTTTCTAGGGAATCTACACTATGAGAGTTTAAATAAATATATTTATTTTTTAGGTATGATATGTCGAATCTACTTATTTAAATTTACTACCGTTCTAGCGATACAGATCTGTGGTTGCACGTACCGAAAACGGACTCGGAAACCTTAGCATAATAATGCACATAAAGATCCTTTTTGTTGCTTTACCACAAAAAACATTACACTTTGCAATTTTTTTAAATGGGTTATCATCATCATCATCATTTCGTGTAGGTGACAAGGTCAGTCGACCATGCACACCCTGGTGTCAGAGTTCTTCGGAATCGCCTCTCGGCCTCTGAAGTGATTCCTTTAACGACTACCGGATGGCAGCCGGGACCAACGGCTTAACGTGCCTTCCGAAGCACGGAATCATCTTTCTTATCAGACAATCAGGTGATTCATGCCTGCAATGTCCTGTCCTGTTGCCCAAACTGGAAACAACTTAACAAAGTATGCTTCCCGTGGGATCGAACCCACGATTAATGTGTCCTTAATAGGCTAAAATGTCTTTCTATAAAAGGGTTTTCGGTTCTTGGGGTAAGGAACCCTGCAAAACGGTTTACTTCTTGTGTATATATTTATATCAATATATAGATATATCAAGTTTAATAAAGACGAAGGAAAATCCTAATTATATGAATTTTTAATTTCGCAAAGTGGAACACAAAAATACAAGTTCCTTAATCACGAATATGAAGCAAATTAAAAAGATTGAAGCTGAACTAATTATCGAGTTCACTCGAAATTTTAATTAGCTTCGTCCTTGAACCGGTGTGCGTACTTCTCAAAGTTACACCGTCTTTCTTGCGTGGATTTTATGTTTCAACTAGCTTTTGCCCGCGGCTTCGCTCGCGTTAAGAATATCATCCCCTATTTTATCCTCTTGGGGATAGAATTGATCAAAATCCTTTCTTAGCGGATGCCTACGTCATAACATCTACCTGCATGCCAAATTTCAGCCCGATCCGTCCAGTGGTTTTGGCTGGGCGTTGATAGATCACTATGTCAGTCAGTCAGTCACCTTTGAGTTTTATATATTTAGATGAGTAAAATCTCATTTTGTAGTATGTCTTGTGTAGGTATTAATTCTATGAAGCAGGTTATTAATTCTTCTCGTATGTATGTGACGTTGTCAGAATTGTAATTTTTTTATTGTTTTTGTTTAACGTGCTGAACAGTTTAATAAGAGTACTATCAGCTTACTAGTACAAGCCAAGAAAAACTCTATATTATCTTGAGCCAAATTCATTTTAAAAACTAGCCATTTTACCGCGCCCTTGTCCGCCTAAATTAAAGCCTATGTCACCCGCAAATAAATAGGCTATCTATAGGTGGATAAAAATTGAAAATTGGTCCAGTAGTTTCGGAGACTATTCAATGCAAACAAACAAACAAACAATCAAAACTTTTCTCTTTATAATATTGATATAGAACAAGGGAGCTATAATTGGTCTTTTTGAGTTTTATTTATCACTCTTGACCTCTAAAATTGTCGGTCTGCTTATGTCCATCTTAAATTAATAATAAATTAGAGATTAAGACGTGACTTTACATTATGTATTTCAAAAACTGCACTCTGCAGACTTGATTGACCGACTGAGGTACCGCACCTCCAAATTTGGACCCCGCGGTAGGTATACGTAAAATATAGCGGTACATCTGCATCTTTGGCGAACACCTGGCCCGTATTTTAAGTAGGCCACTCCGAGATGAAAAATGTGTCATAAGAGCCATAAGAAAGAAAGTCATATCCAATAAGAATGACTTCACATGATTTGTATCAAAGACTGTATTCAGCAGACTTGATTGACCGACTAGTTACTGCACCTCCAAACTTGGACCCTGTATTAGGTAGCATACGTAAAATATAAAGAATCGAGCAATAAATAGTCTTTTTCCGTCTTATTATAAAAAGCGGACTAACTATTAAACCATCTCTAAGTTGGTTCTCAAGTCAAGTACAAAGGAAAATCGTATTATAAAAAAAGGTTTATCGCTTAAGTCATACATGATCCTAGGTCAAAAGATAAACCAGCATTTCACTAGTTTAACTCCAGTACAAACTCATTTTGTAACTAACAAATAGGTTTTTTTTACTACAAAAGTATATGTTGATGCTAGAATCTACGTGAAAACTCGATACTTACTTATTTTACAATGAGCGAATACCTAATAAATACAAAGAAAGCAGTAAAACTATTACAAATATCACGAAAATTATTTAATGATTTGAAGATTTACATGTCGCAAATATATTATTTTATCACTTCCAACACTATTATTGTAATTTTTATTCCACAACAACTAGAAAACCATGCTTGGACACCTGAAACCATTGATTTATTAAACATTTTACAATCGTAAACAAACTTTGAGGTTAGTTTCAACATAATTATCGGCGATCCTTATCAGCATCTACAAAACAATACTTTTTGTACACACGACCACGGCTCCTTTAATTCAATAAATTTGGAAATTTACTTTTTACATTCAAATATATAACAATTTTCGAGGTTATTATTCGGTTTCTTTGTTAAAAAATACAATTTGTTACGCGCGCTCAGATACGTTCCATTTCAGGTTTTTAAGGTTACCAACAGTTGCGTAAAAAAATATTTTCAGGTAAAAAGTAAGTATATAAAAGTTTACGTAATCAAACCTTTAAATATATCATTTTATTTAAAAAATATACATCTTTCATCATTTCAATTTTATTATTTTTAAGTTTTATACTATTTCAATCAACAAATTTTAAAAAATAATTACAATTATCATGAAGATCGGAACGATGTAGTGGAATGGTTGAATGAATGAACGAATGAAATTTGCTTTCGGGGGATCGTCTCAGATCTAAGTCGATCGTGACTTTGTTCACTTTTTATAATGAAGCAAAGTTTAATTTCCAAAACTTGACTTGATCCATCACAAGTCCGAACTAAGGTAGAACAGGTTTAAACCGATTTTTGCCGTTTTTTTATAATAAGACGGTTTGAGTTTTAGAATAGTCTATATCTAGCTAATGTTGTCCAACTCATAAGAGAGCGAGTAGCCCCGCGCCGCCGCCCGCGGCTGCTGGAGCCGCCCAGCGCGCGCACCGAGCGCGGCCGACACGCGCCCACCAACCGCGTACTGACCACTAACGGGGACATACTTGCTCAGCACAATGGACTTGACTTATTTGCCGATGAATTAGGACATCTGTATAATGCATTTCGTATAATTTTAAATGCCATGTTGTAGCTGACTACTAAACTATTCAATAATATTACTGACATTTATGACATAATAATTCATTCATTGTAATTTTGTGTATTTATTCTTTTGTCCTGGATTGTAATTTATTATGTAATGTACTAATCTTGACATTGTTTTGCCTGTATGATTTGATGAATGTGTGTATTTCTTTTTCTCTGTTTTTTAAATTAATCTTGTAAGCATTTTGGATGTAACATGTAATGAATAAATGAATTATGAATTATCAGAAAAGAGATTAAGACGTGACCTTACATGATGTATCTCAAAAACTGCACACTGCAGACTTGACTGACCGACTGAGGTACCGCACCTCCAAACTTGGACCCCGCGGTAGGTAGTATACGTAAAATATAACGGTACATCTGCATTTTTTGGCGAACACCTGGTCCGTATTTTAAGTAGGCCACTCCGAGATGAAAAATGTGTCATAAGAGCCATAAGAAAGAAAGTCATATCCAATAAGAATGACTTCACATGATTTGTATCAAAGACTGCATTCAGCAGACTTGATTGACCGACTAGTTACCGCACCTCCAAACTTGGACCCCGTATTAGGTAGTATATGTAAAATATAAAGAATCGAGCAATAAATAGTCTTTTTGAGTTTTAGAATAGTCGATATCTAGCTGACGTTGTCCAACTCATAAGAGATTAAGTCGTGAATTTACATTATGTATCTCAAAAACTGCACTCTGCAGACTTGACTTTCCGACTGAGGTACCGCACCTCCAAACTTGGACCCCGCGGTAGTATACGTAAAATATAGCGGTACATCTGCATCTTTGGCGAACACCTGGCCCGTAGTTTAAGTAGGCCACTCCGAGATGAAAAATGTGTCATAAGAGTCATAAAAAAGAAAGTCATATCTCATAAGAATGACATTAAATGATGTGTATCAAAGACTGCATTCAGCAGACTTAAATTCTGGTCTAATATAATATAAGTTTTATAAATATAGCCTTTTTGACTCGAAAAGAAGAAGAAGCAGACTTGATTGACCGCACCTCCAAACTTGGACCCCGCGGTAGGTAGTATACGTAAAATATAACGGTACATCTGCATTTTTTGGCGAACACCTGGCCCGTATTTTAAGTAGGCCACTCCGAGATGAAAAATGTGGCTGCGTGTGAAATTTTATGCGACCGCCGATCGCTGACGTCATGCCGCCTAATGTATTCGATTAATATGCTGATCTTAGCAACGTTGGTTAGTCATATAAAATTATGTTCTTTGGAAACACTAATAGCATCATCTTCGTTTTGGAAAAAGAATAATCTGGATTCTCTTTGAATTTAATATTCTTCTTCTCGTACCGTACTTTAAAATAATTTTTGATGTGCACTAATAAAATAAATATTTTTAATATGTGTGTATTCGTAAAATAAGATATAACAACAGTAGTGCTCTTTTAACATTTTCAACAATTCTAATACTAAAACAGTAGGAACAATTTTATCAAGTGCTGAGTATGTAGAGCAAAACATATTTCAATCCGATTATATGTAACTTCTCTCCGTTCGTTTAATTTTTTAACATCATTATCAGCCTATACTCGTCCACTGCTGGACACAGGCCTGCCCAATTGCACGCCATCGAATTCTATCTTCGGCTGCTCGCATTCAGCTTCTGCCAGCCATTTTTTACCAAGTAACTGTGTAACGAGCTCCGTGGCGCAGCGGTCATCACGCCTGCCTGCGACACGGATGGTCCCGGATCGATCCCCGGTCAGGTCAAGATGGAAAACGATCTTTTTCAGATTGACCTGGGTCTTGGATGTTTACCTATATATGTATTTGTTATAAAATATAGTATCGTTGAGTTAGTATCCCATAACACAAGTCTTTCATTAGAATTTACTTTGGGGCTAGCTCAATCTGTGTGATTTGTCCGTATATATTTATATTATATTATATTAACTGTAAAATGGACAGCTGATGATAAGAAAACCTAAAAGATTTTGAATTACGATGCCTAAAGAAAAAATATGATAGTGGCGCTAGCTTCGCTGACTTGTACTGGCTACTTACTGTACTTGGCATATTTAAGCCTCTTAAAGGACTTTTTTTGAGGGGGCTGAGCTGTAGGCTACCCTCGGGGTCACAGGTGGCGGATAGTGAACGTGCCACCAGATATGGTGGGCAGCTGCGAATATATTGAATAAGCAGTCCCCGACCAATCAGCGGCAGCGTTACGAGGACGTGGCGGGAAGCTTGGTGGGCCGAGCTTACCTATAAAGTGCCACAAGAGTCCGTTGACAGCGCTGTGACATGGCGACTATAGACCGCCATTTAATAAGTCTTCCCCTAGTGCTGCGCAGTGGCGGTACTAGTACTGGCAGAGAGCCCATGGAAAATGATTCCGGAAGGGTCTTTGTTAGAAATTATCGGCTCCGGCAGGTAAACCACGGTGTGGAAGGCAAGTGGAGAAACCACCACACTACATTTTCTCCAAAATTGGAGTATAACAAATGGAGACAATTAAAGAAAATAACGTTCTTGACAACGGGCTTCCACGATGTGACATGCCGTGGCGGTCCGAGTCCGGCAGGGGTAGGCACAAGGCTACTCAGGTCGTCATCCTGCGAAATCCTTGTAGAATAGGGACGTGGAATGTAAGGTCGATGTTAGAACCGGGGAAATTGGAACAACTAAAGATGGAAATGGAAAGATCGAACATTGATATATTGGGAATCAGCGAAGTTAAATGGGCAGATAGCGGAGATTTTTGGAGCGACGATTATAGAATAATTTACACGGGAGAAGAAAAGGGATCACGGGGCACAGGATTTATTTTAAATAAAAAGTGGGGCGAACAGGTAGAAAATACAATACACTTTAGCGACAGATTAACAGCCATTAAAATAAAAGCACAACCTACAAATCTATTTCTTTTGCAAGTTTACATGCCCACATCAAAATATAAAGACGAAGACGTGGAAGAAATTTATAACAACATAGATACCATATTAGACTCAGTAGACAAAAAAGATAATTTAATAGTATTGGGAGATTTTAATGCTGTGGTAGGAGAAGGTGCAGAAGATAAGATTGTAGGGAAATTTGGTCTCGGAAAGAGAAACAAGAGAGGATTTAGATTGGTGCAATTTTGTAAAGAATATGATCTTATTATTACAAATACAATGTATCAGCTACCTAAACGTAGGTTATATACGTGGAAAATGCCAGGAGATATTGGTAGATTTCAGATAGACTACATACTTATTAGAAATAAATATAAAGAAAATATAAAAGCTTGCAAAACTTTACCAGGAGCAGATGTAAATTCTGATCATAACTTACTTGTCAGTACCCAGAATTTTGAAGTTAAGAAAGATAAAAGAAAAATTAAACCAAAGAACATAGATGTAACTAGAATTAAAGATCACACATTCAGAGTGCAATATAGTAATAAATTAGGAGATAGGTTAGAAAAATATAAAGATAGTATAACTAATATTGATAGTATAGACATAAATGATAGATGGAACAGTATTAAAGGAATAATAATAAAAAGCGCCGAAGAAACATTGAAAAAGGAAAGAATTGTGCCGCGGAAGAAATGGCTGACAAAAGAAATAATGGATTTAATGATAGAAAGAAGAAAAATTAAAAACAAAACTGACCAATACAATATTAAAAGATACAAACAATTAACAAATACAATAACATCAAAATGTAGAAAATGTAAGAAAAAAGAAATTATCGAGACCTGTGATACGATTGAAAATCAACTTAAAAAAGGAAAAATAGATAAAGCTTACCACACAATAAAACAGTTAGATAAAAAGCATACAACTAAAAGCACGAGCATATTAGATGAACATGGAAAAATACTAATAAATAATAAAGACGTAGTTATCAGATGGAAACAATATATAGAAAAATTATATGGAGGACGGGGTATGACAGAACAGGATTTAGAAAGCTTTGATGACGTTGAAAAAGATGAGATTGGGCCAGATATAATGAGAGAAGAATTTGATAAGGCTCTTAATAGTATACAAAATGGTAAATCAGTTGGACATGATCGTATAAATATAGAATTATTAAAATATGCAGTTTGCGACCCTTTAATTGAAGAAATATATCAGTTGGTAAGAATTATGTACAACACAGGAAAGCTACCCAAAGATTTTAAAATAAGCAAGACTGTTACAATCCCAAAAAAAGTAAATACACTTAAGTGTGAGGAGTACAGGACTCTGAGTCTTATATCCCACGCATCTAAAATACTAATAAAAATAATGCAAAATCGTATCAGACCGCTATCAGAAAAATACATTGGTCAGGATCAGTACGGGTTCAGACAAAATAGAGGAACTAGAGAAGCAATTGTGGCACTGAAACTAATTATTGATAGACGCTTAGATTTAGGTATTAATACACACATAGGATATATAGATTTAGAAAAAGCTTTTGATAAGGTGGATTGGAAGATCATGATGAATGTACTAAAGGAAGCTGGATTAGATTTTAAAGATAGGAGAATTATTTACGAACTCTACAAGGAACAAGAAACCGTGATAGAGGTAGGAGACGAAACACAGCATGCAATAATTAAACAAGGCGTAAGACAAGGATGCCCACTATCACCATTAATATTTAATATATACATAGAAAAAGTAATAAGGAAAATACAGGAGTCCGATATAGGAGGAATTAAAGTCAACGGAGAAAAAATATTTTTTATTCGTTTTGCAGACGATATTGCAGCTCTGGGTAATACAAAGCAAGATATAGAACAATTACTGCAACTTATGGACAAAACATTTCAAGAATTTGGCTTAAAAATCAATAAATCTAAAACAAAAACTATGATTACATACAAAACATTAGAAGTCAGAGATCCCGTATACCTTAATGGAACACCTATTGAGCAGGTAGATAAGTTTAAATATTTAGGAAGTACACTTACAGCAGACTCCAGAAATTCAACTGAGATTAAAACTAGAATTGCAATAGCAAAAAAGGCTTACAATAATAAAAAGCAACTATTTACATCTAAAATATCCAGAAAATTAAGAAAACGTCTAATAAAAACCTATATCTGGAGCATAGCTTTATACGGATGTGAAACGTGGACGCTCACACAGAAGGATAGTGAAAGGCTTGCTGCCTTTGAAATGTGGTGCTGGAGAAGGATGGAAAAAATCAGTTGGACAGAACGAAAAAGTAATGAAGAGGTGTTAGAAATTGTAGGAGAGAAAAGAAGACTGATAAACGAAATAGAGAATAGGAGGGGTAGGATGATTGGTCACTTGATACGACATGATGCCTTCTTTAAAAACATACTGGAGGGTAAGGTAAAAGGAAAGAAAGGTCCAGGGAGACCAAGGAAAAGTTTTGTTGACCAACTAAAGAAGAAGGCTGGTGTCATGTCGTATCAAGAACTAAAGTCTAAAGCAGAAGATAGAGAAGTTTGGCGCATACTCCATCGACAAGAGCTATAAAGCTCTTAAATAAGAAGAAGAAGAAAGGACTTTCAGTTCAAAAGCTTACTATTAAGGATACTTTGAATTAATTCGTTGTAATTTGCAAATGTCAAAACATGACCACCCACGAGTAAATATCTTACGGGATAGTATATGTTGTATTGTGTGTATGTGTGATGTAGATGAGCGTCGCTCGTGAACAAGTTAATCGTTAATAATGCTGTCGTGTGATCCCGGTTAACTAGTACAGCAGACCGCAAATTGAGGCTCACAATAATTTTATTTATTTGAAATAGCGTTCATTTATTATAGTATTCTCCCACTGGGCAAAATGTTTTTTATGCTTCCTTAATTCATGAATCGTGGTATTAAGCTGTCTGTCATCCTCCTAAAGCTTTCGTGCCTTTGCATTCTATACTCTACCGGCCTTACGGCAACAGGAATACATCATCTGTAAAAATTTCAACTGTCTAGCTATCACAGTTCTTGAGATACAGCCTGGTGACAGACGGACGGACAGTGAAGTCTCGTCGTCGTCCCGTTTTTACCCTTTTGGGCACGGAACCCATAATGAACGCTTAGGTAAGACTTGAGATGGAGACTGATAATAGGATTTGTTCCCTTGATGTCGAGTTGCGCCATTGACTGACTATGATTGCTGTCAAGTATAACGTTTAGGTTTATAGAAGCCATAGCATTTATTGTGAGATTAACTGTACAGACAGGAGACGGGCTTTCTCAGAGGTACAGTGGAAGCGGAAAATGCTTGACATATTTCAACGGAAACCGCGCGTTTAAGTGAAATTGATAGTGACGCTGGGTGGTTTTTTTGCCCCGTGACACGTCGGTCGTGCGACAGGGTGTAATTAACCTCATACTAGTTTAATTTTATTACTTGGATGTTTATAGTGCTTAACGGTATACTTCCGACTGCCATTTAATGTTTTATATGTCTCATCAGGGAAGTAAGGTTGTAGTATATTTTTTATAAGGTCGGGGATTATTCTTTTTGTGTTTTGTATGGAGATTTTATACGTTCATTCATACGAAAGAGCTGTAAAAACACTTGAACCAACTTGTGCAAATTTTACTAGAACTTTAGTATGTTGTATGCATAAGATCAAAATTTTCTTTAAAGCCTACTTTGCACTATTCCTTTTTTTTAAATAAGCGTTTTAAAATGTATTAAATTCCTTCAAAACATCTCAGATGCTAACAAAATTTGCAATTGCTCTATTCACTTCACATCCTTCAGTATCTTGAACTTCCCATATTAATGGATGGGTTCTTAAAAGCTTATCGACTATACGTGCTTCGATTTTTCCAGCAAGCTCTATATTCTAGATGGAGACTGAAGCATAAATAAAATTTCCAATTCTAGATTCATCTTAGCTCTGAGATTATATAAGTTTGAGTCTCTGACGTTCGTTACGTTCTAGTGTGGTTCAAGTTTGAGATTAGTTAATTAACTAGAATTGAATCAATTTGTTTTATTAAGTTTTTGCTCGTTGCGGTTAAAACTAAAACCCACTCGATATTTCGTATAATTTTAAATATATTAAAGAATAACGTATAGGTCAAAAATGTTAAAGAAAACATTACGTGATTAATAGACGGGCTCTTAGCTCTACGATTATATGAGCAAAGTTTAACTACATTTCATTGTGGTTCAACTTTGAAAGAGGTTAATAAACCAGAATAATACCAAATTAATCAATTCTCGCTTGCTGCGATTAAAAACCAACACCCGGCCAAACCCCATTTGTAGCTGCAAAACATTGCATATTCCACACGAACCCCCATTTTATATCTTGGCTGAAAGGGGTTCAGCCAAGATATGATTACAAGATTTTAAATTTCACCCATACTCCACAGTATGTGAGAGTTCCCATATTGATGGAAGAGGTCTACGGAGCATATGGAGTATAAATACGTGCTTCGATTTTTCCAGCAAGTCGATAGCTATCTGGTGTCTGAAGCAGGTCGTAAATCCTCGTTCCATCTTAGCTCTACGATAATATGAATATTATTTTGCGGTTCAAAACCAATATTCATTCAGAGTCCGATATAGTTCGTAGCTGCAATACACTCTATCTTCATTGTACTTACCCGTTTCAGCCAAGATATGATTACAAGAAGATTTTTAAATTTCTCCACCCTTTTCACACCCCGCAGTATGTGAGAGTTTCCATATTGATGGATGAGGTGTACAGAGCATATTGAGTATAAATACGTGCATCGATTTTTCCAGCAAGTCGAAAGCTATCTGGTGTCTGAAGCAGGTCGTAAATCCTCGTTCCATCTTAGCTTTACGATAATATGAATATTATTTAACTGCGATCTTTTGTGGTTTTAGTTTAAGATAGGACTTAAACCAGAATACTATCAATTTATTTTAATTAATTCTCGCATGGTGCGGTTTAAAACCACCACTCAATCAAAACCCATATAATTTGTAGCAGCAATACCCTTCATATTCCACACCAACCCCTATCTTTATTCTAATTTGCAGCCCCCTTTCAGCCAAGATATGATTACAAGATTTTAAATTTTACCCTCTTCACACTCCGCAGTATGTGAGAGTTTTCATATTGATGGATGAGGTGTACAGAGCATGTTGAGTATAAATACGTGCTTCGATTTTTCTAGCAAGTCGAATGCTATCTGGTGTCTGAAGCAAGTCGTAAATCCTCGTTCCATCTCAGCTCTCTACGATAATATGAATAAAGTTTAACTACGAGCTTTTGTGGTTCTAGTTTAAGATGGGACATAAACCAGAATACTGTCAATTTATTTTAATTAATTCTCGCATGCTGTGGTTTAAAACCGACACCAAGTCGAAATCTCGTATTTTGTGGCTACAATACACTGCATATTCCACACCAATCCCTATCTCTATTTTACTTTGCACCTCCCTTTCAGCCAAGATATGATTACAAGATTTTAACGACATGTTTCGAGCTCATCCAGAGGTCTTCCTTAGGGCATTATTATGTGATTAGTGCTGATATTTAATGATGACACGTTAAATAGTCGCGGTTTCGAAGGAAGGCACTGCTCGGGTAATATTTTTGAACAGTGCCCATAGCGAGGTACGCGCGACAACTTTTATCGCCTGACGCCATCTCATTTTCCGTAAAGTCAGAGCGAGATGTGGATATAATTATTAATATTAACAGGACTTAGCACGAACCTTTTACTTATTTATTTTCGCTGACGTTTCTATGGTTGGCTGATATTTCATTGTCAGTGTTGTGTGTACCGGGGCTAATACGAAAATATTAAAGTAGTTGTGGGTAGTGACATTATTAGTGCAAGTGCACCACCACCACAAGATGACACCGCCGTACTCCAGTCTCGCTGCGACCACGATGGATGTAACTCCATAGAAACGTCAGCGAAAATAAATAAGTAAAAGGTTCGTGCTAAGTCCTGTTCATATTAATAATTATGTGTTTGAAGCGCGAAAGTTTAAAAAATGAGATGTGGATAGTATATCGCGCGATATAAACGGCGTCGCGGGAGCCATTCTAAGGGTGCAGGCTAGGTGCAGGTGTCTTAACGAAACGAATGATTTTATGTGGAAATTTTGTTCAGTTCAAAACAGAATAACACTCGTGATCTAAATCAGCACAACTCGGGTTCAATTGCGGCCAATTATCTCGACCGCGGTTAGGGCGGCTGTATACTTAGCGAGCCATATGCTAATGCAGTGACTTCATGTTCGAATCTAGTGAGATATGGATGTTTGACACATTTAAAATGTTGCAGTTAGGAAGTCTCTATTTATTAATATTGTTTATATATTGATTTATGCACTAGTATAGTGACATAACCTTTTTACACATGTGCAGTAAAACTTCAAATAATAGGTTTGGTAAAAATGAGAAATGGGTAGAGCGTAGCGAGGGAATCTAGAGAAAAAAGATTATGAACAGAAAATATATTAACTTTTAACGTGATAATATTATTTTTAACAAAAAACTAAAACCAACTTAAACCCTTTAAAAATTTGGTTTTAGTGGGTGTGGTAGTTCAATTAAAAATATAGGAATAACGTCCTCATCAACTTGTCTTGCTGGGAATGGGAAAATCTGAGGAACATTGCGGTGCGGATAGCAACCCATCACTATTTTCATTTCATTTTCTATTTAAACACCCGTGGCTTTTAGGTCTCATAGATCTGGGCTCTGTCTGCTCCACACGAGAAAAAGACGCGAGAGTATGTATGTATAGATACCACAGAGCAAGAATTTTAAATGTAGTTCGCGTCGCGAACGACGACACATTCCTTGCTCTGTGATAAATACATACAGTACACATAGCATAGACAACTGTAATATATCTACACATTCCGCCTCATTTCTAAAGGCCGTATAAATTCTGCTTCAATTGCGCCAATTATCTCGACTGCGGCGAGGCGGCCGCGGACTTGGCTGCAATGAGGCTGCGAGGCACAATACAGACAAATATAAACTTTATTGTGATCTATGAAAACGAAATGTCTTAAAAGCGCAAACTATGAACGAAAGGTCCTGTTTTTAAACCCCGAATTTCCTTTGCAAGGTAAAAAAAAATCTTGTTAATACAAAAAAGGCTCTAATCGCCAAAAAAAGAACAACTATATGATTGCTTAAATAACAATATAGATAAACACACATAGACAACTGTAATATATCTACACATTCCGCCTCATTTCCAAAGGCCGTATAAATTCTGCTTCAATTGCGCCAATTATCTCGCTGCGGCGAGACGGCCGCGGACTTGGCTGCAATGAGGCTGCGAGGCACAATAAAGACAAATATAAACTTTATTATGATCTATGAAAACGGAGTGTCTCAAAGTTTGGATTTTCCAAGTATTGGACATTTTTCTAAAATCTAAATATACGTTTCTCATATTAGACATTATTCTAGTTGGTCATTTTGAGATTCTGGACAAAAGCCGTGTTAATTATAAATACAATCGGAACGGACAAAAATCGAAGGAATAATTCAATAAGCGATGTGGCTAGCAACCCACAACAACAGCAACACATTTCGCCTCATTTCCAAAGGCCGTATAAATTCTGCTTCAATTGCGCCAATTATCTCGGCTGCGGCGAGGCGGCCGCGGACTTGGCTGCAATGAGGCTGCGAGCCACAATACAGACAAATATAAACTTTATTGTAATCTATGAAAACGGAGTGTCTAAAAAGCGGAAATCATGAACGACAGGTCCTGTTTTCAAACCCCGAATTTCCTTTGCAAGGTAAAAAAAATCTTGTAAATACAAAAAAAGGCTCTAAGCGCCAAAAAAAGAACAACTTTATGATTGCTTAAGTAACAATATAGATAAACACACATAGACAACTGTAATATATCTACACATTCCGCCTCATTTCTAAAGGCCGTATAAATTCTGCTTCAATTGCGCCAATTATCTCGGCTGCGGCGAGGCGGCCGCGGACTTGGCTGCAATGAGGCTGCGAGCCACAATACAGACAAATATAAACTTTATTGTGATCTATGAAAACGAAATGTCTTAAAAGCGCAAACTATGAACGAAAGGTCCTGTTTTTAAACCCCGAATTTCCTTTGAAAAGTAAAAAAAATCTTGTAAATACAAAAAAGGCTCCAAGCGCCAAAAAAAGAACAACTATATGATTGCTTAAATAACAATATAGATAAACACACATAGACAACTGTAATATATCTACACATTCCGCCTCATTTCCAAAGGCCGTATAAATTCTGCTTCAATTGCCCCAATTATCTCGGCTGCGGCGAGGCGGCCGCGGACTTGGCTGCAATGAGGCTGCGAGCCACAATACAGACAAATATAAACTTTATTGTAATTTATGAAAACGGAGTGTCTAAAAAACGGAAATCATGAATGACAGGTCCTGTTTTTAAACCCCGAATTTCCTTTGCAAGGTAAAAAAAATCTTGTAAATACAAAAAAGGCTCCAAGCGCCAAAAAAAGAACAAGTATATGATTGCTTAAATAACAATATAGATAAACACACATAGACAACTGTAATATATCTACACATTCCGCCTCATTTCCAAAGGCCGTATAAATTCTGCTTCAATTGCGCCAATTATCTCGGCTGCGGCGAGGCGGCCGCGGACTTGGCTGCAATGAGGCTGCGAGGCACAATACAGACAAATATAAACTTTATTGTGATCTATGAAAACGGAGTGTTTCAAAGTTTGGATTTTCCAAGTATTGGACATTTTTCTAAAATCTAAATTTACGTTTCTCATATTAGACATTATTCTAGTTGGTCATTTTGAGATTCTGGACAAAAGTCGTGTTAATTATAAATACAATTGGAACGGACAAAAATCGAAGGAATAATTCAATAAGCGATGTGGCTAGCAACCCACAACAACAGCAACACATTTAGCCTCATTTCCAAAGGCCGTATAAATTCTGCTTCAATTGCGCCAATTACTTGGCTGCAATGAGGCTGCGAGGCACAATACAGACAAATAAACTTAATCTATGAAAACGGAGTGTCTAAAAACGCAAATCATGGACGACGGGTCCTGTTTTTGAACCCCCAAGATTCCCCAACCCCAATCTTCTATTCTGTTCTAATTTTTAATGTATGGCCACAGAATTATTAATATTACTTACTTTAGTATGGCTTCCATCGAGGATTTGGTGAATCCGCCTATGTAAGTACAGATTAAACAGATACAAAGTATCGGTGTTGTACGGTATGCAGTTAACAAGTAGCAATCAAAGATGGCGTAGCGTAGGACCTGGTGACAGAATTCTGCTCTTTATTATTAGAAAAATAAGCGTAAATATCGTATATCAAAATTGAAACAGTTCTATCAGAGTACTAAAGAGAAGACGATTACAATATAGACGGTCGTTCTACACAATGACACAGAAGAATTTGACAGATATATTTGTAAGATGGATGAAATGCTTGTAAAAAGACTTAATAGTTTTCTTGTGCATCAATATATTTTTGTTCTTGTACTCCCCTATAGAGACAAATATTATTTTAAATGACAATGAAAACATAATAAAGAAATTTTTATGAAACCTATATATATTATTTTGCCAAATATCTCGGTTGCGGTAATTAAGGCCGGCCGCAGACTTGGCTGCAACAATGCTGAGAGGTAGCAATAAAGATGGAAGTTTGTGTGGAATATGGAGTGTATTGCAGCTACAAATGATATGAAATTCAACTCGGCGCTGGTTTTCAACCGTCTGCTACCAAGAATTAATTAAAATGAATTGATGTTCTGGTTGAAATATATCCCAAAAGAGAACGTTATTCGTCTTTGCTCGAAGAGAACTAAGATGCAACTAGGATCTATAAGTACATGGGAACCATCTCAGGGGTCTTAATAGTTTTCAATTTTAATTAAGCGTAAAAATAATCGAGCCGAAAGGTACTTGTCAATAAGAAAAGCCTCATTAGCGGTCATCTGTCTTTTGAAGTCTTTAAAATCTTCTTTCTCGTTGATATGTTTAGGAGCAGTTTAATCGTTTCTCACATTTGACGGTCACGATTACGATGCTTTATAATCACTTACCCTTTTTGCTCGTGCGAGGGTTGCTAAGGTGCTAATCACAGAGCAAAGAATTTCAATGTAGCTCGCGGCGAGCGACGTAACATTCCTTGCTCTGCGGTACATGGTAATAAACTTTTCCTTTTATCCTATGAGACACGACTGGGCAACTAATAGTTCAATCCTCTGAAACATCCAAACATAACTATGTATTAAAACTATCTACCTAACTACAGCTATGTCAAAAAATATGTCATTAGACTAGTCTTGGAAAGCCTCTTTAGTGGGTGTCAAAGTCCTATCCTTATTCCTAGATGCGCGATAGAAAAACGCTCTTAAAGCCAAAATTATAAGGTCTATATTATACAGGGCCTCTTCCTTTTGTAATTAGTACACTAATTAGTAGTTCACGTCGGAACACCGGTGATCTTTAGCTCTTATCTGCATGGCAATAAAGTTTATAGTAGTTCAAATATTAGTTTTTAGAACAAAGGTGTAGGCTAGGTGTAGGTTACGCAACGGTGTTTGTACGAATTGTTTAATCGGTCTAATTATGATGGTGTTAAATGGTTTTAAACAGGGCATCTCGCTGACTTGAGCAACGAACTGGAAGAATATTATTTATCGTAAATAATAGCTGGTCAACCCGTCTGGCCAGGGTGGAGAGTGTAGGCCAAATCCTCTGACTGCTCTGGCTAATGTATGGCTCTAATAGTACAGAGAGGGTCTTACTCCTGCAGTGGAGACTAAAAAAGACCTGCAGGCCTATTTGCTAACTTTTGACAGCTACGGTGAACATCATTTTCATGGTAACTTCAATATTCATTACGGCTTCGGTATGAATGACTATTTTTATTTAAGATATGAAAACCGCAATGGATGCTAAAGTGACAATCAAATCGTTGTACACCGAGTTAGCAAATCGGCCTGCTGATCATGATGAAATAATAACTACGTACGTAGTGACTAATGAAAAAAAATGTTATACCTAGTTACTTCCCACGCCATAGACGAATTTAACACCGCAGTCGATAAAATCTATCAAGCGATGGAAATTTATGGTATGCCCAAGTTTGGTACCTCTTGTAAATATTAGTAGTATTCGATAGTTCCTGGTGGTTTTGGTGCAAAGAATTTTAGAATCTGCAAGGTCCTAGCTACAAGTGCATTGCTGTTCATGAGATAAAAACTGAAACTAGTGGCACACATGGCTCTGATAGAAGTTAAAGAGCACTATAGTTTGTTTTAAGCTCGTTGCTGAAGAATAATTATTTTATCACTTTTTATCCCGGAAGCTAAATCAGCAGAAATATGCTCACAATAGTTTTTGTTTTTTCCAAGTAATTTACTGTTACGTCTCAACTTGAATGTGTTTACGGGGAGATGAAATAATAACTGCAAGGCTTCGCTTTGACAGCTACGCAAGTCGGTCAGCCGGGGCCAGGATAGGTCCCGGGGTACTAATTTTGAACGTGTGACACTCGTCTTCGAACGATTTTTGTGTGGAATGGAGAGTACGCGTTCAAAAATAGGACCCCCAGAGTATTGTCCAGATGGCGGGGTGGGCCACGTCACTTTACGTCACATTTAATATAAAGTTACCTATAAGTCTCACTTATTTATTCTGTTTTTATTGGATTTGGGTTAAGTCTTGACCACCTTCAACTCTGGGGGCACTTGGAAGCAAAGATATGGCCTTATACGAGCTTATCCAGAAGATGCCTATTCACTCTGGATTAGATTAAAACGCGTTCATATTAGACATTTTCATTCAAAAGACCCACACACCCCACAATCAGACACAGATGAAGATCTCGGATGATGCATTATCTAAACGGAAGACATTTGGCTTACAAAGCCTTAACAATTAGAAACAGAAGTTCACACACTTGTACGCTAATCGTCTGGGCCATCAAGATAAAATGGCTCCTAAAAAACCAAGGTCTGCACAAGGTGAACGTCAAATACAGGGAGTAGAGATCTAAATGGAGTTTGTTAATATGATAGCACAAAACCTCCATCGTTTGTCTGATCTGTAAGTCAATACAAAGCCTTATACTACTTGTTCTAAAAAGCTGTTTATCTGTAAACAAAAGATTTTTTAGAAATCTATGGGCGATATGTAACGATAATGATAAGTAAATATTGATGAGGTTTTACCAAGAGCATTAATAAAAAACAGGGTATTATCTTGTTTATATGCGTTCTCTAAACGATGAATCAAATCCATCGGAATAAATCATTGGAGCCGTGAGAAAAAAGATAAACTTAGCCATTGTACAATTAAAAGTAAAAGTCCTTTGTTCATGTAGAATTTCTTCATAATACGAGTTGTAGTATGTTGAATTATGAATTTATGACTTATAATTTTTCATTCATGGTGCGACTCCATTTGAATCGGAGCTTCTTGGTCAGACCCTAAGGCTATATCACATAGCTTGTGCGAATGATGCAATTGCAACTATGAACGGCCCCGGAAACGCCTGTCTAATAACGGGTCATTATTTTACTGATATAAAAAAGAATGGGTACCAATTACATATAGACTTTTAGTGCTTACACTGTTTTTTTTTTTATATGAAGAACTCGACGAGAAGTAATCATTTTGTTAATTGGTGAAGGATCATTTAATTAAATGATCTTTATTCTATAACTTCTTTATTTTTATTTTTTTTCTCTCGTATATCTTATATATTAATGTTGACATAAGTACAAATATAATTAAACAAAAAAAAATATAAATACTTAGGATTAAAAAACAAAGAATAATAAAAAACATAAATCTAAACTAAATAAAAAATATATGAGCAGGTACTCAGTTTACTTCTTTATTATACATCGATATCGAATATAAGTAGTATCGACGATGAGGCGCTCATTTCAGGACGTCTGTTTTTTCGACTCGACGTAAAAAAATTGTACAGTCAGCATGGTTTTAAGAATACAATCAGCTACAAAAACGTTTAATACATGGCGAAATTTTGATCGTTCCGGACCATTAAAGGGGTGATTCAGCCCGTCAATATAAACAACTTTTCCTATGGGACAAATGCTGTAAACTCGAAAAAAATTTAAAAAATAAAATTTGAGTTTCCAGCATTGGCCCCATAGGAAAAATAGTTCATATCGACGGGCTGAATCACCCCTTTAAGGGTCCAGAACGATCAAAATTTCGCCATGTATACATAAGGTAATACTTAAAATATGAAAAAAATAATAATGTAGTTAGCATATTTCATTTCATTCTGTGCCGCTGACAATGATGGTGCCCTCAATCAATCACATATATTTTATTTCAGGTATAACCTCTACGAGGAATGAGATGATGCATGATATAACCATAAACGAAAAGGAGCTAGGATAACAAACATGACATTTGAAACTAGTTTTACTATGAAAATAACACAACTTCTTTGAATAAGCGTTGCCCGATTTCGGCTCCTAATTACCGATATTTTTGGACTTCCTTACCGTCACATCTATTCGGCCACTGGTACATTAACAAAGCTTATCCAGCAATCCCCTTTTCTTAGAATTCGTGATTAAGGCCCCACGCTAGGCACACTAGTGACGCCAATAATTTTATTTCTAATACTTTACAAATAGAAAGAAATTCAAGAATGTAAGTCAAATACAAGACCACGCTTCTTGAAGCTAAATATTGTACGGAACCCTAAGTGTGTGCGACTCGCACTTAGCCGCTTTTATTATTTGTATCTAAGGATGTCGTAGGGAATTCAATGTAAAAGCTATATCAGATTAATGAATGAATTGTGGCCAGTGTTGGCCACTTACACACACGAAAAACAAACAGACAAACAATAAATGATTGCCTTTAAATAAAAAATGTTTGGTTTTAATAGCTCTAGATTCGATCAAGTATGAAAAACTATTACTAATCCGTGATAAAAAACGCGTCCCAACTGAAGTAGGTCGCCGAGGAGCCCGATGGTCCAGTGGGTGTAGGCTCTATGAGCGCTTACGTATGTTAAGCAACCCCTGGTGCAGTCCCTACTTGGATGGGTGACCGCAAGTGGCATAAAAAAATATCTCGAGCTCCTCCGTGCTTCGGAAGGCACGTTAAGCCGTTGGTCCCGGCTGTCATCGTTGATGCCAGTCGTTAAGCTATGTCAGATGCCTTAAGGCAGCTTGAAAAATCTGACAATAGTGTTGGCCACTTACACATACGAAAAAACAAAAAACTGAAGTAGGTCCCAATAAACATTTGGGATCTCACTTTCGCGCTATTCAGATAGACACAAACTTAGACAAAGCTTCATGATAAACTGATGTTTTATGTAGAAGATCTTCTTGAGTAATTCTTGGAAACAACCGGGTTACCGGTTTAGGCCTAAGCTGAAAAATTGTATTTTGGTCGGATTAATAATTTTAAAAGGTAATGTTTTGTGGCTATTAAATTATATATATAATGCCCTATTCCGGAAATGAACACAGAGTCTTAAAAGGACCCATTATGGAAATGACATATTGTCTCGTTATTAAATGAAAAGGCAATAATTGATGGTAAAAATGACCACTAAACAATACTTGACATTGTCAATGAGCACAAACACAATTGCTAACATAACAAATTAAGTACAATTAATTTATGCTGCCGACGTTTCTACAGAAGTACGAGTAAAGCGTACGAGAGATTAAAAATGTAGCGTCGGACTAGACTCGTTATATTAGGGTCCGATATCGATAACATAAATTTATTAAGATTAAGAAATCATAATAACTTTAGATGCTTATCTGCCGCAAGCAATGGTCGAGCTCCGTGGCGCAGCGGTCAACACGCTAGCCTGCGACACGGGGGTCCCGGGTTCGATCCCCGGTCAGGTCACTATGGAAAAAGATCTTTTTCATATTGACCTGGGTCTTGGATGTTTATCTATATAAGTATATATTATAAAATATAGTATCGTTGAGTTAGTATCCTGCGACACAAGTGCACAACTTACTGTGGGGCTAGCTCAATTTGTGTGAAAAAAAAAAAAAAAAAAAAAGCTGCGTCAAAAATGTCACATATAAATATCCACAACATGCTTCGTCAAAATGTACTTACAATATTTGTATTCAGCGATGCATGTGTTCCCAGAACATTTGCGGCATTTCCATGTTGATTCTGAAGTTTTCTTTATTTTTTTTTAAATTATTGAATTACCCATTTGTCTCCCATCTCACCTGATGGTAAGTGACGATGAAGACGAGGATGTTACATGGCTACCTTAAATGTTGCCAAGTAACAGGTAATAACAGTTATAATCATCGGTTCTTTTTGCTTTATTAGCCAATAAATAATCACTAACATATTATAAAACAAAGTCCTCCGCCGCGTCTGTCTGTCTGTCTGTTCGCGATAAACTCAAAAACTACTCCACGGATTTTCATACGGTTTTCACCAATAGATAGAGTGATTCACGAGGAAGGTTTTAAGGTATAATACGCCCGGGTGCAGCCGGGTAGGGCTGCTAGTTTACTACTATAAATACGGATACGTGTACCACTGCACATATGTCACCGAATTAGCGATGGAAATGGGAACGGCAAGAGTTTATTGTCATTTGAGCGTTACCCGGTAACATATTACTTGGATATCTAATAAGCTACATATATAAGGTTCTTCAGAGCTAATATTATGATCGGTTATGATAGACATGTAATTTTTGGAACACCTTTTTTACGTCTGTTATCTAGGGCCTCTTAGAAGAATTTTTTTATTGACAACTGGGTTTTGTTTTAATTAATTTTATTAAAATATAAACCTTCAATAATGCGCCACGGAGGCCGTCCCAACAGTATGTATTCATACTTATCCTATTATTAATGGAAATGTATAATTTTATACCACTAGTGTTATGATGGCTATCTGTGTCAAACAGAAATTAAGACATAAGGAAACAGTCTTTCCTGTTTATAGACGCCGTTAATTCCCGTGTTTCTTACGTAAACGTAAACGTCGTCCTACGTAATAATCACAGAGCACGGAGTGTCACTCGCTCCAATATTTAATAAATTCGAATTTGCGGAATAATTCGAAATTTAAATTAAGGCGCTGTAGTATCAGACACTAGCGCCACCCAGCAATTCATTCTATAAATCCTAAATCTTATCAAATTTAAAAAATCTAACAGCTTAATCCCCTAGTAAATCACTTGTAGTATTTTTTGTATAAGTTTTCACTATTTTTATTTTGATGAATTAAAAAAACTACTTTTATTACCGCCAAAAGTGGCCACTTTTGGCGGTAATAAGTAATTCTCTTAAACTTTAATTATAATACATATGAAAAGTAATATAAAGAATACTACAAGTAATTTACTAGGGCTTTCAGCTATTAGATATTTTAAATTTGACATGATTTAGGATACATAGAATTATTTGCTGGGTGGCGCTAGTGTCTGATACCACAACGCCTTAAGGTATAGACCTAATAGCATAATATTTTAAAGTAAATTTTTAAAATTCGGCCGCCTGACAATTCAGCGATTTTATAGAGCACTGATTACTGCTTACGCAAAGACGAATGTCATAAAAATACCGCGTGTCAGCCCGCGCCCGGCCTACGAGCGAAAGTCGCATACTCTGCCTGTCAGTTCGTTTCGTGCTCAAAAAAACGTAAAAATGCCCCAATGTACTGTGATATGGTATCATAATTACAGTAAAAAGGTTACTAACAAATTTCAGATGTTACCTATATATGTTACATCGTAATGTAATGTAATATTATAAGTAAGTAGAAAATATCAGATTTCTGCATTTATATCCCAAAACCCGATGACCCCGGGAGGAGCCCGATGGTCCAGTGGGTGTGAGCTCTATGAGCGCTTACGTATGTTAAGCAACCCCTGGTGTAGTCCCTACTTGGATGGTTGACCGCAAGTGGCATAATAATATCTCGAGCTCCTCCGTGCTCCGGAAGGCACGTTAAGCCGTGGTCCCGGCTGTCATCGTTGATGGCAGTCGTTAAGCTATGTCTGATGCCATAAGGCAGCTTGAAAAATCTGACACCAGTGTTGGCCACTTACACATACGAAAAAACAAAACAATCCCAAAACCTCAATAAACGGTACCGCCCCCTGGCACGCTTGTTCGTATAAAACAATGTTGAAAAGGCGTCTCTAGTACCGCACGAGCGACAGTCACATTCCTTGATCTGTGGTAATCTTTGGCTATAAAGATGATGATGGCTTGCGATATATTTTTTATATCTACATTTTAAACATGCATACCTTATTCAATTTGAAGAAGGAAACATGGAAGATCGAGAAAAAGATGAATGGATAACCTCATTCAACATTTTGATGACTTTTTCGACTTTCTAAATACGCTTCTTTAGAAAATACCAGTGAATTTTGATGTCATAGTTCAGTCAACTCATACGGGACCTTAGTTCGACAGCTATGTATTGCGTTTATACCCATAACCTTATATATAAAGTTGTGTAAAAAATGTCTTTAATTTATTTCGTATTTACTTTTAAAATGTCCTTGCTCTGAAATAAAAGTGTGATTACCTAAATTTTAGTCATATACTTTAAACATTTCCAACAGAAAATATAAGTTTTCGTTTGCCTACTCCATATGATTTACTTATCTATAGGCAGTTTCAATAACGGATACTCCCATAATCATCATAAATTCCACCATACCTTCCAGCCAGGTGTCCGTCCCCATTTTATATGACCTTTGCTTGTAGGTAGATACAGTAAATAAACATTGACGAGCTCACTACTAACTCGTTCCAGTTCGGTTCCTAGAAATTGCTTATAATTTCATTATGAACGGCAAATTGTCCTACATATCACGAATAAATACAGGTCACTAACATTGTTTCTATTTTTTTCGAGACGATAACTAAAGCTTAGTAAACCTCAATGTGGTGTAGCAGTTTGTTAATTGTTCAGATTTATAATACATTTACATATAATATCATGTATCAAAATGATAGGTCGAATTGCAATAACAAGGCAATATTAACATGAGTTTGTTTGATTAATTCTTAAGGTTTTCATGCCTTTAAGGGCCCACACTAAGCACACTAGCGACGCCAATAATTTTATTCCGAATACTTTACAAATAGAAAGATATTCAAGAATGTAAATCATATAAGCCTTAGTAAATAACCTGAAGTATTTTTGGAATCATGACGCTCACAAACACACAATAAATATATATAAAGCATCGATTACATGGTAGGTAGGAGCTGAAGTTTCAAGAGCATTTCCTTTCAAAAAAGAGTTAATAGGGTGAATTTAAAAAGATACGTAAATATAAAAGGGCGTACAGACCACGCTTTGCCGCGTGACTTCAAAGAAATGCTCTTAAAGCCCCAAAGACTAGTCGATACTCATGTTACTTCGCAAAACGTCCTATATTCTTGGAATTGGAAATAAAAAATAAGGCTTTTTCCACCTGTTCGTACTAATTAAATATTGTTACTTGTAAAACACCAATTACCTCGCAGGACTAGATAGCTAACATCATAAACAACAGAGCACCTTTTAGAATCGCTGCTGACAAAATTTTGGCCTGATATTACTTAGTCGTCATGCAGGTCATTTTACGAATACGGCAATGGCGACTTGACTCCCAAGGCGATTGCTTCCCAGTACCCTCTTCGCAAACATCTCATACTGACACCTATGATTTCCTCTGAAATGGTCATTTGCGTCAGTCGATCAATATCGACACACGTATGATTTAGTCTCAAATGGGCCTGTGTGTCAGAAGGTCACTTACCGTATACGCCAATGTCGACTCGATCCTCAAATACAGGCGATTGCTTCCCAGTTCCCTCCTCACAAACATCTCGTACTCTTCCCTATAATTTCCTCGCAAATGGTTTTTGCGTCCGTCAATCAATTTCGGCACATGTATGATTTAGTCTCAAATGGTCCGTTAGAAGGTCATTTAACGTATATGCCATAGGGCAGGGCATCGGAACCGGTTTTTCCCGGTTCCTAAATAAACCGGGATTTCCCGGTTCTGGGTGTCACAGAAAGAACCGGTTCTTTAATAATAATAATAATGACCGGTCCTCGATGCTCTAATGCCAATGTCAGCTCGACCCTCAAATGCAGGCAATTGCTTCCCTGTTCCCTCCACGTAAAAACCTCGATCTGGCTCCTATAATTTCTTCACCAATGGTCTTTTGCGTCAGTCGATCACTATCAACACATGTGTGATTTGGTCTCAAGTGGTCTGTTGCGTCAGTCGATCAGAATCGGCACACGTATGATTTTGTCTCAAATGGTCCTTTGCGTCGAAAGGACATTTAACGTATACGCAAATTTGTCGACTCGATCCTCAAATACAGGCGATTGCTTCCCAGTTCCCTCCTCGCAAACATCTCGTATTGACACCTATGATTTCCTCGCGCGAATTGAAAAATTGTTCGTTTGATGTAGGGCTGGGCAAATAGGGCTGGCGATCAAACGGCCTGGGCTCGGTGACTGCATATTTATTTTGTTTTGCGTATCGCAATATCTGCTTTTCACTTTTTTTCTTTTTTGTACGGCATTTTTTTTGCTTCGCGTACAAAATTCCGTACGTTGATTTTTTTGATTGTAGATTTTGACTAAAGTATTGAGAGAGCTTTGCAACAAAGCGTAAATATTTTATAGAACCTTTACTTGATTGGTTGACCTGACCTATATGTTGGGAAATATTGTACTGATATGTAAAAATCATAAAACATCTCAAGCCAAATCAGGCGGCGGCACCGTACTAAAATCATGCAAATTTGATTCAATAAAAAATAATCCAGTGAACGTTTTCATACGTACGTTCAATCACAAATCAGAATCCAGAATTGATCGATAGGCCCGTATACAGGTTCCTAACTCTGTGAGGGCCTGTCCATTAGGGTGGTCATAACATATCACATTATTTTTACGAGAAGACTCGTAGTATAGGCGAAGACCAATTACGAACCGAATTGCAGGGAACTGCTAGATAAAGGCCGCCACTAGCTTCTATCCCGACCGAAGAATATTCTCCAGTTTTTATTATCGCATGATTTGTCCGCCAGTTTTTATAACGCAATTATACAAAAATATAGTAGTGCTCATTAAAGTGCCTTAAAGAAAACTTTATCTATATTCTTATATTTGGAAAATTCTAATATGTTTCCCACAGCTTTCTCGTGCTTATTACCATGCCACACTTTAAAAATCTAGAGTAGGAGACTTGTAGGTTTTCTAGTAGGGCAATGATTCAGGAAGATTTCTTATCCACTGTACCTAACCTATTTGTAACAATTTCAAGTTTTGAAAATTGATACTATGTTTTTACATTGACCGGAACGTAAAGAAAAAAATTCTTCTAACTTTGAGTTATAGATTGCAAGAGTGAATAATACCACCAGCAAAAATTCCTGGCTACCCACTTCATTGAAGGTAAATTGCTTCTCGCGTTCTGACTATTGGTTATAAAAGGAAAATACATTCTAGGCAGTATCTAGATAAAGAAATGGAAAGTAAGATGAAGAAAATAATTCATCTTTCATCTCGGGCCCCCTTCTCCATAAGAAATCCTAGATACGGGCCGACTGGTCAGGACACATCGTAAAATGACGAACGCCTTGAAACGTCCCTGGGGAAAATTCTACCGCCAGGAAATTGGTGAAAAATGAAAAGACGTACCCGATTTAGGACGAAGTATTTTCTTTTACGAGGATTTCTACGACACATACTCCTAAAAGAAAACTGTAATTGCTGTATAATGCGTCACATACACTCTTATAGTGTGGGATTCCTTGATATCGCCTCCATTATGCAGTGGCTTAGTGGCCGCCGGTTTTACTTAATCTTGTTCAGCGGGGTGCGCGCGGAATTTTAAGCTGGTTCAGAGAGCAACGCCAGCTTTGTTTATCTAGGAAAAGGTGAAAACATATCTTCAATTATACAATTTTGGCACAATTCAGATTTTTTTTTATGTGTTCCAATTCACTTGTGGACAAAGGCGTTTTCTCTAATTCTGTTTTTTTTTGTTGTGAACAAACTAGAGGGATTTAAGAATAACGTTTAGTTAATTTGACTAAAACTGTTAACCTATTTGAAAGTCTCTAGTTCATAGGCATGGTAGCAGTTCATTACACGTACTATTTTTCTAAATTAGTATATCTATGCATAACAATACGTATCATAAATGGTGGAACAAAAACAGGAAGCTCGGCAATAATTTACAAACGGTCTAAATAATGCACACGGCATATGCCGTAAGTTGGCCGGTGGAGAGTGGGAATTATACGTTATCCGCGTAGAGCCGGCGCCAGATCCCGGACGCCGCAGGATTCTTATCGGGACGGTACGTGTACTGAAATTTTAGCAGGTCAAATATTTACCGATCCCTACCGCTTTGTCACATTAAACCTCACATTAAACAAGTTCAAAGTGAATTTAAAGAAATAGAAGGTGGCGGAAGTGTCATTTCCTGAAGAAACTCTTGAGAAACAGATCAAATAAGTGTTTTAAGTAAGCCCACGGTATTGATCTGTACAACATTATTCTTAATTTTAGCTAGCTAGCTCACATATAAACAAAATAATATGAATAAATTGTGGAACAAAAACAGACAGCTCGGCAATAATTCACAAACGGTCTAATTAATGCACATGGCATATGCCGTAAGTTGGCCGGTGGAGAGTGGGAATTATACGTTATCCGTGTAGAGCCGGCGCCAGATCCCGGACGCCGCAGGATTCTTATCGGGACGGTACGTGTACTGAAATGTTAGCAGGCGAAATCCCTACCGACCCTACAACTTTGTCGCATTAGTTTCAAATACTCGTATGTTTATAAATAAAAAAAGGCGGGTTCCTTACACCATTTTTAACTAGAGCCGGACCGACTAAAAATATCCTTGATTTGTTGGGATTGTCTCCATACCAAATAACATAAAAATGTCACGAGTTACTGAAATATTGGAGACAAAATCCCTACCGCTTTGTTGTATTTGGGCTTAGATTGCCCAGAAATAGAAATAAAGTGTTAGTAAGTTGCGCAAAAATAGAAATAAGTCGTAAGTTCAGTAGTTGCGAACTTAAAACAAGACAAAACACTTAAAAAGGTCTGTTCTATCTTTTAATGTCTTTTGTTTGTTCGGAATGAGTAACACATTTAAACATTCACATTAATAATATTAAAGGACCTTGCCACTAGACTTTTATCAGCTCGATACGTGTTCTGAAATGTTAGCAGAAAATATCCCTACCGCTTTGTTGTATATGGGCTCAGATTGCTCGCAAACAGAAATAATGTATCAGTAATGTTTTCTTATGTTTTCGCGATTGTTACACATTTAAATATAATTATTTTAATACTGTTTTTATCGCGTTTATTACATTATTTATTTTTTAATTTCAATAGCCTCACGAAGCATTCTTGGAAAAATTCTCAAGTCCTTGCAAAAGAAAACAGATACATTCCAAGAATGCTAAAAAACATCCTAATTTCAATAGAGAGGATGGTTGGCAGTTACCACCAGTTTGGGATCCAGTCATCAATTTAATCAAATCTCAAGCTAAGCAGAAGACTGCAAGACCTTCAGACACCGTGAGCCAATACTGCGTACATCCGGAACGTTATTAATAAATATTTTAGGCGGTAGATTTTGCAGTTCTTATAAAATACTAGACAAATGTCAACTTAGTCTACCTGCGACCACGAACACTGTAAAGTGCTCGAAACGTTAGGTGTATAAATAATGTAATAAACGCGATAAAAACCGTATTAAAATAATTTTATTTAAATGTTTTAGTAAGTAATAGGGGTCTCAAAATAAAACAGAACAGTAGTGCAGATAACACACATTTAAACATTCAAATTAATAATATTAGGGGATATTGCCTTGCCGTAAGACTCTTATCGGTTCGGTACGTGTACTGAAATGTTAGCAGGCGAAATCCCTACCGCTTTGTCGCATATGGGCTTAGATAGCCCGCAAATAGAAATAAAGTGTTAGTAACTTCAAAAGGTCCGATCTTAAAATAAGACCAAACAGTAGTGTAGAGTTTAGTTTGAGTAACACACATTTAAACATTTACATTAATAATATTAGAGGATATTGCCTTGCCGCAAGACTCTTATCGGTTCGGTACGTGTACAGAAATGTTAGTAGGCAAAATCCCTACCGCTTTGTCGCATATGGGCTTAGATAGCCCGCAAATAGAAATAAAGTGTTAGTTCTTTCTTCTTTTTAATTATGGCTTCCACCGAGATTTCTGTGATTCTGCCAATGTCCAGTATAATGAGATACTAAGTATCGGTGTTGTACGGTATGTGGCATCAAAGATGGCGTATGTTCTTTGGCAGCCTCGTGGGAGATTTTGGCGACAAATCTATACGAGTCCATTTAACAGTCTACTTTAACTATTTCACAAATTGTTCTCGAGCACGAGCATTTATAACACCAAACTACACCAATTTCATATTATAAAGTCCACTTAAATCAATTTGCAAAATTGTATAAGGCAAACGACAACTGAACCCCTCGACTTCCCACCAAAAACTCAAAGTGTTAGTTAATTGAAAGTGCAATGCTTGCGATTACATAATTGAATAACAAAGACAACAATTCTTTAAATATATAATTCAGATTGGGATGGAACTTTGGATGCTTATGATTTTATGCAAATATTGCTATCGTGATATGCGAAAGTAAATACTGATTCTTTACTTTCACATATCACAAGTCAGCTGATTCGACTGACGATTTGAACGATAAAAATGTCCACGTGGTAGTAGCCAATGAAATCTATATCTAAGAGAAACATATAAAAGGTCTAATTTCTGAATGCGTTACGCGAAATACTAATGTTATTTTCAAAATTAGACCGTTATTAATTAATTAATCTAATTACCCTCGACAATGCCTTTGGAGGATGACTCAGCTCGTCAATATGAACAACCTTTCCTCGAAGATCAATGCTGGGAACTTAACAAAAAAGTGCCTATAAATTTTTTTATAGTTAAAGTTCTTCATATTCACGAGCTCAGTCTTTGAAGGCTATGTCAAGAGTGGAGTCAGACAAAAATCAGCAAACCTGTTTCCTGCGAGTAATTTGGTTTTAGAAATAGTGATTAATTTTTATTTATTTATTACTTACATCTTAATTTACTTTTCACAAGATTAAATTAACATACACGGTAGTCATATTTTTAAAGCAACAGCATAACTTTCGAATACCCCAAAATTCGCTCCATTCGTCCGTTTTATCGTTGATTTCATATCGGATTTCGGTTTGATATCCAATAGCGGCATCTCTTGGACGCACCCCAACTTGGCTCACGAGCAACATTCACACGTCCATAGCCGTCTTATGCCGATATACTCATTCTTAAGAATATGATTTTCAACCGACTTCAAACAAAGAACAGTTTTTTTAAATCTTTGTTTTATTTTTAAGAAGATTTTGTCTACATAGCCTATGTCACCCTCATAAATGCAGTGCAGCAACAGTTAGTTCCATCTACGCTTAATTGTAACTTGGACAATGTAAATACTCCCACATCTATGAGGTTTACACTTTCCTGGTATATAAAGTTTGGTCTTTCGTTTTTGTTTCTGACACACTCCAACAGAACGTGGTGCCAACTTCAATTTATCCGCATTCGGTGATGCCCTTCAAAAATGCGAAGCTATGTAGTGTAATGTGTCAGGAACGAATCCTTAGAGCAGTAGATAAAGATAAGGTTCTCAATTCGTGGTATAAATTGTTAGTAAGTATATACGTTTCAACATCTTGATCTCTAAAATAATGTCAAGCTTTGGTTTCAGCTGTCATTATTAATTGACTATTTTAAAGAAAAATTGACATTAGTTTTGGCAATGTTAGATTTTCTTAGTGTTTTTCCTGTTCTATTTTTTTCCGTCCTGTTCCCATCCAATATTGAAGATAGGCCCTGAACTTTAACACATATTTACCTTAACTTTAAAATCTTGTTCAGTACTCAATTACTTTAATAGTAAATTCATGGTTTTCTTTACCCGTATAAACTACTCTATTATTTACGAAAACAGTTTCCTTGAAATTGTTCCGTGGTATTGACCGAGCAGTGACGCGTACTTAATAGTTTATGTATCATCTTTTTATAATGGTCATTGTCATTCTTAATATGGTTCGTTCGTTTATTACGTCCAAGGCCGTTTTGATAATTGGCGAGGACGACGTTCCGAGTATTAATAAAAATATGCCGGAAACTAATGGGTAACATTAAAAATAAACAGTTGTTTAAATTTGATTGATCAAGGTTAAAAATAAAATCCCGGTGTTTAATAATAAAGTGAATGTAAATATTTAACTTACATTCACTTTACTATCTTCTCAAAAGTATTTGAACTAAGATTGTCTTTGTCTATACATTACCGACACAGTGTCAAGAATGTTCTTAATTAAAATGCTTTTGAGTATTAGGGCGTAAAAGTATCTAACTCTAAATAAAAAATACCGTTTTCTCTAAAAACAAAAATATATTTATTGGGAACGTTTTATTAAACGGCGTACTATATAAATAGTCTCAAACCTTCGGTCATTTTCTTAAGTCATTTAGAAAGTATAGGAATGTATTATTTTAACGAAGCGTGTAATATAAAAAATAGGATACAACATTCCGCAAAGGTGCCGGATGTACGTACGTTGATATTTTATTTATTCAGAGCTGTCGCGCCGTCCGACGTCGCTCCAGCGAAATATCACCTAAACCCCGGCCACTACAGAATATTCTATACGCCTGAATAATGCCCAGTTTTCCATAAAGAATGCATTTGCATACATTGCTCATGCTCAACTGCAACAGGCAGTTTCCATCCTAAAATACATTTTCGCGAGTCTTGAACAAACACAAAACCGCCTCTTTTGTTCAGTGTGAGACAGTGACATGAATGAGGAATGCAGTGATGGAATGTTTAACGAGTCTTGGTGCTTTGAAAACAGTGAAAATGCTAGTGCTATCGAATATGTTTCGACCAAGCCATCCGAATCAACTCTCACCGAGGGAGGAGAATACAATTACGGAGAAAGAGAGACAGTTGACATCACAGAGTTCTTTGCGTATAAAGCAAAGGACGAAAACTCATGACAACATCAGTGAAGTTCCCGATGAACTCAAAAGTGTAAGACGAGAGAAATGTCTCTCCAATAGTGTAGACACAATAGTTACACACAATGATGCCAAATGTAAAGTGATATCCAGTGCCAAAGGTTTATTAGAAACTAATCTAGACGATCTGTTCAATGATGTACAAAGTGTTGATTGGACAGTCGAGCCAAAAAGTTTAGGTGCCAGTGAGCCCACGTTAAATTTTAACGAGGAGAACTACAAAAGTTTAAGTAAGCGTGAATCTCTCATGTCAGATGATGACAGTGATGATGATACAGCTACGGACAGTGATTGTATGGATGAAGTGGTTCGAGAACAAAGGATATGTATGGGAGCGCGCCGCTTCGGGCATATGCTGCGCAGAGTCATTTCTCGAAATGGTAAGTTTAGTATTTAAGAAAGTATTTTAGAGCAATGGTTAAAGCGTTCAAAAGCATTTCGTGTAATAATTAACATTTCTTAAGTTGATTTGATTGAATCGATGTTACACTGCTTATAATAAGACAGTGTTTTCCCATAAGCGAGCTCCGTGGCGCAGCGGTCAACACGCTAGCCTGCGACACGGGGGTCCCGGGTTCGATCCCCGGTCAGGTCAAGATGGAAAAAGATCTTTTTTATATTGACCTGGGTCTTGGATGTTTATCTATATAAGTATATATATATTATAAAATATAGTATCGTTGAGTTAGTATCCTGCGACACAAGTTCACAACTTACAGTGGGGCTAGCTCAATTTGTGTGATATGTCCCTATATATTTATTTATTTATTTATTTATTTATAAGTCCCATAACTAATTCATTCGATTTTATAGGTAACGATTACGAATGATAAAATTAGACTCGGTCAACTTGGGTTGTTTTCGACTTGAAAGATGGGGAAACAAATAAATTCACTGTGTCTATTTTGTTCGTAATTAAAAATAGTAGAATAACAATTTCTTAAATAATTCAATTGAATACTTATTTTATTTCTTATTACCTCACTACATGAAAATTATATCATTTAGCTTCAACCTTGAAAATCTCACTTAGCACTAATAAAAATGCGATGTTATGAACGCGCAGCTCCACTTTGGGCGACTTCTTTTTCACGCCAGAGCGCACTAGTGTGACGAAGCAAGGTCGACGTAACACTCACAATTTATACCATTTAATGTCTGTTTTTTCTCTCGTCCAACAGAAATAAGGTTTTTTTCATTCTGATGTAGCCTAGCGGTAGTGGATGATACTTCTTTTCCCTCTGAACTCACAATTTATACCAAATGATGCCTTTTTTTCGCTCGTCATCAGAAATAAATAATGTCTTTTTAAAAATTCAAATCAGTAGTGATTTTATGATTTTGTTATTCTTTTATATTAATTATTGTAAGTCCTAGCGGTAGGTAGGACATCGTGTAACGTTAAGTTAAATTATTTTGAAAAGTCGTCATATAGGTGTAATCCATTCTTCAGACTTAAAATGTAGCTGGTACTTTCAACAATTCTGTACTCCCCGCTGAACGTTTACGTTTTTCATCGAGAGGAGAAAGTAAGTGATTTCCACGAGTGTGCAATTGTGACGATCCAAAGTGGAGGGCCCCAAACACACGTTTGAATGAGAGTTGGGAATTGAACTTCATCTTGAAAATAATTAAGATATTTTTAACAAAAAACAAAAACCGACTTCAACCCTATCAATTTATTTTAATAAGCATAAGAAAAAAAAAATGGAATTAAGAGTCATCCGAACGGCATACCTGTAAACATTTTTTTGGTTTTTGTGTATTTTTTCAAAAACCGCTCGACAGTCATTTGGATAAAAATTTATGGGACCATCTGTAAAGTATTATTACCTATCGAAGTAAAAAAAGGAATTTCTTAAATCGATCCAGGCGTCTTCGAAAAATCGGGGAACATACATAAAAAAAAATCATTACGACGAATTGTAAACCTCGTTTTTTTTGAAGTCGGTTAATAACAATAAAACGTACAAAGACTTTAAAAAATCTTGATCCAATAATGTAAAGCATTAAATTGAAAAACTGAAGTCCATGTATTCTTTTCTCCGCGGCCAATGAGAATGTACAGTCAGTACCTTATATTAATAAAACTACGCAACCCCGTGTATAAAGCAAATACCGTCTTATGTCCTCAGTGGAGCGAGAATTGAATTGAAATGGCGTCCGTCTATTTGTTTTCAATTGTGGCTAATTGATTCCGGCGTTGAGGTGGCGTCTAGATACCCAAGTATCTAGACCCAAAGTGGTCTTATTTCAGACCTTAGTGTGTTTTGTTATTATTGAACAAACGAACTAATAACAGCGGACATATTTTGCTAGTAGTTATTAAAGATTGCGTTACGTCCACAGTGAAGCGAGAACTGAATTAAAATGGCGTCCGTCTATTTGTTTTTAATTGTGGCTAATTGATTTCGGCACTTATTGAGATTGCGTTGGTGTCGAGACTCCATGTGGTCTCACTCAAACGTTAGTGTGTTTTGTCATTATTCAACAAACGAATTAATAATAGGGGACTTATTTTGCTAGTAGTTACTGAAGACTGCATTACGTGAATAGTGAAGCGAGAATCGAATTGAAATGGCGTCCGTCTATTTGTTTTCCATTGTGGCAAATTAATTCCGGCACCGATTGAGGTGGCGTAGAATGTCGTTACTCCAATTGATCTCATCTTAGACCTTAATGTGTTTTGTCATTATTGAACAAACGAAATAATAATCGGGGATATATTTTGCTACTAACTGAAGACTGCATTACGTGAACAGTGAAGCGGGAATTGAATTGAAATGGCATCCATCTAGCCCACTTGGAGTCTAGACACTCAACGCTGCCTGAATCAGTGCCGGAATCAATTAGCCACAATTGAAAACAAATAGATGGACGCCATTTCGATTCAATTCCCACTTCACTGTGGACGTAAGACGGCTCTTGCTTTGTACACGGGGTTGCACAGTTTTATATACTAATATTTTACGTAAAATAACAAAGTTACAAAGTCTTTAAAAAATCTTGATCTAATAATGTAAAGAATTAAATTGAAAACTGAATCCCGTTTATTGGTTTTCATTAGATATCAGTTAAGTTTTGCTCTGTTCTCCGCGGCTAGTGAGACATTACAGTCAGTACCTTATATTAATAAAACTATGCAACCCCGTGTATAAAGCAAATACCGTCTTATGTCCTCAGTGGAGCGAGAATTGAATTGAAATGGCGTCCGTCTATTTGTTTTCAATTGTGGCTAATTGATTCCGGCACTGATTGAGGTGGCGTCTTGATACCCAAGTATCTAGACCCAAAGTGCTCTCATTTCAGGCCTTAGTGTGTTTTGTTATTATTGAACAAACGAACTAATAACAGCGGACATATTTTGCTAGTAGTTATTGAAGATTGCGTTACGTCCACAGTGAAGCGAGGACTGAAATAAAATGGCGTCCGTCTATTTGTTTCTAATTGTGGCAAATTGATTCTGGCTAATATATGGCTCTGGTAGTACAGAGAGGGTCGTGCTCCTGCAGTGGAGACTAGAAAGACCTGATGATGATGATGATGATTCTGGCTCTGATTGAGGTGGCGTAAACTGTCGTTACTCCAAGTGATCTCATCTTAGATTCATCTCACGTGATCTAATTTTTGTCATTATTGAATAAACGAACAAATAATCGGGGATATATTTTGCTACTAACTGAAGACTGCATTACGTGAACAGTGAAGCGGGAATTGAATTGAAATGGCATCCATCTAGCCCACTTGGAGTCTAGACACTCAACGCTGCCTGAATCAGTGCCGGAATCAATTAGCCACAATTGAAAACAAATAGACGGACGCCATTTCGATTCAATTCTCACTTCACTGAGGATGTAAGACGGCTCTAGCTTTGTACACGGGGTTGCATAGATTTCTATACTAATATTTTACGTAAAATAACAAAGTTACAAAGTCTTTAAAAAATCTTGATCTAATAATGTAAAGAATTAAATTGAAAAACTGAATCCCGTTTATTGATTTTCATTAGGTATCAGTTAAGTTTAGCTCTTCTCCGCGGCTATTGAGACATTACAGTCAGTACTTTATATTAATAAAACTGTGCAACCTCGTGTATAAAGCACCACCGTCTTACGTCCACAGTGAAGTGGGAATTGAATTAAAATGGCGTCCGTCTATTTGTTTTCAATTGTGGCTAATTGATTCCGGCACTGATTGAGGTGGTATTGAGTGTCTAGGCTACAAGTGGTCTCATCTGAGACCTTAGTGTGTTTTGCAATTATTGGACAAACGAACTTATTATAATAGGGCCATATTTTGCTAAAAGGTACTGAAGACTGTGTTATGTCCACAGTGAATATTATGCGTAAGAAGAAAAGATTTGTACAAGTAAGCCACCAATTCTGGTTACTAAAATTACTACAGAACAATCGGTTTGGATCGACGCATCCCTTCTCGCTATTCGCAACTTTGCCATTACCTGCAATGCGGATCCTGTGTGTTCTGTGTGTTTTCTGAACCATGAAAGAGTTAATATAGTTTTCTTGTTCGCAAAATTTACTGCCAAGTTTCGAATGACCTGATTTTGAAATAACTTATTTTAAGCTCATTTGAAATAGAAGTTTAAGTTATTTATTTATTCACGTACACATTATATAGTAAAAAACAAAGTTACAAATGGAAACTGTACATAGATGCTACTTATTTCAATAGAATTTTTTTCCAGCAGAAAAATGGTGATTGGCCTGCACAATTAAGAATATCTTCATATTTTTATACCGTTTTCTGACTCGTGGGTCATGCATGACTCTGCCGTTGAACTGGCCTGCTACGTCCTAGCTTAGCAAAAAGGATACTTTTCCCCGAAATTGGCTTTGTAGGATGCACGCGGATGTAGGTGTTAGCAAAAGCTAAAATGTATAAGAATTAAGAAAAAATATTACCAACCTATAGGTTTCCACAATCCATTCAAGAAATATCCACTTAGCCGCAACTTGTCGTGGGGTCCATCAAATGGCTGTTACCCGACAAAGGGCGCCACACCCGCGTACCACGGGAATGACATAGTCGATTTGCCTGATGGACCATATCGGTGGCAGGCGTGGCTATAAAGGAGCCTTATGTGCCTGTTTACATTGATTAAAGATAGCGGGTTCGATAAAGCTTGAGAGCGTGAGCGATTTCCTTTGAAAATTACAAGTTAAACGGGAATGACATAGTCGATTTCCTGATAGACTATACCGGTGGCAGGCGTGGCTATAAAAGAGCCTTATGTACTTGTTTACATCCACTAAAGATAGCGGGTGCGATAGAGCTATAATAACAGTAGTCCATGTAGTTTGACATGGTCCCGGTCCAAGTAGTGCGAATGACATAGGTAGTCTATACCTATTTGCCCGGTGAATCATATCGGTGACAGGCATGGCTATCATAGAACCTTATGTGCGTGCATGTTTACATTCACTAGAGATAGCGGGTGCGATAGAGCTTAGAGTGTGGGTAAATTTATGTAGTTTGCTATAGCCCCGTCCAAGTAACGTGAATGACATAGTCTATTGGCCTGATGGACCATATCGTAGGTAGGCGAGGTAAAAAATCGCAGCCACGCGATCACGACAAATGCTGAGTGGACCCACAACACAACAAAACCCACAACACCTGTAACGGCAGAGCTGCATGTTTGTACTGTGATCATGATTATTTATTACATCTTTTTGTAATTAAATTAATTGTAAAAATATTATGTTTCCAAAAGTATTTTTGAAGTAAATGTGTTTCTTATTTTTTTCGTATCTTAATGGAAAGCACATCAAAGTGCTATTGTTTGCAGTGCAGTCCAGTTTTAATGGGTTTTGCTCATACCGTCGGGCCGCGTCCGCTCCCGCTGTCGTTCGTCGTTGTAATCAGGCACTTACGCTTTCATACGGTCACGCCTGACGTGAAAAACTAGTGAAATGCAAACTGATTTATTTGACAGCTCTATTGTTGTCGTAGATTAAGGCAGAGCACGACATTTCTAACTCATAAACATTTTTATGGCACTTTCGTACATCAATCTTTTAATTGTATTTATGTTTTGTGTAAAATTTTGTTTTTTTTTCTTTATGAATGAGTGCTTTCGACCTTTATCTTGCCTTGAAAATCCCTACATTGTACGAGACGGGAAACAGCGGTCCGGGAAGGCATTCCATTCCTTCGCGGTTCGCATAATGAAGGAAGAAGTATAGAAGTGCGACAAGCAGCAATATGACCAGATATGAATGAAATCCCTACCCCTTGACTTGTCGATAGAAAGTTGCAGGGGAAATAAAAAAATACAGTTCCTGTGCACTCACTCTGAATTGCAGCCTGGTTTTACAATACAGTAGAATAAATATGAATTAGCAACAAGGGCAGGTCCATCGGACAATAATTTGTCATTTTATGTAGTTTTCTAATTATATATTTACAGATTACAGAACTGAAGTTGTGCCATTTAGCAGTCGGCATTTTGGCATATTGCCGTTTGGTTCCCGGCAGGGTAGAATAAGACCATTCCAAGTCTTCCCATGGATGTCGTACAAGGTGACTTAGGAAACACAAGCTTAATAAAGCTTATAAAACTTCACCAACCCGTCTGGCCAGCGTGGAGAGTGTAGGCCAAATCCTCTGACTGCTGTAGCTGATATACAGCTCTGGTAGTACAGAGAGGGTCGTGCTCCTGCAGTGGAGACTAACAAAGACCTGATGATGATGATGATTTTGGAAAAGTCTGCACATTGTTAAGGTAGTCTCTGACCGCCCTCTTGACGTCCCAAGATAAAACAACATTTTCTAATATTTATTTTTTTCTTTTACAGGTAAGTCAATAAATTTTGGATGCAAACATAATTGATACTTCATAAATAAGGTATGTATTAGGTACATGGGACAGCATGTATTTACATAACATAACATTCTTAAGTCACACAGATTGAGCTCGCCCCAAAGTAAGTTCTTAAGAAAGACTTGTGTTATGGGATACTAACTCAACGATACTATATTTTATAACAAAAACATATATAGATAAACATTCAAGACCCAGGTCAATCTGAAAAAGATCGTTTACCATCATGACCTGACCGGGGATCGAACCCGGGACCCCCGTGTCGCAGGCTGGCGTGGTAACCGCTGCGCCACGGAGCTCGTGTGCAATGTTTAACGTTCAATGTGGCGTTTACGTCTTTTAGCCCTAAGCTCTTTTTACACCGTAAAAGTTAAAGATGTAGATGTATTGTAAGTTTTTCTTTACCAGAATTTAGCCCTTTAATAACAAAATATTCCATAACACCAAGGCCACGTATAAATTAATTCTACTAAGCCATTAAACGGAGCCGTCTGAACAAATCAAGTGAGTAATAATTCAGTACGCCAAATTTATCGGCGACTACAGTCAATTGCACTTTTAGCGTGACTCCACTATGTTAAAACAGCCTCTATTCCAACGCAATAGAGCCAGTGCAAAGGTGAAACGGTAATAATTGATCTGCTGCACGTTGTACGCTAAGCGGCTATAATTTTAATGGTTATGGTGGATTAGAATTAGGGCTAATGCTTGCGGTAACCACATATAGCTGTTCAGATGGAAGTTCTTAATAACCTACATTACAATCACATTATAATATTAACGGTCGAGCAAAAAAAAAGTACGAAATTGGTCCTTACCAGTCGTTGATTGCGTAAATGCAGCAATACCAAAATCACCTCTTGAACGATTCTAATCCCTTAAGAACCTTCTTGATCATGTTGCCTAAAAAGCAATAACCTATGAAGCAAGAGTGAGCGAGTGAGTATTTGTAGTGTGATTAGTAGTTATTGTGCGCGTGCTGCAAAAGGATTAAGTTTTCTACATTAGATGCTTTTGGGCAGGTTTAACATCAGTGGTCCCTATTATATATATGCAAAACAAGATTCTTCAATTTCAAAAATACCTAACTACCTGCCAAAATCTTATGCCACACGGTATACAAGAATTCTAGTGGTTGCTCACACAATATCCAAAATTATTCAGGCATCCAAGTTTTTACCTGAACACATAACACTCACGCTTTTGGGCAGTCGTGTAAAAAGACGATCATTTCCTTGAGATTACATGTTTTGCGGGGTAGAAGTAAGAGGGTTTTTGTGATACTCATGTATATTCATCCTAAAATAAACGCTCAAAATTGCAAAGCATTTGTTATTTCACGTAACACAAACGCAACATGCTGAATTAAACGGAACTCAGCCGGCTTTCAATTAACACATTAACATACATGGCTGGCTCTTTTGATATTATATCAGCGGCCGGGTGAGGGCGCGTCTATGTATACCGCTTTTTGCCACCAGCGGCAAAATTTAGCGTCAGTTACAATATTAGAGTCAAAGAAAATAAATTATTTTTCCAAAAAAATGCCCGCCGGACCAGTTGTACCATTGAGTAGTACCATTAATGGTACAACTGGCACTGATTTATCCCATTGATGGTACAAGTGGTATCAATCAATCCCGTAAGTACCATCAATGGTACTAATGTTGTTATTTAAGAGCTAGTACAGTTCGCGAGGCCTAAGCTGAGCTTTGCATTTGTGTGAGTGCACATATATAGTGTAGGTGTGACATCGTCTTACAGCGCGGCGCATCTCCGCCGCGCACCTGTCACACTTCACCCTTGTACTGGTAGTAGTGTGACGTATTTAATTCTTAATATTTTGTTCTTGTGTCCGATTTATTAGTGAAATGGCTGCAAACAAAAGTAAACGAAGAATACGAAACCCTTTAAATAGCCATGTAATATAAGTGTTTTGTAATTTAAACAGTTATTTTAAAAACATGAACGATAAAGACGTGTCAAGTGTCAAATTTATTTTTAAGAGTTTTTGGTCTGACTTTACTTTTGGTGATTACTCACACAAATGCAGAGCTCAGCTTACGCCTTCCAGACTGTACTCTAGTCTGTGTCTTGTGTTGAAAGAAACGCACACAGTGACTTTGTTTGCCAGAAAATAATGTAGTTGTCAGTTAACTCATCATTTCGTGTAGGTGACACGGTTAGTCGACCATGCACACCCTGGTGTCAGAGTTCTTCGGAACCGCCTCTCGGCCTCTGACGTGGATCCTTTAACGACTACCAGATGGCAGCCGGGACCACCGGCTTAACGAATCTTCCGAAGCACGGAATCATCTTTCTTATCAGACTATCAGGTGATTCATTCCTGCAATGTCTTAGCCAAACTGTAAACAACTTAACAAAGTATACTTCCCGTGGGAATCGAACCCACGACCCCCGGGTCAACAAGGCAAACGCCTTAACCACTGGACCACGGAGGCAGTTTCATTGTATTCAATGGTCTAGTGCTTTTTACCAGTGGTCTCTATTAGATGTATACAAAACAAAAGTGAAAACAGTGTGGTGCCCGGCTGAGTAGAATAGGACCACTCCAAGTCTTCCCGTGGATGTCGTAGAAGGCGGCTTAGGAAACACAAGCTAAACAAAGCTTATAAACATCAAACAGGCCTCTCCAACCCGTCTGGCCAGCGTGGAGAGTGTAGGCCAAAACCTCTGATTGCTCTGGCTTACTAGGTGGCTCTGGTAGTATAGAGAGGGTCATGCTCCTGCAGTAGAGACTAAAAAAGACCTGATGGATGGATGGATGGAAGACAAAAGTGTCTTGCGGCGTTTCTTCTCTTCAGTGGTCAGTTCCGAAACGTTAGTATTCTGTAGGTTTTGAACAACAATTAATTAAATAGGTACATTTGATTTAATATGAAGATATGAAATTTGATTTGACGTGAAAAAAATCTTTTTTTTTTCACGTCAAATCAAGTTTCAAATTTTCTGACTAAACGTTAGGTTTTATTTCATTTGATTTGTTGATACGAGTATCTCATTAAGTTGGGTCCGAACCCCGTTCAGGTCAAGATGAATAATGATCTTTTTCAGATTGACCTGGGTCTTGGATGTGTATCTATATGTGTATTTGTAATAAAATATAGTATCATTGTGTTAGTATCCCATAACACAAGTCTCGAACTTACTTTGGGGCAAGCTCAATCTGTGCAATTAGTCCGTATATATTTCATCATCACAATCAGGTCTTTTTTAGTCTTCACTGTAGGAGCACGAACCTTTCCGTACTACTAGGGCCATATATTAGTCAGAGCAGTTAGAGGATTTGGCCTACACTCTCCGCGCTGGCCAGACGGGTTGTAGAGGTCTCTTTGCTGTTTATAAGCTTTTTAGCTTGTGTTCCCTAAGTCGCCTTGTATGACATCCACGGGAAGACTTGGAGTGGTCCTATTCTACTCTGCCGGGAACCACGCAGCGGTATATATTTTTTAAATATCTATTTATATATGCGACTGTATATATTTATTTATTATTCATTTATAAGTATGTTTCCTCACACCTTTTCTTCCCGCGCAGACCGTAAAAGCCGGTCAAGGGATTGGGCGAAAATTTAAGGAGTCACATTGATAGGCGATGCGGCTAGCAACCCATCACTTTTTTGATTCCGCTTTCCACCTTTACGCCCACTACGTTGCTAAACGTGGCCTGAAGGTTTTACAACCTTGGGCTCTGTCTACGCCGCAAGGGATAAAGACGTGATAGTATGTATGTATGTCTGTCCTCACACATCATTTTAATTTTCCATTCCAAGCGTTGGTGGAAAGTCAGCCCACGAGCGGCCGCCACGCGGCACTAACGAGTTTTTAACTTTTACGATTATTAACAAAATAACTGCCCGAAACACGTCGAAAGTTAAATAAGTTAAGTTATGGCTTATTTTGAAACTACTTTATAATGCGCTTCCGCAAAATTACATTGTAAGTTAAAACTTTACTGCACTATACATATTCTACTCGTTTACTTCGTCTTTAGTTGATTTCTAAAGTAGATCTGTCTTTGTACCCCGAGGGAAATAAAAAGGAATCTTTACTTTTCACCTGTTAGTCTGTATATGAATATGGATTTTTAAATGTATAATTTAATTGCTTTTGTCGTCTCTCTTGCCTGAAGCAACTATATGAACGATTTTGAATGTAATTAAATTAAATCAAGAATTAGAGAATATGTATGGGGTCACTCATCTCTTCCGACGAGTCTGAATCAAATTTAATATGCCCAATATGCTCGCTCACTGCACACAAAAAGACCTCGCCGAGGCAAATGGCAGTCGCTGTCGCCGCATACTGGTTTAAAGATGGTTGAAAGTATTGTAATTTAATATAAAAAAAACCGGCCAAGTGCGTGTCGGGCCATGCGCGGTGTAGGGTTCCGTAGTTGCGAATGACAACTTTGAGTTCACACTGTTCACACCCCCAACTCATAGTTTAACGACCAAAAACATCTAACAATAAAAATTGAATGAATTTTTACATTTTCCAGTACATTTGATAAGTTGGTTGCCTATAACTTTTTAGTTTGCACTTAGCACTCAGCTCTGATAGTTTTCCTTTCAACTTCAGTATATATACTACTGCTGTAATTTTTTTCACGTATCCATATATAACCGTTTAGCAGATAGAGGGGGGGACACTCACCTCTAACAAAAATTTGCATCAATCCAAATATTTATGAAACGGATCTCTAAATCTAAAAATGATGTTTTCAACCTCACAAAGACCTTTTTAACAATACCCAACACGATGGGTATGTATAGAAAAAAAAAATACTCTTTCTTTAATTGTATGGGAGCTACCATTTTTGCCATTATTAATATACATACCCATACCAAATTACAGCTTTCTAGTACTTGTAGTCTCTGAGTGAAACCGCGGACGAACAGACAGACAGACATGGCGAAACTATAAGGGTTCCTAGTTTACTACGGAACCCTAAAAAAGAGTAGACATTGCGACGCGAGAAGAACAAGAAGTATCCTACGACACAAACTCACCACTTACTGAGGGGCTAGCTCATCTATATGATTTGTCTCTTTATATTTTATTTATTTATTTATTATTATAATTTAACCGAAACCAATAATCCGCCTTTAATAGAATCTCGCTCATTACCACCGCAGCTGACGTGAGCTCCGATGAGTAATTACGGTACTATTAATTTTGACGGCGGTAATACCCGCCCCTATTAAAATTTGTATTTATAGTTCCATGCAACATCTTAGGGCGAGAGTTGATGGATGTTGACGTAAGGTCGAACTAATATACCTATTTATATTTATTTATAATATTTTCTTCATAAATGTGGCCTGTATGTCTTCTATAGAGTTCTTCGCCTGAAGTCTGGATTGCTCAATTATCGCGTCATTTGCTCAGATTAAGCAGATTCGATATTGTAAAAAGTTATGTAAAGGTAACATGAGTATATTTATAAATAATTAGTTATATTTGAACACAGCCGACCACGGACAAAAGTACCACATTTGAGGATACAATTGGCAACACTCTAAGATGAATGACGGGGAGAGACGTGTAGTAATTCGTAAAAATACATTCTTTTAATATTTAAATATTGTACTGGTTAGCGCTGAATATTAAAGTCGCGAACCCTTAATCTCTGGTGCTCCGCGTCTGGAGTCTGGTTGGCTCATTAATCGCATCATTTGCTCAGATTAAGCAGATTTGGTGTTGCAGAAAATTTCGAAAGATTAACTCTGCGTGGATCAATTTGTCTTTAATATTGCTAATTAGCGTAATATAACATGAAGGCTGTCACAAAAGTGGACTCCAGACTCCGACGCATAACAGCTGAGAATGTATCTGGAATCACAATCGAATGAAAGATACAGAGATTTGTAGAAATTGTTAAAAATACTATCAAATTTTGTAATTGATCGCGTTAAATAGTAATTAAATCACGAAGCGTCCATCTCTGGAGATCCTAGCCTGGAGTCTGGTTTGCTCATTAATCGCGTCATTTACTCAGATTAAGCAGAATCGGTGTTGAAGTAAATTTCTGAAAGGCATTTACTTGACGTGGATCAATTAGTTTTGATTGTAGCTTTTTAGCGTAATACATGTAATGTTAAGGTTTTTGCCATCGAAACGCTAAGAAGAAGAAGCGTAATACAGCATGACAAAATACTAGGCCCCAGACTTCGACGTACGTAAAGCTGAGGATGCAATTTGAAACACACTTAGACGAGAGATAAGGGGAATTCTAGACATTGTTAAAAATACCTTTGAATTTGGAAATTGATAGTGCAAAATAGTAATTAAAGTCGTGAAACTTCAATCTCTGGATTTCCTCGCCTGGAGACTGGTTCGCTCGTTAATCGCGTCATTTGCTCAGATTAAGCAGAATCGGTGCCGAATAATATTACAGAAAGCTTTTACTTTGCTCAGATCAACTTAAATATAGCTTACTAGGGCCATATAGCATGAACGGTCTGTCTGTCTTAATAGAGGACCCCAGAAACCTACCCAGCTATAACAGCTGAGCAGCAAAAAAAAGATACTGGTATAAATTGTTAAAATACGATCATGTTTTGTAATTGATCGCGTAAAATAGTAATTAAGTCTCGAAGCCTCGAAGCGTCTATATCTGGAGTTCATAGACTGGAGTCTGGTTCGCGCATTAATCGCGTCATTTGCTCAGATTAAGCAGAATCGGTGACGTAGGAAATTTCCGAAAGGGTTGACTTAAGGGCCCACACTAGGCACACTAGCGACGCCAATAATTTTATTCCTAATACTCTACCAATAGAAAGAAATTCAAGAATGTAAATCATATAAGCCTTAGTAAATAACCTGAAGTATTTTTGGAAACACGTTTTAATATCATTGATCAAAGTAATTTAGAGAACTACTGATTACCGCCAAAAACGGCGGTTTTTGGCGGTAATCAGTAATTCTCTTGATGGATTCTCATAATATTTAAACATGATTCCAAAAATACTTCAGGTTATTTACTGAGACTTATATGATTTACATTCTTGAATTTCTTTCTATTTATAAAGTATTAGGAATAAAATTATTGGCGTCGCTAGTGTGCCTAGTGTGGGACCTTAACGTGTATAATTTTTTATAATGTAGCTTTGCCCACGCTCTGGAAGCAAATAAAAAAAGAAAACGTCAGTGGTCCCTCTTACGACGCATATCACGCTCGTCAAAATAATATAAATACGATATTTATATTATTTTGACGAGCTCCGTGGCGCAGCGGTCAACATGCCCGCCTGTGACACGGATGGTCCCGGGTTTGATCCCCGGTCAGGTAAAGATGAAAAATGATATTTTTCTGATTGACCTGGGTCTTAGATGTTTATCTATATATGTTTTTGTAGTAAAATATAGTATCGTTGAGTAAGTTTCCCATAACACAAGTCTCAAACTTACTTTGGGGTTAGCTCAATCTGTGTGATTTGTCCGTATATATTTATTTATCTTAATCACCATTCAGCTCGTCCATTTAAACAACTTTACTTTGGGACCAATGTTGGTAACTAATTTTTTTTGAGATTTATATACAAAAATGTTCAGCCCGGTCAAAATGTATATATGCTCAAAAAAAAAGAGTTCTCAACATTGGTTCCAAAAGAAAAGTTGTATAAATTATTGGGCTGAATCACCCCTTTTTATGGGTCCAAAACGATTATTTCACCACGTATAAGAATATCAAAAGTCTTTTTTTGCCGTTATAAAAAAAGAACCTCGCGAAAATAATACTATTAGATTTGGTAAGCTGGGGCAACGAAGTGCAGTTAAACTACTCATAGAATGCAGTTTACACCGCAATGCAGGTAATACGAAACTTCATCGCGACCCGCGAGTTTTGTTGAAAGATGCTGCAGTGTTTATCACAAAATGGATAAGTACTTGCATTTTTTGTGGTAATTAAATATTATATACTAGAACAATACATCTAAAACTAAAAATATATTGCAGATACCACATTCGCCATAGTAAAGTAACGTGTAAAACATAAAGACCACTTAAATCAACCCAAATGTTTTAGGGGTAGCACCCATAAGTTAAACATTTTTTTAAATAACAAATAAAAAATATCACCACAACAGTTTTCGTATACAGTTTCGTAATATTTAAAAAGACGCTAATTAACAAAAATTAACATCATTTTTACTACGAGTATATGTGTTCTTTTATCAACTAAACACAAATAATGAATTATTGCCAAATTATTTTACAACATCAATAGTGACATAAGATATTTTTCACTCTGTATTGTACTTGACTAGATTTAATTTCTTAATTAATAAATAGTCACTAACTTCTTCTTCTTATCGTGTCGATGGCTCAAAAAGTCTAAGAAAGTCTTTTATTTTATCCCTCCAGTATGATGCAACAGCCACGCCACTTGCTGAGGTGTTAGTTTAGGTCGTACTTTGTGCAGGCAGTGGAGCACTTGGGGCACAACATGAGGTGTGATATGGTCTGGTCTCTTTGACCACATTCAGACTGAATATTATGTTGGTTCTCACTAACTAAACAAGGTCAACAAGGATCTACCTATCCATACATAAGTACCGTACCACCTCACAGATCCTTATTCGAACATTAGCTCGAGAATTGTATAATGACCAAGAAATGTAGTGTAATACTCTAATAGTAGTAATTCTCCAAATTAAACTGAATCCTGATTTGAGATTAAACATTAAGAATTAAACAAAAGGTTGATCGGTGTCGGGTCGGGTTCCGTCGAGTCGAGGGATTGCAACCACAGCCAAGGCATAAGAAGCCAGAGCAGTCCGACGACATTTGTTTTAAAGCATTATTGATCTATCTCCCTTGTTTGGGTGTGTTTAGGCGTTTTTCCATATTCACCACGGTTGGTGTTTCTCTACGCGATCGAATCAGAAATTAGGAGATTCGTAAAAGCACAAAAGTTACCGACATAGCTCAGCAGATTGTCTTTGAAAGCGGCAGTGGGCGAGGCACATAGTGTAGAAATGTGACACAGAAAGGTCTTGAATGACGACCACGTGTCGACCAGGTGTTTAGAGGATCTGACCAAGGTAGTAGGAAGACGCTGGTTGCAAACCGCTAGCAGCGGGTCCTATTGATAGATATTAGAATAAAAAAGTAGTGATTATTTTGGATTAGAAATCAAAGATTTAAATACGTGCGTCCCGTCAGTCGGTAAATTTTAAATTAGTATCTCGTCTACTGCAGTCAAAGCTGATTAGTAAATTATGCACGAATAAAGTTCAGTAATATCGTTACCGGATAGCGGCTGATTGAAACGGATGAACCCTCGATATCGACGTCTCTTCCCTATTCGGTATGGTTTCATTTATCCACACAAAAATACCTCGTTAGTACTTGATCATCACTGTATTTGAAACAGTTAACTAACTTGCTACAATTAGTTGTCTACTGAAATAAGTTATTACAGGATTCATAAATGCTACAATTTTGTTAATGTGAAGGTTTATCCAATCTTTTATATAAGAGAGTTAAAACTAACGCTGTTCTGGGAGAAAAGGAAAACGTAGAGTGTATGTAAATGTATCTCTTCCTGCGCAGATAGTAAAAGACGGTCGAGTGAATGGGCGTGAGATATCATGTCAATAGGCGTTGCGGCTAGCAACTATTTTGATTCCGTTTCTCACCTACAAGCCCACCAACATGCTAAATGTGGCCTTTAGGTTTTATAGACCTGGGCTCTGTCTCCCCCGCAAGGGAAAAAGACGTGATTGTACGTTTTCTTACTTAAATTTTCAACGGTGCAATGACAATCTACAGTTCGATTTAAAGTTATTTAATAGCTTTTTTATAGCAGCTTCCCTCAGTATTTCTTGGCCCATAATAGATAATCAAAACCGTGGTGAATAAGGAACAGTTGATATTGATTCGGAAATTGTCTTTCTCTATCAAATTTATAGGGTTTTCGTGGCATTATGATTTATTATACCTCGGATTAAAGCTGTCCAGAGACTGCAAGTTTGTTCTCTTAATTTTGTTTTTTGATTTATTGTTCATTAACTTTGCCTTTGATTAGACATCGATCGGGAGGGTCGACGGTGATATTGTTTGGATTTTAACAAATATTCTTACATCATTTGTTATTTTAATATTCTCAACGGTGTAGAAACTTTCTATAGTTCGATTTAAAGTAATTTAGTAGATTTTTTATAGCAGCTTTGTCCCTCAGTATTTCTTGGCCCATAATAAATAATCAAAACCGTGGTGAATAAGGAACACTCGATATTGATTCGAAATTGGCTTTCTCTATGAAATTTATAGGGTTTTCGTGGCGTTATGATTTATTATATCTCGGATTAAGGCTATCCAGAGACTGCAAGTTTGTTCGCTTAATTTTGCTCCTTGATTTATTGTTCATTAACTTTGCTTTTGATTAGACATCGATCTGGAGGGTCGGCGGTGACATTGTTTGGATATTAACAAATATTCTTACATCATTTGTTATTTTAATATTTTCAGCGGTGTAGATACTTTCTACAGTTCGATTTAAGGTTATTCAATAGTTTTTTTTTTTTTTGTAACAGCTTTTCTCTCAGTATTTCTTTGCCCATAATAGATAATCAAAACCGTGGTGAATAAGGAACAGTCGATATTGATTCGGAAATTGTCTTTCTCTATCAAATTTATAGGGTTTTCGTGGCATTATGATTTATTATACCTCGGATTAAAGCTGTCCAGAGACTGCAAGTTTGTTCTCTTAATTTTGCTCCTTGATTTATTGTTCATTAACTTTGCCTTTGATTAGACATCGATCGGGAGGGTCGGCGGTGATATTGTTTGGATTTTAATTAAATACTGTTAGTTACATCATTTATTATTCAGAAATTTTGAAGCTATAAATTATTCAAAGTTGAATATTTTATTCATCGTGAGATATTTTAAATATCATTAAAGAAAATACTACGTGCTATTATACTTACTACGTGTTAGTTTCTCTATTTATACTTAGGAACTTAAGAACCGCTGAACCGATATGGCTGAAAATTTGTGGCATGTTAGCTTAGAACCAGGAGACCTACCTAGAAGGTATGCACAACGGGCAAAGCCGGGGCGGACAGCTAGGTTTAAATATAATTTGGTGAACGTTTTCTTTCATTACACATACATCATCATCATCAGGTCTTTTTTGTCTCCACTGCAGGAGCACGATCCCCTCTGAACTGCCAGAACCATATTATTATATTAGCCAGAGCATCATTTTACATCATTGTTTACAAATTATATATTTTTGTTGACTTCAATAATGTACATACAGCTTAGTTGAATACAGTTTCCAAAGCTGAGTAGAGTAGAAGCGCCAACAAAATTGCACAGCGCGTTTTCACCAAATGACGCTAACTTACAATACGTACTTAGAACTCAATATATAGATTTGAGCTTAAATTGTTTAGTCGTAATTATAAATTCAATAATGTAAATAAATAATAATAATTCCAAATAAATAAAAATAAAACCAAATGACGCTAACTTACAATGCGTACTTAGAACTCAATATGTGGATTTGAGCTTACATTGTGTAGTCAAAATTAAAAATTCAATAATGTAAATAAATAATAATAAATGTCATACAATAATTATTGAATAAATGAATTATTAACTTAATCCTATAAACCAGTCACCATAGGACTGGGCCATAATATCTAGAATCTTGCCATATTACTTTCTATTCATAGCTCTGATTCTGACATCTCATTCGTCTGGTTGTGAATAGCCATTGTAGTTAGAAATAAGAAGTCTAGAGAGATGGTCCATTTAATAATTAAATAAAAACCCGGGCAAACAATATTACCGATATTTTTACCGCAAAACGGCAAAAACAACGTTTCTTGTATGAGATTTTATGAAGGATATACTTTGTAGCAAGACTAGGTAGGTCCTCTTGGCTAATATATGGCTCTGGTAGTACAGAGAGGGTCGTGCTCCTGCAGTGGGGACAAAAAAGGCTTGATGATAATGATAATCTTCTTTTATCGAGTCAAAATGGTTGCATACTATTAAATATCTTTTGTTTGACTAGTATTTGGCAACGCTAATTCGTTGGCCTCATTAAGGATGCGCTAGTCGGGAACTCGAACTCGTCAGCGCACGTGGCTAAAATACGTGCTATTTCGCTGAGAAAGGGATAGACTCGGTTTTAAACGGTGCGGAACTATTTACACTGATGTGTAAGCACATCGGAACAACAGTCTAGTGTGTGCAAACACAAATATTATTGAAAATCTAAATCTTCGTCGTCTAAAAATTCGCGAGTATGCGTTTGGGAGAAGTGTTCTTGTGATAAAACAGCTGAATGTTTTTATTAAAAGTAAAATAATTTATATTTTTTACTAACCAAACTATGCTTGTATGAATTTTGTTTTAGAGATTTTATACTCCTTCCGGTATTTAATTGTGCCCAAAGATGCGTTAAAATTACGTGTTAAAACGGAATGTTTTGAGACTCATAACTTTTAAAGTACTTATAATTTTACAATTATGATTCCATACAAGCATAGATAACGACAAAACAAATCGATAGAATTAAAAACTTTAAACAGACGATACCGAACAACGGAGTCATCACCCTACAGAATTTGTATGGCGAAATACCTGACTAGCGCACCCTTAAGGTCCTAATGATGATGATGACAAGGTAGGTCAATAAAAATGGGATTGAAACAGATTTTATTTTATACTCTACATCTGATATCAAAAAAGTAATTCTATAAGTAAACTAATCTAAAGACACGATGACTCAAACACCATAGCGTCATAACCGCTTGTAACAATGGGAGAAAGCGTACAATTATCTCTGGATTTACGTTACGCAATTACGTTGGCGTTTGTTTGTTTTGTTCTATGGTACTGTGGTACTGCTATGGGGATAGGATAAAATGCTAGTTGTCACATTACAACGTGAGACTATTTAAATAAAATTAATTTTAATACGGTTTTATCGCGTTTCTTACATTATTTATACACCTGACGTTTCGAACACTATACAGTGTTCGTGGTCGCAGGTAGGAGGTAGACAAAGGTAGTCTAAAATAAAGTTCTCCGCCGCGTCTCTTCGCGATAAGCTCAAAAAATATTACATGGATTTTTACCAATTAACAGAGTGATTCATAGGAAGGTTTATAAGTATAACGCATACCCAGGCGCAGCTGGGGAAGGCTGCTAGTTTGTTCTTGTCATGATTTTTAATATTTAGTATTGATTTTTAGTAATATTTCATTATTAGTTGTTGTATTGACCCAATTAAATAACGACGCCATCTTGTGACAAGAATAAACGGTCACTTCCCCACCCAAATAATGAAGTGGGGATAGTGGGGAGATCGAGGCGACAACCGCGATCTCTCGTCATTCTTCTCGGAGCCCTGGCAGAGGTCACACAGACAAAATCATAAGAATTAGTGATCATCTTAATTCAGAAGTGTTCCTGTTCCCGCCCGCAAGTGGAAAAACCAATAGTAAGTAAAAATAAATAAATGTTATTATTATTCGCTCTAAAATGTTTTAGATTGTTAATATTTTAACTTGATTTTATTTTTTATGTTGATTTATTGGATAGACGAGCTAAGTTTTCTTTACATGTTAGATGATGTTTTTATTCGATTAATGCAGGTAGTTAAAACATTAAAATAAAAATTATCGTACAATCGTATTTAGTTTTCTCACATTATTATACAGTGAAACTAAAGTATTTTTGTTGCTGACCCTTATTATGCGTTATTAATTATAACGGTTTACCAATGTTTTACTGCTGAACAAAAAAAAATTATAATAATAATACCAAGCAGTTACGTTGAGGTAATTTGAAATGTGAATTATTGTGATAAAGTGCCCAACCAGATCAATTTTCTGAATAGATCTTGGAGTAGTTAGGAAGTAGTGAAAAAGTGTATGTCCTTAAAGTAATAATGCAATTTGTTATTTAAACGGAAGTAGGTTTAGATAGAGTGAAACTCTTGACGTGCGTGGAAGCGTGCATTAGCACTTACAGTAGTTAACATGTGTTATTTTTATTTTGAAGTAATGTGAGCGAACGTTAAGGTTAAAGATGTGAGCGAGCATCTGTTGAGTGACATTCCAACTTGAGCGTACTTTTGTTTAAGGATGTGAGCATACATCCGTTGAATTTCGCACTAAAGTGAGCGTGCTTTAGTTTAGATAGATGTGAGCGTGCATCTTTTGAGTTTCGCACCAACGTGAGCGTGCGTTATCGTGTGCAGATATTAGCGTGCATATGTTTAGTTTCGCACGAAAGTGAGCGTGCGTTATCTATATAGATGTGAGTGTGCGTCTGTGGATTTTCGCACCAACGTGAGCGTGCGTTATCTTATATAGATGTGAGTGTGCGTCTGTTGATTTTCGCACCAACGTGAGCGTGCGTTGGTGTATGTAGGTGGTAACATGCATCTATTAAGTGTCTCCCCAACATGAGCGTGTGTCAGTGTATGCAGATGTAAATACGCATCTGTTGAAATTATTTACAACGTGAGCGTGCGTTAGTGTTTATAGATGTGAGCGTGCATCTGATAAGTTTCACAACTACGTGAGCGTGCTTAAGTGTATGCCGAAGTAAGCGTGCATCTCTTGAGATTTGTACCAACGCGAGCGTGCTTTAGTATTCGCATATGTGAGCGTGCATCTGTTGAGTTTTACACCAACGTAAACGCGTGGAAGTGTTTGCAAATATGTGCGTGCATTTTTTGCATTTCATACTGACTGTGGCGTGCAAGATGTAAACAGGAATCTGTTATATTTTACCCCTGAGCGTGTGTATTTGAAATGTTACGCGTATACCTATAGAATTTGGTGGTAACGCAAGAGTGCGTTGGGCCAATTTAATGAAGGTTATCTTTTGAGGGCTGAACTAACCTAATTATATGGAAGTAAGTTTTTATCTCATTCGCGAGAAAACGTGTGAACGATGTGAGTGTGAACCCATTTTATAGAATGAACTCGGATGCGAAGGCATATTTTTGGAGTTTAACTTAGATTTGAACGAAAGATAAATTTAATGTTTATATTACCAACTGCATCTTGACATTGTGTTCCGAAAGTGGAAGTATATTAGTCTCGCGAGGAAATAAGTATTTTCAGACATACATTACGTAATTAATTTGTTGTAAGTTTCAAACAGATATGACTCGGATATTGTGTGAGGTTAAAAAAGAAAATGTGTATAAAAGGAGTAAGTTGGTGTTAGATATGATTGAAATAAAGAAAAGAATGTAGTGTGAACATGGCGTTTGATTTATTTGTGCATTGGCACTTGATATTCTATGGAAAAGGATTTGCTTAGATTCGTATTATCAGATAGCGAATTTGTTTTTTTTATTTTTTTTTATCCGATAATTTTTATTAGAACTCAAATGCAAAGCTAAAAAAAAAATAGAGATAGTACGAAGTAGAAGATCATTAGCTAAAACGTATTTTTACCCCGTTCGTATCGTATAAAGATTATGTAAACTTATATAGAAATTGTTGTTTTAGGCCATGACAGAGTCAAGTGGCAGTAGCAGCATTAGAGGACTTCGTGTAGCCCTGGGAAGAAATCGCTTAATAAGCATGTCAAGCGACAGCTCTGAAGAAGATATCCCTGTTATAACTCGAAAGCGCCGAAGTAACGATGATTCTGAAGAAGATCTTAGAAAACGTCAAAAACGCTCCAACTTGGTTGATGTTGCGGAGTTGGTAAATGCGTTAAATGTCAAAAATAAGTTTGTGAGTTCCCACCAAATGCTGAATGCTTTACCTGAATTTGATCCCGAAAATAAAGATCAAAACATTGAGATGTGGCTTCATAAAGTAAATGAATATGCAATTATATATAATTGGGAGGATAGACAGACGTCACACTATGCAACACAAAAACTGATGGGGGTGGCAAAGAAATGGCTCCTCTCATTACCGAGCCTGGATCATACATGGCCTGAGTGGCAAAATAAATTACGACGCGCTTTCCCTGTAGAAGACAATTTTGCAATTATATTGGAGGAAATGTTTAAGAGAAAGACCAAAGCTGATGAAAGTTTGAGAATCTATTTTTATGATAAATTAATGCTCTTAAATAGATGCGAAATAACTGGCAAGAAAGCCGTCGATTGCTTGATTCACGGAATTACGGACTCATCCCTCAAAAACAGCGCTCAGGCACTGAAATGCCAAGATCCTGAAGATCTCCTAAAATATTTAGTGCTCCAGCAGCCACAAACGGTGTCATTTACGCAAACCCAGAAAAAACGAGGAATTGCAGACTCATTGGGAAGTACTGTACCTCGATCCAAATTACGATGTTTTTCATGTGGCATTGAGGGACATACATCCAATAGATGCTATCAAAAGATCAAGAAAGAAAAATTATCTGTAAATTCTATTGATTCTATCAAATGTTTCAATTGTAATGAGGAAGGACATCGGTTCAATCGCTGTCCAAAAACACTTATAAAATGTAATAATTGTAATAAAGTGGGACATGAAGGCAGGAATTGTAACCGATATTCTTCCTCAATGAATGAAGCCATAAAGGCTGAAAATATTTTGAATATTGATTCTAGTAATAATTCAAATGATAAATACACTAAAACTGTTGTTACCAATAATAAAACATTGAGAGCTTATATTGACTTTGGTAGTGACTGTTCCCTAATAAAACAGTCTCATGCGAACGAAATGAATTTGCCCAAACTTTATGATGATTTACCTCTGATACGAGGTTTTGGCAACTCATGCATTTCCCCTCTTTATAAATCACAAATCTTCATAAAAGTTGATGATGTAGATGCAAATATAATAGTATACGTAATTGATGATCAATATTTACGTGTGCCAATGTTGATTGGTCAAAATTTTACAGAAAGATCGAATATTACGGTTTTAAAAGATAGCGACACCTTGACTTTCTATAAAAGCCCCATCACAGATTCTGATTTACTCTCGATTAAATTAATAACTAGTACAGATACGTCCTTAAAAGGTGCACATTTATTACCAGTGCATAGTCATCATTCATATACTGGAGATATATATGTTGAAGCTCAAATTAGGAACATACCTGGTAATGAGTATCGCATACACCAAGGCGTATACAGTCTGGATAATGGTAAAGGTCATATTTTAGTTTCAAATTTATCAAATTCTCCCTCGGTATTAAAAATAAATACAACACTGACTCGAGCTACGTTATTTAAGGAAGTTGATGTGCTAGACGTAAGGCAAATAAGTGAGAAATCAAATGGGCCTCTTCCAGCCCTAAATAAAGCTGATATAAAAGTGGGTACAGAAGTAGATGCAGCAATTTTGAATAAATTATATTATCTTTTACAAAGTTACAGAGATTGCTTTGCTTGTTCTTTAAATGAAATTGGCTGTGCGCCAAAAGAATTTGAATTAAAAATAGAGTTACACGATCAGAAGCCTGTCGTCTATCGTCCTTATAGACTTTCAAATACAGAAAGATCAACTGTTAGGGAAATGATTTCGGAACTTATTGATAATAATATTATTCGAGAGTCAAATTCAGATTATTCCAGCCCAATTCTTATTGTTAAAAAGAAAACTGGAGAACAGCGTCTCTGCGTTGATTTCCGAGCGTTAAATTCAAAAACAGTGAAGGATAGATATCCACTACCATTGATTGAAGATCAACTGACGAATTTAAGTGGTAATATTTTTTTTACAACTTTAGACATGGCGTCAGGGTATTATCAAGTGCCACTCTCCGAAGAAAGTAAGCACCTTACCGCTTTTGTTACTCCAGACGGGCACTATGAATTCAATCGTTTACCTTTTGGGCTGGCAAACGCACCCGCCATCTTTCAAAAATTAGTCAATAAAATGTTAGGCACCGCTAGATTTGACAGTGTTTTGGCTTACATGGATGACTTACTTATTCCGACAAAATCTATAAATGAAGGGTTTAAAAAAGTTGAAAACGTCTTAAAATTAATAAGAGAATATGGACTTACTTTGAAACTTTCTAAATGCTGTTTTTTCTCTTCAAACATAGAGTATTTAGGATATGATGTTTCTTCCGAAGGTATACAGCCTAGCAAGCGCAAAACTTTAGCTATTGAGAAATTCCCAGTTCCAACCAATGTACACGAAACAAGACAGTTTTTAGGATTAGCGAGCTACTTCAGAAAGTTCGTTAAGGGGTTCGGAGAAATAGCTCGCCCTCTCACTCGCTTATTACAAAAAAATTCAGAGTGGCAATGGACTGAGATAGAAGAAAAAGCCGTATCAACTTTAAAATCTATTTTATGCAGTCGCCCGGTTTTAGCTCTCTATAACCCTGACCTGAAGACTGAAGTGCACACTGACGCAAGTTCAGCTGGTATTGGAGGTATTCTTTTACAATGGCAAGAAAATCCCAAATGTCTCAAACCTGTGGCTTATTATAGTAGGCAAACATCTCCTGAAGAAAAATTTTATCATTCTTACGAATTAGAAACACTAGCGGTCGTTTGCTCACTCAAAAAGTTCAGAACATATATATTAGGGATGCCGTTTAAAATACTTACAGACTGTAATGCATTACGCCTAACACTAAGTAAAAAGGATTTAATACCGAGAATAGCTAGGTGGCTTCTACAGATTGAAGAGTACGATTTTGAGATGGAATATCGCCCAGGTGATCGCATGGCTCACGTCGATGCGCTAAGCAGAAATCCAGTCGAATCTTCTAATGATGATTGCCTACCCGAAAACATTATATCAGTACTACATATCGAAAAAACTGATTGGCTGTTGACGTTACAACTCGGGGACCCCGAAATTTCACGAATATCGAAAATTCTAAAACCAGATCTTGACGAAGAATTTAAAGACTTAAAAAAGCATTATACGTTTAAAAATAATATCTTGTACAGGAAAATAGAAGAAGATCCAGATAATTTACGAATAGTTATACCAAAAGGCGCGAGATGGCAAGTGTGTAGACTAAATCATGACGAAATTGGACATTTTGGCATCAAAAAGACTTTAGAACGAATACAAAGTCAGTATTGGTTTCCCAAAATGAACCAATTTGTAAAAAAATACGTAGGAGCATGCTTAGAGTGTGCTTATAATAAAAATAATACACCCGCTAAACAAGGACACATATACCCAATAGAAAAAGTAAAAATACCATTTCAGACAATTCACATTGACCATTTAGGACCCTTTGTGAAAAGTAAGCGAGGCAATGCTTACATACTCACGATTGTCGACGGTTTTTCAAAGTATGTATTTGTAAGACCTGTAAAGGATACTAAAAGTGCTTCAGCTATTAAAACATTACAAAGTATTTTTAATGACTTTGGTACACCGGAACGCATTATATCTGATCGTGGGTCAGCTTTCACGTCAGGACAATTTAAACAATTTTGCAAAGATAGAAACATTAAGCACGTTTTAAATGCAGTAGCTTGTCCTAGAGCTAACGGACAAGTAGAGCGATTTAATCAGACGGTGCTTAATGCAGTAGCTACGCAAAATTCAGGAAAAAACGATAAAGATTGGGATTTAGCAGCAAGCAAAGTGCAATTTGGAATAAACAATACAATAAATTCAACAACTGGGAAAAGCCCATCAGAAATACTTTTCGGAACACGGTTGCGTGGTGATTCTGATGGCATTTTTAAAGAATTACTAAATGACATAGAAGATAATAGTAAAGATTTAAATGAAGTAAGAAATGAAGCTAAAATCAATATCGATGAAAAACAAATTAAAATGAAGGAATCGCATAATGCTAAGTCAATGCCAGCTCGCCAATATAAAATAAATGACCTGGTAAAAATAACAAAAGTCTCGTTTAACGACAATCCAGGGCAAAGCAAAAAGTTGCTTCCTAAATTTATAGGACCATATCGAGTAACCAAAGTAATTGGTAATGATAGGTATGTGTTATCGGGTGTGCCAGGTTTTAAGACAAAAAAATTAACTACAGTTGTATCAGCTGATCGCATGAGGCCCTGGATCAATATAAAGGCTCTCAATGTTGTTAGTGATGATGGAAGCAGTTCAAATACAGACTCCTCATAAACATTTTAGAATTTAAAATTATATAATTGGCATTTTCATTTTAAATAATATTATAACTGAAGATTTACCGAATGTCATGATTGGAAATTACTTTTATACTCTAAAGTCTAATCTTAGACATATAAAATGTATTTGTATTTACAAAATTTAATTAAGTAATAAGTATTGTCTATCGTCGTAACTGAATAAATAATAAACTGACACTTAATTATATTATTTCATACATTACCTGATTTTTACATGTGAGGCGGCAATTATTCAATGTCATTGAATACCTTATCGAATGCATTTTAATATCTTAAAATTATCAAAAATAACCTTAGCTGTTTCATTTATATGGTAAAGTGCGCAGGAGCTTGCACTTTGTCCGATGGCCGAATGTCATGATTTTTAATATTTAGTATTGATTTTTAGTAATATTTCATTATTAGTTGTTGTATTGACCCAATTAAATAACGACGCCATCTTGTGACAAGAATAAACGGTCACTTCCCCACCCAAATAATGAAGTGGGGATAGTGGGGAGATCGAGGCGACAGCCGCGATCTCTCGTCATTCTTCTCGGAGCCCTGGCAGAGGTCACACAGACAAAATCATAAGAATTAGTGATCATCTTATTCTAAAATATGGTATCGTTGAGTAGGTATTCATAACACAAGTCTCGAACTTACTTTGAGGCTAGCTCCATCTGTGTCATTTGTCTGTATAATTTATTTGCTTATAAAATCTAGACCTAAGTCTAAGACTGAGATAATTTATTTGTCATTCCGCTGTTATTTTGTTTATCGGTCATTCAATTATTTTTTAGGGTTCCGTACAAAAGTTGAAGAACGGAACCATTATAGGATCACTCGAGCGTCTGTCTGTCCGTCCGTCCGTCTGCCACAGCCGATTTTCTCCGAATCTACTGAACCAAATTAGATGAAATTTGGTAAGATAGTGTAATCCTATGACCCAAACACGGATGTGCAAAGTAAATAAAGATTTTTTTGAAATAAGGGTAATTTTGAGGGGCCCAATTACAAAATTAAAAAAAAAAGTTTTGCAAACCTTACTGTGTCATATATCAAATGAAAGGGCTCATTAAGAGGATCTCAAAAATATTTTTTTTTGTTCGGGTAAAATCAATACTTTTGATTTTATTCACGAAAGAAGGCAAAAATTGACCATTCCCCCCCCCCCCCCCCCCTGATATCCGAAACTACTGGGCCGAAAATTTTGAAAAAATTACAAAATATAGTTCATTCCTTGAAGATTACAGGAAAAATAATAAGAATTCTATCACTTGAAAATTAAGTGGTAAACTCACAATAATAAGTTCATCTAGGGAAATAGTTCACTAAAACGCCAATAGATGGCGCTAGTCAATTGAATAAAACATTTTTTGCTCATTGTGTGTGTGTTCACGAAGCATATTGTACGGAACCCTCATTGCGCGAGTTTGACTCACACTTGGCCGGTTTTTTTCAACATTATTTTGTTTTCCTGACATTTATTTGCCCGAATTGCAACTGAGGATAGACAAAAGGAACAGCAGAAATCTATGCATTCCATACTTCATAAAATGCTCATTGAAAAACCACCTTTTTGGTAGTTGGTTTGAATTAAGAGTATAGTTTATTAAAAAAGCCACCTTTTTGGTAATTGGTTAGAATATAGAGTATAATTTACAAAAATGGTGCCGGTATAAATCTGCAGTTAATTGCGATCGCTTTCACCATTGTCAGCGAACAATACCGTTTCAATCGGCTGTCGAGTGCTAACTTTCCTTGATTGCAATAACACGTTTTATGGTACTCTGACGACGTTAGTGGGTGTTAAGTTATTACAGTTATCGCTACTGCGGGATTTGAGGTAAATGAAAGGTGGCAACTCAAAGAAAACTGTGTATTTCTTCAAAAATGTCATGAAATTAAATTTAGTCATCGTTCGTCGTGCGTGCGTGTCGTAGAGAGAAGGGAGAGAGAGCCGCCCTCAAAATCATTCTCATTCAAAACCACAAAGCGATCTCATTGAAAATCTTCTCTTTTCTTCTATCTTCTCTCCCGTTCCTTTTTAGGGTTCCGTGCAAAAAATGAAAAACGGAACCCTTATAGGATCACTCGTGCGTCTGTCTGTCCGTCCGTCTGTCACAGCCGATTTTCTCCGAATCTATTGAACCAAATTAGGTGAAATTTGGTAAGATGGTGTAATACTATGTATGACCCAAACACAAATTGCAAACTAAATAAATATTTTTTTTAAATAAGGGTCTTTTACGGGGGCCCAGTAAGAAAAAAAAAACAGTTTTGCAAACCTTACTGTGTTATATATCAAATGAAAGGGCTCGTTATGACGTTCTCAAAAATATTTTGTTTGTTCGGTTAAAATCAATGCTTTTGATTTTATTCACGAAAGAAGGCGAAAATTGACCATCCCCCCCTGATCTCCGAAACTACTAACTAGGGAAATAGTTCACCAAAACACCACTAGATAGCGCTATCTACATTTTTGCATATTCGCATAGATGGGACAGCTGTCAATAAAAAAACAGCAATTTTATTTTTGTGAAAGCACATTTCGCATTCAAAGCTCGGAAGAGGGGGAATTACACACAAAGGAGTGAGTTTACGAAGCATATTGTACGGAACCCTCATTGCACGAGTTTGACTCACATTTGGTCGGTTTTTATTCCTTCTACCTACTACGTACCTTCAATCTATAGCCGCGTTCAAACAATATTAGTGTAAAGATGCATTCAAAATACAGTCCCACATAGATTTGTGGTAGACAAATCTAAACGGGAAAAAATTGGGGATCTGTCCATAGTAGATACTTTTATTTCCTCTAAAAAACATTTTTTGTGTCTATATATTATTATGAGCACGCTGCCAGCTCTTTGTCAAATGTTATTAGGTACTCCTGTTTAAAGTTGACGAATTTTATCCCAATCGAACCGCACAGAGTGGTTCTAAGATCAGTGGCTGACCAGAAATTGAAGAAAAATTACAATATCCCAGTACCTACCATAAAAATACACTTCCTTTTTATACCTCTACAAGTATCCTATCTGTTAAGGTAGTAAGGTTGTGGTTAAAATTGTTCTCGTATAAATAAACATAAACATTCTTCTTTTAATTCCCAGAAATAAAATGTCTTTAAAGAGTCCGTATCAACTTACCGTTCCTTTTATTAAAATACGATTTATACTTTAAAATTCTATTTTTTGTTCAAAACAATCCGAAATAAGAGCGCTGTTAAAGAATTCTCAATTTATTTGCATAAATTTAAAATGTAACTTTTTCTTTCAGGTAAGTGCTGAATATTCGACCCCCGGAAAGGTAAACGTACTTTTTACTTTTTATACGTTTTAATCGTTAAGGTGGGTTTTTACCTAGAGCATTCGCGTGTAATGTCAGTTTTAATTTGGGTATGAATTGATCATGTGTTTGGCCGTATATTTTGGGCACAACTGCTTTTCTTTATTCTACTAATTAGTTACTAAATATGTATTAGTATTTTGGTATTTAAGTTCATTACTATATCATTTTATTTATGGATTTTATGTATAGCTCTGGCTTGAGATTTTGTTCATACTTCAACTTCTAGTTTTCTATAAGTCCGCCTTAGACACAAATTTTAAGGAAGTTTTTAAATCATCATCGTCAGCCTATACTTGTCCACTGCTGGACATAGGCCTCCCCAATTGCACGCCATCGAGATCTATCTTCGGCTACTGGCATCCAGCTCCTGCTGCCTGTTTTTAAATAAAAAAAAATATATATGTGTAATAGGAATGCTTATTCGTGTCGTGCGTTGCATATGATTGAAGTGGTTATGACTTATGGTCTAAGAGCTTAACCCATAAGCGAAGTGTTCTGTGTTCTAACCCCGCCTGGCTCGACCTATATTTTTTTTTATGTTCAGACATATGTTACGGTTTTTTACATCGATACAACTTACTATTTTTGGTAAAGGAAATCATCGCGGGGAAATACATAAGTGGATTATTCTCAGTGTGTGATGGGGAAGGCAATTTTTTCTGCTAAACATTGTCATTATTTCATACAATGACCAACAGGACCCTTAAATTTGACAAACATGTTTAGATATAGATTACAATTTATTGACTTTTACGTGTATGGTGATAATGAGTGCCTAAAAATGAACCATTTCGACCTAATTGGTTCATGGTTCGACATAATTGTAACTGAAATTAAATTCAATGCATGGACGTTAGATAAGAATGCTTCGGATGAGAGACCACCTTTACATACTTTATTTCTTCACTAATTTATCTGAGGGCGAGCGACTTAGTTAATTATGTATTTTAATGAATACGGCTCAATTATAATGTCAATTGAGTTCAATGTGTTCGTTAACTTAGGGGACTGTAATTTGGAATGTAATTATTTTTGATAATTTTCGTAACTTATTGTACCAGATCGTATTCTAATTTGATGAAGCCTTGCGAAACACGAATCAATTTTCTTTTCGGATAATAAGGTGATTCAAGATTATATTCTAATTAGACCTGTAACAAACTTTTACAAAGTATGCTTTCCAGTTGGATTTGAACCCATCACCTCTGGACCCAAAGGCAAATGCCTTGGCCACCGAGGGACAGAGGCAGTACCTTGGTACATACTTTATTATTAAAGTAATGAAGCTAGTTTTGGTTCTTATTTCTTCTTATTGTTTACGGCACCTAAACTACGAAAGGTTAACAAACTTAAACTATTATTTGCCCTCGCCACCACTACATAGTATACTGACTACGCCCTTGTCAGAATAACATGGAGTGGTAATACCGCTAGGCTCAAAAAAGTTAGTATGGCAGATACCCTTAAAAAAAATCAATTTTTTTTCTGCCACTTTTTTAGCATGATAAATATACATAACCATACCGAATTACAGCTTTCTGGTATACTATAAGTATAGTCTCTGAGTAAAACCGCGGACGGACACACAGACGGACAGACAGACATGGCGAAACTATAAGGGTTCCTAGTATACTACGGAACCCTAAAAACGATAGTTTTAGGATTATTTCCTTAATTTGTACTATAAGGCCTTGTTTCATGTTCTTGTTTCGTGCCAAGTTTTATTCTATTACATCATTCTTCAACGGCAAGTATATTATGTGTTTTAATTCTCTTGTGATAATGAGCAATTTAGCAAAAGATTTTCACATTTGAGGTATCGTTAGATTTGTCTTAATAGCCCGAGTGTTCTTAGGTAGGTGAAATATAAAATAATTGTAGTTATCCATGCAGGCGGGTTTTTTGTTTTTTAAATTATTAACTTGTTGATTACATTGACTTAGAAATTTTAGTTATTTCTCATATTTAAAAGACCACAGATCTTAATTTGTGATATTAATTCGATTTGATAAGTATACCACGTTCCTGAGAAAAAACCTCCCTTACATCATAAAAATGAGGAAGTTTTCTTTACGCTAAGATAAAGTGATTTACTATGTAGTTGATAGGATTCTCATGGCGTAAAGCGTCCATCGTAAAACCTTTCTTCAAACTGCGATACCATACACTGTAACACGCCATGATTTATATGTCCGCGATAATACAAAAAAACAAGGCTTTTCAGGAAAATCACCACGCTTGCCTGCTTCACACAAAATCTTACAACAAACTTTATGAAAGGAGAACATGCATATACTATTTATCATTATGCTATGGAAAGAGTCCCGAGTCCCCACAATAGGCACATCAGTGAAAAAAATACCATAATAGTCCTTAAACTTTTTGAGATATACATAAGCGTCGCATACATTTTTTTTGGGCAAATCCATTGATATTGCCGCAATGTCACTCATTTCGATTTTGAACGGGTGTAAATTTTGAAATGTTTGTTGGGCAGCTAAAAAAAATATATTAAAATCAGATATGTCTAGCAAATTTTTTTTATGAGTACATTATTACTTTATAGTATTATACAGATAACCGCAATACTGAACACAGTATTGCGGTTATGGGAATGGTCTCGTTATAAAAATTTGCTAGACGTATCTGATTTTAATATATTTTTTTTATTAGGTATCTCAATTATCATACTTTTAAAATGTACTTGCCCAACCAAATTGTAAACAAACTAATAACTTTACTTAGAAATCTTTTTTAGGTAGGCGCTTTCGGGAACAGAAATGTTTAACAAAACGATACATAATTCATCATCCCAATGGCATCATTAGCTAACCATAAGTTGTTTAAACAAAGCATGCAAGTATTCACTTGAAAACAGTTACAGATAACAAAATTTCAATACTCTGTAACTCCGCCCGAACAGGATGTGAATTTTGACATTAAATTGTGCCAACTTCGCGATCCCGAATATATTGCTGGCAATTACGCTTATCTTAACTGGCTGCATTATTATACGGGTTTAAATGTTTGCTATTGGAATACTTATCATATATCTGTGTATGATAACTTGTATGAGTAAGCAGATTTAACATTTGAGGTTTATGGGATACAAAAATTCAGAAATTTCAAACGTCAACTTGTAAGCATATCAAATGTCAAATAACGAACTGCAGGCCAATTTGCTAATTCGGTGTACAACGATTTGATTGTCACTTTGGCATCCATTACGGTTTTCATATCTTAAATAAAAATAGTTATTCATACTGAAGCTGTAATGAATATTGAAGTTACCATGAAAATGATTTACACCGTAGTTGTCAAAAGTTAGCAAATAGGCCTGCTGGACATAATATAGAGGCCCCTACACTGACCCAAGGCATTAAGCTAGTAAGGCCTTGTGATATACCTTAATAAAATTCGGCCCTCTATTCTGCCTGCCATGAAACACATGAAAGTCTGTAACTAATGCTAGCATGCTAAAAGCTAGCCACCTGCTGAAAACTTTTATCTAAACACATTATTCAAGCAAGTTTCGAGTGTGAAATATATCTGAATGCTGCTAAATCCCTAAACCGAAGAATTATACATCCGCATTCATCCGCAATGCTCAACTATGGCCGTCAGTTGTTTCGGGCTCTTTATGTGTATTTTTTATTTTGCGGTAATTTATTGTTAGTTCAATCATTCGACATACACCACCAATACAGAATATGCACGTAATTTTTATTTGCTTAGTATAATCAATCCCTAATAAACCCAGTAAAAAAATATCTTAATTAGCGATGAAGATGTGATACTTTAAAGTTATAAGAAAGAGAAGTCCGATATGGACTAGTAACGTCAAAGTCTATATCATGTATACATTTGCCATATAAAAGAGTGTTTTCGCGAGTGAGATAGACATATTTTCGTAAAATTATTTTAACTCCTTCGTTTTGCAACCAAGTTCTATTCTGTTCTTACTTTCTGTACTTTACTATTGAATATTTTTGGATAAACTGGTAAGATAACACATATTTTTTTCATGCATATTCCCTATTCCTTGTTTACGTTGCCCAAAATTAATAGAAATTTTAATAGAGGTGCTAATTCGTAGAATTGTCTAAAATGATGATATTCATCATTTCATACACAAGTCGTCTTTTTATAAAACGAGAACTAGTACTTGTACTTGGCTTAAACCATTAACTGACCAAAATAAATCACCACTTTTTACTTTCACATTATTTCCGCTGTCATTGCCAAATTTTTTTGTGCGGGTAATAATTCTAGCCAGGTACCAATGATGGTCCTCGTTTAATTATAAGACGTAAGAAGTCTATTATGTTTTGAGTTTAAAATACTTATATCCAAATAGCGCTAAATCCCAATACTGAAGAATTATACATCCGCAATGCTCAACTAGCGCTGTCAGTAGTTTCGGGCACTATTTTACGGCAATTTATTGAACTAACATGCCACCATTCATCAAATCCTTGTTTGCGTAGTGGAGAATTAAAATAAATAGAGGTGCTAACTAGTGATGTTCGTCTTCATCATTTTAGATGTAAGAAGGACATAATATATATGGCCTATAAGGCGCACAGACATATAATAATCAATGGTGAATACCTCAACCATCTTAAATTTGCTGAAGACATTGTGATAATTAGTGACAAATTTGACGATCTGCACTTTATGTTAAAAAGCCTTGACGAGCAAAGCAAAATATGTGGACTGGAAATGAACGCAACTAAGACCTGTATAATGACTAATAGCGACGAAATACCTATGATAATTCAATCTCAGGAAATCAAATATGTTTCGGAATATATCTATTTAGGACAAAGAATATCCTTCCAAGAAAATACAAAAAAAGAAGTTGAGAGAAGAATCAGAATAGCTTGGAACAAATATTGGGCAATGAAACATATATTTAAATCAAAGCTGCCTATGACATTAAAAAAGAAAGCTATGGAGACTACAATCATTCCCACACTTTTATACGGTTGCCAAACATGGGCTCTCACAAAAGATACTATAAGAAAGCTTCAAGTGTTCCAACGAGCAACAGAGAGAAGTATGCTAGGACTGAGACTGAGAGACCGCCAAAAAAATATAGACATTCGGAAGCGGACCCAGCTAATAGATGCAGCTGAGCTCGCTTGTAAACTAAAATGGAGATGGGCGGGCCACATAGCCCGTACCGACGACGGTCGCTGGAGCGAGCGCGTGCTGCACTGGTGGCTGCGCGATCACCGCAGAGCGCGCGGGAAACTGCGGGCCCGCTGGCGCGACGACATCATGGCCGTCGCCGGCCATACCTGGACGAGACTCACACGCGACAGATCCCACTGGAGACTGATGGAGGAGGCCTTTACCCGGTATTGGGTACCTAATTCAAGTAACGATGACAGATAAGTCTGAGACTCTACAACTTGACATAATCTTATATAGTATCTATGACATTTTGTAACTATACATTTCTTTTGATTTAGATTTATTTTGACTATAATTTTGACTATAATTTGACTATAATTTTAATAGATTATAAAACATTAATAACATTTTAATAGATTCTTATTTATGATTATATAATTTAACTTAAACGGACTGTTTTTATTTTAATGAAAGTGAACATGACGTGGACATTATGTAAATGAAATTTTAAATGTTTTTAATTATGTATGTTATGAATTGGGAATAAATGGCTTTATTATTATTATTATTATGTTCTCTCTAGGTTTATCCTTCACGGGACGTATCCCGGACCTTTGAGGCTTGCATGGGGACATAGGTCCAACACGTAGAGGCCTTGTGAGAGTTTTTGCTATAATTTGTGATGGGGCGCCACCAGGGCATGACAGTAAGTCACACTATAAAATGTTCTCACTGACAATTCCCAGTAAGTGCAGGACTATGGAGGTATAATGGAAAAAACTACATTGGGACTATTGGGATGATATATGCTAGTGGATTGGAAAATGGGCTATGGAAGGACTATGGCACCTGTCTAACCAATGTTTAAAAACACGGAAAAATAGGCAGGTGGTGACTCGCCAACTCAGTCAATGGGCCCCCGAAAATGGCTGCACGACGCAAAATGTGCAGCAAGAAGGGCAACACTAGTTGAGCGGCTGAAGGGTGGAGAGGTGTCACTGGACTTTAAACAACCATCATTTGCTCCCTTAGGGTCCCATCAGGTACGCCCACTCGCCACTTACGTTTCACATCCACCCTTCGAGCATAAAGCTCTCGCGACTCCACTCTGGCCGGCCGGTGAAGGCAAGCCAGAGGTAGGGGTTCCTGTTACCTCTTCGGTTTCCACTCCGACCGACCCGCTAAGGCAAGTCGGAGGCGAGGAACAGGGGCCTCCCCTAGGAGCACTCAGGTCCGTGGGGTCGCTACTCCCCAACAGCTCGCCACAAGCTGCCCTTATTATTATAAGGCGCACGCATTATCATCGTTTACGAATGTTAAGCAACCTAGGGCGTCGTCCTTACTGGGATGGGCTCTCATAGACGTCAATAAAAACAACTTTCATAAATATTCGTAATCATATAAAGCCCTTCACGCGAGTAGGCGACCAAAACTGTTGATAAGAGTTTCTTTCGGCGTTTCTTCTCTGCAGTGGTTGGTTCCGAAACGCTAGTAGTCTGTAGCTTTTGAACAATTAATAAATACATATATCTAATAAGATAATTTTAAATATGATATGACGTGAAAAAGTGCCTGCAAAGGCCTATTTTCTGAATAAACGAATTGTTTTTTTTTTATTTCATTTGATTTCTTTTAGTATGAGATTATATTTACTCGTAGGCATAAAAAAAATATACATTTTCATACAAAAGTGTACAGCGCCCGGGCATATTGTGCGGGCAAAGTAAATAAAAAATCGAGTTCCCATCATTGGTCCCATCCCATAAGAAAAGTCGTTCATATTGACGGTTTGGAAAACCCCTTAAAGAAATGTTGACGGTCAATTTACTCTACGTTGTATAATCGAGAACTCGCACAAAATAAAAATGCAGTAGTAATTACATACATATATACTGTCACGTCTTTTTCCCTTGCGGGGTAGACAGAGCCCAGGTCAATAAGACCTAAAGTCACGTTTAGCATTATGGTGGGCGTGGATATAGGAAACGGAATAATAATAGTGATGGGTTGCTAGCCGCATCGCCTATTGCCATTAGCCCATTCCCTCATCGGCGTTTACGATCTGCGCGGGAAGAGAAGCAGCTGGTACGTTCTATGTTTCGCAGGTTATCTCCGTGGCGCAGTGGTCAACACGCCGGCCTGTGACACGGAAGGTCCCGGGTTCGATCCCCGGTCAGGTCAAGATGAAAAATTATCTTTTTCAGATTGTCCTGGGTCTTGGATGTTTATCTACGAGTATGTACGAGTATGTATTTGTTATAAAAGTTGACTTAGTATCCCATAACACAAGTCTTACTTAAGAACTTACTTTTGGGCTAGCTCAATCTGTGTGATTTGTCCGTATATATTTATTTATATTTCATCATCATCATCACCATCAAGTCTTTTAAGTCTCCACTGCAGGAGCACGTCCCTCTCTGTACTACCAGAGCCATATACTAGCCTGAGCAGTCAGAGGATTTGGCCTACACTCTCCACGCTGGCCAGACGGGTTGGAGAGGTCTCTTTGATGTTAATAAGCTTTGTTTAGCTTGTGTTTCCTTAGTCGCCTTTTACGACATCCACGGAATGACTTGGAGTGGTCCTATTCTTCATTATGTATTCAGGCCAGCGTGGAAGCTAGACCAATCCGCACAGACGAGTGAATGAAATCTGGTTTAAAACGTCATGAATTCAACCATTTGTAAATTCAGTAGCACACTATTTCTAACCATCTCACCACCACAGTGCGAAGTCTAAAACTCAATTCCGTAGTCCGGTCTAATTCTTAATATTGTTATACAACATCGGTCCGGTTTTTGTTGAAGCCCGATAACTTTTAAACAACTTTTGCGAGCAAAGTTTGCGAATGCAACTGTGCAACTGACCTATATTGAGCAACCCGTGCTGAGGTACAAACGAAGGGTATTTGACGCCAAGAAGAGAAGAGGGCTATTGCTTTGTGTGAAATAAAAAAATAACTTAGTGTGGCCATACACATAATTAGAAATGTGTTTCGATTCCATTCTTGTGCCGAGTTTTTAAGGCAGAAAACGTTGGGTTTATGTTCTTTCTATGTTCACCTTCTGACTTCATCATGAGACCAACTCTTTAGTTCCATAATTATTGTATTCTTGCATAAATAATTGTAACAAAAATTTGCTTAATCGGTTAAGAAAATTTCTATAAAATTCAGTTGCAACATTTTACTCTAACAAATATACAAAAATAAATTGCGAGTCAATAGCTTCTATAATAATAAAACGATTTTTATAAATACTTCAGGCATTCAGGCCACATTTATTTAGACTGATAAATAATTAAATTTTTACACTCTCTTGTATTTTGAGACATGTCAGAAATAACATTGACATCGTTTTGCGCAACAAGATGTGTCTTTCCGGTTGTTGTTTCGAAACACTGTGGAAATGACTACAATTAGGACGTCGCCAACGCGTGCGCCATCAAGATTGACCACACAGATCTTTATACTAAAATCTGTGATTCACCATCATCAGACGTCTCTACAGGAAACATGAGGTACACCGGCACAAAATTATTGTTCATTCATAATTACATCGACACCTTGATTCTCTGTTTGAAGTGTTATAGACGTACTATATGATAACTTACATAATTATCATATAATATTTTGGCTATTATAACGTACAGGCTTCTACGGAGGCCGTGTTGCTCGAAGCGTACAGGATATTTAAAGTTGTTTATGCGTATTTGATTTAACTATGTCCTACGCCGCGTCTACCTGTCTGTCTCTCTGTTCGCGATAAACTCAAAAACTACAGCACGGATTTTCATGTGGTTTTCACCAGTGGATAGAGTGATTCATGTAGATTGTATACAGCTATAAAATCTTCCCAGGCGCAAGCTGAAGGGCTAGTAAAAAATGCGTAAGTATTTGAGCAAATATGACAAATTTAAGACTTGCCAGAAGTTTCAGCGGTAATATTTTTAAAACTTTAAACGGCCTTAGTGGCAGCGATATTTCTTGAAAGTATTTGTTTTCGGCTTTTGTTATTCTACCGGGTTGGGATTTTGGTATTCTTTTTAAAACTTTTGATGGAAGTTTCCAAGTATCATTTCAAAGTCTTGCAAAAAGTAACCATAGCTTTCCATGCTGATCTTGGATAAATGGATAAATGTAGAATGTACGCTGGTACATTCTACGATTTTATTTATTTTTTATTTACGAAATGACGTCATAAATCCACCGTCTTTTAATGGAACGTGCACATAACGTATCATATAACAATTATATTTAAATAAAATTTATGTTCAACAATTTTTTTTGGGTCCCTAGATGCATGGCAAAAAACAGAACTTGCGAATTATTACCTTGACAGCACGGGTTTACGAGTTATCTTACAACAAACATAGCTATAATAAAAATAATTGTTTTTGTCGCAACTCATTGTTTTGCCGAGGTGGCTAAGCCCGTGTCATCTATTATGTAAGATAGGCTGCATGTTCGTTTATGCTATTCATAATGCTGTTGTATTATTTGGCAAAGTTTTTAACTACCATCTGCCTATATGACGCCAACTTTTCTTAAATAATCAGATATTTGTTAGTCTCCATTGCAGGAGCACGACCCTTTCACTACTTGAACTTTTCTTAGATAGCTCCAAAACTGCTGAAAAATACCTGTGAGGATAAAGTAGAAGTATTTGTTAAAATATGTAACAACGGGTTACTCACGTCATCTACTGGCCGAGATTATTAAGAGAAGTATTTGGCCTGCGATGAAAAAGGAAATGGCTAGTAGTATCTAACAAACACTTTCATATCCATACAATCTTTCACATTTAAATAATTTACAAGCTAATTTATCGCACCCTTTTAAACCAAAATTGGTAGTGTCATGTACAAAATGCACAATGTCGTCGGCACACGATCCATTATTGAGAAGTTCACACCGTGAGGGAAATGACTAAGTTACGTACACGGGTGTTAATCAAAACTTACTCGACGTCTACTACCTACTGTGTAATTATGCTGTGAATACCGCCCGGCGCTAGGTATGCGGTTGCCCATTTATCGATAAGCGTAAATAAGACACTGAAGTGGCGCATTTTTTCTTAGTTTTAGTATCGTTCGATTGTTTAGTAACTAACGACACGAAATTAACGCATGACTAACGCATACGCGATCTTAAACATCGTTGCATGCATAGTGCATGACCAACATGGACTATTATATATTCGAAACATAAATTACATTCATACGTCATTAAACCATATGAACTTGTGTTGTAATATATAAATTAAGTTCGGTTTTGGGTTGGTAGCCGGTATTGCCTATTGACATGATTCCATCGATTCTCGCTCAGTGTACGCGAGAGGAGAAACAGCTGGTATATTTTACGTTTGTTTTTCATTTTCCTATACAAGCATAGAAGAGATTTGGAACTAATGGAGCGTAAAGCCTTAGTAAAATCTATACTCATATTTATCGATACGTTCCCCACACTCGACCTCACTGTATTTATGCAGCAGGCATTAGTCGCTTTACACTATAAATTTATAGGCAATGACCCAAAAATTTACGCCTCGAATTTGCCAAATAACTGCAGTGGCGCGAGAACGGCGACACTATAGCGAACATGGCTTAACAGGGCATAAATAAAGTGGCCACTGAGATACATAAACCTGTTAATGGACTATTTGTAGACGAGAGTTTAAGTTGGGATACTTTAAGTTATATATTCGAAAAGCAATCATATTTTTATCCGATTGATCCTGGACCAGAAGGGTATTATTTTTCGCGTTTACATATGTTAGTAAAAAACTAGAATAAAAAATAGTATGTATGAAAGATGTGTAAATAGCACCTTTCTTTCCTTTAAAAGTGATATAAACAGCGGTATCGGTCACTTACCAAATTTATGTAATTAATGTATTTCCACAACAATTAGCCCATTTTTAAATTGAATACGGAGCTACGAGTATGTATTTGACAAGTGAGCCAGTCCATTGAAATCAGTCTAGCCAAACGTGAGATAGTCGCGGACAAACATACAGATCAAACTGAGAACCTCCATTTGAAGTCTGTCAAAAATGCCGATTTTGGCAAACACTGCAGCAAAACCAAAATGGCGATGTTTTATAGCGAATACGGTTTAATTGCGCATAAATTAGGAGGACACATTGCCGGCCGCCGAGATACATAAACCTGTTAATTTAGTATTTGCTGAGGACGGTTTCCCTTAGAAGCCTTTTAATAAGTGTTTTTGAGAATGTTTAAAAGGTGGGCTTTTTTAAACTGCCAATTATGCACACAAGCATACGGCCGTACGTACAGGCGTGTTTTAAAATGCTTCGATTTTGCCAAATAACTACAGCAGAACCAAAATTGCTATATTTTATAGCGAATACGGTTTAACAGCGCATAAATAAAGAGGACACATTGCCGGCCGCCGAGATAAATAAACCTGTTAATGGAGTATTTGCTGAGGACGGTTTCCCTTAGAAGCCTTTTAAAGTGTTTTTGAGAATCTTTAAATGGTGGGGTATTTTAAACTGGCAATTATGCACAAAGGCAAACGGCCATACGTACAGGCGTCTTTTAAAAATGCTTCGATTTTGCCAAATAACTACAGCAGAACCAAAATGGCGATATTTTATAGCGAATACGGTTTAACAGCGCATAAATAAAAAGGACACATTGCCGGCCGCCGAGATAAATAAACCTGTTAATGGAGTATTTGCTGATGACGGTTTCCTTTAGAAGCCTTTTAAAGTATTTTGAGAATGTTTAAAAGGTGGGGCTTTTTTAAACTGCCAATTATGCACACAGGCATACGGCCGTACGGGCCGCTTTTAAAAATGCTTCGATTTTGCCAAATAACTACAGCAGAACCAAAATTGCGATATTTTATAGCGAATACGGTTTAACAGCGCATAAATAAAGAGGACACATTGCCGGCCGCCGAGATAAATAAACCTGTTAATGGAGTATTTGCTGAGGGCGGTTTCCCTTAGAAGCTTAAAATTAGAGTTTTTGAGAATGTTTTTTGTAAGGTGGAATTTTTTTATACTAACAATTATATAAACACGCATACGGCCTACCTGATGGAAAGCGGTTACATTAACCTATGGATGCCTGCAACACTAGGGGAGCCATAAGCGCGTTGTCGACCCTGATAAAAAAAAAGCACGCCCTATTTGAAGAATCCAGTTTTTGAGTCTCTCGGAAATACCATGGTAAGAAGTTTGTTGCGTAGATAGGATATGTGGTGAGACTGTCTGTTCGGGTGTTCGAGTGTGATAGATACATTTTTTATTTCATCAACATTTTCGTACGAAGAATTTTTTTGAATACTCAAATCATCAAAATTTTTATTTTTATAAAAATGACGGTTATTCTTACCCAAAATAAGGCTTCTCCGCTCTTTGTTAATCGTCCTTTGCGACATGCTATTACTATTTTGATCGGGGTCAAAAACTTATTCAACGAAACGTATGTATAATGTTGTTGTTAACAATAGAAAAGAGCGCAATAAAAATCCAAATCATGCAAGAGGATTCTGATGCAACAAGCAATTAGAAAGTACATGTGGATAGGTACAGTTGTAGTTCTTCATTGTTGTCCTCAATCTACTAAATGATTACCTTATCATGCCTTGTTCCTCTCTAATAATATTATGTAATTTTTGTATTAAATAATAGTATTCTTCTATGAAAATAACATCACTTCACTTTCTTACTGCAATGGCGCAGCGACTCGAAGTGGATCTTGGCCTACGACAGTAGAAGGCACCATTTCTAAAATTAAAATTTCACACCTTATCTGGTATTTCACCCACACCCTGAATATATTTAGTCAATGCATACGAGCGCCGTGGCGCAGCGGTCAACACGCCGGCCTGCGACACGGATGGTCCCGGGTTCGATCCCCGGTCAGGTCAAGATGAAAAATGATCTTTTTCAAATTGACCTTGGTCTTGCATGTTTATCTTTAGTTTATGTATTTGTCATAAAATATAGTATCGTTGAGTTAGTATCCCATAACACAAGTCTTGAATTAACTTTGGGGCTTGCTCAATCTGTCTAATTTGTCCGTATATATTTATTTATTTATAATACACGAGCTTTAGTCCGCTGTTAACTTTCTGAAGATGGTGTGAAAATTCTGAGTCCATTACAAACAACCAATCAATTATTTAAATCTTTCCTCTCTATTATATTAGGAAGTATAGATGGAATCTCTGGTATAAAAAAAATATTTAATGTTTAATCAAATGCCATCTAGTGATAAGTGGAAAGCAACTCTTCATGTGGCGCCGTCGTCTTACTATGCGGCCTGCACTAGGCTTTAATTTGGTCCAATATTTATGGCCAAATTCTCTGACTGCTCCGGCTTATTGTGGCTCTAGTAGTACAGAGAGGGTCATGCTCCTGCAATGGAGACTGGAAAGGACTGATGGTGATGATGATGATGAATATTTATGTACGTACGAAGTTGGCAGTCTATACGCTAGTATTATATTGTCTTTGACGTATGCTTCGCTTGTTCATCTAGGTCAGGTTTTGACAGCCCTATTTGGAACACGAAAATACTAGCTAGTTTGAAAGAACCGAAGGCGGATCTGCAATCCGCCATATTTCGATGGCTCTCAAACTTAGCATGCAAATAGGTTGCTGCCATCGTTTGATATTTTTTGGCAAGGCTCAGAATACGAACTTGATACCAGTTACCAGTTTGAAGGAATCAAATTCGGTTCTAAAATGGATAACCCATTTCAAAACTGACTTTGATTCCTTCAATTTAATCTAATATTTTTGTACAAGATTGGCAGTGTACCTATAAGTTAGTATTATATTGTCTTTGACGCTTTTGCTTTTTCATTTAGGTCAGGTTTTGACAGCCCTATTTGGAACACAAAATACTAGCTAGTTTGAAAGAACCGAAGGCGGATCTGCAATCCGCCATATTCCGATGGCTCTCAAACTTTGCATGCAAATAGGTTGCTGCCATCTTTTGATATTTTTTGGCAAGGCTCCGAATACAAACTTGATACCAGTTACCAGTTTGAAGGAATCAAATTCGGTTCTAAAATGGATAACCCATTTCAAAACCGACTTTGATTCCTTCACTTTAATCCAACATTTTTGTACGAGGTTGGTAGTCTATACGTTAGTATTATATTGTCTTTGACGTACGCTTTGCTTCGCTTGTTCATGTAGGTCAGGTTTTGACAGCCCTATTTGGAACACGAAAATACTAGCTAGTTTGAAAGAACCGAAGGCGGATCTGCAATCCGCCATATTCCGATGGCTCTCAAACTTTGCATGCAAATAGGTTGCTGCTATCTTTTTATATTTTTTGGCAAGGCTCAGAATACGAACTTGATACCGGTTACTAGTTTTGAGGAATCAAAGTCGGCTCTGAAATTGGTCATATTCTGATACTGTGTCAGTTCCAAAGAATTCGGCAATGGCATCTGACATTTTTAACAAACAACAATTCGATTAAAATTTTCGTAGCTTTGATAGGGGCAAGGTATAGAAAACTCAGAAGGTAAATGAGTAGTTCTTATTGTCGAGAAATCTACGAGCTTATCTTTTATAGTTTGAGAACCTGAATATCTGTCGTCGATTGTCGCCGCATAAAGGCGTTTTACGACAAAAGTGCGGCTCCATTCAGCTGGGGCTTTCATCAGTGGATTTCGGATCGTAAAATTTTAATCGGGAGATTTTGGCAACCCTCGCCATATTAAGTTCAGCACTAGGGTTCGTGGTTGCGAAGGATTAAGTGTTGTGATTGCGTTGTTGGGTACTGCGGGTATCTGGATTAAACATTGTTTATAGGTATGTAGTTGTATTATCTCTACAGTGCATATGAAAACGACGGCGACTGTAGCTTGGCACAAGTATGGCGCTTCATACTAGCGGTAATTTGAGTATTTATACCGTAGCAATTTTCCCGTAAATTTTTCCGCGTAAAATTTGACCCCCTTGGGAGTTGAATTTCTAAAAATCCTTTCTTAGTGTTTACTTAAATCATGAAAGAAACCCCTGTACCGTAGTACAGTAATTTCGGCTACGCGTTGATATATGATTCAGTGAGTCAGGTTTGCCTTTTCTACAAACAAAACTTTACATCCGTCACTTGCATGCATCTACATGTGCATCACATTACACATGTCAATGTGTGAGTTAACAATTAGGGTCGCACTGCAGTATGAATTCAAATACTAATGTACGGGTATATGAGACGTCGCATAACGTGTGAATAGCAACTGCAGCTGCTAACCCTGTTTCTCAAACCTATGAAATACACCCGAAAACGGGGGGAGGTGCGGGGACGCCATATTTCGCGTCGAATTCCCGTTCTATACGTATTAGTATTGTGGTAATGGTTAACACGCCAGCCTGCTATACGAAACGAAGTAAACTGACAAAAAAAAGCAGTTTGTAAAAAGCTCTAGCCAGTCCAATAAGAAATTTTCTCCTCTAAAGTGTCGCGAGAAAAACACAAATCAAGTACGACTTCACAGTGAATCGAAACCAATACCAATTTAAATTGAAAAGAAACGGAGCGCCAACAATAGCGCAAACTGCGCTATGAAGACATGAAATAAATAAGTTAAATAAAACGTGTTCCATTGGAAGTCGCTCGCAGTGAGCGAGGCTTCATTAGTGCTGCGATTCTCTGTGAATACGTCTACCTTTACACTATCAGATACGATCAGACACACTGTCTGATACGATTAGACAGTTTAAAGGGAGCCGTTTGCCGTGTGGTTCCCGGTAGGGTAGAATAAGACCACTCCAAGTCATCCCGTGGATGTCGTAGAAGGCGTCTTTGGAAACACAAGCTAAACAAAGCTTATAAACATCAAAGAGGCCTCTCTAACCCGTCTGACCAGCATGGAGAGTGTAGGCCAAATCCTTTGACTACTCTGGCTAATATATGGCTCTGGCAGTACAGAGAGGTCGTGCTCCTGTAGTGGAGACTAAAGAAGACCTGATGATGAATGGTGATTGGAAGTCGCTCGCAGTGAGCGAGGCTTCATTAGTGCTGTGATTCTCTGTGAATGCGTCTACCTGGAACTCCCTTTACACTGTCTGATACGATTAGATGCTGGAACAAGATTGTTGTATGATATTCATATTAATATTATAAATGCGAAGGTAACTATCATGCATTCATCCAAATTCAATTTGGCTAAGATAATAGTGTTGTCGGATCTAAGAATTGTATTTCCGAGTGGGATTCTTAATCCAGTAACTGATTCTAAGAAAATTCATCATTAATCTTCCCAAATGTAAGCACGTTTATGTAGAGCACCAAATTTCTCTATTCTTACGTCTAAATAGCAGAGATACTCTACATAGGCAGCCTCATACAACTATATTGCACCGAAAATAATATTAACACAGACATCTAAACTCAATTTAGCTCAGATAATAGTGTTGTCAGACAGTAGAATCGTGTTTCCTAATGAGAGTCTAAAATCAGCAGCCGACTCTAGGGAAATTCTGGTATACTGACATGGCGGAAAAAATCCTATGAATGTAAATGGAATAGCTAAAATTCAAATAACTTGTTGGTATTTACTAGTCTTTACTTATGATATTATCAATAATAGCGAATTCTTTCTTTTTTATTTTTTATAAATAATTCACCCAAAATGTAAGCATAAATGTATAGAGCATCAAATTTCTTACTATTCCTACTTCTAAATTGGAGAGGCACTTTAGATGGATAACTGTATACCGCACCTAAAAATGATATCAACACAGACACCTAAACTCAATTTGGCCGAGATAATAGTGTTGTGAGACAGTAGAATCGTGTATTCCGAGTGGGAGTCAAAAATCAGCATCCGAGTCTGGGGTAATTCCGGTATAATATCTATCTGATAGTAGACAACGACATATAATACCTATATTTACATAAATAATCCACCTAATGTAAGCAAGGATGTAAAGAGCACCAAATTTCTCGCTATTCCTAGTTCTAAATAGCAGAGGCACTCAGATGGACAGCTTTTTAAGTACTGCACCTAAAAATGATATCACCACAGACATCTAAACTCAATTTGGCCGAGATAATAGTGTTGTCAGACAGTAGAATCGTGTATTCCGAGTGGGAGTCTTAAAATCAGCATCCGACTCTGGGGAAATTCAGGTATGACACGGCGGAAAAAATTCAACAAATATTCATGGAATACTTACTAACATGCAAATATTACATTTTTATTTACTAGTCCATACCCTCCTTACGATATACTCAATAATGGACAGCCATTATCGAAATTTCTGATTAAATAATCCACCCAAATGTAAGCAAGGTTGTTAAAGCACCAAATTTCTCACTATTCCTAGTTCTAAATAGCAGAGGCGCTCTACATGGACCGCTTTTTAAGTTTACTGCACCAAAATTGTTACTATCACTGACATCTTAACTCAATTTCGCCGAAATAATAGTGTTGTCAGACTATAGAATCGTGTATTCCGAGTGGGAGTTTAAAATCAGCATCCGACTCTGGGGAAATTCCGGTATACTGACACGGCGGAAAAAATTCCGACAAATATTCATGGAATAGCTAAAATAATAGGCGCGTTTGGTCCGCACCATCGCCTTTATGAATTTTGACTAGCGGGGGTCCGATTCCGAAATTGTCTTAGTAATAAGGACACTTCGCTGCTCGTTTCGTAATAGAAAATTTTAATAAAACGCAATTGGTTTTGGGATAAGTATAAGTAGTGTCAGAAGGGATTTTATCAGTTTAGCAGCTTCCCTTACAAAAAAATTGTATTAAAATGTTGAATGTTTTTTCAAATTTCCAGCATTAGTCCCATAACGAAAGATGTTCATATTGACGGGCTGAGTCGCCCCTTTAAGGATTGGACAGGGTTTTATTATCTTATTGTGTACATATTAACAAAATATCAAAAAATATCTGTGGTAACTTGAGGAAAGCATAAAAATTAAAAGAAAAATAGTGCACTAATTGTACATTCTACAGAGATAATGCCACGTAATACGGGCTCTGAATTCCACGAGTACATCTGCAGACCAGCACAGACACTGTAATGATCTAGGGCATCAATTACGGCGCACTATATCTTCATTAGTTGCCCCAATTAATCAGTTGTCCTATATATTTCACGCTTAATTCATTATAATTACACTGTAATTAAATCTATTGTGCTATCATTTGTATGCTTGTTTGTTTGTTATTATCGTCATCGCAGCCGCAAGAAGTCCAGTGCTGGACATAGGCCTTCTTCAAGGGTTGGGTTAGCGCACTTTTTTTGCTTATATGGCTTCCGACGCTTCTGCCCATCGAATTTTTTTAAGCGATAAAGGTATTTGGGATGCTACTTGATGGCTACTTGCTCGGATGGATTGGGGATAAGAAGGGATAAGTAGCAGCTCGAAAGGTCGGCGTACCCGATGCCATACTTATACCACCAATCACGTCCAAAAGCAATGCGGCTAGCAGCCCCTACTTTGATCCCGATTCTCCACTGCCTCTGCGCCAACCAACAAGATTAACATTGCCTTTGGGACTTATAAGCCTGAGATATTTTGACGAGCTCCGTGGCGCAGCGGTCAACACCGGGGATCGAACCCGGGACCATCTGTGTCACAGGCCGGCGTGACACAGATGGTCCCGGGTTCGATCCCCGGTCAGGTCAATATGAAAAACGATCTTTTTCAGATTGACCTGGGTCTTGGATGTTTATCTATATATGTATTTGTTATAAGATAAAGTATCGTTGAGTTAGTATCCCATAACACAAGTCTTATTAAGAACTTACTTTGGGGCTAGCTCAATCTGTGTGATATGTCCGTATATATTTATTTTATTTATTTATTTAAGCCTTATTAGGGATAACAATTTCGAGATTTAAATATTGCTAGATGTCTTTGATATATGGATAAGTTGATTGATATCCATGAGTTGGTTTGGTTCCTACGATGCGGCTAGTAACCGATCACTATTTTGATCACTATTACCAGGACCTAGGCTCTGTCAACCCTGCAATGGTGTATGGTTTGGTCTTAAAGACAAGCTGGTCTTGTCATAAATGCGTTTTTTTCTTATAAAGACCTTAAAAACGTTGTCACATAGAACTCTTATTTAACCATTTTATCAAGGACATGAAAAGAAGGACTGGCGAATCGAGGTGCGCATCTCCAAAAAACACAGGGTTTTCGCCGAAGCAGACTACCGCATGTATTATTTAACTCACGTAGGCTCACTGCGGGCACACACGTGAATAAATTGTAGTCATAACCAGCAGTTAACCGGGTCTGTTTATAGCACTGCAGGTCTAGGAGTGGCTGCCAAATAACTATAGAACAGAACTGTAACTGTTGACGAAAAATCTTGGCACATCTTGCCAAAAGTCTTGGAATTTTCATGCGTACGAGTAACTTGTGCAGTACAGACATTACGCAGAATGACTGCTTGTGTGGTTTCTCTCCGCAAACTATGGTGCCCTTACCTATCCCAAGTGCTCTAATTGCACTAGGGATTACTGAATTGTTGCTAATGATATTAGGTAGGGCTATTGACGCCAAATCTGGATTTTCACCGAAGCAGACTACGGCATGTACCATGAAACTCACGTAGGCACCCTGCGGGCACACACGTGAATAAATTGTAGTCATAACCAGCAGTTAACCGGGGCTGTTTATAGCACTGCAGGTCTAGGAGTGGCTGCCAAATAACTATAGAACAGAACTGTAACTGTTAACGAAATAGCTTGGCATGTCTACAACAATCTAGGAATTTTCATTTAGTAACTCGGGCGTATCGTCCATACAATGATGTCAATTTGAATTTATGTTTGAACATTTTCTGCGTCTTCCTCGCCGTAAAAGTATTATCTGAAGAAGAAACGCGTACGCGTCAGTTCTCTTAGCAATTTATATACCACCTAAATAATAACTATGTGCTTGAGTGTTTTATGTAGTTTATTTTGTGAAGATTTTTCTGTATGCGAGATTATTCGTGATTCACGTCATATGAAAACTCATCAACATGAACAACACTGTGAACCATAGAAATCGAGCATTCTGCATTGCCTTTTTTATTACCCTTGCAAATATATATTTTTATACATACCGAAATACCGGTATTTTATACTCAAATCAAAATACCGAAAATATTATCCGGTATACAGTACAGGTATCCATGCCTTATTTGTGTGCGTGCGACTCTGCGTATGCGTGTATATAGCGTCTAACTGCTTATCAGTGATACTATCTCTGTCGGATACAATTCTAGGTGAAACAGCGTGCTTTTTGGCCGCGTCCATCAGCAAGTTCGAGCTCGCGGCTCGTTAAATCTTAAAAGACTTCATGAGGTGTCAATTCTGTTCATTTAATAGTTTGAGCAGTAGCGCAGTCGAAAATTAATAACAATATAACCACGGCAACCGATATTACTTCAGCATATATTTTAACCAACGACCTATGTAGCGACCCACTTTTCAACAACACACACAGCAACATAAAGATTCACTCACATTTTTTTCGTAAGTACTTTGAATTGTTTTTTTTTTTTTCAAAAATCCTTATTTCCTTAAGGTGTACCACCATAATTCAAAGCTTATACAACGCTATTGCAGATTTTATTATAAAACAAGTTGCATTATTAAAATAAAAGCCTGCCGCTTTTGACAGTTTATATCCGCCATATGATTTTTTGCTGTCTTTACATAGCCTATGACACCCGGGGAAGAAAAAGTATCTTATGACACCTCACACTTTAAAAACGGCCAAGCCGTTTAAGTAACAGGAGGCAACAAAGGAACAGACATACATACATACGTGCGAAAAACATTACCCTCCTTCTGGGTAGAAATAAGCATTCGCAGATGAGGTTTGGATTATTATGTTTTTGATATAATCTTTTGTGTAAAAACGCTGAAAGCCTGCAGTATATGTCATCAAAACAAATATACATTTTTGAGTTTCATGTGCCCGTCTGTTTGTCTGAAGCATGGAGACAAATCTTCAGTAAGCCAGAGATACAGCCAAAAAATACCTCTGTGTATAAAGTACAATTGGGCCCGCGTCGGGAATCGAACCCAGTAACCCTCTATTCGCATCGCAGACTCCACTGCGTGTCAGTCCGTCCGTTCCGTCCGACCGTTCTATAAATGCCCCATTATGCGCATTTAAAATGAAAAGTGATTGTTTAGGTTCAAGACCTTGCCTGAGAACAAATCGAATTCGATCCATTTCATCGTATCGATTATCTGAGTGATCGATTAGTTCCGATTACTTGTATAAAGTAATGGCTTATTTTATTATTTACAAATCAGTACTATTTTAGGAACATAAATAATAGGACACTCGCTTTTTTCGCAACTTTGTCCGTGTTATTTATAACCTACTAGCTGTGACCCGCGGCTCCGCCCGCGTGATATATAGCCTATGTCCTTCTCAGTACCCTAAACTATATGTATGCAAAATTTCATGATGATCGGTTCAGTAGATACGGCGTGAAAGCGTAACAAACAAACAAACTCACTTTCGCATTTATAATATTAGTTAGGATTAGGATAAGTCACTCGTTTGTCCGCGACTTCGTCCGCATAATTTATAGCCAACGTGCTATTCTGATGTGTAAGCTACGAGTATAACGTTGTTAATTTTCATCAAAATTTTAAGTATTTTTTGTATCAAAAAGTAAAAAATATATTTATCCTCACTTCCATACGAACCGTCGCATTTATAATAATAAGTAGGATTCTGGCTTGAATAATGATTGTGATTTGTTTGGACTTGTTTGTGATTAACTAATATTTATCGGAAAGAATATCACGGTTAATAATAAATAAATAAATAAATACTTCTATATAAATAAATAAATAAATACTTCTATATAAATAAATAAATAAATACTTATATATGGACAAATCACACAGATTGAGCTAGCCCCAAAGTAAGTTCGAGACTTTGACTTGTATAATACTAACTTATATTGGAAATGATCATGTTAAAATGTCACAATCGTTTTATTTCAGTGATTGTACTTATATAAAGAGGAGTAATCTTTACTTATATAAAAAGGAAAGACTTGTATGTTTGCCTTTTATAGGGTTCGATGCTACCTTATTTATTCATTTTGGACCGGTTTTCAAAATCAAAATTCTCATCCCTTTATCTGCGGTTGGCATAGGTTATAATTTACGCCCCCCCCCCCATATGCAATCCTACCAAGAAGGTTTACGATAACAACTTAGTTCTGAAGATGTGGTTGCAGCGTTGCCTTATTGTAAACTGCCAGACAGTTTTCATATTTCAAACGGCAAGAACTCATTAGTTAGGGAGTGCCTAAATGTTAAGAGGGCCTTGGATGACCTCAGCCTTGTAGACTAGACCTAAATATTAATGAAAATTTGCTAGCTAGACAAGATATCATAAACCTACTTGATGGAGATCGTAAACAGTTTAAAATAGTGTTTGGTATCAGTTACCTTTGTTCATTGTTTAGTAAGTTGAGTGAGTGAGAGTGGGTAGCTAATACTTAGGTAGCTAAATTAAATTTATTTAGACGTTTGTATTTGGACAAGTCTAAAAATATTTTTTATTTAATTTGTGCAGAAATAACTGTAATAACACCTATTATCAAATTAATGGATACTAAACGAGATACAATAGAAGTTTTATTGTTATAACTGCTATAGACGTGCACTGCCAAGTAATGAGTTTTTATTTTATTTTATTTATTTATTTCATACGATAGCGAGTCTTACAGGCTTATCCTAATGCGACTATGCTATGACAAATCATTTAATATCTGAGGTACATTTAATAGTGCCTCATTTGTGAATTTCGCCAACGAAACATTAAATATATCTATATCCTGGCTTAGAGCATTAAGTTAACTCAAGGCTCTAGGCACAGGAGCAAAAATTTATATGAATTAGTGCGCGACGACGGCTTCTCAAACAAGAGAGGTTCACGCCTTTTAAATATGTACTTATCCGGCACTGACAGTGACAATTTTTTTAGTATTAGAGAATTATTATTAATACCGACTTAGACTTTAAAAATGTAAAAACAACTAATATTCTAATATAAATGCGAAAGCGTGTTTATATGTCGAGCTCCGTGGCGCAGCGGTCAACACGCTAGCCTGCGTCACGGGAGTCCCGGGTTCGATCTCCGGTCAGGTCAAGATGGAAAAAGATCTTTTTCATATTGACCTGGGTCTTGGATGTTTATCTATATAAGTACGAGTATATGTTATAAAATATAGTATCGTTGAGTTAGTATCCTACGACACAAGTTCACAACTTACTGTGGGGCTAGCTCAATTTGTGTGATATGTCCCTATATATTTATTTATTTATATGTTTGTTTATTTGTTACGCTTTTACACCGTATCTACTGAACCGATTATCATGAAATTTTAATTACACATTGTCTGAAGTACGGAGAAGGACAAAGGCTACCTTCCATCCCGAGGAAAACTACTGTTCCCAAGAGATCAACACTAACGCAAGTGGAGCCGCGGCCGAAAGCTAGTCTGTCTATTATAATACATAATACGGACGTGAATGCAGATTTTTTATTATAACTGTGTTTAAAAAAATATGAATGACATTACGAGAAAGATAAATTTTTCGTGACAACCGTAACGATGTCTTCTTTTTTACGGTGATTACGAATTCCTTTAAATAATGTAACGTATAGATTTGTCATCAGAAGCTCCCACTAGGCTATCAAAAAACATACGCGATCTTTGATGCCACTTGTTAAAAACTATGCCGTACAACACCGATACTTAGTATCTTATTAAATTGACATAGGCAGAATCACTGAAATCTCGGTGAAAGACATAATACAAAAGAAGAAAGAAGATGTATCGAACAACGCTACGGTGCTGGTCTTACCAGACTTCAAAAACAGACCATTAGTTGCATAACACACGCATAAACACCATTCTCACATCAATAGCTGACGTAATACGTCGTAAAAGAATTTAAATGGTCATAAAAAGATGATATTTTTGTTCGAATTGTTAATATGAGTCGTAAAGTTTTATGATTGTCTACTGATTTAGGATGCTATGCGAGCTGCGGAAACGTTTCTACTTTCCCATTTTACAATGTCAAATGTTAATATCGATTAACTATAATTTTATAACATTGTTGTGGCTAAAAGTGCATTTATATGGGTTTATCATTAACCTTTGATGAAATTAAAATGGCAAGGTACGGAATGTACAGCCTCCGTCAGGCATGGGGATCCTGGGTTTGATCCTCGGTTAGGTCATGATGGAAAAAAATGTTTTTTAGATTGGTCTGGATTGGTGGATCTATCATAAAATGTAGTATAGATGTGCCGTAACATAACTGGTGTCGTAACACAAGTTCATAACTTAACGTGGGGCTAGCTGAATCTGTGGATAAAACAATGAAGCATGACGTCCTATAAGTACAATTTGACAGTTGTGGGTATTATATATTTTCCAATGTCATACAAACCAGGTATTAATTTCTTAGTTTGCATTTGTGGCAACTTCTACATTCGCCACGAGAAATAATAAAAAGAGTCAATAGCTTAATATGGTGACCTATACTAAATAACTACAAGACTCTTCACAAGATGGCGCTTAATGATTCTGAAACATGCATACAGAGTTTTTCCAATCCGATTCATAAGTACAACCTCCGACAGAACTCGGTCGGAGGTTCTATGGGCCGTACGGTTCCATGGGCGTACGTACACCTAGCCCAGCGGAAAGATCTTCCCTTTGTGGCGGTCAAGCATAACAGATAACACCTCACACCCGCTACACGTTAACTTTGTATGCAGGCATTCGAAAGTATATAAATTACAATTTAAAAAGTTTTTTTTTATGACTGATAGAATGTTAAACCGTTTGAGGCATACTTTCTTGTTTACCGAAAACATAACAAAAAATTACTGAGATATTCAATTAAAAAACATTTTATAAATTGAAGACATAAATTATTAAAATTGCATCACGTTCAGAAATTTTACAGTTATCGTTTGTGAATGAAAACGTTGACAAATCGCTGTAATAACGTAAAATACTATTTTCTTTTAGTATAAATGATGAATTGATCTTTGAAAAACTATTCTTAGGCGATTATTTGACTAACCGGTGGCAATCATCTAAATCCCTCGTCGTTTCTTTAAGTGGCAAATTTTCCAAAATGCCGCGACATATTTAGGTAATGTCGTAAACTTAGGTGTTACAAAGTGTTTCGAAATGTGTCTGCGTACTTCATGTAAGGTCACCTTAAACATTATTCTCAAAATGCTTTATTTGAGAAAAGTATTTCGTTGTACACATAAATCTTTCAGATTTAAACCACAACTGTGGCTGTGAATTTGCGATTTTATGATTTTTCATTTTTCTAAAAGAGCAAAGTGTCATTTATATATATATATCGTTATATTGATAATTGTCTTGGGTTATTTTGACGCCTATTAGTTTTTTGTTTTTATTGCTTCTTCTTCTTCTTTTCGTGTCGGTTAATTACTTAATTTTCCTAAAAAGGTGTGTTATGTTTTCATCTATGTATTTTTCTTTGCGTGTATGGGTTGCTCTGGGTTTTGGTTCTTTATACTCGTAGGTATTTTTATAAAATACAATATCGTTGAGTTAGTATCATACGACACAAGTTCACAACTAACTGTGGGCTAGCTCTATTTGTGTGATTTGTCCCTAAATCTTTGCTGTTTAGATTGCTCAGTAGTTTACTCGCACGTAAGAGACAGAAGTTCTCGGAAAATTCCAGACATCATCTTGCTAGGTTTGCTTTCATCAGGGACGGTATAATATCCCAATTATTACAAGTGTTCAAGGGTGGTCACGCACGATTACACCGTTTCTTTTTGCGATTTCAGATATTTATATAAATAAGAAGAGTGACCCTATTCTTCACGACAGAGAACAATGGAGTTTAGTTTACCATTATTAAGAAACTATAATCGAGACGTAACTAATTACTGCAATTTTCCCCAATACTAAGATAATTAAATCAAGACGAAGCTAATTACTGCAATTTTGAACGCTCATTTTTTTGGACTTCCCATACAAATTCACCGATCGACTAGTTAAATTCCTATGGGAGGTTGAACCATTTCGTTATTATTATTTTTTTTCTTACGAATTCGTATAAAATTAGTAATATTTATTTCGTTGTTTTAAATATAGGCTGATGCTAAATCCTTTTGCGAATTGTTTACCTCAATATCATAATCTGTAATAAGACAGTCGTAAGATTGTTTTTCGTGTATTTTTTCAAGCTGCAAGGCAAAACGTAGTTGACTAAAATTTCCCTTATGAATTCGACGCGCTAATCGAAGAACTTGTAGGAGGATTATTTCTCAACATTTTAATTTCTACCAGCTTTTGCCAGCAGCTTTGCTCGCGTTAAATATAAACTTTGGTCCCCCATTTGGTCCCACTTCTTAGTGTATGTCTTCGTCATAGTAACTATCTGCGTACCAATTTCAGCGCAATTTGTTAAGTCGTTTGTGCTGTGTGTTTATATCTGTCTGTGTCTGTAGATCAATAAGGCCTGCTTTTTAGGGTTCCGTAGTAAACTAGGAACCCTTATAGTTTCGCCATGTCTGTCTGTCTGTCTGTCCGTCCGCAGTTTTACTCAGAGACTATAAGTACTAGAAAGCTGTAATTTGGTAAAGGTATGTATATTAATCATGGCAAAAAAGTGGTAGAATAAAATCTTGAAAAAAAAAATTTTTTTTTAATAACTCCCATACAAGTAATTTTTTTTTCTCTACTTACCCATCGTGTAGGGTATCGCTAAAAAGGTCTTTAAAAAATATTGTGAGGTTGAGAACATTATTTTTCGATTTAGGGATCCGTTTTTTCCATTTTTGTTAGAGGTAAGTGTCCCCCCCCCCCCCTCTATCTGCTAAACGGTTAGATATAGATACGTGAAAAAAATTACAGCAGTAGAATATATACTGAAGTTGAAAGGAAAAATATCAGAGCTGTGTTCTAAGTGCAAACCAAAAAGTTATAGGCAACCAACTTATAAAATGTACTGGAAAATGTAAAATTTCATACAATTTTCATTGTTAGATGTTTTTGGTCGTTAAACTGTGAGGTGCGAGTGTAACGCAACTACGGAACCCTACAATGCGCGTGGCCCGACACGCACTTGGCCGGTTTTTTTATTTTATATTCAAATAGAACAAAAAAGATGACCCGTTTTGATAATCAAAATATTGCTAGGAGGTTTAATTTCAACCTGCATTGTCAGGGAACTTAAATTCAACCTAAAATAAAAAAGAACGACATAGGAACCCATTTCTTGTACATTAGTTTGCCGCGGGAAATTCTTAGAAAATTCCATCAAGACGAAAAACCTATTTCAACTCAGCGGGGACGAAACCAAGCACTTGAGCAAATAAACGTAAACAATTGGTATCTACACCCCCGTTAGACGTTGCCAACTTGCAAAAAAGGTAACGGGGCAAGTTTGGCATACAAAAACGGGCAAGCGCTAGCGGGGCGTCCGCATACTGCCCAGTTGGTTTTAGAGTTCCGTTACGATGGGGAAAATCCCGCATCAGATAGGAAGGTAAACATGTCGCCGGACTATTATTATTGTTAGACACAGGCACACTACAGCGCTATAAAGCTTAGCTAGAGGCACACTACAGTGTATCTTAAGTATCAACGCGATTTAAAGCCACAATATAGTTCGACTTTTCTATCATATTGCTATGTTTGCCTCGGTGTCATTATTAATTAGTATTACTTGTTACTATGACGTCTTTTAGGAAGTTGATATACTTATTCAAGTGTCCTACAGTACCTGCTAAATTTATTTATTAAAATTTGCAAAAAGGTAACGGGGCAAGTTTGGCATACAAAAACGGGCAAACGCCAACGGGCGTCCGCATACTGCCCAGTTGGTTTTGGAGTTCCGTTGCGTTTGGGAAAATCCTGCATCAGATAGGCGAACGTGTCTCCGGTGAGGGTTTGCAAACTACAGCGCTAAAGCATCCAGCTAAAGCCGCAGCATGCACGTGCGACAATAGCGACTATCATCTTGTTTTCCGTAATTTGAATGGGGAATGTTTATCGCGCGATATAAACGGCGTCGCGGGCGTCATGGTACGGGTGCAGTGTGCTTTAAGTACTTATGCGATCTAAAGCCACAATCTAGTATGCCATTATTCTCACATTGAAACGTGTGATTCGGTGTCATTATTAATTACTTATCATTATCACGACTTATTTTACGAAGTTGGTATACTCAACAGTAAACAAAACCTATATTATTGAAACGGACCCTCGAATTCATTTTTAATCCATTTGCTACACAACTGAAAATTACCGGGAAAGGTTCATTTTTGTTGTATCTACTCGTCTTGCGACTAAAATATTGGTAGCTGTTTGCAGCTCGACACAGCCGTTATATCGTCAATTTTTTCTATCAATAACATAGATACGGAATTCTCTAACCAGTCAGCACACTCGCACTGCAGAATTCTCTAACCAGTCAGCACACTCGCACTGCAGCCTTTTTTTCTCAATATTCTCGCATTTTCATTTTTCAGCGGGCACTTTTTGCGCCGGACCGCGTTGGTACGGCTCCAAATAGGTCGAACGCGCTTTGTCGGAGCGTGCGCTGCGGATCGGACACAGCGCCATTTTGATTTATACTCTATCGGACCATAGACAAACTCTTGTGTCGACAGTTAAAAACGCTTTCAGGCTTATTTTATTTTCTCTCGAAAAAAGAGTGGTTTTCGCTTTTTTTCTGCGGTAACGGCACTACAGTGCAATAGTGACTGTCGTTTTAATGCGTCACTAGGTTTTTCAAGTTAATGCTTCGCCTTAACTATTGAACATACATACATACATACATATTGTCACGTCTTTCTCCCTTGCGGGGTAGACAGAGCCCAGGTCTAAAAGACCTAGAGGCCACTATTAGCTTGTTGGTGTAGGTGGAGAACGGCATCAATGATGATTTGCCTGCCGCATCGCCTATTGATATGATTTCTCAGATTTCCGCCTATTCTCTCGATCAGTATTTACGATCTGCGCGGGCAGAGAAGCAGCTGGTACATTCTACGTTTTTCCTTTTCTCCCAGACCAGCATACAAGATTAACTATGGAAAACTATTTTTTTTCCAAAAATTTACTAAATTTACATAGTGTAAAGACGTAAATTATGGTTCTAAAAATAAAAAAACCAAGGGCTCTACACCAACACAAGCGAAGCAGCAAGCGTAAACTAGCTTCTCTAATATATTAGTGCTCGTATAGCTCTCAGACACATAACATATTAGGTCGCGCCCAGACTGAACAAATGTCCGTAGTTCATGCAACTAATAGCATGTTTTATTCGCATTAAACACCAACTTTTGCTTTACTTACATATCGTATAATTACTTTCACTCGTTTATCGTTATAATAGTTATATGAAAGTTAAATTATTTCATAAATCATGAGTTGATTGTTGTGGAAAATTGAGAATTGATTGCGAATAATGATTGTAATGGAAATAATTGTAATTTTCGTTGAATCAACCCTCGTTCAATCTCAGTAAAAATTGCAAAGCTTTTAAAATTATTCGAGAAGTTTTAATAGATATTTTATATAATCATACTAGCAGCCCTCCCCGACTGTACCCGGGCATGTATTATACATATAAACCTTCTTCATGAATCACTCTATCTATTGGTGAAAACCATATGAAAATCCATGCAGTAGTTTTTGAGTTTATAGCGAACAGACAGACAGACGCGGCGGAGGACTTAAGATATGAAAACCGTAATGGATACTAAAGTGACAATCAAATCGTTGTACACCGAGTTAGCAAATCGGCCTGCAGGTTTATCTAACTCCCACTGTACAATTGTACATATACTGCGAATGTTTGTTTCATATTCAAGCGCCATTTTTCTTTATGTGATCAGCTCGCGCCTCAATGTTTATATTGAAGAACATAGTTACCACTATTCCGTTTGGGCTATGTTTCCGTCATTTTACACCGCTTTTTTATTACGATTAATAATAATATAAGCATCGTATTTGTAAACAGCGACAGCCTTTAAGAATCTCGTAAACGGCTCGAAGATAATAATTTTGATATTAAATTTTGATGCTTATATTATCAGTAATCGTAATAAAAAGCCTTGTAAAATGACGAAAACATAGTCTAAACGGAATCTGAGGAATCCATACCATATCGGTGGTTTCAGGAAAAAAAAAACAACTATTGTATATGCTAAACAATACAGAGTACCAGGCAGAGTTCTGGTCAACACAAATATTTCTGTAGAGAAAAGAAAAATAATTGAATAGTATCAAAAGTAACAATGCGGCTAGCGACCCATCACTATTTGGATTTCGTTTTCCACCTATACAGGATGTTTTTTAATTCATTGGTATCCTTTTAAATATAGACTACTAGCTGTTACCCGCGGCTTCGCCCGCGTAATATATAGCCTATGTCCTTTTTGGTACCCTAAGCTATGTGTATGCAAAATTTCATGATGATCGGTTCAGTAGATACGGCGTGAAAGCGTAACAAACAAATAAACAAACAAACTCACTTTCGCATTTATAATATTAGTTAGGATACCCATGATTGAAGGTAATTTATGACTACTTTCGAGAAACTTAAAATTACACAATTTTTTAAATTTAAGAAAAACTCAATAACTACCTCAAACGCTTTGCAAGAGGCTATTACTTTAGATTAAACCCAAAAATTAAAACAGGACTGAATTTCCAAAAACACCGAAAAATTACTCATTTAAACAGTATTAAATGAATAGGTCGGTGAAATTTACGCAAAACAAGTGACTTTAGACCGAAACACAACCAGCGATTTAATTTTGACGAAAGAAATGTTTTATGTCTAATTTTTTTTTGCGTATGCTAACGAATTCGATTCCACCCTGTATATCCACCAACAAAGATCTGACTTCTCCGTAAGAGATGAAGGCGTGATAAAATGTATGTAATATACAGCGTGTAAATTGATCCTCGACATTCTCTTACAGGTTTTTTTCAAAATGTTCCATAATAATTTTCCAGGCGGCTGAACAGTTTTGTAAGAAAATTTTGGAAAAAAATTGAGTTCACAGCATTGTTCCTATAGTAAAAGTTGTTCGTATTGGCTGCTGAGTGACCCCTTTAAGGGTATGTCGAGGGTCAATTTACACGCTGTATATTATATTAATTACATGCTGTATTATACCACCATAGGAAAATTTGCAACCGAGAAGAGAAGGATTTATTCAAATAAAGATAAATTCTTTCAATTTTTTCTCACTTGGTTCGTGATGATTTGCTAATTCAGTGAATTTCGCTAATTTCTAAAGATTGACTGGACGAAGAGGCTCCTTTAATTATCAAGTGGGCACTTGGAAGCGAAGTAAACCGATGTTTTTTTCTATAGAAATATGAAGGGCGTTTGGGCGCAGTTATAATTAAGATTTATTCAGAAAACACTTTCTCACGTCAATTCATATTTTAAATAATTCTAATTTACTTATGTTTGATATTATTAATCACTTTTCATAAACTACAAGCGTTTCGTTAGCCACCACTGCAGAGAATAAACGCCAAAAGGAACTCTGTTCAACAGTATGATGTCACAAGTGTATTTGTAACAAGTGTCGACAAATAACACTAGCAAGAAAAAGAAAATATCTATATAAGAATATTACAGTCTCTTTCCGTCTACATTACAAAGATAACTTGTTGTTGGGGTAGAAACAGTTCGAGTACGTTAATTACACGTACACTATGTAATTAAGAAGTATGTTATGGTTATTTATAACAAGTGTCGACAAAGAACACTAGCCAGGAAAGAAAAGCATATAAGTATATTATAATCTATTCCGTACATTACAAAGTATTACCTTGTTCGTGGGGTAGAAATAGTTCATGGACGTTCCATCCATCCATCAGGTCTTTTTTAGTCTCCACTGCAGGAGCACGACCCTCTTTGTACTACCACAGCAATATATTAGCCAGAGTAGTCAGAGAATGTGGCCTACACTCTCCACGCTGGCCAGACGGGTTGGAGAGGTCTTTTTGATGTTTGTAAGCTTTGTTTAGCTTTTGTTTCCTAAGTCGCCTTTTACGACATCCACGGGAAGACTTGGAGTGGTCCTATTCTACTCTCCCGGAAACCACACGGCATCGATCGTAAGTAAGATGGACGTTACACGTATACAATGTAATTAAAAGTATGTTATAGTTCTTTATAACGAGCGTCTATAAAGAAAACTCTCAAGAAAAGGAAGATATGTATATAAGAATATTACAGTCTCTTTCCGTCTACGAGTACAATACAAAGATAACTTGTTGTTGGGGTAGAAATAGTTCATGGACGTTAGTTACACGTGCATTATGTAATTAAGAAGTATGTTATAGTTCTTTGTAACAAGTGTCAACGAAGAACTCCAGTAAGAAAAGGAAAATATCTATAAGAATATTACAGTATCTTTCCGTCTACAATACAAAGTATTAACTTGTTGTTGGGGTAGAAATAGTTCAACTTTCAACTGCGTTAGTTACACGTACACAATGTGATTAAGAAGTCGGGGCGCGTTCTGCCGGCAAAGGATTATGTCAGAAATGCATCTTGGTAGTCTAGTCTGCCAAGCCAACTAAGCTTCAGATATAATAGTTACTCACTGTGCTGGTGTTTGAGTTGTGGCGTAATAATTCTTTGTTTAAACGGACTTATTACATCACTTGTGTTTAACCGTGGCTTCGCTCGTTTTATCTTATTGAAAGGTAGACTAGGAGTCTAGCGATTGCCCTCATTTTTTTTTAACTTTGCGCTAGTTTCATCATGTTTGCTCAAGTGGTCTGTGGATGAAAGCATTACAAACTCATTTTTGTGATGATCAACAGACGGTAAAGGTTGCTATATAGATTGCCACGGAAAAAATAGAGAAAAATCTATGTTTGCCTTTTAAAGTAGATAGATACCAATGGCCAACTGTAAATAGACACATAAAAAATACACGATTTTAAGTAACGCAACTAATCTAACGTTTATCGTACCTAGGAAGGTAGGAACTCTTTGGCAATAAAATCTACGAAAACGTTGAAAACATGCTCATACGAATTGTTGGAACAGTTACGATGTTCAATATAAGCCCATAACGGGTAGAGCCGATCTCATAAAGAATAATGGCGTTTGAATATGAAACTAGAAACCGCTTTTAGTACACGTTTCTACGGATGGATGCCACATTTTTCTTTCCGAAAGAAAATTATGGTATGAAATCAGAAAATACGAGTAATACAAATGATAGAAATAACGGCAAAAAACCTATAAAAAAAATAAAAATAACAGCGTTTGAATATGAAACTAGAAACCGCTGTTAGAACACATTGCTAAAGACAGATGAATGCTACATTTATCGTTCCGAAAAAAAAATGTGGCTCTAAATTAGAAAATTGGAGTAAGACAAGATAAATTCAAATTTTTACATATACGGGTAGTTTCTATCGTACCGAAAAGCTCTAACAGTCAACATACAAAAAGATATCTTAAAAAAATAGCGGCGTTTGAATATTAAACTAGAACCGCGTCAAAAGCGGCACATAAATCTAACGTTTTTGCGGACCTAGGTAGGAACTCCTATTCTTGGCAATAAAATGTACGAAAACGACGAAAACATTCCCATACGAATTGTTGGAACAGTTACGATGCTCAATATAAGCCCATAACGGGTAGAGCCGATCTCATAAAGAATAATGGCGTTTGAATATGAAAATAGAAACCGCTTTTAGAACACGTCGCTACTGATGAATGCTACATTTTTCTTTCCGAAAGAAAATTGTGGCTTGAAATCAGGAAGTACCATAGTTTTTATAATAATGAATGAACTCTTACAGCCATCACAACGGCAAAAACGTGGCAAAAACCGATCGTTAAAAAAATAATGGCGTTTGAATATGAAACTAGAAACCGCTGTTAGAGCCCGTTCCGATGCTACCTGCGAATATGCAAATGCTACATTTCCCCCCAAAATAATAGCGATTTTCTTGCGACTTCGTCCGCGTAAATTATGCCCGCAGATAAAATAGCTTTCTAAAATTGAAAGATTTTGAAAATCGGCCCAGTACCTTCGGAGCCTAATAAATGCAAACAAACAATCAAATATTTCCTCTTTATATTATTAGTATAGATACATAAGCTTATAAAAATATTCAAAGCGAAAATTCTTTTAAAAACTTTCAATGCAAAGTCGGAGATTATCATGATAAATTTGCAAAGCGAGGTCGATCACCTCGTGAAAATGTCCACAAAGGAGAGTCTGATGGCGTCTAAATCTAGGTGTTGGATGATCGATAGCTATTTGATTTGTATTGTTTATCATTATATCTGTTAATGTTAGCTTAATCAAAATTACTATATACTTTAGAAAACAAAAGCACACCAAAATAAGGGCAAGCAATCACGAATGACTCCCAAAGAGTACCTATCTCGTCTATTACAAAAACGCTCACAAGCAAGGCCTGCTAATAATAAATAACACCTCTTAACTCCTAACATATGGTATACGTCTCGTGGAAGACAATATTTCAGCTGTATTAAAGAGGCTCAGGAGCTTGCCACAAAAATTGAGAGTACAGAAATGAAACCACCGTAGAGAGTACCTACCTCGTCTATTAATAAATAACACCTCTGAACTCCTAACGTGTGGTATAATACGTCTCGTGGAAGACAATAGAGGGTCAGGAGCTAGCCACAAGAAATGAGAGTACAGAAATGAAAATATAGTGGAGAGGACTGACCTCGTCTTTTACAAAAACGCGTACAAGCAAGGTCTGCTAATAATAAATAACACCTCTTAGCTCCTAACGTATGGTATACGTCTCGTGGAAGACAATATTTCAGCTGTATTAAAGAGGCTCAGGAGCTAGCCACAAAAAATGAGAATACAGAAGTAAATCCGTAATTTTTAATTATACCTGGACGACTTCATGTATTATGGGATACGAGAAGGACGATTCTACGGAAATGAAGGTGTAAATCTAGCAGGTTCATTATAATTATCTCAGCCGCAAGGAGGCCTCTGCTGGACATCTCTCGTGATTTCCATAATTGCGGGGGGTTGTGCCAGACTCTCCACGCTTGGCAAACGGGTGAGTGCAAATTGTTTGGCTTATATCGGTTCCGACTCGTAGGCATAATTTAATAACTCATAAATAAGAGAAGGTAAATATTTAATCTCGTATCTTAAGATTTTTTTAAAATATCAACTCCATTTAAGAAAAAGAGGGAATTTCAAAACTTTGCTTTTCGAAGTAGATTGCAAGAAGATATGAATGGGCACGACCGGCTTTGTAATAGAAATAGATCATCAAAGGGCTCTTCTCTGTTCCCTTTAGTTTGTATATCTGGAGGCAAAATATTTTCGGCGTCGCCATCAGATCACCCATAAATATTGCCGGCGCGGTAATTACCAAGACCATTTGGTTTAAGAGTAAGAACTAAATTGCCGTTAACAAATCACTGCGGTGCATCAAAATGCAGTATTCGCGAGTTTCAGGCTTAAGATACTGAACTTTGGGACAAATTGTTGGCTGTTTTTTCTGAGCCGTAACCAATGAACGAAGTACGATTTGGCACTACAGCACAACGGCCGTGACACAGGCGGTTATGCAGGGAAATAACGCCGTTTATATTCACGAGTCTTAGTCAATATCTTAGTCGATAGTCGATTTATATTACCCTGCCTTCTGTACGTATTTAAGTGATATAATTTTAAGCTTTCGCGGGCACAATAACTATGTATATTATTACGGGCCTTAACGCGATTATTTTTGAGATTTGTCGAAATATCAGAGAAATCTGAAAAATAATTTCGGCATGTCCCGTAGTCATGGTAATTAAGTGACTCATTACTTATTCGCTCATTCTAGAACTTCACTTTCCTTGGTGTCAATTTTTATTTTTATTTTTGACAGACAGATTTAGTATGTATGGCGGCTTCTATATTTGTTTTGTTTATTGGCTGTCTTAACATTGCCATTGATTTATTTTCCGTACCAGATTGCAGCACTAAATCGTAGGGTTCAATAAGTTATAATACAATAACAGCGGTTTATCATAAGACGCTCATTGGATAATATTTGTGTGACGCTCTCTCTTATAAGGAAACGAAAAGTCATGTTTGTCCATAATCCAGGAATGTAGACTGCGTTTTTTAAAAAATAATTATAATAACAAACGGTAAACGGTACTTTAACTTTGAAGAGTCGACTTACACCTCAAGAGGCTCTCGCTGGATGCCTGGATGAATGTTAAAATAAATAAAATGATAAAACGCACTAAGAAATTACTCCTAAAGCAAAAAAATTGTGAAACTTTAACGCAGTTAAGGAAGGAAAAATTGTCTTTAGTTAAGGAACTTAAAAATAGTGAAGAAAACCTCTACTTAGCTAGTCGTATTTATGACACTGAAATGTACGAATTACAGTCTCAAATCTTCCTATTGCAGGAGTCCCTAGCTAGTGTGACAAAAAAGTATGAGCTGTCTGAAAAAGAACATAGTGAACATATTTCAGCTGCTCAAACATTAATTGATCTGGCTAACTTTAGTGAGGAGCAGTGTGTCTCTTCCATACTGACACCTGAGTGTGACTGTACTCTCAGGACGTCATCTGCCATATCACCAGTAATTATTGATGATACTAGAACAAAAGAGTATCAAAATGTCAGTTGCGACATGCAGACAAAGATTGATACTATTGATAACTGTTTCAATAGGAGAATGGGGTGTAAAAAATTGTTAATTTACTCAGATCAACTAGGTCAAGGTCTGAGCAGTATGATCAATAATAGTCTTAAGCATGACTGTACAGTATACAACACATGTACACCCGGGGCCTCTTATACTAGTTTAATTAATAACATAAATCATGACTCCTTAGATGAAGATACCACATTACTTTTATTAAGTGGCGATTGCTCATCTATTAAAAAAAGGGATTTAAAACAAAGTATAGACATGCTCCTAGAGTTGAATAATAAGACAAGATGTAAATACATACTATGTGCTTTTCCTTATCAGGAGTCAGCTGACTATGCTACAAATAAGCATATATATGATTTGAATGTTCATATGTATAATTTGACATACCGTCATAGTGACGCTATTTTTTATTTAGATATTAATAAATTTATTTCTAGATTTAAGTTGACCGAAGTTACTATGTATCTTCCATCAGAATATAAAAGACAAATTGCTACATTGGTAGCTTACAATATACAAGACTCTGCTGCAGTACTTTGTACAAAGCAAAATGTTGACATTTCACCGAATGTCGGTGTTGACATTCCAAATGTTAGATGTAATTTAAACTAAACAGTGAGACAACGGCTAGTGCCAAACGTTTTAGCATTTTTCATCAAAATATGCAAGGACTGGCCAGCAAACTATTAGAATTAGAACTTTTTTTAGATAATGAGTGCATTGATGTATTATGCTTAACAGAACACTGGTTTGAACAAAAACATAACGTTCACTTAAATTTTCCCAATTATACTATGCACAGTGTGTATGCCCGTATGGCAGCCATCCATGGAGGCAGTGTCATCTTAGTTCGTAATGGTATGAAATGTAAAGAACGAAAAGATATTGTTGATCTAACTGTTGAACGGGAGGTTGAGTTGTCCTGTATTGAACTCGAGAGGTACATTATAGTTTGTGTATACAGTCCTCCTACATCAGACTACAATTTACTTGAGTCTATTTTGGAGGATGTTTTGCATAAAGTAAGCCTTAGTAATAAAAAAATTTTAGTATGTGGTGACTTTAATGTAGATTTATTGAAAAACAACAAAGAGAGCGTTGGTTTTATTAACTTATTTAAATCATTTGATTGCGATTACTTATTTCTTGAACCAACCAGAGTTACGGAATCGACAGCCACATGTCTTGATAATGTTTTCTGTAACTGCGAAGCTCTTGAAAAAAAGCGTAGTTAAAAAAATATCGTCTGATCATTTTGGTTTATCAGCCGTTTTTTTAGATTATGATATAAATACTGAATTGCCGAAAGTAACCTATAGACCTTCCTCAAAATCAAAAATAGAAGCATTTAAAGCTAATATCTCTAAAAAGATGCCAATTATTTGTGATGAGGGAGAAACTCCTAATGTACTTTATAATAAACTGTTTAAGGCTATAGACACGGAATTTAATAAAACGTTCAAACTTAAGAAGCGTAGCATTTGTAATAAGAAAAAGTTTAGTGAATGGGCCACTGTAGGAATTTATAAAAGTAGAAATAAATTATACGAATTACTGGCAATGAGACAATACAATAGAAGCCCAGAGTTTATGACCTACGTAAAAAATTATTCGAAAATATTTAAAAAAGTATGTGCTTGTGCGAAGTCTAAATATTTATGTAAACAAATTGCTGAATCCGGAGATAAAGTAAAAACAACCTGGAAAATTATTAATCAGGAAACGGGTAAAACTAAACGATGTAATAATGAAACATTAAAATTACAAGTTAACAATCAAAAGTTTGAAACGGATGCAGAGGTCGCTCAATGTTTTGAAGATTTTTTTACTGAAATTCCAGTTAAGACAACTGCTTCCCTTAAATCATCGCCTAAAAAAGCTGAAAATATATTACGTGATCATGTACCAGAATGTAGCGATACTTTATTTTTTGATTATGTTACACCTAAATCAATTATCGATACTTTTAAAGAATTAAATTTAAAAAAAAACTGGGGATTTATGGGATATGTCCGTGTCCTTAGTTTCGCATATTATAGAGGATTTAGCTCCTAACCTAGCGTTAATATTTAATGAATGTGTAGATACAGGAACGTTTCCTGATTTAATGAAATATAGTAAGGTTATACCTTTGCATAAATCGCAAAGTAAAGACGATCCTAATAACTTTCGTCCTATTTCAATCCTCCCGGTACTTAGCAAAATTTTTGAAAAGTTAATTTTTAAACAGTTAGTCGCTTATTTTAATAAAAATAAACTTTTTCATAGTTAACAGTACGGTTTCACCAAAGGTCGTTCTACCACGGACGCAGGAGTAGCTTTGCTGACGTATATTTTAGAAGCTTGGGAGAAGTCACAAAATGCAATAGGAGTTTTTTGCGACCTTTCTAAGGCGTTTGACTGTGTTGACCATGAGACTCTATTAATTAAATTAAGTTATTACGGAGTAAAAAACCAATCATTGGAACTGCTTAGGTCATATTTGGCTAATAGGCTTCAAAAAGTTACTTGAAATGGCGTAAAATCTAATGGATCGTATGTAAAAATGGGAGTACCTCAAGGATCAATCCTTGGACCCTTGTTATTCCTTATCTATATTAACGATTTGCCATTCTACGCCAGTGTCTGTAAAGCAGTGTTATTTGCTGATGATACATCACTTGTTTTTCAAGTTGATAGACAGAAGACAAATTTTGACGATGTAAATAACACTCTTACTCAGGTATTAGATTGGTTTACTGCTAATAATCTGTTGCTTAATTCTAAACAAACTAAATGTATTAAATTTTGCACCCCCAACGTTAAGCATGTGCCAGCTAACATAGTTGTTAATAATGAAACAGTAGAATTAGTTGACTCAACCAAATTTCTAGGAATAACTATCGACTCGAAGCTACAATGGGGCCCCCATATAACAACTCTTGCTGGTAAGCTTAGCTCCGCAGCGTACGCTGTTTGGAGAATAAGACAATTAACAGATGTCGAGACAGCACGCCTTGTTTATTTCAGCTACTTCCACAGCATAATGTCTTACGGGTTATTACTTTGGGGAAAGGGAGCAGACATCAACACCATATTCGTTCTGCAAAAGCGTGCTATTCGATCTATCTATAAACTTGGGGCTAGGGACTCGCTGAGAGAGTTATTCAAAGAAATTGGAATTTTAACTGTTGCGTCTCAATATATTTTCGCTAACATACTGCATGTACATAAAAACTTTCAAAATTATAGTAAAAATAGTGACATTCATAATTACAACACAAGAAATAAGAATAAACTTGTGACAAGAGCTTGTAGACTACAGAAAACTAGTAATTCATTCTTAGGGCTTGGTATTCAATTTTACAATAAACTACCAGAAGATTTTACATCTTTGCCCTATCCAAAATTTAAAGAAGTGACTAAAAGTATATTATTAAAAAGAGCCTATTATAACGTTAATCATTATTTAGCGGATAAAAATGCATGGAGCCTTGACCTCGTGTGAGATACAGGAGACCTCAAAAACGTTATTTATCTATTGTTTTTGCTATATTGTGATTGGTTTTTTTAACACACCCAATGTTAAATTATATAGAATCAACTACTAATTGATTGTAAAACATGTAAATGTTAGCGAGCGAGCAACAAGTATAGACCATAACCTTATTTAACCTTGTTTGACAATGTCTTAAGAGTTAGAGTTAGTCATGCTCACTAAAAATGTTCAATCTGGTGGCGGCGTTGTGTGTCGGGTCGTTGAGTTCCCTCTAATATGGTTGAGTTCAGCGATGGCTGATCCACACGTCAACTCGTGAACGGGTGCTGTCAGGGGGGACTGCTCGGCCTCTTTGAGACTACTTTAAGTATCATACTCGTATTATGTTGTTTATTATCTTTACACACTCGATCGTTAACATAAACATGTTCCAAAAATAATAAATCTATGTATATTGAAATTGTAACATGAAAACAGAAAAAAGAAAGAAAAAAAAGAAAAGAAAGAAAAAGACAATAAGGAATAAATATTCGTAATCATATAAAGCCCTTCAGGCGAGTAGGCGACCAAAACTGTTGATAAGAGTTTCTTTCGGCGTTTCTTCTCTGCAGTGGTCGGTTCCGAAACGCTAGTAGTCTGTAGCTTTTGAACAATTAATAAATACATATTATCTAATAAGATAATTTTAAATATGATATGACGTGAAAAAGTGCCTGCAAAGGCCTATTTTCTGAATAAACGTTTTGATTTTGATTTGATTTTTGAAGGGTCAGATACAGAAGGCAGTACTTCTGGACACGTCACGAATTGTCAGGAGGTTTGTTCTCGTATCTCTACAAGCTAACCGCCGGTAGCTTGGGCCCTGCCCCGCTGCTGACGACGTTCCAGGTTTAGGCTTTTACAAAAGTTGTGCTTTTGAATAATTTTTGTTATATTTTACTTTATATGTATTTTTTAAACTAAACCAAAAATTTACATTTTATAAGGGAAATAATAAAAATATGAGCTCTAAAAAAGATACATGCTATGGAAATTTAAGTAACTCTTATTTTATTTATTTCATATTTCGTTTCCACGCTTGATTAATTGTGAGTCTGCTGAGCGCACGGCGGCGGCGTGGCGCCGACTGCCCACTAGATTGTAGCCGAAAAACTCTATAAATAAATTCGTCTGTGCGCAACATAAATTAAAGATACTTTTCGCTAGATATATCGCAGCGTAGTCAATATATATATTTAGCATATTTATTTGTAAAATAAAAGGCCGTCAACGCTCTTGTCGCCTCTGGTGTTGTCCGCCGACCGCTGACTGTCGTTGCATCAGGTGACCCGCTTGTTTTTTGCCGTCCAATGACATGAAATAAAATATTTGTTTGCAATTTATTTTAAACATACGATGTATGATATCAAAAGCCATATGTCCGGATTTGACTTTGCTTTACACAACTACCTATAGTAGTTGAAACCATAAACCAGCTCACAATAAAGGTGAGTCTCCTGAACGCACCGCGTGGCGCCGACTGCCCACTAAATTGTAGCCGGAAAATCTCTATAAATAAATTCGTCTGTGCGCTACATATATTTAAGCTACTTTTCGCTAGATATATCGCAGCGTAGTTAATCATAAGGGAAGTATTGTTACGGAAAATGCTAGGCTGAGGGTTATTTTTTGGGATTTCATTAAGTATAATCTATTGATAGATGTTGTTCGTTTGACCTATTTCTTGTTCTTTTTTAACGAATAGAAACAAAATTGATACATAATTTGTTATCTCTTGATTCCTTGATACTCAACAAATTTTCAAATCTAAGCTAATGTAAATGTGTTAGACAAATAAATAAATATATAAATATATGCGGACAAATCACACAGATTGAGCCAGCCCCAAAGTAAGTTCTTAAGTAATACTTGTGTTATGGGATACTACCTCAACGATACTATATTTTATAATAGATACTTATTATATAGATAAACATCCAAGACCCAGGTCAATCTGAAAAAGATCATTTTCCATCTTGACCTGACCGGGGATCGAACCCGGGACCTCCGTGTCGCAGGCAGGCGTGTTGACCGCTGCGCCACGGAGCTCGACTAGTACTTCTAATAGTCTTACATACAATCATAGTAATCACGTCTCAATTTACGAGAACACGCTGTATGTATAATATTCGCATCATTGTCTACCTTTATCCTATTTCCACGAAGTGATTATGAACTTAAACTATCAAACGGCAGTTACATTGAGATATTTAAGTCGCGTTTAAGTCGTCGCTGGCCTAGATTCCTCTAATCCCTATAATTAAACCGACTACTATTCGTCATCTCTACCCAATGGCGTTCAGGATTGAGAGGATCTATTGAAATGAATTCATTAATCGAGGAGACGAGCCGTAATATTTTAGCGGATGAATAGAAGAAATTATTCTGCATTTGGACCGAGGCAAGGGGCATTCATCAAATTCAATTGCCACACGTTTCCACGATCAATAAACAATTCTCATTCAATATTCAACCTTATAACAGAGAAATAAGAGTCGTTAAAAATAAATGGGACGGTAAAAAAGATTGTTTTGTAAAGAGAATTGGCGCCAATGTTTGTACGTGTTTTGTTTGTGTTGTGTGTTCCTAATGAATGGCAATTCGGTATATGTACGCTGAGATAATGTTTTTTGTCCATTTTTCGGGAATATTAGACCCAATGCTTGTATTTGTGTTTGGTATTATCATTTACTTCGGACTGATCGTGTGATTCTTTATTATTTAATTTTTTTGTAACTTTTTTCCATGATTCGGGATCTTTTCTCAATATGATTTATTAGTGAGTATAATTGTAACATTTCAAGGATGCCTGCTATACATACAGCAATGCGATCATACTCCATTACAGCAAATTATAGCTAGATCCTTAAGTGCATAAAGCTTTTGATCTCTGGTGAAGAACCCCGCCACTAAGCCTGATGGCAGTTAGGCTCTTTGCTACCCACTTTGAAAAAAATAACCTAAAACTAAATCGACAAAAAGATTCCACGCATTATTAAACTTGCTTTATGAGATCGGTTGAGAAAATACCACCTGTGAAGGAAAACAGCAGGTAAGCGTGGCGCAGCGGTCAACACGCCGGCCTGTGACACGGATGGTCCCGGGTTCGATCCCCGGTCAGGTCAAGATGAAAAATGATCTTTTTCAGATTGACCTGGGTCTTGGATGTTTATCTATATCTGTATTTGTTATAAAATATAGTATCGTTGAGTTAGTATCCCATAACACAAGTCTTATTTAAGAACTTACTTTGGGGCTAGCTCAATCTGTGTGATTTGTCCGTATATATTTATATTTATTTATTTAAGACCAAGTGCATTTTGCCCAAGCTGAAACAGACGCCTAATACGCTCGCTAACGCCATTATTATTTCATAACTTACAGTTTATCCGATTGTTCTGCACTGCAGTTCTAAAAATAGCATCGTTCACTTAAAATACTCATAGTCATGATCTGTTTGATGTCAGATTTTTCAAGCTGCCTTAAGGCATCTGAAATAACTCTTCTTCTTCTTCTTTTTATTTATGGCTTCCACCGAGATTTCAGTGATTCTGCCAATGTCCAGTATAATGAGACTAAGTATCACCAAACTACACCAATTTCATATTATAAAGTCCACTTAAATCAATTTGCAAAATTGTATAAGGCAAACGACAACTGAACCCCTTGATTTCCCACCAAAAAGTCCAAATAACTCTGTAATCTATCTTTAACAACTGCCATCAATGTTGATAGTTGGCACTAACGGATCAACATGCCTTCCGATGCACGGAGGAGCTCAAAATATGCTACTTGCGGTCACCCATCCAAGTGGCGACTGCGCCCAGGGTTACCTTAATATGCAGAAGCGATAATAACGCAGACACCCACTGGGCTTCATAGTATTCATTCGTTAGAAAACAAAAATTCGTAGTTACTAAAATTGTGCCACAGGTTTGGTCAAAATTTGAATAATTTAATTAAATATATCAAACAATATACAGTAACTTAATTATCTTGTAAAGCTTTCAAATTTAAATAAACATTAACGAAACATCCAAAATATGCCTTGTCATTCGTAGTACAGTCATCCCGCTGCGAGCTATACATTTTCGCATGGCAACCCGACGTTAAGGGAATAATTATTTTCCGGGTTTTTGCTACAGTTCGCTTTCCGATTGCTTTTTTCCCCGTTCCCGTTGTTCTGCGTATTGATTCTCGTTAATTTAGAATTTATTGTTAAGTCACGTACCGTTAAAATCTACTATTTAATCGTTGCATTCTTCGTCCTCGATCTGGAGCTGCGGGGAATGTGAAGTAGTGTTTTTTTTGAGGCGATTTTGCATTCTAGGCTGTGAATGTACACGATTGGGGAAATATGGACTTTGTCTGCCTAAAAATGCTGTGTACATAGCTAGCGGTGAATACAAATGGGCCTTTAAATAAAAATATTAGTTTTGGGTACACTTTTAGCATACTTTTGGGCTCTCAAACAGCTTCTATTGCTTGCTGTTGTGTTCTCAGAATGTTTCTTCTTTGTAAAGTTTCTCTCTTTAGCTCTCGACATTTTCTCAAATTCAAATCGTACTTTTGGGGTATTATTTTTGAACAGGTGACTTAGCTAAAGATGGGATTAATATATGTAAAATCATTTGTTTTCGACCAGTCCATTCAAAAATAGCACTCTCGACTGAAACGTTAATCGCAACCGCGGTGCATCCACGCGAACGCCTTCTGAAGTGATAATTGTATCGCGTCGGTTACTTCCGATTTAATGGCTCGGCTAATACGACGATTCTGACGCCGATGCGATATCGTATCACTCGATTTAATACGACGCTTTTTCTAGACTTGTACTTGACTAATAGGAAAGTTAGTTATAAAATGTAATTGAAGTTTCTAGACGGTATCCCTCATTTTTGTTGCTCATCATCTCATCGTTTTCCAGCTTACAGCTTTCTAGATGCAATGTCAATGTTCTTTCCATCTAACTGATTTCTAACCTCCTTGGATAGCTGAAGAACCGTAGACAAACCAACCAAAAAACGTTTGAGAATTTAATACAAATGTTTATTCACGTCGGAAATCGTACCCGAGCCTTTCGTGTAGCAGGCTGGCTTTTAACCTATATGTGTAGCAGGCTATAATTTTTTTTAATGCTTACTACAAGTCCAGATGAAACTTAAAGAAAACGGCCTCGAACTAAGTTACATTAAATTGTCTTATCAAATGTACCTCTAATTTGCTGGGATTCCCACGTCTCTCCTCGTTAGTGTACTTGCTGTTGTTGTCAGTTATTTGCGCCTATCTAAACACATATCTACGAATACAACGCGGCGTAGCCAACCCAACTCATATCCAAAATTATGTATAACGAGTATACACATTTCAAATTTAAGCTTCCCAGATATGTGCTTCATATTTCAGTAAAAACTGCATTTAAAGTTCCGCATAAGTGTGCAGTATTAACTTAATATATTAGACGAATATACGAGCAGAAGGAATTAAAAGTATGTGATTAAGGACTGTACCAAGCTGATTGCTGATCTTTACTAGTTGAAGTGGCACTTTAAGCTGAACTGAAGCGAGTTTTTTTTTCATCTTTTTCTTCTGAACAGCAGGATTCAAACTCCTTCGGTATGCAGTTAAGGCTTGTACATGCGCTTATGACTTTCAGGATATGGGCCTAGTTTTGAACCTTAGTTCCCCGTCAGAAAGTCAGCGGTCGACTGCCACCCGTCGCCCGCGCGCATTCAAAATATTAAATAACATAAATTTAATATTAAAAAGAAGAATAATCTGTAAAATAAAAATTCCTCGGGAGCGTTTGTAGGTTGATAAGTATTGTATTGAACATAAAAATTGCGTGACTCTAAGACACAGAGTTACGTAGTTGATGAATATTTGCAATAAAAATCGATGTACGTGGAACTTTTTTTTTCTAAAAAACTATGAACTTTAGAAAAAAATACTCCTCAGCAAGTAAAGATTAAAATCCATTCTACAATATATGTTTTTTTTTGGTATTGTGCTTTATGTTTGACCATTTTTATAGAGGTTAAACAACAGAGTCGAAATGCCAAGGAGGACCCTTAAGTAGGATAGTTATCTGAGTTCTTAGGTGATACCAACTACACCAGTGTAACTTCGATTTACCGCCTCGAATTCTCGTATAGCATCGAAATCTCATATTACCCTACAAATACGACGATTTCAAAGCACGCTTAATGTATCCATAGACATATTGAATGTGACGAAACTTGCTGATACTCCCTTCAATCCAAATGCCTCCAGTGTTCAGCTGTAGTGGATTGACAAGCAGCTAATTCAACCATGGGAATTATCGCTCCAATTAGATTTTCGCGTGACTGCCTCCGTTCCCGAGTGACGAAGCAATTGTGTGTTTCGGATTTGGTTTATCTAAATACTACCATAGTTTATGCCAAAATTTGCACATCATTAAATTCAGTCTTTATTTTTTTTTATTTTTTTAAATAAATAAAAATAAACATTAAATTCTGTGTCGTATTGCGTACAATGACTTTGTAGCCCACCCAATATGACTCGTGTGGTCATTTTCATTAACCACTATTTAGTTCCCGTGGAGCATTTTTTTATTTTTAAGTAATATAAGTTGTGATCATATTAGTTTTTAGATTTTTATGTGTGAAAGTGACCACCACTGGGACAACCTTCTTCAAGCTTCATAAAGGCATCTGACACAGTATTAATCTATATTTGGTTTTGAAGTGTGTGACGATTCCACTGTCTTCTCGTACCGGTAAGCTCAAAGTCATCAATAGATATTTTTTTTTAAATAGCATTGCTGTGCTCGGTATATTATTTAAATTAAAAACACGTGATGTAAAAGAACTCGTTACAGGTAGGTTAGGTTAGGTTAGGGTTAACCCGAACTACACGACCCTTGGGTATGCGCTCTAAGTGTATTACCAACTAAACCACCATAACTTTGATTTATCGCTTCGTATTCTCTGATAACATATTACGCGTACGATGTGATGACGCCTAGTATTCGATGCATTCAAAGCACGCGAGATATATCAATACATTCATTGAATGTGACGAAACTCGCTGATATTCCCTTCAATCCAAATGCCTCCAGTGTTCAGCTGTAGTGGATTGACAAGCAGCTAATTCAACCATGGGAATTATCGCTCCAATTAGATTTTCGCGTGACTGCCTCCGTTCCCGAGTGATGAAGCAATTGTGTGTTTCGGATTTGGTTTATCTAAACACTACACACAGTTTACGCCAAAATTTGCACAGAAGTATTAAATTCTATCACCTTATAATATCTTATTCGTACAATCACTTTCTTAGTGAAATATGACTCACTTGCGGTCTTTTTAATCAACAACATCATCAAGGAACTTGTTTGATTGCTCACTAGTAAGTGAAATCATCATCATCAAATTTAAGAGCTGGGCTCTTGTCGGTGGAGCTTCTTCCATCATTCTCTTTCTTAAAAAAAGAAAAAGTTAATGTTGCTACTTACAGAGAAGTGAAACAACTGGCGGAAGTAAGTAAAATAAGGAAAGAAATTGCATTATTACTACCATAATTTGTGTGCGTTTTTTTTCATGTAATTACACGAAAAGAGCAAAGCTCTCAATTTACTTTATATGTATTTATGTTGTGGCTAAATGTTTAAATGATTGAACACTCATTTTAATTTCTTCTTTTTCAGGTAAGTTCACTTGATTTTGAATGATGGCAGAACGAAGCGGAGACAATCGGATGGGGTAAGTAAAATTAACAGTTACTCTACAGATGAATATATTCATCTGTGTTTATTGATACGATACAGATCCAGCCTAGTGTGGATCAATCCGGTTTTTTTTTGGGTGTAGATATTATTGATGCCTTACCTGAACCAGCCAGACATTGTTAGCTGGCATGAAAATTGTTATATTGTAAGAGTATAGTCGGCCATCTTAATAGATATATTTGTAACATAAGTTACATACATACATGTAAGGTGGAATGGACGCAAGTATTGCATCCGGAATATCACGACCTCACCCTCCGCTTAATGGGGCCCAGGCTTGCTATGCGCCTATTAAGTATGCTAAACATACATATTTATACATAAATACATACTGTCACGTCTTTTTCCCTTGTGGGTTAGACAGAGTTCAGGTGTATCTCAGGCTAGGCCCTAAAGTCGCGTTTAGCATGGTGGTGGGCATAGAGATGAAAACGGAATCAAAATAGTGGTGGGTTGCTAGCCGCATCGCCTATTACTATGGTTCCTTAGATTTTCGCCCATTCCCTCGATCGGATTTTACGATCCGCGTCTGAAGAGAAGCAGCTTGTACATTCTATGTTTTTTCTTTACTCCAATACCAGCGTGGAAGTTAATTGCTATAAGAATATCATATTTTATTTTGATAGCAACATGTATCAATATCGTTCTCTCTGTACTCTTTTAGGATGAGGCGATACTTGTGGTTTGTCCTATATTTAAAAGTCCGACTGAGTTAACTTCTATCATAAGAAACCATAAAGTCATACATCTACCTGTGAAAATACTTTAAAAATATTATTTTACGCCGAAAACATTGTAAGCCATTAGGATTTAGTACGGGAGCATTAAGAAGAAAGATATTTATTTTACTAAGTCCATAAGTCCTTTACGGGGCGACATAATCGCTTGTTAGATTAAGCTGTTATTTACAAAATACAAAGTACGGCTTTTGCGCAAAATGGGCATTCTCAAAATGTGCGAGTTAACTGCATTTTGCAATGCCTATTTTTCTCGAAATAGGCACATTTTTCGGAAATGTCTTTTTAATCTTCATAAAAAGAATTTAATTTTTTTAATTTAGATAAATATTTTTGGGACAATCTTTTATGATAAGCCAAACTGCAAAATCTGACTGACTGCAACACCAAAACTCTGACTGAGGAGTTATTCATTATCATTTAATTTACACAAAGAGATACAGATGCTGGAAGAAGGGAAACTAAAGCCTAATGGAATAAAAGCTTTTAAAAGATACATTTTTGTGTAAATCATTACACAAACATTACACACAAAAGCACAGTTTTTTTTATTCCGAACGACCAATTTGACAAGGCAGCTCCCAATAAATGTGTATATTTTGCGAACTGCACATTGTGAGAAGTTGCACTATTTGAGAAATGCCCGTTGTGCGTCAAACTAACCAAAAAATACATAAATATTTGGCTAATGTGCTCGTTACTTTATCAAATCGTAAGAGCTTTTTGCCGTAAAACGTAATGTATCTCATAAAGAAAGCTAATTTTCTTTGTAAAGATTAGCCTTAATAACGAATTTATTGAAAAAGTAATTTTCTTTTTGGTCTCTGGAAAACTTTCATTGCTTGTATAGTTAAATCCCATCCCAACTAATATAAATGCGAAATGAGTTAGTTTGTTTACTTTCGCTTTTGTTTTGTACGTTTTCGAGCCCTATCTACTGAACCGATCATCATGAAGTTTTGCATATCGTTGTCTGGAGCACAGAGAAGGACATAGGCTTCAGACCTTGATCCTAGAGAAAAGCGCTGTTCCCGAGGGATCGACACTAACGTGAGCGGAGCTGTGGACGAAAGCTAGTACTATATAAGTTAAAGCAATTATACATGGCGAAATTTTGATCGTTCTGGACCCTTAAAGGGGTGATTCAGCCCGTCGATATGAACCATTTTTCCTATGGGACCAATGCTGGAAACTCAAATTTTATCTCGACATTTTCATACAAAAGTGTTCAGCCGCCCGGGCAATTTGTATAGGAATGTCGAAATTTTTTTCGAGTTTACAGCATTTGTCCCATAGTAAAAGTTGTTTATATTAACAGGCTGAATCACCCCTTTAATGGTCCGGAACGATCAAAATTTCACCATGTATAAGTTAAAGCAATTATATATGTCTAGGGTTTCAAATAATCTTTATATATTTAATTTTACGCATTACCAGAATGAAAAGTAATGCAAATTAAATTCACTAAAATATCTTCAACTGCATCTCGAAAAGGTGTAGAATAGTCGAACAAGTGAGTGGGACTCGCGCACGAAGGGTTCCGCACCATTAATCTATACGACATTAGACTATCGTGCAAAAACGGCAAAAAAATCATGTTTGTTGTATCAGAGCCTTGTTTTAGTAGCAACAGATATAAATGATCTGTGTCCCGTTTTTACCGTTCGGGTACGGAACGCTAAAAAGTAGTATAGAAAAGCAAATGCTAATTACTAGACAGAAAGTAACAAATAAAAGAGAGCGAGGCGGCCGTCGAAACTTGCCCCAGTCGCGCACTTTTCTTTCGAAGCGGATTTAGTGGGCCCTCGAGTGCTTTAAACAGTCAAATAAAAATATTGCAGAAGGCAACCTATACCGGGTGTTTTTGAATTCATTGGCATCGTTTTAAATAAAGAAGATATACCCATACAGACTCATGATTCAAAGTAATTAAAAATACTTTTAACTAATTAAATATATCACATTTTCACCTACTTTCTTTATTAAGAAATGCCCGAAATAAGGAAGATGCCTAAATTAAAACAGGACATAATACACTGCCTAAAAATGAAAATTAATTTCCTTAAAATATCTTCAACTGCGCCTCGAAAAGTAATAAGCATTCGTTTCTCTATACTACACTATAGAAAAGCGAATGCTAATTACTAGACAGAAAGTTACAAATAAAAGAGAGCGAGGCGGCCGTTGAAACTTGCCCGAGTCGTGCACTTTTCTTTCGAAGCGGATTTAGTGGGCCCTCGAGTGCTTTAAACAGCAAAGTAAAAATATTACAGAAGGCAAGTAATACCGGCTGTTTTTGAATTTATTGTCAGGTCATCGAACTAAATTTTTTATTGACATCAGAGCCGTTTAAAAGTTAAAGGCATTTTCATGTTACTATATAACTTGTGTTATTAAAACACAAGATTGTCATGCCTACTTCACGAAAATCTTGTCATATAGCTATCTTTGTGGGACTCGACGTAAGCTAAAGATGCAGGATCGGAGTAAACTGTGTATTATTTCGTAAACAAAGTCTTCAAACCAAATACTTCGCAACGAGAGAAAGTCAGACCTGGCTTATTCAAAAATCCTCATGGCTTTTCATTTTCGTTCATTCACTCCATCTACAATCATAAGATGCATTCAAAACATATCATGTGATAATTCTCTAGCCTCGTTAGTTTGAGTTTAAAGTGTGCGAGAGATAGAAAAAGATAAGTCGGACGGGAAACTTTCGGTTTATTCCTGCTCTCTTTCTTTAGCTATTTGATATTAAAAATACTCTTTTACTTTATAATATTTTATTCAACGCGTTTCTGGTGTCTGTTTCAATGCTCACACTTACAAGTTGAATTTCATTCACATTGTCCTGTCAATGGCAATTGTTCATCAGTAACGGTTGTATGACAGTCTCGTATTAAATTAAGGAGAGAAAGGAGCTCGATGGCCCCGTGGGCGAAAACACTGTAAGCGCTTCCGCATGTAAGGCAACCCCGGGCGCAGTCCCCAATTGGATGGGTGACCACATGGTATAAAAATATCTCGAGCTCCTCCGTGCTTCGGAAGGTACGTTAAGCCGTTGGTCCCGGCTGTCACCATTGGTGGCAGTCGTTAAGCTATGTGAGATATCTCTAGGCAGCTTAAAAATCTGACACCAGTGTTGGCCACTTACACACACGAAAAATTAAAATGAAATTAAATTAACAAATAAGACATGGGAAACATTTCTACGCGGGTAGGCTTTGAACCTGTGTGGTCTTTAGACGACTAATGTCTTACCAATTAGGCCACCGCGTTCGATGTACGTTACACCAAAAATAAAAACATACTTTATGTATAGCATATGAGTATAAGTTTCAAGGTACACGAGATATCGTTTGTTACTAAATATTTTCATCTACATATCTTTTCGAAAATTAACCTTAAACAAAACTGTGTAGAGTACATTATCACACGAGCAGCTATAATGAAGAAGTTTTAATGAGCGCCCCGGTACCGTTAATTGCAACCGATGCCGATGTTTTTACACAACTACCTAAACAAAAGGAGGTTTAGTGTTTTGAGGACTCTTGAACTTGTCTTGTTCTGTATTTGATGGTAGCTTCTGTATGGTGAAACATAGCATGATGCCCATGCTTTTCAGTGGTTTTCTGTAGAACAGAGTTTTAATTTAAAAGCTTCAGAAACTTATAATAATTCAAAGAGGTTTGGCGTAAATATCAGTTACATTAATACACGCAAGAAATGTTATTGACAAAATAAAAAAAAATCTTAATATCATCCCATTTAAACTCCACCTAAGGACACTTTTTGAGACGAACCTAACGATACTTTAACTGTTTAATTCATCCAGCCGTTTGCAAGGCTTTAAGTATTAAATCAGAATCAAAACGTTTATGCAGAAAATAGGCCTTTTTAGGCACTGTTCCCCGCAGAACCACATTATAAATGATCTAATTAAATACCTTTGTATTTTATTAATTCTTGTTCAAAAGCTACAGACAACTGGCGTTTAGTAACCGACTACTGCAGAGTAAAAACTAGTATAAATTAATAATAACAATTACTAACAAAATTAGTTATTGTGATTATTCACATATAAATAAGTTTCGGTTTCGGAGTTGGCCGATACTGTATACGGATAGAACAATTTATAAAATATTTGAAATCTAGTTGCAAGATTTATGAGACATATGTCAATTGAGTAGGGTTAATGAAACCATACAATTTTACCTCCGCAGTTGTGCATCTGGGTCTATCAGACCCTTGTCAGTATGGACTCCGCAGAAATGGGTTAAATAATCAACTATGCTTAGCTATTTTAGTAAAATCGTAAATCATTTGGCTTAATTAAATGTTTGACTTCAATGTAAGTTCTATTTAACACGTCAGGTAAGTTTAGCGCCAAAAACCCTTTTTCCGTAAAATGCGGACAGTCGGTGGAAATACGCAAATTTGAATTGTGAAATAAAATATTACGATACAAAACTATTAATGATTATTAATTTTTTTAAACACATTTTTTTTAAATATTCACATTAGTTCGGGACCCTCAGCTTCGCATCCCGCACTCGAACTAGAAACTGGTCTCCCGACGAGTCCAAGCTATAGTCAGTAATTTCGACGAATTAGCACATGAGTGACCCGTTTCTACACATAACGCATTTTCTTTTCTCTAAAATTGCGTACAGTCCGCGATCTTTTTTTCTCGTACGCTAAATGGAACGAACCTGCTATGATTTTCCCGAGAAACTACAACATGGGGTTCTTCTTAAAAGGCGTGAAAACTTTCTTCAGAGTCGGCAACGTGCAAGTGAGCCCTGGTATTGCAGGCGTCCATAGGCTACGGTAACCGCTTTCCATGAGGTGGGCCGTATGCCAGTTTGCCTAATTTGTTATATATATAAAAAAAAACACACACACACGAAATACAAACAAATCCAACCCCCAGGCTAGCAAATAATTGCATTCCAAATGACAATAAAACTGATATTAATTTTCGCTATCTGCATCGCAACTGTTCGAAATTAATTTGATGGATTATCGTTTTAATGATGCTCGAGCGCGATCGCGATTGTGCGATTGTCTGTTTGTTTATTTTAATTAATTTGATGTTGTCGCAGTTTTTGTACGATAGACCGTGTGGTCTATCGTAGTGGATGTCAAGCGAGCCTGGTTGGTACACAACGGGCTGTAGCTTCGATTTCCAACGCGAGCAATACTTGTATTTCTTTGTCACACATTTTTTTGCATTACTAAAGTTATCCACGCAGCGTTGGCGTCAGGAAGCCGATTGGCCGTAAAAACTACCAAATCATGACAACATCTATGTTAGGCTAAAATTTTTTGTTCGAGCTGCCTTACGCCACGTTTACCTTACCTGGGATGATAGATAAAACCAAAAAGCATTGGCGTTGGGAGACTTTATTGCTTCGAGGCAAAATTGCCACTGTCAACAGAAGCCATCAGTAGTAGGAAAATTATCATTTATCTACCCGAACAACATGTCATTATTCCTATTATTCTCAAAACAAGCACTCAGGATTCCAATTAAAACTCGCGTTAAGCGCAGCTGTATAAGTCCATCGGATAATGGGAAGCCAGCCTAGCGAAACTTCTAACATCAACAACAACAAAAATTATAATATCATCTGCGAGGATTACACAGTTTAAAATTAACAGTAGACCCGCGTCAGTGCGTCAATGGGAGTGGGGACAGGATAATACGTGTCCTTCTATAGAAACGTCTGCATGGGCGAGAGAATCGCGGCGATTTATCGCCTTGCCATGTATTTTTATTCTGTAGGTATATGTGCCGCTATAGGTCTGTAGGAGGCCACTAAGGTAGGGTACAGTGGCAGGTCCTAACACTAACAGAAGGATTTTCAAATCAAAGAGTTGACTCTAAGATTATTTCACAGTTCACACACGTTACAGACAGTCACAGTTCAAGACGTACTTAAGTACACAGATAATATAGGGAACACTAATTACTTTACACGTTAACACAACAACCTGCATTGGGCGGAGCGGCGACGACTAGCGGCCCAATGCTCGCTAGCCGGTTACAATGCAAAACGCTGACAACACATATATGTCCCTACAATACACTATTCGAACGTGGCTGGGTGCGAAAAAATGTCAATCGTATCGCCTATACAGCGTTTAACTTGACCCTCGACATTCCCATAAGAGGGTGGCTCAGACCATCAATATGAACAACTTTTCCCACGGGACCAATGGTGGAAACACGATTTTTTTACTTCTATACTAATTGCCCGGGTGGCTATCAGTTTTGTAAGAAAACGACTAATTTATTTTTGAGCTCCCAGCATTGATTACATGGGATAAGTTGTACATATTTACGTGCTGAGTTACCCCTTTATGGGTATTTTGAGGGTCAAATTAGGTGCTGTTGAATAGAAGATACTCGTATAATGATATAAGATAGACGCTTCGACTCGACGCGTTTCTCCCGCTTGAGAAGACGGCCTCTAATGCAGTGTGGGTACAAGTGACGTAAATTCATCTCTATGAGTAGACAGGAACAGCTTTAAAAGTCCATCGGATAATTGCGGGCCGGCCAAGCGAAACTTCTAATACAAACAACAACAAAAATTAATATTATCTTTGTGGATTACACAGTTTGAAATTGACAGTATGATGTTTTGTTGGGATCCATGGCATTGAGTTGCAAACTAGACGATGATAATAATAATATGAAAGCTTATACGTTATTTTAGATTGGGCGTAATTGGTAAGGCTTTAGTCGTACAAAGGCTTAAGACAGCTGGTTCCGATCCTGCCCGCGTGGAATATTTTCCCATATATTTTATCCCATTTTTTTATTTCCCATATTTTTTAGGGTTCCGTACACAAATTGAAAAACGAAACCCTTATAGGATCACTCGTGCGTCTGTCTATCCGTCCGTCCGGCTGTCACAGCCGATTTTCTCCGGATCTATTGAACGAAATTAGGTGAAATTTGGTAAGATGGTGTAATTCTTTTGAAATAAGGGTTATTTTCAGGGGCCCAATAACAAATTTTTAAAAAATAGTTTTGCAAACCTTACTGTGTCATATATCAAAAGAAAAGGCTCATTATGAGGATCGCAAAAATATATTTTTTTGTTCGGGTAAAATCAATACTTTTGATTTATTCACGAAAGAAGGCAAAAATTAACTATCCCCCCCCCCCCTGATCTCCGAAACTACGGGGCCGAAAATTTTGAAAAAATTACAAAATATAGTCCATTCCTTGAAGATTACAGGAAAAATAATAAGAATTCTATCACTTGAAAATAAAGTGGTAAGGTTAAACTCACTATAATAAATTCATCTAGGGAAATAGTTCACTAAACACCACTAGATAGCGCGCTAGTCAATTGAATAAAACATTTTTGCACATTGTGTGTGTGTTCACGAAGTATATTGTACGGAACCCTCATTGCGCGAGTTTGACTCACACTTGGCCGGTTTTTTATTTTTATAAAATACCTACAATAGCATTGTGAATGCAACAAATAGCTTATACGTATTAATTTCAAGTTTACGAAGTAGGGTTATATGATTTATCCATTATAAAATGGATCACTTTTTTAAGTCCTTTGGAGTCAATATAGTTTTTATCTAATATTGATACAGCACCGTGCTAAACGTGAACGAGTTACATACATACGAACTTTCACGCACAAAATAGCACTTATTCAATATAAGTAAAAACTACGTCAAACAGATTTAAAAATAACATAAATACGAGTTTTCATATGAAGTTCTGGTGAACAAAATTTTTCGTTTTAATGTAGATAATGTATGTTACATACATACATACATACTGTGCCGACCCCACATAAAAAAGTGGGATAAGGTAAAGGAAGAAAAAGAAGAAGAAGAATGTATGTTCTGCAATTACCCCTCGAACTAATTTTGATAACGATATAATTTTGCAACATTTACATACATACATATTATCACGTCTTCATCCCTAGTTGGGTAGACAGAGCCGAAAGTCATAATACTTGCCCACTTTTAGCATCATAGTGGGCGTAAAGGTGGAAAGCGGAATCAAAATAGTGATGGGTTGCTAGCCGCATCGCCTATTGATGTGATTCCTTAGATCTGTGCCCAATCCCTTGACCGGCTTTTACGATCTGCGCGGGAAGAAAAGCAGCTGGTATATTTTAGGTTTTTTCTTTCTCCCAAACCAGCATGGAAGGGCGTTTTGGGTATATTTATCGGTTTATCTTCAAAACCGGTTCAGGAGTTTATCACATATTTAGATAAAAGTTAACTAAGCTCAAGTTCGCGGTTAAAGTATTTCGACTATGTTGCATATTATTCTTCTGGCTAGCACTAAAGGCAACACGGACCTAACGTTTTGGGTATCCGTATCGGCCCCTTTAAGCTGTCAAATGTTTTTATTCTGTGCTTATTTTTTTTTAAATATTCACTTTTTTTGAATTAAAATAAACTACACTCAATAGTTACTGAAACATAAATAGTAAATGAAATCCATCCCCTCCGATCGACCGCTTTTAGTTCGTAGACGTGCTACGAATACGGCTCGTAGTGGTCTACGTGCTACCTGCTACGGCGTAGCATCTACGGAGTGCTAAACTTTATGAGATGCTATTTTTCAACTGGTTTAGGGCTGCATTCCATTAGATACAGCCAAGATATATGTTCCAAGAACTAAGAATTGATCATATTCGTAGAATAACATTGACGAGTCGACGTATTCAAGCAAATCCTATTAAATGTTGAGAATTATCCCACTTGTACCATCAACGGTACTAGTGGGATAAATCAGTACCAACTGTACCATTGATGGTACTAATGGGATTTATTGGTACCACTTGTACCATCAATGGTACAAGTGGGATAAATCACTCCAGTTGTACCATTAATGGTACTTCTCAATGGTACAACCGGTCCGGCGGCGTTTGTTTGATTTACTTTTTTCAGGTATTTCTTTTGCCTAGGAAGGATAATCTAATTGATAACATTTAAAGTAACAATAACGGTTTACTGCCAATCATCCGATTGATTATTTTTATTTTTATTTTACTTCGTAGTCCCATTTCAGCTTATAAATTAACATTCGGTAGGAAATGTTTAACTACTGTCTTAACAAATAGACAATTTTACGTAGGAATAACAAAATTCCTATCTGTCAGGAACTTGTACTTAGTATTTACTTACTCAACATAATTAATCCAATGTTATTTATTTTAATATTATTTCATATTGTTAAAGATTTATACTTTAAGATTCTACATCATACAAAGGATGGTGGAATCATGTAATAAGTTTAACTCGTCTCGAAGTTCGTAGACATGCTACGATTACGACTCTTAGCGCTGAACGCGCTACCGCTGCTACGGCGTAGCAGTTGTAGCATGTTCGTAGCTCATACCCAGAAGCTTCTCCTTCTATTCGAACCGTTTCTTCGATTGCGTCCTCATCTCGGTAGCTTCGGAGCCCGGGGTCCGCTATTATGACAGCATTTATGCTGTGATATAGCAAAACTTTTTACGTTTGGCTGCCTCTTATCCAAAAGCCTTCTTTAGAGCATAGAATTACAGATTTATAGCATCTAAAAAGTGTGCGACTTTAGTGTGACAACAGCCTTATAAAGATCATTTGCACCGCTTTAAGAGGTTAACGTTGGCGAGAATAAGTAACTGTATCTCTTGTGGTCAATGTTACTTTGAAATTTCAAATAAGCTATAAATATCTTTTATTTGTTGTGATAATAAGTATGAAGTTAAAACTAAAAAATGTACATCACATTATCTTACAAAATCGTGCAAGAATAACAAACACGAAATATTTGTCTTTAGGATCGCTAATTTGAAGGAAAGAAAGAAAGAAAAATCGTTTATTTGGTATCAAACCCCAAGAATAATACTAAACTAGAAAATAGTAACACAATTATAGAGACATAAAACTCTTATGTTAATACCAAAAAGGTCTCCGCTCAGCTTAATGTTGCGGTATGAACCACAACGCTGGACTTCCGCGGACGCCATAAAAAATATTTAAAACCAATTTAAGAGCTCCTTAATAAGTACCTACTGATAAAGACAGAAAGTTCTTTAATTACTATGGCACTGTGTAACACTGAGCATCACAAGATAAATGTTACTGATTGGACCTGAATCGAAACTGATGAAATAATTACTTAATGAATAAGCAGCGAAATTGTGACTTTTGAATACTAAGAATATATAATTTGTATTTATTTCTAAAAGTTTTAATGCTTTGCGAATTTCGTATGGGTGGAGGAATATCATTCCAGCATCAAGTAGCAGCATATCTGAAACTGCCACGAAAGGCTGCAGTTTTATGTGTTGGGTAGATTAAACGGTCAGGGAGTCTTGAACTTCGGGCGAAAATTAATTTGACAAACAAGTAAGACGGAGTTTCACCTTCACCATATCTTTATTCTAAGTGACAGCCAGGCCACTCTCATGGCACTTAACTCCGACAGAATCGATTCTAGATTGGTCTTGGACGGTGTGAATGCCTTAAATCAACTGGGTAGGCACAACAGTCTGAGACTGGTCTGGGTGCCCGGTCACGTCGGGGTTGAGGGCAATGAGTCGGCCGATGAGCTGGCTAGGAAAGGGTCAGATACGCCATACATTGGACCGGAACCTTTCTTAGGCCTATCATACAGCGTAATAACAACTGCAATAAATGCATATGTCGTCAACAGACACCAAGCCGAATGGAGTAATCTGAGTGGACACGTACACTCCAAGGAGACACTTGGTATCGACAACGCCAGTTGGCACAAAAGGTTCTGTAAATTTAACAGAAAACAGACAAGATTTCTAATGGGAGCCCTGACCGGACACTTCGAAAATAACAGTCATCTCTTCAAATTGAAAATTGTCGGAAGCCCTCTATGTAGGGCATGTGAGGAATCAGAGGAGACGATGAGACACATCTTGTGCTACTGCGACTCTTTGGCTGGTAAGGAATCTGGCTGGATCGGCGTATCCTGATCTAGAGGACTACAGGCACTACGCACCAGGTGATATCCTGAAGCTTATGCAGTCCTTCTTCGGGAATCACCGTGTGAGTGAGTAAGGCATGGGGTAAGTACAAAATAACCCAAAGGTTAGACGTGCTTCCGATTTATAATCGGCCCCAATGAAGATAAGATAAGATAAGACGGAGTTTTGTTTTTAATAATACCGAACAATAATACTGCTAGGTGGACAGTACGCCGAGTGGTAGGGAGTTATATGGGCTCTACGAGGGTCGGGAAAGCAATATCTCACACAAGAATTTTGGACTCGTTGAATAAGTCGTTAATTAAATTAATAATAATCGTTAATTACACGTTAATTTGCAATTTGTATCAGTTGAAGATGCAACCGGGACCCCACTGAACTGAGACTATAAGCCTTATTGCATTCCAACTTCTGTCACGAAGATTTTTTGTTAAGAAGATTCATCTAGATTCCATATCGGATTACATTACCAAAGCGAAAAGTTTTCAAAAGCATACAACATCCCCAGCCATTTCAACGGCACTCCCCTAACTTAACACATGCTCGACAAAACTTCCGCCAGCAATACACACGTAATCGAAAACTAGCATCGAACCAATTGCGCCGAGAGATCGCGAGCTAACTTACCGCATGCAATTCGAACAACGTCCCGCCACCAAATCCAATAGGAAATGTCATAATCATATGATAGGCGCGGCGCATTGCGCCCACCTGTCGCCGCGCTTGCGTCCCGCGTGACGTCATCGCGGCCCGAGCTTACCCGACGGGAGGCGGCGCCCCCCGAACGAAAACCCGCGGCCCGCGGCCGCACACGATTGATCCGGCGAACCTCCGCTCAGTGCTAATCAAATGAGCCAATTCGGTGATAGTCACAGCTGAAAAGATTAGAATTTAACCTCTTAAGATGACTTTGTGTAAGGTTGATAGTATTAGAGAGATAAAATTTACTTTGACGCCTAGTTTGTCCTGTAATTAAAAAGAAAGTAACAGTACCACAGCGGCAGGCGATCTCGCAGCGTGTCTCGCCACGGCTCCTTATCTATTTCTTAATCCAAGATAAATATTACATCAATCGGGGGAGGAGACGTGAGCAGGGCGCAGGCGCTACCGCCTGAAGCCCAGTCCCGCTCCGGCCGCGTAGCCCGCCGCACATCGCTCTCGCGGGCGCCCGACCTGGCGGCGACTCGCCCGCTGCCTTACCGCCGACCCCGTAAATACGAGTCACCACACCGCTAACAGCCCGAGCGGCCCGCCACGGGCTCCGCGCCACCGCTCCCGACTCCTCCCGAACCCACGTGCTCGCCCCGTTGCGTAAGACGAAAGCGAAAACTCGCCGAAAGCGAACCTCTTCTCCTTTGACACGCAAGAAAAACAAACGTACTTCGATATCGATCACACCGTGTTTATCATTGCCATGGCGTGCTGCGAACTATGCGCCATGTGTGCCACCGCGCCCGAAGTAAATAGTGTTGCGGCGTTAGCACCGGCGAGGTTAGAAGTGGCTTTCTTTTTTAATGGGGTAATCCGGACCGCGCCCGCGGTCTTTTAACCCTGTAGTACGCAAGTGCTAGTTGACCTTAAAACCCGGCTCGAGAGGAAACTTATTCAGCAATATCTTGTTTGTTTATCTAGCTGTTATATGTTTGTTTATCAAGTTATTTATGTTTAGTGAGAAAGCATCGCGATTGCTCGCCGAAGCGTGAACTCGGTTTATTTAGGAGCGCCCTAATATCCATCCTAAATGGCTTATGTATGTAATCTTTACATTAATATTCACACTGAGCCGTAATTCTGCGAGCGAAGCATGTAATTTATATAATGTTGAGGAGAAACGCACGCACACTCGATATCGTTAAATGTGAAAGGTTTACGTGCATAATTTGTTAATGTCTTTATGCTTAGTTGCGGTTTTCTTTAAGTACAAATATTTTTAAAGAATAAACATAATTTTACATTTATGTCCGTCATGTTTGTGTAACGCTTTTCGTTAAAACTCTGAAGTGTACGTCGTTTGTGAAAAATTAATAGATTTTCCGAATCTATCGATGAAGAGTTATAATAGATTTTCCTATTCGAAAATTTGAACACACAATAATTAATAGGATTGTATGAAATTTCTATGGATTTGTCATATATATTTTAATAATTTGTCGTACATTTTTTAGCAGCAAATATAACTATTCCATGAAGCTATTGAAAACTTATTTAAACTTTTTAAAAAACTTAATCGACTTCATATTTTATAGTTAATTTATCTATTTTGAATCACTTTCCAGTCGCTTAATATTAATGCCATGACGGCAGCTAAAATAATGAAGTGATGTTAATTAATAGCCTGACATATGGCTGAAATAGATAAGGTTTATTCCATTAAATTTTGATAAGTCTTAAAAAATTTATTACTGAAATTACTTTTAATACTTATTTAAAATATACTGTAAACCGTACCCACTAAAATAAGCTTCTTCTTCTTTGAAATAAAACATAAGTATGGTCTGTTTCCATGTAAGATATTTTTTTCTGTGTACTCTTAAAAATTATAACACGATACTACTGCATGTTTAATTTCTAATCGTAAGGGAACAATGCAGTTTTAGTTTTTGTAATGGAGAGTAAGTTCATATCAGTCTCAAGGAAAATGTACGATTTTTTTTTACTTAGTCGATTTTTTTAGAAATCGATTTCGTCATGGAAGTTCATGACAAATGATCAATTTTACAAATGGCGAAGAAAGAAACACCACTAAACAAACTGCGATTATTCAAAGCGGCCGAACGATTCCGGCTAAGCTTCGTGTCGTCGTATTTATATTCGGAGCGGCCACTTAACTTTTTTAATCGCCTCTAATGACTTCTTCCCCTAATTAATAGCACTTGACAGTTAAGAATGGGAGTTTTCCGGAATATTTGGAATAGGCCATTACAGGCTTGTATTTTTTGAGGATGTTCCGGTCAATTTCGCATTTTGAGCCGAGAAATTTAACACTTCGGAGATCCGATTGATGTAAGCCATTGACACACAAAAGAAGTGGCGTTTATTTACCCGAATGGTCCATCAAGAAGGAGGGTAACATTTTTTGCGCGTATGCATGTTTGTATGTCTGCCTCCTGTACCTTAAACGGCTTGACCGATTTTAAAGTGTAAAATGTCATTAGATTCGTTTTCTTCCCCAGAGTAACATAGGCTACGAGGCGTCAGCAAAAATCAATATGGCTGACGAAAACTGTCAGTCAAATTTCTTTTTCAATAAACCACTTGTAGTTTCAATAATTTGTCATTTCTCTCTCTCTCTCTCTCTCTTATTTAATAATTTTTTTTCCCAATTCAGAAACTATTAAATCATTAATCTAACCTATATAAAGGTGTCTCTATTGTTGGGAACTATTAACTATAATATAGGGAAACACTAGTGGTTAACGGATTTGTTCTATTGGTATCTAGCATACAATAAGTATCACAGATCTCAATAAGTAATAGGTTCTGTCGACACAGTCGGGAATAAAGACCTAAATCTATGTCGACCTAACACTTGAAACATTTCCTTCTTCAGCCGAGATTGTGTCGCGTCACGTTTTGAAGACATTTTTAACGTCACACCCGATGACTTCGTGAATTCCCCGTGCTTCTGTCGAGTCATCCCGTGTCGTGGGATTCTGGAGCTGGAATCCTGTTTTGGAAATAAAATGGAGATATAACTTTAATTGATGACTCAATATTTTATTAGTATATTTAACTGACTTTCTAGTAAAAACTTGGTGCAGCGAATATCACTCGTCATACAGCGGGGGGGAATGCTGCAAGTATCGACGCGGTCAGTTTGACTATTTTTTTAATCAAATATATGTAAACTACGGGTCACTCACGTATGAAGTCAGCTACAGTGTTTTATAAGGAACAAAATTTACATTTTAAATTTGTTTATTTGGCAAAAAAATTTAATGTTTCAAATGAAGTTAATATTCTAAAAATAAAAAATGTTAACTTCCTAAATGATAAAAAAGTTTAGTCTTGATGTAGTTGATGACATTATGGTAAAATAAATTGACGTATATGAATTCTAAAAACAATTTTATGCCAACAACAACTCTATTGCTGGCAGAACAAAAATATAATCCAAACACAATTCACTAAAACTTGTTGCACTAAAAGTTACAAAAGCCAATTAACGACCGAAAATACCATTCATAAAATAGCATTGCATTTATAAAACAAAATGGCGAAGCGCACACGTCGAACGTTGCCCGGAATTAAAATAGTTGGGAATTGAATTTGAGCAGAACGTTACAGACTTTGGTAATTGTTGACCTTTCGCTGAGTTAGTCTGTGTTTTGCAGCGGATTAAACGTTGATGTTTATTGGCGAGTTCATAGTTTTTTGAGTCAATCGGTTGATAGCGTTTCCAATAAGGCTCTGTATTGCATTTGATATATGTAATATATTGATTTAGAGGTCTTGTTGTATTGTAAAACTGAATTTAGGGCCATATATTTAAGACAATCGACGACACACATGGCGATAAAATGTCTAAAATAAGAGCAGTTCCAAAATATGAGCAGTTTTACATTTCATATCACCAATAGCATTGCATTTATTGAAAAACAAAAGGACGAAGCACTTCAAATATTGTCCGGAATTAACATAGTTACGAATTGAATTTGAGCAGAGCGTTACAGACTTCGGTAATTGTTGACCTTTCTCTGAGTTATTTTGTATTTTTGCAGCGGATTAAACGTTTTTGGGTTTCATTTTATTGGCGAGTTTAAAGCTTTTGAGTTGATCGGTTGGTAGGATATTGAATATATTGAAATAAGGCTCTGTATTCCATTTGACCTAATAGCTTTTATATATGATTTTGAGAAGTCTTGATAGATTTGATAACAAAGGTGTAGGGCCGTATATGACTTTATAGAAGACAGGTATAATGTCCGAAATATGAGCAGTTTCACATTTTTATAATTGAATTGCGACGTACATATGTCGAAAACTGTCCGGAATAAAAATAGTTGGGAATTGAATTTGAGCAGAACGTTACTGACTTCGGTAATTGTTGACCTTTCGCTGAGTTATTCTGTATTTTTGCAGCTGATTAAACGTTGATGGGTCTCAGTTCATTGGCGAGTTTGTAGCTGTTGATTAGATCGGTTGATTTTTTTAAGGCTCTGTATTGTTTGTGATCTGATAGTTTAAATTTATTAATAAAGAGATGTCTTTATATATTTTTGAACCAAGATTTTTTGGCCATATAAGCAATACCATCGTTGCAGTCTTATCTATTTTTTTACAAATAGCATTGCTTTTATAATAAAAATTAAAGGTAGAAGCACGTCAAACATTGTCCGGAATGAAAATAGTTGGAAATTGTATTTGAGCAGAACGTACGGCCTTCGGTATTTGTTGACCTTTCGTTGAGTTGTTCTGTATTTTTGTAGCGGATTAAACTTCGATGGGTCGGCGGTTATTTGAGAGTTTTAAGCTGTTTAATGTTTGATTGATCTTTCATTGGGTTTTAGATACTCTTTCGTCTACAGATATGGCGGTATTAAACCGCAATATTTGCCGTCTTATGTAAACTTCATATTCCATATCACCAATAACTATGTATTTAATAACAAACAAAAGGGCGAAAGCACGTCAAATATTTTCCAGAATAAAAATAGTTGGGAATTGATTTTGTGCAGAACGTTACAGACTTCGATATTTGTTGACCATTCGTTGAGTTGTTCTGTATTTTTGTATCGGATTAAACTTCGATGGGTCGGCGGTTATTTGAGAGTTTTAAGCCGTTTAATGTTTGATTGATCTTTCATAGGATTAAAGATACTACGCTGTTTAAGAAATTTCATCATATTAATAAATAATATATTTTTCTACATTTGACGTAAAATCTTTAAATACACCGAGTTGGAGATGGCTTAAAACGTGATCGTGATGTGAAGTGAACAATCAAAAGGTCATGTTACGATTACTTCTTACCACAATTATGAAAGAATGTGCATTTGAGGATTTTTTACTCTTACTCGCAAAAACTACTTGACGGTTTTTGATGAAACTTTACTACATAAAACATCAGCTGACCCGGGGTCCGAAACGGGAACACACTCCGACTATGGAGACAAAAGCAAATAAAATAGCGGAAAAGACAGTATACCTATTTTATTTTCATTTGATCGATTTCAAACTAATTCGTTCAAGTTTCTTGTGAACTGGGTTCCACCAAGAGATGTTTTTTATGATGCGTGACAGCAGTCGTAATTTACCGATTGCCATTCATGGACAGCAGTTGAGAGCATGGAATATAATTCAAATAAACCACTTAACACCGTGTGGGAACCAAAGACAGCTGAACAAAGCTTATAAACATCAAAGTCCTCTCCAACTGTCAGGCCAACGTGGCAGTATAGGCCAAATCCACCAAGTGCTCAGGATAATTAGCTCTGGTAGTGCAGAGAGGGTCGTGTTCCTGCAGTGGAGACTAAAAAAGACCTGATGATGATGGCGTTAACCACGACGACGATTCTAAGTTAATAATAAAATAAAAACTTACGCGACATAAATTCATTATGAAAACACGGCTTTACTCACGTTTTATTACGTCGGATCCGCCGACTAGTTGCGAAAGGGATATAAACGATAGTTACCAAGGGGATGTTTGCCAAGTTGTGGCATCGAAGTGGATAGATTAACCCTCAGGAATTAAACCCCCGCCAAATTGGCCACCGCATTTAATTAGCGGTTTATGGGATTGGCAAAAATTTACACTCCAAATTGGACCGAGATTAAAGGACGAAATAACTTCTTAGAATCATTATGAAAACACGGCTTTACTCACGTTTTATTACGTCGGATCCGCCGACTAGTTTCGGTCTGTTACGAAGACCATCATCGGGGCGACTGAGCGGGCAGCGGCGCGGGCGGCGACGCGCGAGGCGGCCCTCAGTGCTTTGAGGGAAGCGTAACCGTCGTGTCGCCACCCCTTTCACTGATCCGACGTAATAAAACGTGAGTAAAGCCGTGTTTTCATAATGATTCTAAGAAGTTATTTCGTCCTTTAATCTCGGTCCAATTTGGAGTGTAAATTTTTGCCAATCCCATAAACCGCTAATTAAATGCGGTGGCCAATTTGGCGGGGGTTTAATTCCTGAGGGTTAATCCATCCACTTCGATGCCACAACTTGGCAAACATCCCCTTGGTACGCCAAATGTATAAATAGTATGTATATATTGATGTGTAGTTTATGGCATTTAAACCCCTTTTTAACCCCGACGCAAAAAGTGAGGGTTTTATAAGTTTGACCGAATTGTCGTGTGTGTATCTGAATGAGGTATCGTAACTCTAAAACGTGTTGGCCAATTAAAATGCGGTTATGTTTATTTACAAACAGGTTTCTTGGCGATGGTTCTTAGTCATGTTTTATCAAAAGCGGTCGAGCCGTTAACAAGATAAGAGAGATTTTCATGACGGGGGTTGCTTATTTTTTTTTATTTATATAGTAGAAGCCGATTAAGACAAAGTCCCTTGATAGATTGCGTCAGGTAGTTAAATGTGGAAATATAACTTTGTTTTTTTTTGTGTTTGACCAAATCTGAAGTTAGATTAAAAATACTAACTCAGCCAGTGTTCATGAATTATAGGAGTCGAAGTACCCAGAGGCTCGGTATATTTTTATTGTGATTAGGTTATTAATCTAAGGGGTTACCGCGACTGGGGTTGCTTAACTTGTGTGAGCATAAGCGCAAGCAAAGCGTGCGCCGAGTTAGATTTGATTCAAGATTTTATTTTTCATATAGATTTGGAAAAAGCTTGTAAAATTGAATACAATGTTTCAAAACAAAAACTTTTAAAAATAATTAAAATACTGTCGCATACTTCACGATCCAGCCAAATGATAAGTAATCTAAAATAATTTGGTCGTTGAAGGTTCGTGACCCGGGCCCATATTCGGTTAGCTATTTCCCGATTCCAAGTACTCTAGTTTGCGGAATCGGTCACTTCCACGCGGCTTATTAAGCAAATTAACTTTTACAACACGTGCTCGCGGGTAAATTATAGAGTAAAATGTGCTGGTGTAAAAGAGCTGTACGTACAATGGAAAAAAACCGGCCAAGTGTGAGTCAAACTCGCGCAATGAGGGTTCCGTACAATATGCTTCGTGAACACACACACAATGTACAAAAATGTTTTATTCAATTGACTAGCGCTATCTAGTGGTGTTTTAGTGAACTATTTCCCTAGGTGAACTTATTATAGTGAGTTTACCACTTTATTTTCTGTAATCTTCAAGCAATGAACTATTTATTGTAATTTTTTCGAAATTTTAGGCCCAGTAATTTCGGAGATCCGGGGGGGGGGGGGAATCAAAAGTATTGATTTTTCCCGAACAAAAAAAAAATATTTTTGAGATCCTCATTACAAGCCCTTTCATTTGATATATAACACGGTAAGGTTTGCAAAACTTTTTTTTTAACATTTTCTATTTGGACCCCCTAAACTGACCCGTATGTAAAAAAAAAATATTTACTTTGCACATCCGTGTTTGGGTCATAGGTTTACACCATCATACCAAATTTCATTTAATTTGGTTCAGTAGATTCGGAGAAAATCGACTGTGACAGACGGACGGACGGACAGACAGACGCACGAGTGATCCTATTAGGGTTCCGTTTTTCATTTTTTGTACAGAACCCTAAAAAGGAATAAAATCTCATCTTAATCTTTAACCTAATAAAATATTCTTCACGATAAATCAATAGATGTATAATCTAAAATCATTTGATGGTAGAGCTTTCGTGACCGATGCCAGCAGTCGGCGAGCCACTTCCCGGTTCTAAGTACTCTAGTTTGCGGAATTGGTCACTTCCACTCGGCTTAGTAAGCAAATTAACTTTTACAAGTCGTGCTCATAGGTAAATTATACGGTAGCTGTGCTATATAAAATAGCTGTGCGCTGGTAAAAATTAAATTAAATCTCATCAAAACCTTTAACCTAATAAAATATACTTCACGAGACAGCAAAAGATATATAATCTAAAAAAATAGATCGTGGAGTTTTCGTGACCAATGTTCGTATTCGGCGAGCCACTACCCGATTCTAAGTACTCTAGTTTGCGGAATCGGTCACTTACAGTTGGAATATTAAGCAAATTAACTTTAACTCCACGTGTTCGCTGGTAAATTATAGAGTACGAACGTGCTGATGTAAAAAAGACTTTTTAGATATTTTAAGACGAATCATGCCATGCTTAATAGCATTATTTTTAAAGCTATTAATTTTAGTTATAGTCAAACAGGTATTACTTTTATATATATTTTCGTGTGTATCAGCCACTGGTTATGCCAAAGCATCACGAGTGTCATTTAATGATATCAGCCGGACCAGAGCTTAAGTTTGCTTTAGAAAAAAAGATAATTAAATTTTTTTTACATATGATTTCCAATCAAAGTTAGATTTACGCCGGGTTACTTAACATGCGTGAGCCCACTGGCCCAGTCATATCCATAGGTAACGAAGCAAAGCGAGTTATTGCCGCCGGGGTCACAAAATTCACGTTTTATGACGTTCACCAATGCAAATGAGAACCACGCCTGTAGTTGCTTACCACGCGTGAGCCCACTGGCCCAATCATATCCATAGGTAACGCAGACAAACGAGTTATTGCCGGCGGGGTTACAAATTCGCGTTTTATGTCGTTCACCAACACAAATGATATCCACGCCTGTGGTTGCTAACCATACGTGAGCCCACAGGCCCAATCATATCCATATGCAACGCAGCAAAGAGAGTTATTGCTGGCGGAGTCACAAATTTTGTTCACCATTGCAAATAAGATCCACGCCTGTGGTTGCTTACCATACGTGAGCCCACTGACCCAATCATATTTCAAAGTAAAGCAGTATAGAGAGTTATTGCCGACGAGATTCACAAGTTCACATTTTATGACGTTTACCAATGCAAATGAAATCCACGCCTGTGGTTGCTTACCATGCGTGAGCCCACTGGCCCAATCATATCCATAGGTAACGCAGCAAAGCGAGTTATTGCCGGCGGGGTCACAAATTCGCGTTTTATGACGTTCCGCCGTCGTAAACTATCTGAAACGTTTGCGACAGCCACGTTTTACTGGCGAGGGTAGTACAAGATTAATTTATTTATTACGTAACTTGGAGTAAAATTTCCTAAAATTCTGTTGAAACAAAAGTGTACGTTGTTTTTAGCCGATCCTGAGTTCTAAAATAAATATTAATATGAAGGACGCCGGCGTGGATGACATCTCCGTTGAACAACTAAAACACCTAGGGCCTCTGGCAGTCACATGGCTTCTGGAGATGTTCAACGCCTGCCTCAGTTCAGTAAAAGTTCCCAAAAAATGGAGAAAGGCGAAAGTTATTGCTCTACTTAAACCGGGGAAATCCCCTCATGACCCAAAGAGCTTTCGCCCAATCTCACTTTTATGCCATACACTTAAATTATTTGAACGACTACTACTTGACCGACTGACATCGACTATAGACCCCCAACTTATTCCCGAACAAGCTGGCTTCCGTCCAGGAAAATCATGTTGTGGGCAGGTACTTAATCTAACCCAACACATTGAGGACGGGTTTGAGCGCGGCTTGGTTACGGGAGCAGTTTTTGTAGATTTGAGTGCTGCCTACGACACAGTTAACATAAAATGTCTCCTAAAAAAAGTTGCAACAATAACAAACGATCAAGCTTTTGTTCGAATTTTAGGCGAGATGCTCCGTAACAGACGATTTCAAGTTTTCTTTCAAAGCCAAAAAAGCAGATGGCGTAATCTGAAAAATGGTCTTCCTCAGGGTAGTGTCCTTGCGCCTATCCTGTTTAATATATACACTAATGACCAACCACAGCACCCATTTACCAACCGATTTATCTACGCCGACGACCTGGCACTTACTTCACAGGCCAAGAGATTTGAAGACGTTGAATCCCATCTGTCAACAGCCTTGCATCAACTGTCAAGCTACTATGAGATGAATTCATTGCGGCCTAATCCAACGAAGACAGAATCATGCGTTTTCCATCTGCGCAACCACGATGCTGATCGTCAACTTAACATCTCGTGGAGTGGCGTAAACATCGAACACACCCATGCGCCAAAATACCTTGGAGTCACTTTGGACCGGTCTCTTACGTATAGAGAAAACTGTCAGAAACTCGGGGCAAAAGTCCACTCGCGCAACAGCATCTTACGTCGACTTACCACCACCAGTTGGGGCGCCTCGCCTGGTGTGTTACGCACGAGTGGCCTGGCTTTGTGTTACTCGGCTGGGGAATATGCGAGTCCAGTTTGGGCTCGTTCAGCACATACTAGAATGGTGGATGTCGCACTCAATGAAACCTGCCGCATAATAACGGGCACCCTGAAGCCAACACCATTGGGTAATCTCTATTCCTCGGCTGGCATAGCTCCACCGTGTGTTCGGCGAGACGTCGCCTGCGCTGTGGAAAGAGATAAGCAGCTGTATGATAGTAGACACTCCCTTCACGGCCAAATTCCACCACCCGTTCGTCTAAAGAGTCGTAACAGTTTCCTCCGTCAATCTAATATAGATATAAAAGAGGCCCCTACAGCTAAACTGGTAAAATGGCAAACCATATACCCTCCAAAAACAAACACTGTTCCACTTGCTGAGAAACTTCCACCGGGTGGCGAACTTCCCTGGGCAGTCTGGAAGTCTTTAAATAGACTTCGGGCTGGTGTTGGAAGATGCCAAGATAGCCGTGTTAGGTGGGGTTTCTCGAACAATAATTTGTGCGGATGTGGCGCTGTCCAAACGATGGCCCATCTGATGAGTTGCCCCAATTGCCCCACTTCTTGTACTGTGGAGGATCTGTCTGAGGCTAACGATCGTGCCATTGAGGTGGCCAAATTTTGGTCAAGACTAATTTAAATTTTAGCCATTTTGACTCGAAAAGAAGAAGAAGAATATGAAGGAAACTTTTTTTTAATCTTTAATTTAAGATTCGATTGCTGACCAGGGTATCTCTTCTCATCAATACCTAGATGTTATGGGCCCTTTGGTCACTTTTCTGTATCTCTTATGATTAAAAAATGTCCTTGTAACGGTATTCGTTACAAACTAACCTAAATACATTAAATAACAAACAATTTAAAAACCTAAAAATATATATGTAAATTAAAATTTGGTATCTGATATTCGTTTCGCCTGTGAGATTGCATCCGCAATGATCGCACGTAATGAGCAACGGAGTACCTACGTTACGTATACATTTCAACTGGCACTTTGACCGTGCGAATCACCGCGGACAGAGCGAAGCGATCATACTTACTGCTAACTCGCTGCTTGTATTAACAATAATTGTGAATCTACTAAACATTATAATTATCTTGAATTTAATCCTAAACAAAGTGTAGTGTTCAACCCCGACATCGGGTGAGTGTTGCAATTTATTTTCGTAGATGTAAGTAATTAGTTACCTAGCTAGAATAATTATCCATTTACCTACCTCATAAAAAAGGTAAATTGTAAGTTAGTATTTAGTGCTTTTATAATGCAATAATGCAAATAATACATGTATATTGTGTTTAACTTCATCGGTCTGTATTCATGGTTCATTATTGCCACCTTCTTCTGTTGGCTTATTCATGTTTTATCATTTCACCTAAATGTCGTACCTGCATTTTAACTGTCGAAATTCCTTGTGTTTGGTGTATAATTATACAAACTATGGTAACGTAAGACAGAAAAACAAAGATTTGATGAATTGGACAGCATGAATTGTTGGTACGACAAAACTCATAATTTTAATTTCATACTCGAATGACCTAAATCTGATTTGTATGAGTGCCACATCATTGATCACAGTTATTGTCTAAATCATCAATAATTATATAAATTTCATTCATCTGCATAGCTCGGATAGTGATGTTGCAGTCAAACAAAAAAATAGGGCAATCAGTAAAATGTCTGGTATCCGGTTTCCAGGGTCCTTCGTTCTGGGTGTGAACATCACGCTGCTGAGCCGTAGTGGGGCTACCTTCTGACCATCCTAGCGAGCTGTGTCTACCCCTGTCAGCTGATACCCCCCCTCGTGTATCTACACTTTCGAGGGCAGTGGTTTTGTTTTAATTGAATTACCGGTAGCGTTGCGGTGCGATCTACTAAGACCACGACCTTTCTGCTCTACGTCTAGCCTTTACTAATTTTAGTATTTTAGTATCACTGTCTTGTCACTTAGTATAAAGTACCTTACGTTCTGGTTCCGTACCGTTTAGTATTAAGAATCACTTCCTTTGTTACTGAGGCGAAGTATTGTAAATAAAGGTTGTACGAAGATACCGATTTTATTATCTTCTCTTAGTTACTACCTATATGTTACCTACCTTCTAGAAGGGGATGGTACATTGGCGCCCGACATAGGTTTTTTTTATCGCAACCGTAGCGTTACCCATGGGTTTATGGCAATTAACAGTTTTCTTTGGTGTTGGCTTATTGTAACTTAGTTATAAGTCTGATTTCTGTAATTTGTTTTCATAATCTGTGTCTGGTCAAGTGTTTCTCAATCTAAAAATAAATATTTTTATATTAACACTGTAATTGTTCAACTCTTAATACTCATCTTGCCACACACTGGTTACAATTGTAACGTGAATCATTGTAGTTTGTGTTACCTCGTATTTAGTCACTGTAGTTAGATTAAGTAAATTGCAACACACACGCTAGCATCTCACAATGTCGTACTCTATAAAGTTTTTATCTTTACAAAAATCAGAGTTGCAGTATGAAGTTGAACTTCGAGGTGGTTCAGGTGATTCAGTCCAAGAATTGAGGAAAGAAATCGTAAAATTAAGCCAACTTAATGCTTCTGAAGACATTTTAGAGTCACATTTAGATCCTAAAGAGGATCTTAAATGCACTAAAGAATCTTTACTCAAGGCTCAAAATGCTATTAGTAGTCTAAAAGCTAAATTTGATAAAAATTTATACTCTAGAACAGAGAATTTGGTGAATCATTTGTATCACCGTCTCAATCGAATAAATAAGACACCGGATGTCGCAGATATATATAAAGTATGTGTAGCCAGCTTTGATTCCGCGCTAAGAGAACTCTCTGCGTTAAAACCTCCAAGCAGCCAAGGTAAGGTTGCATCAACATCTGAGTCCAACGCGGATACTCCTGCTATAACTGTATCTTGCGAACGCAGTCTCACGGCAGATATTGCAAAATTGAAATTCTCTGGCAAATCGTGCGTACATTCCTTCATCTTAAAGGTAGAAGAATTTGTCCAATCTCGTGGTATTTCCTTTGACAAAATTCTTTCCCTAGCCTTTGAAATCTTCACGGATGAAGCGCTTCACTGGTATCGTTACCACAAAAACAATGTTAATTCCTGGCAAGAGTTATGTATTCTTCTTAAAAAAGATTTTTGCAATAGCGACTATGATTACCGCTTAGCCGCAGAAATTCGTTCTCGCACGCAAGGTGAGCGAGAAAATATTGTGATCTATATTTCTATAATGCACGGCCTATTTTCGCGTCTCAGTAAACCATTCTCAGAGGCAGAAAAAATAGAAATACTGCTACATAATATTCGGCCCTGTTACGCAAACACATTAGCATCTTCGCCTGAAATTAAAACAATTGAAGCACTTGTAACAGCGTGCCGTAATTTCGAAAATATACAAGCTAGGTTTTCCTCATTTCGCGAGCCCCCTAGTATATCTAATAGTACTCTCGCCCCAGAGTTTGCTTACAAATCTGGACCATCCTACTCTAATAATCATAATTACAATTTAAAATTTGGTTCTGACAAACAAAAATTTAACACAAATACACAAAATAAAAACAATATTGTTGCAATTGATAATCAACATGAGTTGAAATCTCAGGGTGATAACTATAATGAGGTTCACTCTCTTGTTCAAAATCAACTCAGACCCACATTTTGTCCTAGATGTAGAACAACCGATCATTCGTTAAGAAACTGTACTGCAGAGCGCATCATAATTTGTTTTAAGTGCGGTAAGAAAGATTTCCGCTATCCAGACTGTCCAGATTGTAACACTAATCATAAACAAAAAAACTAATGAGGCAGGATTGGAAACACAGCGTTGGGAGGCAATATTACGTAACTTCAAAAAAATTCGATCAAGACGATTGGCAGAAGTGGTTACGATTTGTCTCTTCCTTTTCTGCTTATAACGCTGTTTCTTCAGTCCGTGCTAATTTCTCTAACGTTAACGTAGCTCGACCCTATGTTTCGGTTAATATCAATAATGATAAGCTTATTGGCCTTCTTGATACTGGCTCTTCTAGCACTATTTTAGGAAATGGCTGTCATGAACCTTTCCTAAAAGCAGGCTTTCAACTTCATAGATCTGACACCGCGCAGTTTGTGACAGCTGGTGGTGACAAAGTAGATTCCTTGGGCATAATCTACCTCCCAGTAACTTTTTACGGCCAAACTCGCACACTCAAAGTATACGTAGTCCCTGGTGTTAAAAACGACCTTATACTCGGTATGGATTTTTGGAGGATTTTTGATCTTTTCCCTAAATATATGGATCAAATAATTTACACAAAAGACAGCAATAACTTATTCACTTCAGATTTAGACTGCTCCCAATCTAAGAACTTGTGTTCTTATGAACATTTAACTCATATACAAAAAGTTACGGCAGATCTTATGATATCACAGTTCGAGGACATATCTTATGAAAAACGGGGTCTAGGACGAACTAAACTCATTACGCATTCTATTGACACTGGGAATGCTGCCCCTATCCGTCAACGCTATTATAGAATGTCACCTGAAAAACAACGTATATTAGTGGAACAACTAGACGAAATGCTCAAAGAAGATGTCGTAGAACCTTGTGAAAGTCCATGGTCATCTCCAGTCCTTTTAACACCTAAGAAAAACGGCGACCTGCGCTTTTGCTTAGATAGTAGGAAGCTCAATGCTGTTACTAAGAAGGACGCGTATAGTCTACCCTATATTGCTGAGATCTTGGATAATCTACGAGATGCAAGGTACCTGTCGAGTATAGATTTATCCAAAAGTTTTTGGCAGATTTTAATTAAAGAAGAAGATCGGCAAAAGACTGCTTTCTATTTGCCCTCACGAGGTACCTTTCAGTTCAAGTGCATGGCGTTCGGGTTAACTAATGCACCCGCTACCCAACAGAGGTTGGTAGATAAACTATTCTACGGTCCTGAATTTGAACATAGGGTTTTTGTCTTTATTGATGATGTCATAATTGTTTCAAATAGCTTCGAACATCATATATCCTTACTAAAAAGGGTTCTAGAAAAGCTTAAAATGGCTAATCTTACAATTAATTTTAAAAAGAGTCAGTTTTTCAGGAGTCAGCTTAAGTACCTCGGCTACATCGTTGACTCCAATGGTTTAAAAGCTGACCCTGAAAAAGTAGACGCTATCGTAAACTATCCCACTCCTGTAAATAAAAAAGAAGTCAGACGATTTTTAGGTACCGCCTCATGGTACCGGAGATTCATCCCAAATTTCAGTACCTTAGCAAATCCCTTAAATAAATTAACAAGTCAAGGAAAAAATGCCCCTCCCTTTGCATGGACTGAAGAAGCTGACAAAGCGTTCAATAAACTAAAAAACTGTTTATCTTCCACACCTATACTATCTTGCCCTGACTATACAAAACCTTTTGAAGTGCACACTGATGCGAGTGACTACGGAGTCGGAGCAGTACTCACTCAAAATCAGAAAGGTAGGGAAAGAGTAATAGCCTATATGAGCAAATCCTTGTCTCAGCCGGAACGTAACTACAGTGCAACGGAACGCGAAGCATTAGCCGTTCTCACTGCAATCGAACACTGGCGGTGTTATTTAGAAAACGGTCTTAAATTCACTATTTTTACAGACCATTCTTCCTTAAAATGGTTTCTAAATCTCAATAACCCAACGGGAAGATTAGCCAGATGGGGAGTGCGTCTTTCAGCTTATAACTTTGACATCAAACATCGGAAAGGTTCAGAAAATGTAGTGCCTGATAGTTTGTCACGTGCGGTTGTCATTTCTGCAATCGATATCAACCCAGACACGTTACAAAAAACTAATGACTCTTGGTACTTAAATCTACGCGACGGTTGCATTAAGTCCCCAACATCTTATCTCAATTATCGTATCGAAAATGGTAAACTATTTCGATATATGAGGTCTCTCAACCCGCTTACCAGGGAATTTGAGTGGAAAGAGGTAGTCCCCTTAGAGAATAGGAATGAGGTAATAGCTAAAAATCATTCTGAACCCACGTCGGGTCATATGGGTATCTACAAAACTCATAAGCGTCTCAGTCTCAGATATTTCTGGCCTAACATGCACCGAGATGTGGTAAATTTTGTCACTAGCTGCGAAGCTTGTCTTGCTCACAAACATCCTAACCACTCTACTCTTGGTGTGATGGGCAGACCTAAAGACTGTTGCCGTCCCTTCCAAATGCTTAGTATGGACTTAATTGGACCGTTGCCTGTGACTAGGAAGCAAAATACATTTTTGTTTGTAGTTACTTGCTGCTTTTCTAAGTACTGCATGCTGTTTCCTATTCGTCGTGCTACAGCAGACATAATTTCTAAAATTGTTGAGGACAAAATCTTTCTTGTCCATGGAATCCCTAGTACTGTGCTCATGGACAACGGACGTCAGTTCACTAGTGCAACAATGAAGAATTTGTTCCAAAATTACAATATTCCCAACGTCTTTTATACTCCTCTGTATACACCCCAAATTAATACTGTTGAGAGGTATAATAAAACTATAATCACTGCGGTGTCTACCTTTATTGACAACGACCATAGGACCTGGGATACTAATATTCCAAAAATTCAGTTCGCGGTCAATAGTGCTGTTAATGAAGTAACAGGTTTTTCACCCTCATTTTTGGTTTTTGGAAGAGAACTTATAAGCTGTGGATCACACTACATTGATCCTGACTTGGAAAATCATATCATTTTTACCCCTAGAGACAGTTATGCCGAAAACTTAGGTTCGTTGTACAAAATATTTGATAAAGTCCAACTATCGTTGATTAAAGCACATTCCAGAAATAGTACGAATTACAATTTACGACGAAAAAATGCTGATTTCAATATAGGAGACATTGTCTGGAAGAGAACGTTTTACCAAAGTGACAAGGAAAATAAATTTTCAAAAAAGTTGGCACCTAGATTCATCAAATGTCGTGTTATTGGAAAAAAATCGAAACTGGTTTTTGAACTTGAAGATATGTCCGGACAAAAGTTGGGAACATGGCATATAAAAGATTTCAAGTTAACTTAATTTGTAGCAGTTTAGCATATAGCGGATAAAGCGGATTTTATAAGTAAAATCCCAACCTAAAAAGGGGGGTATGTAACGGTATTCGTTACAAACTAACCTAAATACATTAAATAACAAACAATTTAAAAACCTAAAAATATATATGTAAATTAAAATTTGGTATCTGATATTCGTTTCGCCTGTGAGATTGCATCCGCAATGATCGCACGTAATGAGCAACGGAGTACCTACGTTACGTATACATTTCAACTGGCACTTTGACCGTGCGAATCACCGCGGACAGAGCGAAGCGATCATACTTACTGCTAACTCGCTGCTTGTATTAACAATAATTGTGAATCTACTAAACATTATAATTATCTTGAATTTAATCCTAAACAAAGTGTAGTGTTCAACCCCGACATCGGGTGAGTGTTGCAATTTATTTTCGTAGATGTAAGTAATTAGTTACCTAGCTAGAATAATTATCCATTTACCTACCTCATAAAAAAGGTAAATTGTAAGTTAGTATTTAGTGCTTTTATAATGCAATAATGCAAATAATACATGTATATTGTGTTTAACTTCATCGGTCTGTATTCATGGTTCATTATTGCCACCTTCTTCTGTTGGCTTATTCATGTTTTATCATTTCACCTAAATGTCGTACCTGCATTTTAACTGTCGAAATTCCTTGTGTTTGGTGTATAATTATACAAACTATGGTAACGTAAGACAGAAAAACAAAGATTTGATGAATTGGACAGCATGAATTGTTGGTACGACAAAACTCATAATTTTAATTTCATACTCGAATGACCTAAATCTGATTTGTATGAGTGCCACATCATTGATCACAGTTATTGTCTAAATCATCAATAATTATATAAATTTCATTCATCTGCATAGCTCGGATAGTGATGTTGCAGTCAAACAAAAAAATAGGGCAATCAGTAAAATGTCTGGTATCCGGTTTCCAGGGTCCTTCGTTCTGGGTGTGAACATCACGCTGCTGAGCCGTAGTGGGGCTACCTTCTGACCATCCTAGCGAGCTGTGTCTACCCCTGTCAGCTGATACCCCCCCTCGTGTATCTACACTTTCGAGGGCAGTGGTTTTGTTTTAATTGAATTACCGGTAGCGTTGCGGTGCGATCTACTAAGACCACGACCTTTCTGCTCTACGTCTAGCCTTTACTAATTTTAGTATTTTAGTATCACTGTCTTGTCACTTAGTATAAAGTACCTTACGTTCTGGTTCCGTACCGTTTAGTATTAAGAATCACTTCCTTTGTTACTGAGGCGAAGTATTGTAAATAAAGGTTGTACGAAGATACCGATTTTATTATCTTCTCTTAGTTACTACCTATATGTTACCTACCTTCTAGAAGGGGATGGTACATCCTTTAAGACCTAGTTTGATGAGAAACTCTTTATTCAGAGTATACATTGACCCTTGACATTCCATTGAAACAATGCCTTGCTAGAACTCAAAAAATATTTCGACGTCACCATTCAATATACCTCCCGGTCAATTTGTATGAAAATGATTTTTTTTTAATCTAGGCATAGTTCCATCGAAAAAGTTGTTCATTTCGATGGGCTAAGCCACCCCTGCAAGGGAATGTCGGTGATAAAGTTACACGTTATACCTACAAATACATACATGAATCTTAATACTCTCCTAAACAATCGGTCTTCCGGCAAGCGTGTAAAAATAACTGTGAAAATACCCTTTTCTTTAAAAAAAACTGTTGAAATACTACGGTTAACTAGTACCTGAGAATGTTGAATTCAGAATGACGTCACGCTTTCCCCCATTTTGCGTAATCGTCACTGACAAGACTAGTACAACCTCGCCTCAATGAGTTACACATATTATATACAACATACAATGTCGTCTCTTATTGTGTCGTGAATATAAAACATTAGTTATGTTATCACATGGCCGTAAAGGTCGCTTTCCATTAGCAGATACGATATTTCACACAGATACTATATTTATACAGATGATTAGCATAAATTAAGGAATGTGACTCTTCAGACTTTATTAATATTGAGCAAATATTTTCAATATTTTGCATAAATTTAAGAGAAAATTTATTTCCTCAAACTCTTACTTACATGAACCAATACCAATACAGGATTAAGTTTTTCGGCGTATTCTTCTCATCGGTTTCGAAACGTTGGTAGTTTTCCAATAACACAAAAATAGTTAACACGCCAGCCTGCGACACGAGTGGTTCCGGGTTCGATCACCGGTCATGTCATGATTAAAACGATCCTTTTCAGATTGGCCTGGGTCTTGGATGTTAATCTATATAATTATGAATTTAAAAATACAGTCAATGTTGATCACGTGGGTACAGTGTCTTTTTCCGGGATGAAAAGTACCGTACGTTTATCTAAATCAGTTTAAGAATAGTTGTTGAAGCGTGAAGCAGCAGACTAACAGAGTTCCTTTGGTATTTATTATATTATAGTAAACTAGCTGTGCCCGTGACTTCGTCCGCGTGTAGCCTATGTCCTTTCTCAGGCTCTGGACTATCTGTGTACTAAATTTCATTTAAATCGGTCCAGTAGTTTTGGCGTGAACGTGAGACAGGCAGAGTTACTCTCGCATTTACTTATAATATATTAATATTTGTATGTATTCTCGTAAAGTACTGATATGCCTAGTTCATGTGTCGCTTGTGATAGCTTTGACTGGAACGTCGTCCTAATATTATGCTCTATATTCATGCGGCAATATAATACGGCTTCAGAGCGGTTTCTTAAGCGTTTGTGACAGACAGCAAAATGTATAGGAAGTAATTTGCGTAAGATGTGTTAATTGATGCCGGGGGATATACCGCGCTCTGTTTGTTCAGGATATTAATGTATACAGTAACACGTCCTTGTGTCTTAACGGGCTGAACAGAACTGACTGTCATTTCATCATTTTGTTTGGTAGCGTCAACTGCACCAGGCTGTATCTTTCAGTAATACAGACTCTTCTACTAAAAAAATAAAGTTATACATTGGCATTAGCCACCTGATTGCAGTTCCTGAGACAAATCCCAACTGCGATTACTTATAGTGTCGGCTCGCTGATTGTGACATTTGGCAACGAATAAAATTATTACAAAATTTACAAATCAAATAGTTAAATTAGTTCAATATCTTAGTAGAGACTTCAGTATAAGATTGAAAGATAGAGCCTGATGCAATGCCATTTGAATCCAAATGCTGAAGGAAGTTCCAACTGCGACTACTTAGTGCCGACTCGCTTAGTGCGACACTTTACAACGGTTACAGCTGTTACTCATTTTCAGAAATGTACAAAATAATTCAATATAACGGCAGAGGCTTTAGTATTAAGTTGAAAGACACAACCTGGTGCAATGCCACTTAAAGCCAGTTCTGAGACAAGTCCCAACTGCGACTACTTAGTGCCGGCCCGCTGAGTGCAACACTTGACAACGGTTTCAGTTGTTACTAATATTCAGAAATGGACAAAATAATTCAATATAATGGTAGAGGCTTCAGTATTAAGTTGAAAGTCACAGCCTGGTGCATTTTCACTTAAAGCCAGTTCTGAGACAAGTCCCAACTGCGACTATTTAGTGCCGGCCCGCTGAGTGCAACACTTGACAACGGTTTCAGTTGTTACTAATCTTCAGAAATGGACGAAATAATTCAATATAATGGTAGAGGCTTCGGTATTAAGTTGAAAGTGGTGCTATCAGTCCTGTCTGTCACTTCATTATTTTGTTACGAAGCGCCAACTTTAATTTTATAGAAGCGGAGTCTGTATTACTGAAAATGCAATGATGCAATGCAATGCCACTTGAATCCAGTTTCTGGGAAAAATCCCAACTGCGACTGATTATAGTGTACGCTCGTTGAGTGAAACATTTTAAGACGGCTTTAGTGATTATTAGTCTTCACAAATAGTTGAAATAAGTTCAATATTATAGTAGGGAAGTCAGTATTAAATTGAAAGACACAGACTGCTGCAATGTCACTTAAAGCCAGTGTCTGAGATAAGTCCCAACTGCGACTACTTAGTGCCGGCCCGTTGAGCCCGACACTTCACAACGGTCGAGAATATTTCACAAATTAATTTGTCAATATATGTAATGTTAACACAATCTAACAAAATATGTAGTAGGCATACTAAATTCTATTTATACAAATGTTGCATGATGGCCCATCGGTACATCATCATCAGGTCTGTCTAGTCTCCACTGCAGGAGCTCGACCCTCTCTGTACTACCAGAGCCATATACTAGCCTGAGTAGTCAGAGGATTTGGCCTACACTCTCCACGCTGGCCGGACGGGTTGGAGAGGTCTCTTTGATGTTAATAAGCTTTGTTTAGCTTATGTTTCCTTAGTCTCCTTTTACGACATCCACGGAATGACTTGGAGTGGTTCTATTCTACTCTGCCGGGAACCACACGGCGGTACACTTGTTAAGCAATCCAGCGCTAAGTCTCTATTAGGATGGGTGACTACAGGTGGCAAAAAGTATCTCGAGCCAGTCGGAATTCGATGTTTCGATACGCCGTCAGTCCAATTTGTTGTCATCATAATTATCTAAACGTATTCCCGGTTGCATCTTCAGCGGTAACGTTTAAGTCAACAGTCAATAATTTTATTCATCCTAAGATATTTTAAATATCGTTTGGTGAACGTTAATTTACATTTTCAATTGGTTTACAATGTTATGTTATTGTTGACGTCAATAATTTACTTAAAGCTAAGTTTACACCGCTTCCAAAGCGGAGTGCAGAAGAAGCGGCAACAAACTGCACAGCGCATTTTCTCCAAATGACATCAACTTACAATCTACGACATACGAGCACCTACTCAGAGCGGGGGGTCCGGCACCTATCCTGGGTGATTAGACTGGGTTACTGGTTTTCACACAGAGCGACTGCAGTCTGACTTCCTCAACCAAAAGAGTAAACTAGAAACAATCCCAGGATAGGTTTAAATAAATGTTCGATGGCGTTCGGGACCAACTGCGTAACGTGCTACTAACCGGAGCATGGACTCATCATTCTTTTCGGATAATCAGGTGATTCAAGCTTGCAATATCCTAACCAGCCTGAAAATAACTTTTTACAAGGTATGTTGTCCCATTGAGATTTGAACCCACAACCTCTGAGTCATTAGACAATCTCCTTGACCACTGGACAACGGAGGCCGTCAATCCATGTTATTATATCAGATAATAATTGTTAAACTGTGTTAAACAATATGTTTTAAGGCAGCCTGAAAAATCGGACACCATTATTCTTTTTTAAACATTCGCGCTTCAAACATATAAAATTATTAATATTGTCCATCCATCGTAGTCGCAACGAGTCTCGATACGTCCACAATGGATGCAAGTCTATGGAAACGTCGCACGGAAAGAAACAAGGTTCGTGGTTTGTCCTGTTAATATTAATAATTATCGGACACCATTGTCGGCCAGTTACAAATACGACAAAACTAACTAATAATAAAAATACACGATACTCATTAATGTCATGCATATTCCAAATTACGAGTAGGTTATTGGTTTTAATTATACAACGCAAGTCCATTGTTTAAAATTAAGCTATGAAAATAATGCTGGTCGTGAAATTCGCATCGCTTTATCAGGTTTTATGTACTTCACATAAAAGCGAATAAAGCTATGTGCACGGTGATGCTGCGTTTTTATAGCTCGCATTTTCATAAAATCATTTAGTGAGAAAGGAAGGAAACCACAAAAATACTGGCGCATTTTCGTGATAAATATACAGTAAAATACTTAAAAAAAAATATATAATCTCGTTTTCTTAACAGAAACTCGGCATCGACGAGCTCCGTGGCGCAGCGGTCATCACGCCTGCCTGCGACACGGATGGTCCCGGGTTCGATCCCCGGTCAGGTCAAGATGGAAAACGATCTTTTTCAGATTGACCTGGGGCTTGGATGTTTATCTATACCTATATGTATTTGTTATAAAATTTAGTATCGTTGAGTTAGTATCCCATAACACAAGTCTTACATAAGAACTTACTTTGGGGCTAGCTCAATCTGTGTGATTTGTCCGTATATATATATTTATTTATTCCTATCATATTAAAAAAAAAATTGTCACTTGGTAGGTATTTAAAGGAAGAGAAAACCAAAGCATCCTTCGAATATGTTGGCGAAGCGTTAGCGCGTTTGAAAATAGAAGTATTTCATCACGAACACTCTCCAAAGCTTATCGGGCATACTTTATTAAACATCCTATTGCTACTTAAAAATCTGACATCAGTTTGGCCACTGACACATACGAAAAACGTCAAAATGGCCACTGCAGTTTAAGCCGCGTTCTCAGACGCGCTTTGTTTGTTTTTGTGTGTGTAAGTGGCCAACACAGGTGTCAGATTTTTCAAGCTACCTAAAAGGCATCTGACATGGCGACTGCCATCAACGATGACTGCCGGCGCCAACGGCTTAACGTTACTGATTTTTCTTCGGTAAGTTTCAGAGGAAAAAATCATTGTCATTGGCACTGTCGAGCGAGCTTCACAGACGCTGTATTTTGAGATTCTACTGATTTTAATTTAAAGAGTTACACAAAAAAGGGAAGAAAATGGACATCTTGATTCCATTACAGTCATTTCTCCACAAACAGCCTTTAAAGATAATAGCAAAGAAGCGTCAGTACGCTCCGTAGTAAACTTATTGCATTACGCGCTTTCTTTCAAAGCATTGTTGAGTGAGCTCATACACCAGTAACTACTGTTGTGTAGGCTGCGTTCACAGGCGCTGTATTTTGAGTTACTACTGAGTTTACTTTAGGGAGTGACATAAAAAAGGAAAGAAAACAGACTCATTTTGATTCCATTACAGCTTTTTCTCCACAAACAGCCTTTGAAGATAATGGCAAAGAAGCATCAGCTGGCTTTGTAGTGAACTTATTGCACTACGCGCTTTCTTTCAAAGCATTGTCGAGTGAGCTTTTACACGTCTTACTACAGCTGTGTAGGCTGCGCTCACAGTCGTGATGTTTGAGATACGACAGATTTTTTGTATGTACTTATTCCGAAAAGGACAAGAAAATCAGTTCGTTTTTAGGGTTCCGTACAAAAATTGAAAAACGGAACCCTTATAGGATCACTCGTGTGTCTGTCTGTCCGTCCGTCCGTCTGTCACAGCCGATTTTCTCCGAATCTACTGAACCAAATTAGGTGAAATTTGGTAAGATGGTGTAATCCTTTAACCCAAACACGGATGTGCACAGTAAATAAAGTTTTTTTTGAAATTAGGGTCATTTTTAGGGGCCCAATTACAAAATTAAAAAAAAAAAGTTTTGCTAACCTTACTGTGTCATATATCAAATGAAAGGGCTCATTATGAGGATGTCAAAAATATTTTTTTTTGTTCGGGTAAAATCAATACTTTTGATTTTATTCACGAAAGAAGGCAAAAATTGACCATTCCCCCCCCCTGAACCCCGAAACTATTGGGCCGAAAGTTTGAAAAAATTACAAAATGTAGTTCATTCCTTAAAGATTACAGGAAAAATAATAAGAATTATATCACTTGAAAATAAAGTGGTAAACTCACTATAATAAGTTCATCTAGGGAAATAGTTCACTAAAACACCACTAGATAGCGCTAGTCAATCGAATAAAATATTTTTGCACATTATGTGTGTGTTGTGTACACGAAGCATATTGTACGGAACCCTCATTGCGCGAGTTTGACTCACACTTGGCCGGTTTTTTTTTTCACTTAATCACCTTTTGCCCCTGGAAAAGGTAATTAAGTGGAAAGTAAAACCTTAAAATGCGAGTCGGACTCACGCACTGAGTATTCCGTACAAAAGTTTTTATTTTTTTGAAGTGAAATCTTCTTTAGGCGTTGGGCATTTTTGAGATGGGAAAAAACCATTGAACACACATACTCACTTGGTCACGTAGCCCATGGAACTCCGGGGAAGAATTCAATCTAATGACACCTCACAATTAAAATCGGTCAAGCCATTTACAGACATACTAACATAATACATACGCACGAAAAACATTTCCCTCCTTATGTGTCAGTCTGAGAAAAAGGCGAGCTCTCACAAAGCAGCGCGTTTTGCTTGTAATAAATAAAGCACAACAGTAGAGACCGCAGCTCAAATAGGAATCTATAAATTGTTACTTATTTCAGTTCTGTGTTCCGTAGCATTTTATATTTTAAACCTTTCTTTTGGTTCGTTCTATAGAGCAGGAAATGTGACTGTCGCTTGCGCGCTACAGTATTTTATTTTATTTGAAAAACAAACAGTTTTAATTATTTATTAAATAAACTTAGAATCTATTGAACATTAATAGTGACGCATTTTCTTATAACAAATATCACACGAAACAAGTGTGTCAGAGGGCGGCACCGTTCATTTCAAGTTTCGGGTTTCAAGGTAATTGTAGAAATGGAAAAATCTGCTATTGTCTACTTACTTGTAATGTAGGTTACATCAGAATTTTGTTAATTAACCTATTTACTGTAATTGTTCTACCATATCACAGCATATTGGCACGTTTTAGCGATTTTTTGAGCATGAACTGTCAGGGCGAGTATGCGACTTTCGCTTCCTAGCCGGGCGCGAGTTGACACACGGTATAATTATTAGTAAGGCGCGAGTAACATTTCCTGCTCTGTGGTTCGTTCGACCAGACTTCGCTATTCGCTGGTGAAGTAAAATGAGAATATTGAATTTATTCATCTGTTATTTTTACAATAAGTTTGCGGTCCGGAATCTAGAATCGCTTTTATTTCTGCATTATTTTTTGGAATTGGGATGTTTCGTTTGAAAGTTGAATTTTTGAATTCCAATATTTTGGTGGTTAGTTTTTGCTGTGGAAAGGAAAATGTACAGATCCTGCTTTTTTAATTGCATATTAAAATCTCGAGTAAGTAGCGGGACTCTAAAATCAGGATTTTTTATGATTTAAAAGATGACAAAGTTATAGTTTTGTTATCATAAATAGAGAACTGACTTGGAAAGTAAAACAAAAAGAATTCTGGTTACGGTCAAAGCAGTTTCTGTAAAAGCTGGTCGTAGCATGTCGACATGTCGGCCTGTAGCTGACTTCATACATGAATGACCCGTATTCAACATACAGTGATTGTTTAAAGTTTGAGTACGCTTTATCACGTCAAGTCAAGAAGCTTACATCAGCAAAACTAGCGACACCCATAATTGTATTCTTGCACGCCTTAATAAGGTTAAATTGTAAAAATCTACTTCGGTAGTTAATTTTTGTAGTACTTTTAGCATAACTTTTTATCATTTCAAATATAATGAGTACTCTTAATTTACCAAATACAAAATAATGAAAAGTAATACCAAAAATACTACAAGACTAAGTAATTTACTACCGAAGTACTGACGTAAGTTTCAATTTGACCTTATTTAGAAGTAAAAGAAATAAAATGAGGGGTGGCGCTAGTTGGCTCGCCTAAGCCCCTTAAGGTGAAAACTGTTCAAAGTTGCGCTCAGTGAACGCAGTGCATTGGCCATCGATCGCTTTGTTATTCTTAACTGCTTGCCGTGCGCTGGCTATTAAGAGGCACACTGTCTATGACTTAGATATCATTTATATAAGACTCTCCTCTCGCTTTCTTTTCTAGTTCTCTCTTTAAGCGGTGCTTCTGATTATAGTAGTTATCTGTACTCTCTGGTAAGGGAACGCTGTGTAGTGAAAGACGATATAGTGACTAAAGTTGAGAAAGGAATATTGATATGGTTTGGACATATTGCGAGGATGGATGCTAGGAAATTTACGAAAGGTATATATACAGCAGATATGGTTAGGACAGTCGATATCATACAGGCATGCATACTGCTCTAGGCCTCTCATTTATTTAGTAATTCTCATCTTCCATTCTCTTTCTCTCTTTTAGCGGCTTCTGATTATTAGCTATATAGTAGGAATCTGTCCACGCTAGCTATTATGATGCATGCACACTGCTCTATACCTGTACATATCATTTATATAGAAACTTTTCACTCACTCTGTTTCCTTCTCTCTTCTCTCTTTCTCTGATATAGCGGTGCTTTCGATTATAGTAGGTTTCTACTTTCTGTCCACTCTGGCTTTTATGAGGCGTCCACACTGCTCTATGCCTCTAGATAACATTGATTTAATAATGCTTCTCTTCCTATCGTTTATCCTACTCTCTGTTTCTCTCATTTAACGGTGCTTACGAATTTAGTAGGTATCTGTCATTGTATGTAAACAGGAAATTAGTTTACACTGTTCAGCAAAGTTTCACAGACATCTTCCGACTAGGGTCAATTTATCTTTAGAAATCAGTCTGCGATCCTCTCTCTCTCGTGTGTAGAAGTTCCATCGTGAAACTGTTGATTGAGACTCAGACCTATAAGTTAATACATGCTCTTTGAGTTAAATTAATTTGTGTGCTTCCGCCATCAGTTACTTCATGCAAACTTTTGACTGGCTGGCTAGCTGGCTAGCGTCCATCAACTACTGATATTCCCTTCATGCCCGCCACCAATAGTGGCAAGCCTATTCATGGCGAAAGGAATAGTAGAATTCCATAAATACTACAAGTAATTTAGTACTGTAGTGAAGTAGATTTTTTGAATATGATATTATTTAGGAGTCCTAGAATAAAATGGCGCTGATCTTAAGTGTCTTACACTTAAGTATAAGTACTTTAGTGTGCAAGTAGCTCTACTTGGGTACGTCAGTTTGTATCGCCGTCGTTTCCGGTCCATAGAGCAATCGGATCGCTCGGGCCGTCGAAGAGAGTTTATACTCAACTTAGTTTATATACAATTACAACATTATTTAGGTACTTGTCGTTTAAGCTTTTCCCAGGACACTGGCCAATTAACGTATTTTGTCAAGTTTATGTAATTAATAAACTTGACAAAATCCTAATATTATGGTGTGTATTAACAAAGATTTCAATTATGGCAAACACACAGCTAAGTAATGCTTTTTTGTACCCTAAAAAGTTAAACTAGCTCATTGCGATTTTCCCGCGACTTCGCCCGCCTTAATTATAGCCCATGCTACCCGGAGATAAATTACTTTTCTAAAGGTTTAAGAATTTAGAAAATCGGTCCAGTAGTTTTAAGCCTATTCAATGCAAACAAACAATCAAATCTTTACTCTTTTAGAGTCTTTATAATATTAGTATAGAAGTGTAGATTAACACACTCGATAAGAAAACAAATGATACTTGCTCAAAAAGTTCTTCAGCCTTAAATTAACTTTGATCCATTTTGTACAAGCTACATTAAATTTATAAATATATAGTTTCTATTAAGTCCAGTAGCTCAAATGTTAGTCACCGTAACTTAAATATTATTATAGCGAAATATAGGTAATGATTCAAATAAAAAAAAAAACTTGTCATAGCTTAATTTAAACTGTGCTGTGATTTTAAACTTTGCCATCAATTTACCAAATTCGTTGTTTATCGATATATATCTGGGTTTCCATCTCATTTGGCAGCTTCCCGAATTATTGGCCAGTCAGCCAGCAAATCTATGGATGTGATGAGATGTGAAATGAAACTCACTGCTTGCGATCTAAGCGCTATCATCAGCTAACCATACATATCACATAATGGTAACTCTTTAATCTTTGAATTGACTGTAATCTAAATAAAGCGTTTTTAAATTCAAGCGTTCCATATCATTTGGCAGCTTTTCCGAATTATTGGCCAGTCAGCGAGTAATTCTATGGATGTGATGAGATGTGAAATGAAACTCACTGCTCGTGATCTAAGCGGTTCCATCGTTTTTAACCATTTTGAATTATTATTTTACAGCCAAAGCGTTTTTATCGTTATATAGCGCGCATTCCATCTCATTTGGCTGCGTTTCCAATTAAACGGACAGCAGCGCGCGACGAGTTAAAAATGAAACTCAATGGTTACGCGGTTTAATCGGTATTATGCTCTACCATGCAATAAATACACAGTGAATTTTTTATCTTTTTATACTTGACTATATTATAAAGAGGACAGATTTGTGTGTTTATTTGTAACGGATAAACTTAAAAAAAAACTACTAGATTGGTTTTAAGAATTCTGTCACCTACCTGCGTAACATAGGCTATAATTTACGAGGAGATAGTCGCATGGAAATAACTTGTAATAATCAAAAACAGTCTGGGTCAACAATTTAAAGCAAATGCTTTGTTTATCCTTATATATCTGCGTTTCCATCTCATTTAGCGGGCCGGGCTCTCCCGAATTAGAGGGATGTCAGCGCGCGATGCTATCGACGCAGTGAGATATGAAATGAAACTCACTGCCCGCGATCCGAGCCTCAATGTGCTGTAGCATATATCAGTATGATGATCGGTCAGTGCCACAAGCATAAAAAAGTTGCAAACATAAAAGTCTAAAATAAATTATAAACTCACTATCCAGTTTATTTATTAGTTGGAATAACAGATGTTAGTCTATATATCATTCTAACTAATACGAGTTTAATAATGCGAAAGCCTTTAAATAAATACACTCAAACACCTCAAACAAAATACCATTATTTCAAACATTCATTTGTAAACGCTACGCTGTAATCCTTCATCGTGGAAACGACCTCTAAAGGGTTTTCAGTTTTCAACCGGCGATGAAATGATAGCAAGCGCACACTTATCAAAACATTTTGTGAGCACGTGTGCGCGGCGTGCGGTCACGAAGCTTTGTCCATTTTGTGAGCACGTGTGCGCGGCGTGCGGTCACGAAGCTTTGTCTCCGCCCGCCCGCGGCAACGTCAAAGGAGATTAGGTTCGTTTACACAATTGTCACCCATCCCCCCCTCCGCCCCTCCGCTCTCGACCTCGCCGGCCACACGCTCGGATTACCCGACCCCGACACACTAAACCCTCTCCAACCCGTGGCGTGTCAACTCGCAATCTCTGAACTGATACTTCCGCAGGATCAACTATTTAAACTCAGTCTTCCTTGTGTATGGACAAACAGTGATATAATTTAAAATGGCGTGGGGATATTGGTCGGCGTCTTCGGTGCTGCCGGACCGCGGTCGCAGCCCGCGCCGAGCTGGGACCTCGGCTGTGCATCAACATCCCAACCCACCGACGGCGAGAGAAGTAATGGAGACACATGATGAGAGTATAATCCATACGGCGTCAACATCTCGAGACAGCAGAGACCACTCCGCGTCTCCGCATTCATCATCAAACGGGGGCCACTCTCATCACCACGAAGTGCGACACGCGGTTCCGGCGAGCGCGTTGTTCGGGGAAAGTTATGGGGAGTTATCTAGAAGACCGTCTTTAGATCTGGGGTCAGTGCGGAGTGCGTTAGCCTCGTGTTCTGGTGGGGGGACGTTGAGTGCTGGGTCGACGTTGACGCGTGGGGGGACGTTGGCGGACTACCTGCCGCCGACGCCGTGTCCGCACCACCACCGGGTGTACGTGGACCACCACAAACACTATGAGCAGCCGATCCAGCCGGTGCACGTGGGCGTGGCGCATCACTCGCACTCCCACGCCTCCAGCAGACACCAGACGGACGACGAGGACGACCTTGAACCGGCTTACGCGACAGGTATGTTTGCTCTACATTAATTTTGGTTGTAAAGTTCGGATATAAGAAAGACGCCACTGCAGAAACTATTAACGGCAACACTTTTTATCGTGTCTTAAATAAAGAACTTAATTTTAAAAATTAGTTCTCTTCATAAACTTAATGGCCAGCGTGGATTTATTAACATCGTATTGATAATATAGTTATCCCGTTTTTACCGTTTAGGTACGGAACCATAAAAATATAATAGTCATTTACAAATCGGAAAAAATATCAGTAGACTTATTGACTCCGTAATAATATTAGTCTGTAGATGTAACACCTATAGACTGACTGACTATACCTGCTGGCTGGCGTCGCAAAAGAGGCCGCCCAAGGACAAGATGGTCTGATGTTCTATAGGCTTCTGACTCAAATTGGTTATCAATCGCAGGAGATAGAGATTGGCGGAAGAGAGGGGAGGCCGTTGCCCAGCTGTGGGACAGTATAGGCTAGTGAAACAAAGCTGTAACAAGTCGTGTATGCTACAATTTAGCAGACTTACATATACATACATAAATACGCGCAAAACATTACTCTCTTGGGTGGGTCAGTCGAGTAAAAATGAGGGCTTCAAAGGGCGGTTATCTGCGCCGCTGACTGGCCACGCTGCACACGTAATATCAGGTGAATGGGACGCGTAATTACATTTATCAGGCCACGGCCATTCATGAATTAACCACCTTGCGGTTTAAAACTGTTTTTTATTTTTTTAATAGCTTTTTTCCCCGGCTTTGCCCGTAGTTAAGATCCCTCGGGAACTCACTATAAACTAAAATTTCGCCCCAAATGTTGATCCTTCGGGAACAGTACTTTTTACTCCACACCTGAGACAACGTATGTTATCATAATTTTTAACGATGATCTGCTCTTTAGTTAAGGCTTAACAAAGAAACAAACCAAAGTGTATTTGCACTTTGCATTTTTAATTTCAAAGTTAGGATAGAATGGGTTCAGCGGAAGACCAGCGTTGGCTTTATAACCAACATATGCTGAGTTGGGACCTATTTGAAGACGTACACAGTGTAAAACAAGGTGTGTTAATTGTATATTGTTTTATGTCCTGTGTGTCTTCAAATAAATTAATCATTCATTCATTCATTCAAGCTTAAAAGCTCGTAGTAGAGGTAGTTAGCGGCTGACAGCGCCCCTTACAACGATATTTGTGAATTTAATTTGCGGCTACACTGGTAGATGACGCTGACGGTGAGTTTAAACTCGCCTTCCCCTTAATTTATTTTTACTTGACTTGCATGTTGTAAATGCAAACACAGAGATATTTTTTCCCTGTCAAATATTGCTAAGGAATACATAAAGCTGTAGCTGGTCCTCAGTATGTGTATACATTTAATCCACTCACATCACTCTGATTACGGGCGTTTCGAGCGTCAAAGTTGAGAGATTCTCCCGCCACATTAGGCGGCAAATGAAAACGCACAGCCCTGGGCTTCATTTCTACTAAAGATGTGCGAGGCTACCAGGCATTATGCGGAGGAAAGTATCCACCTATGCTATCAAAAAAGGGCTGTAAATTTTCTGTTAGTTGCAGTCCGATCCAAAAGCCGTAAGCCGAAACACACTGACACCCAAAGCTTCGTATAATATTAAGTACGCAGCGTTAGCTTTACAATGAGGCTGGAGTCCGTTGACGTAACGTGCTTGCACAACCTACGCCGCAGTCAAAAGATAGGTGCAAGAGCCTGGTGGCCTAGTGGGCGTGAGCAATTATTAGCTCTTACGCAGGTTAACCAACATCGGGCGCGGTCCCCACTTAGATGGGTGACCGCAGGTGCTATTATTATATCTCGAGCTCCCCCGTGCTTCAAAAGGCAGGTGGTTAGTCCCGACTGATGGTAGTCGTTAAGCTATGTTAGATGACTCTAGGCAGCTAGAAAAATCTGTCAATTACACGAAAAACAAAACAACAACATTGCTGCGCATATTCCTCGCATCCGCTCCTTTTCGCACAGCTTTGATGGAAAGGCAGCCTAAACAGGGCAACGCGAATACATTAACGGAATAAAACGGCAACTTTCCTAATTAATGTAATACAACACTCGCCAAGTCTACTAATGGCCAACTTTCTGAAGCCTGTAGCGAGATTGAAAATACTCTCGCTTTCAGTTGATAAACAGACTCGGATTTCGAGTAATGTAATTTCACTTTTTTAATTGTACAATTTTGAAACGTCCGCCGTCTCGAGTTTCGGCTCGAAACTTTCGAGTTGGATAATTTGTAAATTATTTACGGAGTTGTATCCGGTAATTCAAATATCTAGTTAATTTCAAATCCGTCCCATCAGATGTTCCCAGTTGCGTATTTAAGCTATGGTGTTTTGGAGTGCGTCCGTTATCAATCGGTTTACACCACTCATCACTATCAGTAATCACTAATTCACTTTTATGAGTATAACAAATGGCTGGGCTAGTGTGCGTATAAAACTTTTTGGACCAGCAGGCCGATTTTCTAACTCAGTGTACAACGATTTGATTGTCACTTTAGCATCCATTACGGTTTTCATATCCAAAATAAAAATAGTCATTCATACCGAACCCGTAATGAATATTCAAGTTACCATGAAATTAATGTACACCGTAGTTGTCAAAAGTTAGCAAAGGCTTGCAAAGCTGGCTCGACGCAGGCTCTCCTTACGTCATGATTTGCATAGGATGTTAATGTTGTTTTGAAGTGGATAAGTTTTTCATTTTAAAGGTGTAATTTTGTGAGAATGAGCTTATTTCAGTTTGTTAGATGTAAGGCTTATGAGTGAGATCGACAGTTCAAATCTGTTAGTACATAAGTAAACTATTTTTGTTTATAAATAAATGTTTGTATATAGGGTCACATGGACAAGAGTTGGATGCGCACATCGCAAGACCGGGTCTACTGAAAAAGCCGTGCCCATACCCAACGGTGGGTGAATACGGGCTGAGAAAGAAGAAAGGACAAACGCTTGTTTTGATAAAACACTTTTAAATCTAATGCAAGAAGAGTTCAATTAGAATGTTGCCTGACTCGCCCCAAAACTCTTGGCAATACCTATCTTAATTTCACTTTTACCGGTATTAAAATTAAAAATATTTCGTTATATTTCGTAGCACCAACCTATACTTTATACACTCAGTTTGAAATATTATACTTTTTATTGTTCTTCCTTCTACCCGAATTTCTAGTGATACATAGACGAATCCGCGTAAAACATACGGCTGTATAAAGAATACAGCCTACCAGGTTTTTATCCTCCTGTATGACAACCCCGGAAAGGAATTGAGAGGTTCTCTCAAAATCACTCTTCAAACACAAAGCAGTTGCTCTTTAGACGAAGTTCTGACGAAACTGTGTTTGTAAAATATGTTAAATGTTGGCTAAAAATGTCCACTCATTTACTTTTATATTGTTTGTATAATGTGCATTTCTGTTGTGCAAAGTAGGCCAGGCCACGGCAGCGGGCCTCTATGCACGGCAACTTTCAACACAATTATCTGTACACGTTGTATGTTCAGTAATGTATGCATTTAAACTATATTTTATAAAATGATGTATCAGATATTTTTAATTTAATTTATCCGACGTTGGTTGAGTTCTTATGATTAAGAAACCTTCGACACTAAATCGTTACAATAGTACATATGTCGCAGTCATCTGGTTAAATCTGCTATTTGATTGAATGACTAGCGCGTTCATTGAACGACCACGTTTAATTGAATGACTAGGCCTAACGTTGAACAAATAAGCGTCGCTCAACGTCCAACTAGTTAGCGGATTGTAACATAGCCTTTTGGAAAGAGCGGACATAGAATCAGTCAGGTGATTCAAATTTAGTTCATTTTTTTTCCCACTGTGTCGCTAGTAGTCACCAAAACAAATATGGCGTCAAACAGCTCGAACAGATGGCACGATGTTGATATTTTTTTCGATTAAATTTTCTTTAAAAGTGCGTTATTATGACATTATGGATTTACCTATTATAACGCCGCCGCCGGCTACTTTAAAAACTAAGAAAAATTAAATCATGCTACCACCAAATATTACAAAGTCAGCTAAGATTCAACGACTTCGCTAAATGACATTCATTCAGTCAAGACGTTAAACGTTACATTCAACGACTTGACGAGCTGTCCTTCAGTTATTCAATTGAACGTCGCCATTCAATGAACGCGCTAGTCATTCAATCAAATAGCAAATTCAACCAGATGACTGCGACACATACATTGTGTTACAAGGGAGGATTAGAAAGACTTTACCAAACGAGCGGTAGCTTTTGCTCAAATACTCTGGGTTAATCTTTCTTAGTTTAGAAATGGCAATGGCTATCTCCCACCTCCATCATCAGATCAGGACTTTGGTATCATAATATTCGTTGTCATTCAACTTACACACAAAATTCAGCTCAATCATTTACGAATAAATGCTTCACTTAGTTTTGAAAAGCCGGACCAACCTGTGATCTAAGATTTGATTATCACAGACTTTCAGAACAGGTATTTAACTTGTTCTGAAAAGCTTGTGAAAAAGTACTGTTTTCTAGATCTTCACTTTTGTGACCGAAGAGGGGGTGAAAGCTACCTCATCTTGTGACATAACCATTTGATAAAATCGCTTTACCTACCTAAGTACTGGTCCAAACGATTTAGAAAAAAGCAAAAATAACCATTTCATTCATCATTACATAAATATTTAAAACAGCATATCATGTAAACATGCAGTTTAGTTAACCTTAACATAAACAGTTCAGTCAACCGAGCACTATTCATGAATTCATGTCACCAGAGCTGTTTTGAACTTTTCAAAGGACATAAAGTGAATGGGAATGTCTATTCAGATATGGCTTTAAATAAAATTTGTAAAGCTACAAATGCGTTTCAGTTTCGTCCTCTATTTTCCTCCGAATAGTCTATGGTTTAAATAAAAAGGTGAAACTTTTCTTTGAATAATGAGTATAATCATTATATTTATCTTAAAATAATTAAATGAACAGTTTTAAAGTTAAGACTTCGAAAAAAAAGTATTTTTTTCTTGACTTTTATCATATACGTTCTAAATTAATCGGCCGGACATTTACTGCAGTGAAATTAAAAATGACCCAGCGACACCGTTATTAAAGGCTAGCGTAGTATACTTACCAGTAGGTCACTTTAGCTAATTGTTGGAATAGTGAGTAGTAGTGAGTGATGGATTTCAAAGCACAAAGGTACAGGTTGATTTTGTAAGCTTAATTCTCTAGAAATTATTGCTATATGCGACTTATTCCAAAATGGCCATATAATCAACGCAACTTTTGTTTTTTAAATATTGATTTTCGTTTGAAGCACCATTGGTTCGTCCTGCTATTTTTAGGCAAACTTTATCTTCAGTCCTACTTAAACTCACTTAGGTTTTTATGGATTTGTAATACGAGTAGTTGAGCCATTGAACTTAAGCGTTGCCTACGGTACGTTTTGAAAGGAAATTTATTTTACGCACGCTAAAGTTGTGAAACGAACTGCTATGGTTTTCCCGAGAGGCTACAACATGGGGTGGGGTTGTTCAAAAGCGGCGTGAAAAGATTTCTCATGGGTCGAAAACCCGCAAGTGGCACACCTGGTGTTGCAGGCGTCCATACGGTAACCACTTACCATCAGGTGGGCTGTATGCTTGTTTGCCTATGAAGTATTAAAAGAAGGAAAGTATGTCTATATTTCACGTCAATAATTGTCAATTCATTTGAAAGATTGGAATTATTATTTGGCTATGATGTAGAGTTGACAAACTACAACATTAACTATGGCGTCACCGCTAGCGTGTTCGGACTCATTCACAGGGCGATCTTTATGTGTTTAATTAACATAAATGGTATCGCCACGTAATTTGTGAAATCGTACGTTTTAAACATTTCCTAGTTTGTTCCGTGGACTTGATGCGATAGGCAGGTCAGATTTTGAGTAATTATTTGATTGAGATTTGTGTACACGATTCTTTGTAAATCGATATAAGTAGTGTAATAAATGTTGTCGACGAGCTCCGTGGCGCAGCGGTCAACACGCCTGCCTGCGACACGGATGGTCCCGGGTTTGATCCCTGGTCAGGTCAAGATGGAAAATTATCTTTTTTAGATTGACCTGGGTCTTGGATATAAGTATCTAATGTTAAATATAGAATCGTTGAGTTGGTATCCCATAACACAAATCTCGAACTTACTTTGGGGGCTAGCTCAACCTGAGTGAAAAAAAAAATTGTACATTTGTTACGAGTATATACCGTTTAAATCTTTAACCTTGCCACATTCTCGGACGTTCTACTGATCACACTGAACTACTTTCTCCAAGGAACATGGGTCGAATGAAATATAGACTTTAACAGATTTAGAGCGCTTGTAGACATCCGTTTTTTTTCTTACACCGGACCGGTGTCCGTCGCGCCGAGGGAAAGCGGTGGTGCATCCGGCGAAAATTGTTCGCCGGACCGATGTCCGGTGCATGTACATACATTCATTATAATTAATACACCAGGAATCCGACAAAAAAACACGGTCCGTTATCCGGCGAAAAAAACGGATGTCTACAAGCGCTCTTACGCGGTGTATGTGAGATGCATTGCGTAAGAGTCTGTTTTGTGGTTTCATAAATTTTTTATTAATTACCGAAAAATATTTGTACCAAAAGTTGACGTAACTGCTAGTAATAAATAACAAAATGCATTTAAAAGTCTTCGCATTTTTCCTCGTGTTTCATTTCAATTAAAAAATAACTACATTCCTTCTTGGAAAGTTTATTTATCTATACGAAAGTAAAGGCCAATTAACTTCCCGTTCATTATAAAAGTCGCAACCGGACTCCGGCAACAGGAAATATCTGGATTGAACCGAATAAAACCGATTCGTAATGGCAATAACGAGTTGAGGAGTAATTACAGTTTCCGTCAGCAAATGTCCTCATTGATTGTACACGAAATATATTTCAAATTCGACTCTAAGACGACTTTCTTTAAGTTGAAAATTGCTCGATGTTAATTAGTTTTTTTCGCGATTTCGACCTTTAAATTTGGGGCGGTAAAGTGTATTTTTCGACGGTTAAATTTAAGCACTTGTTGCTACTTGATGATATCGATTTGAGAACAGATTATGGTGGGTATCTGTGTGTTTTATCTTTTTAAATATCCGACCGATTCACGAATCGATTTCGCTATCGTGATTTAACTTAGACTTCGTCGTTTGCAGACTGTTTTAGGTATAACTGACATAAAATATGAAGCATGATTTTCACTGCACCTACTCGCTAACTCATGACAATAGGCATATAGAATAAATGATTTTTCGTGAAGCTATGGAAAAACATCCAAAAAATAAACACAAGTGTGACACGAATACTTTTCTGATGAAATTTTATTACATTGTATTAAGTCTAAATTTTTTCTCCAAAACTAAAGTTTAAAAAAAATCTACGAACTAAGTTTGTTTGTCTTTTCAACCAAAACATACGTCGCCTTCTTTTATAAACTTATAATAACTGATGTTTTTCCAACGCCTTATCTATTTGGCGAGCGTAGTGCCTCCCCCGTTTCAGGCTCCATAAATATTTGTATGAAAAAGACAAACATTTGTGCCGAATATTATGGCCCTCGACAATATTCGCTATTGGAATGTCAGCATAAAACTAGAATGGGCTGTGGGCGCGTAAACATATGTGGTATTTGCTGTGCTGACAGAATTATAAAGCTGCGAGGTGTTTACTTAGCTGCGATAGTTTGTCTATAGGCTAGCTAAATAAGTAGGCATATTGCAATGGTATGTTGGGCTCCTTGGCATAATGGCTAACGATAACGCCAAGATACGAAGACCACCGGGTTCGATTTCCGGCAAATACTTTTTACTTGATTTTCACAGGTATTTGTCCTTAAACTACCCAAGGAGGTATCAGATGAGAAGGAAGGTATGAAGAATGGTATCTTTTTTACTTATATTAAATTACTAAATTAATACCAATACAATAAATTAATACCAATATAATTATTATTAAATTACGAAATGTCATTGTTTTTTACACCTAAACATTGACAAGAGCCAGATTTTGAGTATAAGATGACCGTGTCGTTTATCTAGCAATTTTCCTGCGACTTGGTCCACGCAAATTATAGCCTATGTCACCCGCAGGTAAATAAGCTTTGAATAGGTGAAAGAATTTTGATAATTAATCCACTAGTTTCCGAGCCCATTCATTGCAAACAAACAAACAATCCAATCTTTCCTCTTTATAATATTAGTCAATTAAATCATTATTATTTTTTAGATCAAGATTAATTGTTACTTTTTAAATAGTGTTGAAAATATCTCTATAAAATTATCAAGACGCCCATTTCCACCTCTAGAGATAATTGTACCTACACGTTGTATCCAATCTTTAAGTTCAACATTCTGGTCATCTTACGTCTCCAGGTAATACGGGATAATCTCCGAACTTTATTTCGTATTCAGAGTGTAGTGCGCCATTCGTTAGTAGACCCTACGGCATTGAATGATGCTCGACCCGCCCCACCCCTGGAGGGGAAGGTGCAGAATACACAATTCGCAAAATGTTAATGAACCAAACTGTTCTTTAGGCTTGAAAACTGACACTTTCTAGTGTAGGCTTCTTACATATTTCATTTAAAAAACAATTTGCGTGACTCATGACATATTTGTATAAACTTACGTGTCTTAACTTTTTGAATTTTGAACTTTGAATTTTAGAAAGAGCGGCAACTCCAAATACAATCATACTACATACTTAGATGGAGGCTCCAGCCACATGTGACGACCATTGTAAGTGATTGAATAAATTTCATCCCTATGATGAAAAAGAATAAAGACTAAGAAGTCTTTATTAGACTATGCCTTACCAATTCGGCCACCGCGGTTCAAACCTACACGTTGAACTTCACCATATCCCATTCCTATATATCAGAATAGCATTATGAACGCATAAAAGTACCTTATTGTTACCAAGCTAACTTTGTTTTCATCACACTTATTGCTAATTGCACATTTTGCGCCCCCAACCTCCGGTGGGTCGCCCGGCCTGCGCAATGAGAATTTTTAATTTGCTGAAAGTATCCCAAGGTCGAAAGTATTAGGGTTGAGTTAACCCTATTTGGAATAATTGTTTCTTTTATGAATGAAAATCTAATTATAATTTGGTGTTTTATTTGATGTAATGTGATATTAAGGGCGTTGTTTATGGAATTGCTTTTTGTGTTTTCATTTCATATTTAAATTCTTTTGTTTTATTTATTTAATATTGAGTTTACTTGATTGGACTGGAATTTGCTGGGATATATAACTCATTTGAATTTGGCATAATTTCCTTTGTAAAATTTTTACTTTCTTTTACGATGAATTCGGTAGTGTGGTTACTTCAGTCTCAGAGCAAGGCCATCACCTAGAAAGTACTTCTTTTTTACACTTATCGGCAGTTAACAATGAAAGCAGAAGACAGGGCCACACATCTAATATTAAACATTTTACTTACTACTAATATTAAACTGTTTACAAAACAGTCGCATATTTTTCATTATCAATAATTGCTGCTTTTTTAAATCATGGGTTTACAGACATCTGCTGCTTTTGGTTAGAGGCTTCCATCACCACAGAATGATGTTTCGGGAGGTTTATTAAAGAAACCAAAGAATGTAAACTAGCAATAGCATGATGTTGGCAAAATGTACAATGACACATATTTAAATGTCAGTAAACTTCTACTGACTTTAATATTCTTACAAAATTGTTGACTGGCCCTTTTGTCTCACAGTAAGGCAACTGATGAATTGAATTAAGGACTGTCGTCTGAAGTGTAGATATGTTCTGACAGGTGTCCATGGATCGCTGTACGCTTGATGAGATTACTGGAGCTTTTTCACGGCTTTTAGGCGAGTTCGAAGTGCTTTCGTTTCGAAAATTACCAAAGCAATCTACTCTCTCTCTCTGAGCATATTCCCAGTTGCATAAGATCGTTGGTACTCGAGATCCGCTATTAGGACAGCATGTATAATTATAATATACTGTTACGATATATGACTTTATGATGTGTAAAATCTTACCTTTCGCTTTCTTGCAATCTGTGGAAGTGATTTCGTGAAATGGGATTTAATACGTGGTACAGGAAGCCAGACGTCAGATGGTACCAACCAATTCAAAAATAACTGTCAGATGTTACACACCACCTGCGACTACTGTAAGTTGGCAGGGTCGCCATGTGATGTATGTAGCGAATTATCACTCGCTACATACATCACATGGCTTGAGTATTGCGTTAAGAGTCCTTTATTTCATCATTCTACAAACTGTATATAGTCAAGACTTCGAGCAACACGGAAGGGAGTAGCCATACGCTGCATTCCCCTCTGTCAAGGTACAAGCCAAAATTAGGCATATGCATGTCTATGTGTTAGTTGTGTGACTCATCTGTACACAAATTATTTTTTTCTTTTTTATGTCATTTTTTGTGACAATGTCATAATTACTATCAAGTGACAGTTTAAGTTTTGTATGTAGGTGTGCGGAACTAAACTTGTGTGCACATTTCCCCCCGCAAAAAACGCCAGAAAAATTGTCATAGTAAATTGTCGCTTTGCCCACTCCCTCCGTCCGGTACGGAGGCCGTGTTGCTCGAAGAGTCAAGACCTTAAAATATTATAATAATATATATAATAAATATATATAATAATATTTTACTAAGGTGAATTTCTGTCTGTTTTGTCGTCAAGTAAGACAACTGATGAATTGAATTAAGGACTGTATGTTCTGACAGCTGTCCGTGGATCGTTGTGCACTTGATACGATTACTGGAGCTTTTGCACGGCTTTTAGGCGAGTTTAAGGAGCTTTCATTGCGAAAGTTACCCGAAAAAGCCGACATCAGATCTTAAGTCAAAATCATATTTATAGCCACGTTTATCAAGAAGGTGAGCAATTGAAATGAGAATCCAAATGGATACTAAAAAGTTCAAAGCTACCTGTCACCCCGATGCTAAGAGATCTCTTTCTTTTCGTGTTAGTGGCAAACCAATTATTTTTTAATTGTATTTTTAACTCCCAGAATTCAGCCACTTGGATGGCCTTAGTATCAGCTGTCATCAGATCAACCAATTTACAGGAGCAGGTGCATAAAAAGCAGGACAACAAGTGGGACATTGTTTGAGGAATCTACATTCGCCCAACTGGTCAAAGTTGGTTGTAAACTCCAATCTAGGTAGACAGTTTTTCCTTGCATCGGCTGACCTTACTCCGAAGGACTTCCAAGTATTCATGTCTAGGTGGGAGTTCCTAAAACAGTGAAAGAGATTTACTTATAGGAACAGATTCACATCTGTATTCTGTAAATGCGAGAGACAAACCTATTTACTACAGATCTATTATTATTGTTCAGTGTTGGCATATATTCTTTTATTTTTTTTCGTTTCGTAATGGCAACACTTGACGTCCGTTTCCGTCATGACGCGTCTATTCGTAATTGTCACTTAAAATACCTCTCGATCTCTCGTTGGACGTTTAAGGCCTTAACGCGGCGTTCATTTTTTACGTTAATTTGTCGAATTCAGTTAATATTTGAGTTTAATCTTTCGTAAATAAGCCTTGTCGTTGTGTAATAATACTATTGAAGTGTGGATTTGGCGGTGAAGAAGGGCGCTCCCAAGGTTTGCTGTATAAGACAGGAAGGTAGTAATTCTCTGGTAAGATCTGGCGCCAGTACAGAGGTCTCCGCAACTCCTGTACCTGTCTGAGCTGAAGAACATCGCAGCACGAGCTAAGGTTAGTGTCCTAATTCATTTGTCTAAAGTCTACACTTCTGTTTTATTGTACAAAATTTCTCGAATTAATTTTCATTCTACCTACTTATCGTAAAAGCTACAGTCCACTAATATTTCGCTTTCGAAACCCCACATTTTTGGTCCATTCGGCCGGATATTAACTGAAAAGTGCCTTTATCGTAGTTCTTTAAATTATTTCCAGCATATTTTCGATTTTCGTAAAAATTAATTTGTCATTTTTTAGTAGGTGACTTATTATCTGTGGTCACTGTATGAACAAAACGCGGTTTGGTTTTGGTCGGTTGGTAGCGCTGACATTCAATTGTGACAGACGTGTTGCGGTGACATTGTGCGTCAATCTGCCGGTTTAAACAAGGATAATTAATATTTATTTTCGCTGTTTTCGTTGTTGTTTGCTTGAATCATTGATATATTTCGTTTATTTGAGCAATAATATCGTGTACTTGTTTGCATCAATAATGCAGAGTGACGGACAACTCACTGCAGATGCCAATCTGGTAGCGAGAGATTATGCGATGCTAAGATTGGAATTTATCGAGGCCTCGGATCTCCTCGGATATACAGAGCAAGACTTGAGGGATTTATCGAACGAATTTCGCGATGCCCAGGTTAAAGTGTTGTGTTCGTTGCCTCATAAATCTGATAGGAAACATGAACTCAGTGTAAGCACAGTCTTTGAACAGAAGATGAAAGAAGTGAAACGACGATTGCTTGAGCTAATAAGACAACAGGACACGAAACCATCTATCCCACCGTCCACAGAGATGCTGGCTAAATTGCCAAAAATTTCCATCAAACCTTTTGATGGACGGTTGGATAGTTGGGTGTCGTTTAAAGAATTGTTTGACTCCTTAATTCATAAAAGAAGCCTAAGTAGTGTCGAGAAGCTCCATTATCTTCTGTCCAATGTGCAGGGCAATGCCTACAACTTAATTAAATCGTTTCCTCTGACTGAAGAGAGTTACATGCTGGCGTATAACACATTAATAAAATATTATGACAAAGAATGCCAGATTGCAATGTCATATTATGACAAAATAGTACACTGTGATCCCATCAAGACTAAATCTGCCGTGGAACTAGAGCGGGTATATAGAATATTTTCGGAAAATTTATTAGTATTAGAAAAATATAACTTGCCTGATAAAAATTTTATGTTATTTTATTTACTTTGGTTAAAATTAGATAAATATACTCGTGAAGCCTTTCAATTAGAGCACAATTGTAATAAAATTCCAAAATTTGAAACATTACAAAAATTTATCGAAAAACATTTTAGTGCGTTGGAGGTTATCAATAGTAAACCTTCGGGTTCTTCCAAAGTTACCGATGCAAATAAATTAAGGTCTAAACCTGCTCTGGTAGTTCATTCTGTAAAATGCACATACTGTTCAGGAGAACATAAACTTGCAGTATGTGAGGAATTTAAAAAATTAGATGTCGATTCTCGCTTTAAATTTGTTAAGGGTAAAGGGTTATGCATACTCTGCTTCTCGTGTGACCATAGGGTTAAAAGCTGTCGAGAACCCACTCGCTGTGGTGTTTGCAAGTTTTCTCACAACACCTTGTTACATTTTGGAAAAGCTCCATCTGGACCCACCGTTCCCGTGAATGGAAACTCAAACAGTAGTGCCGTGTTGACATCACTGTCCAATGATAGTGCATCACTGTTTGCAACCGTTCAACTATTGTTAAAGGATAATTTAGGGAATTTCCATAAAGTTAGAGCTTTACTCGATTGTGCTAGTGCTTGCAATTTTATTTCAGAGCCATGTGCTAAGCGCTTAGGACTAGAAATAAATTGTAGTCAACAGTCAGTCAGTGGCATAGGTTGTTCTACTGCTACACCACTTGGTCGCTTAGAATGTGAGATAAAACCGTTGCACCATAATTCTAATTTTAATCCTACACTTGAGGCGTTGGTTTTGCCGTCTATTTGTGATGACCAGCCAATTGATCCTATCGACTTTTCGGGCTGGTCCCATATTAGAAAATTACCTCTTGCTGATCCTGAATTTTCGGTCTCGGGGTCAATAGACATGTTGCTAAATGTAGACATATTCGCGTCGTGTCTGTTACCTGGGCTCATGCGAGGTAAGCCAGGCCAACCAATCGCCCTCAATACTATTTTCGGTTGGATCGTTATGGGAGGTGGTGGCACTTCTTCTCATAATGATCATTTTCGTTGCCTTCTCGTGTCGTTGAGTGGTGGTGATACCCCACTCTCAAATTTGTCGTTGGGTAACTCTATAAAGAAATTTTGGGAGTTAGAAAATGTTGATTCTCAAAAAATATACTTGTCGAAAGAGGATCAACGTTGTGAAAACTACTTTGTCGAAACTCATTCTCGTAATACTGCTGGTAGGTATATAGTGCCTCTGCCTTTTGTCGATCCGTTGTCTAAGCCGGTGTTTTATGGCTCCCGTGAGATAGCACTCAAGCGATTCCAGTCATTGGAACGCAAGCTCAGTGGCAATCCAATATTAGCCGAAGCTTATTGCTCTTTCATGGAAGATTATGAATCATCTGGTCATATGGTCAAGGCAGAGCCTCCTTTGTCGAATGTTGGTAATTTTTACTATATACCACACCATGGTATTTTGCGGCCTGATTCCGTCTCCACTCCTCTTCGTGTCGTTTTTGATGCTAGTGCCAAGGATGCCCGAGGTGTGTCTCTAAATGAGGCCCTTCTGCCTGGGCCTAAGCTCCAAAAAAGCATTTTTGATTTGCTCATTCGTTTTCGTTGGCACGCCGTTGTTTTCACTGGTGACATCAGACAAATGTATCGCCAAATATTAAGTACTGATGGTGATACTGAATATCAGCGGATTTTGTGGCGACCCTCTCCTGCCAGCCCTTTGCAAGACTATAGGCTGTGTACGGTGACATACGGAGTGTCGTCAGCCCCATTTCAAGCCCTTCGTACAATTGTTCAGTTGGCCAAGGACTCTTCTGAAAAATATCCTCTCGGCGCCGAAGTACTTTCTCGGGACATTTACACTGATGATGTCGTCACCGGAGCAGAGTCTCTTGAGAAGTCCTTGTTGATTAGATCAGAATTAACCCAAATGTTGTCGTCAGCGGGATTCCATCTTAGAAAATGGACCTCCAATGAACATGCCTTCCTCAGGGACTTGCCTCCTTCTGAGTTATATTCTGAGGACTTCAAATGTTTCGTAGAAGCTTCTGACTTGTCGCTAAAAATTCTAGGGCTTCGGTGGGCACCTCAGTCTGATTCGTTTACGTTTAATGTTAGTGGTAACGACGGTCGCAGATGTACGAAGCGTACAATACTATCGGAAATCGCTCGGATTTATGACCCTCTGGGTTTTCTCGCTCCTGTGACTTTCTACGCCAAGTACATTATGCAGTTACTGTGGGCAAGTGGTGTCAATTGGGATGATGATGTCCCTCAAAATATTTCGCATGAGTGGTTACGTTTTATGTCGCAACTATCGTCGCTGTCGTCGGTTTCGATTCCTCGTCGAATGCTCTCGTCTTTCGTTGGTTTTCAATTTCACGGCTTTTGTGACGCCTCAGAGCGCGGTTACTGTGCCGTAATATACTGTCGTATTATAACTTCGGATGGAAATTGTTCCGTTTGTATTTGTTGTGCAAAATCTAAAGTTGCACCTCTTCGCAAGTTGTCGATCCCTAGGCTGGAGCTTCAAGCCATGGTGTTGTTGTCGGATTTGATGAAGTCTGTCATGGATGCCTTACAACCCCTTTACAATGTCCAGGAAGTCTTCGCTTGGTCAGATTCAAGCGTTGCACTTGCGTGGATCAAGTCATGTCCGTCAAGGTGGAAGACTTTCGTGGCTAATAGAGTCAGCCACGTTCAAGAAATTATTTCTCCAGACTCCTGGCGGCATGTAGGCACGTCGTCAAATCCTGCTGATTGTGGATCCCGTGGTTTGTTTCCCTCTGAAATTGTCGCAAATGATGGCTGGTGGAAAGGTCCGTCATGGCTATCAGAGCCCATGGATACTTGGCCTATTTCTTCGTTATCGGTTGACCAAGTTGACTTGCAAGAGGAGCAAAAGATTTGCAGCCTTTTCGTTTCTGTCGATGAAGATGTAGTAGAGAGTTTGATCAATAAATTTTCGTCTCTATCTACACTCAAACACGTTTTGTCGTACGTTTTTCGTTTTATCGCAAATTCCAAATTGTCGTCGTCTCAAAACAAAATTACCGGTCCTTTACAAATTGGTGAAATAAATAAAGCGTTCATATTTTTAATAAAATATGTCCAGCAATCTGCCTTTTCGCAGGAGATTGCCTTCTTGAATAAAGGACTCCCTAATAACCTTTCGAAGAGTTTACGCAAGTTGTCGCTCTTTCTCGATAATGCGGGTCGCTTGAGGGTGGGCGGTCGCCTGGTTCATGCTGACGCTCCATTTGAGGTCAAGCATCCCTTGTTGTTGCCACGAACTCATCGCCTCACCTCACTCCTTATCGAGGAATGTCATAGCAAGCTAATGCATCCTGGTGCACAAACTTTACAGAATATTCTTGCGCAAAATTTTTGGATTCTTTCGCCGAAACGCGCTATCCGCTCTGTGATCGCAGGATGCTTAAGGTGCTTTCGGGCCAGTCCAAAACCGACTCCTGCACCTTTAATGGCTGCTTTGCCGGCTTATCGCGTAAACCAAATTAAGGCCTTCTCCAACGTTGCCCTGGATTGTGGCGGCCCTTTTGATATCGCTATGGGTCGTGGTCGCGGGGTGAAGACCTTCAAGTCTTACATCTGTGTTTTCGTTTGTACTAGTACGAAGGCCGTGCATGTAGAGCTCGCTTCAGAGTTGACGACAGAAGCTTTCCTGGCAGCGCTCAGGCGATTTATCGCGCGGCGTGGTCGATGCTCTAACATTGTGTGCGACCAAGGTCGCAATTTTGTCGGTGCTAGTAATCATTTTGAGGCTTTGATGCAGAGGGCTGCTAACTCTGAGGAAGTAAAATTCTCGTTCAATCCTCCTGGTTCCCCCATTTCAATGGACTGGCAGAAGCCGGGATAAAGTCTTTTAAAACTCATCTCGCTCGGGTTATTGGTGCCCAGCGGTTGACTTATGAGGAGTTCTATACCGTACTTACTCAAATAGAGGCCATGTTAAACTCTCGCCCTCTCACTCCACTTAGTTCCGATGCTAACGATTTGTCGGCCTTGACGCCCGGTCATTTCTTGACTTTGGAACCATTATCGTTTCCTCCAGAGGAAAATTTTCTGGATAAGAACTTGACCGTTCTACAGAGGTGGAAATTAATTCAAAAAATTCATCAAGACTTCTGGAATAGGTGGCAACAGGAATACATTCATACGTTGCAACAGAGGGCAAAGTGGACTAAATCTCACGCAAATCTTTTGGTAGGGACTTTAGTTTTAATAACAAACGAACAAACTAGTCCACTGCACTGGAACTTGGGACGCGTAGTGGCTCTGCATCCGGGATCTGATGGCATCTGTAGAGTAGTAACAGTCAGAACTGCCTCTGGAGAGTATCGACGACCAGTCGTTAAGTTGTGTCCGCTACCTATCGACCACAACTAACCGTTCTTGTCGTTATCATTTTCGTTATAATTGTATGTATTTATGTTTATTCATTTCTTTCGATTACGTATTGATGTATGTTTGTTATCGTAGTTAAAATACAACGTATTTTGGTGGGCGGAATGTTCAGTGTTGGCATATATTCTTTTATTTTTTTTCGTTTCGTAATGGCAACACTTGACGTCCGTTTCCGTCATGACGCGTCTATTCGTAATTGTCACTTAAAATACCTCTCGATCTCTCGTTGGACGTTTAAGGCCTTAACGCGGCAACGTTCATTTTTTACGTTAATTTGTCGAATTCAGTTAATATTTGAGTTTAATCTTTCGTAAATAAGCCTTGTCGTTGTGTAATAATACTATTGAAGTGTGGATTTGGCGGTGAAGAAGGGCGCTCCCAAGGTTTGCTGTATAAGACAGGAAGGTAGTAATTCTCTGGTAAGATCTGGCGCCAGTACAGAGGTCTCCGCAACTCCTGTACCTGTCTGAGCTGAAGAACATCGCAGCACGAGCTAAGGTTAGTGTCCTAATTCATTTGTCTAAAGTCTACACTTCTGTTTTATTGTACAAAATTTCTCGAATTAATTTTCATTCTACCTACTTATCGTAAAAGCTACAGTCCACTAATATTTCGCTTTCGAAACCCCACAGATTAACTAGAAAGAAAAGTAACCCGACCGAAACAAATGAAGCAGTCCCCGTGGGTCGCCGGAGCACAGTCGTGATTTTTCACAATTAACGGGTTATAATTAGAGAGGCGGCACGTGGCGTCTTTATGGCCCAATCAGTTGCTGCGGAGACTACGAAAGGTGAATACTAAGTATTAATCCCACAGCTGCAGAAGCACGGATCAGTGTTCGCCTTCTAATACACTCCCACCTGTAGTTTATGTAAATAGAGTAGAATAGGACCATTAAAGGGTTACCCGTTGACGTAAAAGGCGACTTAGGGAATATAAGCTAAACAAAGCTTACACACATCAAAGAGACCAGCTTGGAGAGCGTAGGCCATATTCTCTGACTGCTCTGACTAATATAATATGGCTTTGGTTGTACAGAGAGGGTCGAGCTCCTGCTGTGGAGACTAATGAAGGCCTGATGATGAAAAAAGGAATTAATAATATGTAATGTGTAATAAGCTGGGTAGAAAAGAGTTACTAATGAATAGGTTCTAAAAAGGGTAGGAGAAAAAAAGGCACATTTTGAAGACCATTGAAAATAGAAGAGGAAAAATGATGGGACACCTATTACGGCACGACAACTTGGCCAAGAACATAATAGAGGGAAAAATAGAAGGCAAAAGGGGCCGGGAAGGCCGAGACATATCTTCATAAAACAAATAAAAGAAAAAGTTAATGTTGCTACGTACAGAGAAGTGAAACAACTGGCGGAAGAAAGAGAGGAATGGAAGAAGCTCCACCGACAAGAGCCCAGCTCTTAAATTTGATGATGATGAATGTGTAATACCTGACCAAGTTCGCAGGGAAACGCTGAATGCAGGCCGCTTCCGACCTATATTTTTTTTTCCTTAGGAGAGGCCTATCTCTAGCAGTGGTATTCTTGTGGCGGATATAATGATGATGATGATCGTGTAACAATCGTGAAAACGTAAGAAAGAAATACTCTGTAACATTTCAATGTAGTATCGACGTGTACGACTGTACGTCTCATAAGTTAGCCAGCGGCGTAATTTAGTAAACGTCTGTTGCGGGAACTAGAACGTAATAAAAGTTGCCGGCAGTTGTTCAGACTAAGCGCTGGAAGTTGCGAATAAGTTGGCGTGATGAGCTTCAATATATCAGACGAATATCTCGCTTGCAAAGAGCCGCTGTAAGAAACTAAAAATGGACGTTCATTTTAAAGAACTTGCGATAGAAATACTCTTACATTTTTTTTATTAACAGCCATGATTAGCGATATGGTGGGCTTATGGAAAAAGAGAAATAAATATCATCATATTCCATAATCAATGTATTCCAGACAGATAGCTCTACGCTATTTATTTCAGAGTACTTTTATTAAAAAAGTTGATGTAGGTATAAAGACGTTCTATTCATCTGCGATAAAACGCGACAAAGATGTGTTTTTCACCTATAAGCCATCGCCGTTACTACGTAAATCCTCACAGTTATTTAATCAAAGAAAAAGCTGGACTTTTACACTTTGACATTTAACCCAAATCACAGACTTCCGGGAACCTAGACACATCAAAGGCCCACGCAAAGAGTAATGGTATTATTACCGTACGAAAATAGGCAAGGACCACACCTTCAAAGGATAACGGCCTTTACACAAATAAATGGACACAGATGTGAAGCTCACAACAACACAAGGCGTATTGCAAAGTACTCTTTTTACGTTTTACCTGCGCTTTAAATCTTTCAGGACCTTAAAAAATTGGCAATTAAAATATATCCATCTTCATGAGTATGGAATAAAACTTTCTTCTTACATAATCAGTATGGAATAAAACTAGGTGAAAAAGTCGGTTAGTGCCGCGATGATAGCGTTTGTTGTTATTAAAACAAGTCACGCAAATTCTTTATTTTTTTGGGGTTACCATACTTAGTTTCGGGCTTTTCAAGAATGCTTTTGAGCGATGTTGATTGGTCCTTTACTACAGAGTACGTATCCAATTTTACAACTGTAAAAATGGATACGTACTCTGTAGTATTTACTTATAACGTGATAGTCGGATTGATGATGGTCGGTGAGCTGAGAATATATTCGTTTGATTAGGAAGATAGAGTTTGACACTCAATGTTGTGATCAACTCACTTTCTGATCAATATAGCCGCTTGACAAAGGAGAATATTTTAATGTTTTATTTCTACGGTTCACCCTCAGGACGCATCTATCATTTTATCTATGTATAGATGGTAATATCGTCTTCGAAGAAGAGTTACTCCTGTAGTGCTTCACTTTGTGCACTTTCTGATCAATACTGCCGCGGGACAAAGGAGAACATTTCAATGTTTTATTTCAACGCGGCGCCCTCGCGACTTCGCATCTATCATTTCTTATCCATGCATATATGGTAATATCGTCCTTTTAGAAGAGTTACTTCTGTAGTGCGTCTACTTTGTGCTCTTTCTTATCAATACAGCCGCGTGACAAAGTGGAAGATTTCAATGTTTTATTTCAACGCGGCGCCCTCGCGACGTCGCATCTTTCATTTCTTATCCAAGTATGTGAGATAAAATTGTCTTCTAAAAAAAATTGCTTCTGTAATATATCTACTTTGTGTACTTTCTGATCAATACAGCCGCGTGACAAAGTAGAAGATTTCAATGTTTTATTTCAACGCGGCGCCCTCGCGACGTCGCATTTAGCATGTTTTATCTATGTATAGATGGTAATATCGTCCTTTAAGAAGAGTTACTTCTGTAGTGTGTCTACTTTGTGCACTTTCTGATCAATACAGCCGCGTGATAAAGAGAACATTTCAATGTTTTATTTCAACGCGGCGCCCTCGCGACCTCGCATCTATCATTTCTTATCTATGTACAAATATAGAATAAATCTGGGATGGACGTAATATTTCTGATATTTTTCCTGTCAGAAGGATTTCTCTCGGGTTCAGGATGATGAGGAATTTACGTATGATGTATGTGGGTTGGTATTTTCTTTTTTTATCCCTACGAATAATGTTAGATAATGTTATAGTAGATAATTGCATTTCGTTAGAATTTTTTTACTAAAACTTTTATTCTAGACGAAGTAAAAGAATACTCTAACAACACTCACAAACGAACAACTAAGTATTTTAAACCTTCAATATTTACCCAAACAGCGTCTACAATGCTGCCTGGGATTAATTTCACGATATACAGCTTCCAATGATGCTAAACGTGGCCTGTAGTTTTATGACCTCGGGCTCTGTCTACCCCGCAAGGGATAAAGACGTGATAGTATGTATTTATGTGTGTATGTACAGCTTCCAAAGAACTGCAGCTAACATCGGTAAACTGATGACAGGTTTAGACCCTCGAAACACATCATCATCATCAAGTCTTTTTCAGTCTCCACTGCAGGAGCACGAACCTCTCTTTTAACAGCAATTGGGAAGCACCATAAGTCGCATGTGGTTCCTCTGCTAGAACAGAGAACCACATTCTACGTACAAATTGTATTCCCATTTCTTCCCGCAGCCACGTATTTGCTGTCGTAACAATGCGATACCGCAACAAGATAATGTCTCGTATCTAAGGGAACAAAATAAAGGTATCTGGGATGATTCTTGATCGGATGGATTGTGGATGAGAAAATACCATCTTGGGAATGAATTAACCATAATATAAGACACATTTACCCGATGCCACAACTTCAACCACGAGATAAGCTGTTGAAGATGACACCTCTGACCACCTAGGACGCTATGTACACCTAATATTTCGACACCAAGCTAAACAAAAAAAAAATTATAAAACCGCAATTTGGAAACACCTTAAGTCTGATTCGCATGTGGTTTCCCTAGAACGAAGAACCACATTCTACGTACAAATTGTATTCCCATTTCTTCCCTCAGCCACGTATTTGCTGTCGTAACAATGCGATACCGCATCAAGATAATGTCTCGTATCTAATGGAACAGGATAAAGATATTTGAGATGATTCTTGATCGGATGGATTGTGGATGAGAAAATACCATCTTGGGAAAGTATAACCATAATATAAGCCTTTATTCAGACACATTTACCCGATGCCGCAACTTTAATCTCGAGACAGGCTGTTGAGGATGACACCCCTGACCGCCTAGGACCCTATGTTTACCTAATTTTTCGACAACAAGCAGAACTAAAACATTGATAAAATTTTCTGAACAGCAATTTGGAAGCACCATAAGAAAACCACATTCTACGTACAAATAGTATTCCTATTTCTTCCCTCAGCCACGTATTTGTTGTCGTAACAATGCGATACCGCATCAAGATAATGTCTCGTATCTAAATTGGAGTGTCCCACGCTCGCGTTTGTAGGTCGACAACTATATTTTAATTAACTGCTGTTTTGTAAGTTCCATACTTGTTTTTCAGCGAAAATGTTTGTTTTAGAATCATAGATATTTCTGACTTTGATTTTTCATTGCAAATATAAGAAATTTTAGTAAGATTACCTAAAATACTTATAATTTTGTCTCAGCCGTAAGAAGTCAACTGTTGGACATTTTTTTTTAATAAATAAATATATAGGGACATATCACACAAATTGAGCTAGCCCCACACTAAGTTGTGAACTTATGTCGCAGGATACGATACTATATTTTATAATATATACTTATATAGATAAACATCCAAGACCCAGGTCATACTGAAAAAGATCGTTTTCCATCATGACCTGACCAGGGATCGAACCCGGTGTCGCAGGCTGGCGTGTTGACCGCTGCGCCACGGGCCTTCCCAAAGATTTTCACCATTAGGAATTCTGATTCTGACATTAAAATATTCCCAGGCTGTTCAAATCACCCACCATATGCATGAAAACAGACATACTGTTTTATTGTTGCCTACTGTAACTTAATTTTTTTTTCCGATTTTGAGATGTGAGGTGTCTTAAGATTTGTATTTTTCTCCGGAGTGTCATAGGCTCTGTGACATCAGAAAAACATTAATTTTCGAACGTAAACTGTCAATAATGCAGTCTGGTATTTTATTTTATGAAAAAATCTTCCTGATAATCAAATGAAACAATCTTTTGACAAATGACAAACTCAAATATTTTGTCAAACCCCAACAACATTACTGTCAAACACAAAACGACATTATAACGTTTTAAATAAACATCTCCATAATCCACACCGAAACTCAAAAAGAATTTTTGTTGTCAATATTTTCTCTAGAAAAGTAGGTTAACAAGTGTGCAACTTTAAACCTTACTGCCTGGAGTTAAGAGTCAAGTTATAAACGGGTAGGAGTAGAGCCCTCCTGTAGAGTACCACCTTACAATTTGCATATTCAAAGACTCTCGATACGGTAGTGTCGTAAATTTGTGTCTACACCTCAAGAGCGGCGGCGCGAATAGATTTTTCCAAAGTCCGTGACAGGAGAGAATTTTCTTTTGGGACGTTTTAAAGAACGAATAAGTAAATAAAAATACTTTATTGACTTTTAATATATAACATAATATAATATAAGTCAATTAGTTCCTTTTTGGTTCGAGTAGCTAAGGTATGGAATGAACTGCCTGCGTCTATACTCCCAGGCAAGTACAGTCCCGGGACATTCAATAGTAGAATAAATAGGTATCTCTTGGATAGGCCTGTAACATCCTCGTCTTCATTGTCACTTACCATCAGTTGTGATGGGAGACAAATGCCTAATTCAATAATTAATAAAAAAATATCCTTATTTTGTTAACGACCTGTCGCAAGAAGGCGCTGGATGCAGGCCCCTTCCAACCGGTCGTATTGGAAATCCTTGGGGGAGGCCTATGTCCAGCTGTGGACTTCTTGTAGCTGAGATGATTAACTTCAGCTTACTTGATACAAGTGTGTAGCAAGCTAAACTGGCAGTGGGCTGGCTGGCCACATCTGTCGCAGAACTGATGAGCGTTGGAGCAGACGGGATCTCGATGTAGACCACGTCTCGGCAAACGTAGTGTGGGACGTCCTTCTGCCAGGTGGACTGATGACCTGAGAAAGGTCGCTGGGAGTGGCTGAATGAGGAAAGCGAAAGCTCCCACACTTCGGCGTGCCCTTGGGAAGGCCTACGTCAAGCAGTGGACTGCAATAGGCTGATGATGATGATTTTGTAAACTCCTATACAATTGCAACATTTATTCAAGAACAGCAAATGAAAATTGAGCCTGTATGTAGCTTGTAGCGCCCAGGGTTGTTGCTCTACAAACAAACAGATAATGATATTGATACAGTCTTTAAGCCTTACGAAGCACACAGAGCCAAAAGGCCATACTAAGCAAGATGGCAGACATAGGGCATGAGTAGCTACGTGCGAATATTTATGGCATATCCAACACATCTCAAGTTATTTAACCCATTAACTTAACGACATGTCAAGTAACGCAAATGGCCTGAACATACCTTGACTTGGACAATCAGAATACATCTACATCGTCTCCACAATCCCCTAACGTGGCCTCGTAGTGATTACCGTGAAATGGGACGTGCCCCAAGACGCACGGCTATGCAACGGTCACCATTGTGCCGAGTTGCCGACGCATTGTCCCGGACATTCCGCTTATATTACAAATGCTTGGCCCCCCGCCAAACGGATAATATAAAGCTGGGCTCAGTGCGAACGGGACACACGATATAATAAACGGGGAAGAAAGAGAGCGAGTACTCTGACTTTGACAGTAATTTGCACGATCATTAGTGATTGTTTGGGCATTGAGTTATTTGCTGGCATGGATGTTCCAGTGTAGAAGTCGATTCCCCTAATCGACTTCTATACTGGAATACATAATATTTATTGAAACTAATTTTGACTTGCCTTGGACAACAAACTTTTCAAAAAGCTTTACAATTCATGTATGGGTACTTTATCTAGATGAAAAACTAATCTACAGCTGTTTTATGCCCCGAAACTTATATTTAACTATTCAGTAGTTTTGGTTTGAAAACGAACCAGAAGGTCAGTATCGCGTTTTGTATACAGCATGTAAATTGACACTCAAAATTACCTCCCATTGATTCCGTAATAAATAATATTACAATAATAATAAAAGTTATTCATATTGACAGGCTGTGTCACCCCTAGGGGTATGTCGAGGGTAAATTTACAATCTGTATAGTACGGATAAACATTAGCAGTTATCAAGAAAAGGTATGTAAAAATCATATCCTCAGACATCAATTACGATTCTGATTCCGAAACTTGGTACCAATTAATATACCTCGGTTCCAGTGCGTCGGATCCTCGGCGTTATCAGCCCATCTAAATTGTCGGCCCTCGGTATTCGGGACACACACGATAAATCCCCAGATTAGGGGACCCTTGTACGTACTGCTTCATATCCGTCAATCGTTAATAAAGGCTAGACTTTGAAACAGATAACTTGTGTGGCGGTGGTACAAGTGAAAAAGAACTAGCGTTTTACCTCAGGATAAATACCTTGTAGTACTGATGTGCATAACTAAATGTCCTACTTACCCGCCCCGAGTTACTGTGCACATTAATTTAGTCAATTTGATGTAAACGATATTCACACATCTCCGGGTCCCTGTCCCTGATGGGACCCGGCCGGGTCGGTGACAAATCGATTACTTATGATATGTATCAACTCGATCGCACATTTCCAGGCCAGGCCGACAGAGTCCCGGTGACCGCCCGGACGCCTCATCAAGGGTAATCGAAATAAAATATTTATTACTATTACAGTGACGACATTTCTTGTGTTATGGTGAAACTTTTGTGCAATAAACCGTTGCTAAGCGTCTGCCTGGCAACGGTCTATACGGACCTATGACTGACATTCTTTGAATGACACTTCAATTATGTAGACAATATCAACAAATTTTGACGATATTGTATACATGTCTACAAAGATTACACTGATACTGATTTCCTTGATATGTGTGAACACCGATACCAGCCTGAAGTCTGAAGCCCTGCTGCCTTGACGCTGTTCTGAAAAATGTCTCGACGATTTAATGATCATCATCTATTATCAAAATTGATTTTATGGAAACCTGATATCTACTCACCATACCAAACATTGTGCCAATAGATAACGTAAAGATAGAGTTTGTTAAGTTAAATTTGATCTCATGAAAAAGACGTCACCGCTTGTAAGTTAGGACTCAATATATCGTTTACATATTGCGGGCAGAAGTCGGGCTAATAGCTGTGTAATTTATTGCCTACAGTTGACCCACACCTTGTTATTGGCGGTTTTCCATCGCTTTTTGGAAGATAATCGCAAATTTTGTTGATGATGTTAGATTCTGCGAATATGATAAGATAACCATTGGATCCTTCAATTTCTTAAAAGACCGGCAACGCTCTGGTTGCACCCGTGGTTTTGCAGTTGTTCATGGGCAGCTGTCATCCCTTGATAAATAAATAAATAAAGACAACACAGATTCTGCTTGTCAAAATTTTTTTTGGAATCTCTTCATGATGGCTGATATAGCACAAAAAACTTAACGTCTACCGGGGTCTTTGGCGATTAAGACCAATTTTGCTGTAATAAACTGGTGAGGTGGTCAGCTCACTTAGTCACTAGTTAGACCCTCAGACTAAGATTGTACATGTACACCCTTATAATAATCCTATTTCCGTAAATTACTTTGAAAAGAAAACTTGACGAAATAATAATAAAAGCAAAGTCAGTCGATCGAAAAAGGTGAAATTAGCCGCCACTCTCGCTTTATTCGGGTTTATTTGGAAACAAAACGGTTCCGGGCGGGAAGTGCTGCATTGTTTAATATTGGCTTCCACCGTCATTGTCAGCACTTTGGGGACATTCCGGTGTAAATATACTGATGGACGTATAGGGAAACGAGAATAAATAGCATTATTGAAGTCAATCGATAGAAAAAATTGAAATTCGCCATCACTTACATTATCCGGGTTTATTTAGAAACAAAGAAGTTCAGGACGGGAATTGGGAAGTGTCACTATGTTAAATTATAGCTTTCAGCGTCATTGTGGCATATGTACTGATAGGTGTGGTGTACATAGAACCGAAACTAAATAATACTAAATTCTATAGCAAATATATGTTTTTTTTTTAATTTCTTGACAAAACTTGTAGAGGGTGACTTTGTGTAGAAATTAAAGAAATAGGTATATATAATATTTTGAGACTTTTTGCAAATTGATTTAAGTGGACTTGGATATGAAATTGGTGTAGTTTGGTGTTATAAATGCTCGTGCTCGAGAACAATTTGTGAAATAGTTAAAGTAGACTGTTAAATGGACTCGATTTCTCGCCAAAATCTCCCACGAGGCTGCCAAAGAACATACGCCATCTTTGATGCCACATACCGTACAACACCGATACTTAGTATGTCATTATGCTGGACATTGGCAGAATCACTGAAATCTCGGTGGAAGCCATAATTACAAAGAAGAAAGAAAAGAATATAATATTTTTTGTGATTAAGATATTAATTTTTTTTTTCTTCTGCAGGTAAGTCAAATCATTCCGCATGACAACACAATTGGTATTCAGTAAGAAAGGTTAGTGTAACGTAACCATCATTTATTTTACGCCAAGATGGACTATTACGTATAATGCAGCGCAAATAAGGTATCGTTGACGTTATTATAGTGCACTGCCATTATATTTATTAGTCAGTATACAAACAAGAGTTTATCAAACAAGATTCATAAGAGACTTGATTAGATAGAACACAGAACTGAGACAGGTGAACCCACGAGGAAATAATTATTTCCTCGTGTATAATTAATTCTTTATTTGTCGCTAACATGACAATTAACATTATTGTAGGTGGTAGAATATAGTGTTAGTAAGTACATGTACCCAAGCAGGCTATTGCGAACTCAGTTCTTAAGACTCCGTGAGCTGTAGACCTCGCGACTTATCACATCGAAGTCACAATCGTTAATAAAGTATCATAGACCTGATGAGCACTTTGGTCGTTTCGGCAATTTGGCAAATTCCTAAAAAATTAATGTAAAAAAAAATTGTGCAATTATTTAATCTGCTCATAAAATTTCACGAGAATCATTAGTAAAATGTAACCTGTAGAGAATAGTCAGTGGGATAGGGAAACACACGAAATAATTTTTGCTCAAACTGTAACGGAAACACTTCGCTCTCTCGGTCAAAAATGCTTGCATAATAAACTTTTTAAAGCGCGACTACCAAAGAAGCATGACGTAGTAGCGCATAGTAAGAGTATGTGGAGGTGGCTACAAGTCGTAGCCCTTCGGCAAGCGAGCGCGCTGTGGTTCGTAGCAAACACTTCTAAAAATTTGTGCTCTGTAGAAGTGCTACGAAAGTTTGTTCTTCGGTTTCCTTTGTAAAGTTTTAGCTCTACAATTACTGATAAAAGTATCTTTTTTTGTTGATAATACTTGTTCTTTATTTACATATAATAGGAATTCCCCGCGGCTGCGTTTGTTTTAAAAATTTGGAAAATACTTTCTTACCGAAAGCCTATGTCATAATGACTACTCTGCGTGAAAATTCAGCGCAATTCGTTTAGTCTTTAAAGCTATGCGTTGATAAATTGGTCAGTAAAAGCTGCCTTTTACATATACTGATTATACATATAAATAAATAAATATATACGGACAAATCACACAGATTGAGCTAGCCCCAAAGTAAGTTCTAATGAAAGACTTTTGTTATGGGATACTAACTCAACGATACTATAATTTATAACAAATACATATATAGATAAACATCCAAGACCCAGGTCAATCTGAAAAAGATCGTTTTCCATCTTGACCTGACCGGGGATCGAACCCGGGACCATCCGTGTCGTAGGCAGGCGTGATGACCGCTGCGCCACGGAGCTCGTCCATATATAATGTTGAAGTCGACTTTAAATTTAATTTTTTTTGTTCGAATATCGTTCTCACTTTCATGCCCATCATCATGCTTAACGTTGCCTTAAGGTTTTTCAGACCTGGGCTCTGTCTACTAGAAAGACGTGATAGTATGTATGTATGAAAAATTACCGTGTGTGTCGGATGTTACTCCGCAGGGCGCGCTCCCCGCGCAGTCCTTTAAATATTCACGGTGAAGCCGTATCGGGCTCGGATTTATAAATTCACCAAACACCAAATATTTAAATTCCCGTTTTGTTGCCGAGGGGTGTATGTGACCTTGAATGTTAGGAGGGAGACGAAGCTGAACTGGGTTCGTTGAACCACCTACCTATCTTTATCAATATATACCTAAAAGTATGCCGTGTGGATCCCGGCAGAATAGAATAGGACATCTCCAAGTTAATCCGTGGATGTCGTAGAAGGCGACTTACAAGTAAAACGAAGCTTATAAACATCAAAGAGGCCTCCAACCCGTCTGGCCGGCGTGGATAATTGGGCCAAATCCTCTGACTGCTCGGACTAATATATAAATTTGGTAGTAAAGAGAGGAGAGTGGTCCTGCAGTGGAGACTAAAACAGACCTGATGATGATGGTAAATCGCGAGAGGACGAAAGCAACTATTTGTTTCAATAGACCGTCATTTAAGATTTCCAACCAAGAAAAACGAATAACATTAACCTAAATGCAAATAAAGCTAGAATGTTGCGCAAATAATTATGATAATTTAAATAAATCAGTAATCCGCAATGGCTTTCGAATGGTACGCGAGTACTCCAGGGTTCCCATAAATTATCGTATTGATATTGGATAAATCGAATCCCGCCTAGGAAATAATTCTTTTACCCCAAAATGATGTTTATTTTAATGTTATGTTTTTTGAAATCTTATTTGATGCGAAACAATTTTGTATGCTTATTAAGTTTTCGAAGTATAAAACCACAAATTTACACCATTTCTAACACTAACATCTAAAATAGAACAAGTAGCATTTTTCTAAAAATATAAAAACCTCATTTCCACAGTTTATCGGGTTGTGCTCCTGCAGTGAAGACTAAAAAAAGCTGATGATGACGTGACAATATTATTTGCTATTTTTTACGGTGTCTACCTGTCGCCAACGTTCCTTGGTAAGCTTTAGAACTGCTGTTAAATACCTGCGAAAATAAAGATCAAGTATTTGCCCACGCCGGGGAGTTAATCTCCCTCGTGAAGCAGGCTGGCACAACCACTGCGCCACGGAGGACGTCAACGTGGAAAAGAACCACTGCTATGCACTATTCATCATCATCATCATTTTAAGTCTCCGCTGCAGGAGCACGACTCTATCTGACTATCGGAGACATATATTATCCAGAGCATTCAGAAAATTTGGCCTACACTCTACACGCACTTGATGGATCTCCTTAATGTTTTAAAGCTTTGTTTAGCTTGTGTTCCCTAAGTCGCCTTTTATGACATCCGCGGGAAGACTTGGAGTGGTTCTTTTCTACTCTGCCGGGAAATACATGGCATAAGAAACTATGCACTATTAATACCGCTGAAACTTCCTCCATCCTTTTATCCTTTTTAAAATCATCCGATGTCTACGATCTTGTCGCATTTCATTTTTCTTTTTAATGCCTTCAAGAAGTCCTTTAGAAGCGTAAAATTTACCTCTTTTCATGTTCAGTGCAGCGCTGAATTTAAATAAGTAAAGAGCAGTCTCTGAACGATTTGCGGTTCGGTAGCGCTTTTTGTGCGGAATATTCAATAGAATCAAAGATTAATCCTTCCACGCTGGTCTGGGAGAAAAAAAAACGTAAGATAAACCAGCTGTTGCCGTGGTTCCCGGCAGAGTGGAATAGGACCACTCCAAGTCTTTCCGTGGATGTCGTAAAAGGCGACTTAGGAAACATAAGCTAAACAAAGCTTTCAAACATCAAAAAGACCTCTCCAACCCGTCTGGCCAGCGTGGAGAGTGTAGGCCAAATCCTCTTACTACTCTGGCTAATATATTGCAGTGGTAGTACAGAGAGGGTCGTGCTTCTGCAGTGGAGACTAAAAAAAAAAGAAAAGTCCTGATGGATGTTTGGATGGAAACCAGCTGTTTCTCTTCCCATGCAGATCATAAAAGCCGATCGAGGGAATGGGCGTGAGGAATCATGTCATTAAGCGATACGGCTAGCTATATACATAAGTGGCAATATTGAGATACTAGCAAAATAGTGACGCTAGAGAAGGTTACTTAGTAATTCATTTAGAGCTTTGTAATACGACGTTAGTAAATAATTAGTCTAGTTGCTAGTTAAAACATGTTTGACCTTTAGGCAACTACTAGTGTAACAAGAAAATCTAATTCATTTTCTGAAAACATACTCATCTTTATATACATTTTAAAATCATTCTGCGGTACACAGAAGTTTCGGTTCTGTCGTCGGCATTTTTCCTTTTTTTAAGACATAAAATATAAAGTTAGACAAGACTTTACTACATCTCAATGACTTCCATTAACCAACAGCAGCATGATTGAAATGAAAGTACTGTGTCATACAAGTTACTGCGTAAAAATTAAATAAACCAATTTACAACGGATATTAAACCCAATTAAAATGCGAAAATAACAACAAAAATATGCCAACGTCATCTGGTCATTGTGTAAAATTAAATCCGTGCCAATTTTACTCAAAAAACGACAAACCCATTAAAGCAAAAACTATCCGGTGATATTCCGAATCATATTGCGAGTGCAACGCGCCGTTTTTCATGCGTTATCACGGAGCGAGAGCAAAGGCCTGCTTTTATCCACTAATAAAATTTTACGAACGCGAAAAATGTTTTGAGCGTAACGTGCATGTTAAAATACATTTTATTCATCACAAATATGCTTTGGCGGATGTTGCGAAGCGAGCCTAAATTCAACTGAAGTTTGTTATTACGCGAACTGAATTTTTCAAGGCACACTCAAAAGCGTTCCTTGTAAATACTTTGCGAAAAACACGTAAAAAAACTCGCTTATCGTCGCTGGATAATCGTCAAAACAGAAACGGAGAAACATACGGCGACATCAAAAGTGAACTATGAACAGCCGAGGAAGTAATAAATGAAGTTTGTTTTTTTTAACTTTTCGACTCCTTTTATTATACACAGCGAGATATTGAACAAAATATATAAAATACAGAATTGCAGAAAAAGGAAATAACAAAAAAAGGTTAAACCTCCTTTACATAGTCACTGATCGACTGTTTTTTGCCTTCTTTTCTTGCAATTCTGCTTTCTATAAGGGATTTTGATTTCGAAGTTCAGTAAAAAGATTAGTTCTAAAAACTACGTGTTCGGAAGTGCACGGAACCTAAAAATGTACGCAATTATTATTTCTTCCAAAAGAAATTGTTATTTCTTCCAAAATTATTTTAAAATTTATTAAACAATTAAATAAAACGATGCAGCAGTCTGTCACTGCACCAATCTCAACAATTTAAAAAATATATTTTGTTAAAGAATCACACAGATTACGTCTTTTAGGCCAACAGACGAAAATAAAAGAAAAAGCGGAGCCTATACATGTTTTCCTCAGAGAAAAATATGTGCACATCTATAATAAAAACATCATCCCAATATTCACGTTATTATTTCGGCCCGCTCATTTTTAACTCACACTCGAAAAGTTCCATTTCCTTTGTAGTATCGGGCAGAATTTCCCGAAGACCTCAAAGGGAAAATAATGGGCGTTTTTTTATTTCATTCCGCATCGCCCCTCCATTATCCGCATCCACCAAAATATTACACTACTTGGCACAGATTATCTTCTGGACTTGAGTGGATTAAGCGACAATTTATTAGTCCTTTTAGAACGCAAATTGGAGCGGGCTTAAGTGGCACTCGTATTGATTAAGGCGATTTTTATTGCTTCTAACATTCTGGGAACACGATACGTTTTGTAAAGTGCAGTTTTTATGTCTATTGTTATTCTATATCAGAAAAGTAGAGAAGCGTTTGGTATTGTTTTATGCTATGCTATAGGTAAAACGAGAAATAAAGATTTATTTACTCGTATTTGCAGAAGATATATTAGTACAATACAATATTAACTGTATATGTAAGAATTTACATATTTGAGTCCTAGCAAGATAAACCATCGTTGATGTGCAAATATGATCTCAGAAGGTAGTAAGCTGATAAAATATAAATAAATACAACAAAATAATCTATAAAATTTACTTCACAAGTTTTTGGAAGATAAAAATTAAAACGCTACAGCCCGCCCTGCAGTCGTGTTTTTCTCTGTGCATCAAACCCTGCCTAATTAATAAATAATAGCATGATCAGGAAGATGTAAGGATTATAAAGATACCCATACGTCCAAATCCACTGAGGTAGAATAAACAGACTCACATACAAACCTACTTATTTCTTTTTTATTATTATTATTACAGTAAAATGATATTGTACTCAGAAACACATCAAGTGCTTTCTGGATAAACCTTCGTGGTTTTTTGAAAGCATGTTTAATTGTAATTTATTTTCATATTGTTTATAAATAAATTAAAAAAAAATATATACAATCATATATTCGAAAACCAATACGCTCCTTTTTTGGTAGTTGTGTAAAAAGAAAAAATGCTAATACCTATAATGACAAATACTAAAATAGCTATTTCGCGTTTTACTCATAAGCTCACCGTATTCCTAAAGTACTCCTTAATCAACGGCCCGAGGCTCCGTCTACCATGTTAAATATGAAGCAACCACAAACAATAACATCTATGTCACATTTCCCTTGCATTGTACCACGTCTTTGTGCATGCACAATGGGATTGGAGACGGTATGTATCAATTAGTTTGAACTGTTTCGATCGAGGAGGCATTAGCTGAGGATTCTGTATTATGTTGTGATAAATAGTATGGTTATGACCTCGCGTAACAGAATTCTTTCTAGTATACAAGAAATTAGCTATTCTGATTTATACCACAATATAGGGAGATGGTATAATTTCAGTCCCTTGTCTATTTTCTGTATGCGTTCGCAATTGCAGATTTTCTACTCCTTGTTAATTGTACTAATAACAGTGTCAACCTATTCCTTAATTTATCTTTAATCAACGACCCGAGGCTCCGTCTACCAAGTTAAATGTGAAACAACCATAAACAATAACATCTATGTCACATTTCCCTTGCATTGTACCACGTCTTTGTGCATGCACAATGGGATTGGAGACGGTATGTATCAATTAGTTTGGACTGTTTCGATCGAGAAGGCATTAGCTGAGGATTCTGTATTATGTTGTGATGAATAGTATGGTTATGACCTCGTGTACAGAATGTGTTTCTATTATGCAATTAGCTTCTCAAATATAAGTACACAACAATAAAGAAAGATGGTATTATTTTAGAGCCTTGGTCATTTAATTAGTACGCCATAGTGATTGCAGATTTACTCATTATCATCATCCGAGCGTAAATGTTATAACTTCAAAGTTAAGAAAGTCGGCCCCTAACCTTATTTCCAAAATTTAAATTATTGTTTTTTGCTTATTTTGAGAATTATACGTTTGATGTAAAACCCGCAATGAACCTGAATGTAAAACCCGAAATGTAATCGTTGAATAACAAATCCACATTTTCGACAAAATGATTTAAAATGAGTGAATGAGAAACTTTGTTATCTGTAGAAAATATGCTCCATTTGTTGGAGACGTCTGCCACGTGATTTATGGAGATCAGATTACGTACTAATGGTGGCATCTGCCTTTCTCTGATTGCTGCATTCGGCTTGGCAGCTTCACTAAATCTGTGATATTCAGTAAAGTTTGCAAGATATCTAAAACCCCTACCAGAAATTTAAAGGCCCCGGATTCAAATCACTTCTTGACCCATCTATACCGTGTCCTACAAGATAAATAAAAAACTACGTGTGCAAGGACGGGCACTGGTGTATGCCACTAACACAGTCCATATGGGAAAATATGCTCCAATAATTGCGGCGTGATTAATGGAGATCAGATTACGTGCTAATGGTGGCATCTGACTCTCCCTGATTGCTGCATCCGGCGTCGCAGCTATACCAAATGCTTGTTTGTAAATTTTCAGTAAGGTTTGCAAGATATCTAAGACCCTAACCAAAAACTGAAAGGCCCCAGATTCAACCATCTATCATCATCACAGTTGTAAGAAGTCCACTGCCGGACATAGGCCTCCCCCAAGAATTTCCTTCATTGAGGGGGTTTTACCGTACTACAACGCGCTTGGCAAACGGGTTGATAAGCGAGTTCATTTGGCGTATATCTTTTCTTTTTGTTAGGGAAGGGTAGGAGTTTGTAGGACTGTGGGAACGGAATAAATTAAGGTTATTAAAATGCTACTTGCTCGGATGGATTGGGGATAAGAAATAGCAGATCGGGAGACCGGGTGTGCCTACCCGATGCCATACTTGCAACCACCGGACAGGCAGCAGGACGACACCTGACACCACTTGAGTACATGATAACTAAAAATTAAGTGTGTAAAGCCGGATTCCGGCGTGTAACAGAAGGGACGAGGCAGGCTCACTGATGATCAGGCTTTTGAAATTAAGGAAATTAAGCGCGTACCAACGCGCATTTTAATCTGCTAGGGACAATTTCAACACACAGCATTACATAATAGTGTCTAAGATTATGTAGCTCAGTTGGCTGCTCGGCAAGAAGTGACGCGTTCGCTCGGCGGAGCGCGCAGCGGTGAATACGACGGTGATAAGGCGGGTTATGACGCCACGCCAGTGTTACAATTTGTCGGTAGAGTTACAGGTGCCACTAACACACTCGTTAAGGAAAAATTCGCTCCAGTTGTCAGAGACGTCTGCCGGTGATTTGTGGAGATCAGATAACGCGCTAATGGTGTTCTGACTGTTCGCTGATTGTTGCATCCGTCGCAATTTTACTAAATGCTTGTATGTGATTTTAAGAAGTGTTTGCAACATATTTAAGATCACAAAAACTGAAAGGTTCCAGGTTCAAATAACATCGACCCATCTATACCTTTAGTCTATACTCTACAGTACAAGATAACTTAAAAAGTGGTCAAGTGCGACTCGTGACTTACGGACAAACAAACAGACATTACGAATTAGGGTTTAATTTTTTGTCAATTGGGCTACGGAACCCTAATTAAATGTGCAAAGCCGTATTCTGGTGCTACTAACATACTCGATAAGAAAATCGCTCCAATTGTTAGAGAAGTCAGCCGGGTGATTTATGGAGATCAGATTGCGCGCTAATGGCAGCATCTGACTCTCCCTGATTGCAGCATCCGGCGTCGCAGCCAAACGAGAGAACTTAATTCTGCCCTTTGATTGGGAGAGAAAGATTTATTTAATGCAATATATTAAGATGCACTTAGATATACGGCGACAGCGACAGATGTCGGACCGCAAATGCCGCGCTTATGTATCGCGCCCGCCGGCGACATAGTTTGAATGAAATGACAGCGACACCTGTCGCTATCAGCGGTCGCCAAAATTCAAAGTAATTCCATTCAAATCCATTGCAACTAGGAGTGCTGTCGGTCGCGGCAACAAGCGTTCACCGTTTAAAGTTCAATTATGTATTCTGGTGGCCACCATAAGCCACAGATTCTGGTTCGAGGTCTTGTATTGTTATACATTTAAGTACCTATTTATCACATAGAATATAGGATCATTGTGGATGCTCGTATCTGTAATAATTATATAGTAACGTAAGTATAGTAACTATAGTAATCTGTGTAATTTATCTCTATATATTTAACTAGTCGTACACCTCGGCTTAGCCCGTGCTATACCTAACCCATGGCACTCAGAGATAACGTACCTATCAAACGGTGAAATTCTTTTCAAATCGGTCCCGTCGTTCTTAAAATTAGCGCGTTCAACCAAACAAACACACTCTTCAGCTTTATAATATTAGTATCGGTTATAGTATAGCATTTTTGGCAGACTTCAATCAAATGAATATGCGTATTTTCCAAACCTTACACGCCGAATAAAATATACACGTATAAAATATAAAATTCTCAAACTCTCCAATTCCATAAACGAGTCGCTTTTAAAACAAACTTCATTTATTACTTCCTCGGCTGTTTTTCATAATTCACTTTTGATGTCGCCGTACGTTTCTCCGTTTCTGTTTTGACGATTATCCAAATTAAGCGAGTTTTTTTACGTGTTTTCGCAAAGTATTTTACACGGAACGCTTTTGAGTGTACCTTGAAAAATTCAGTTCGCGTAATAACAAACTTCAGTTGAATTTAGGCTCGCTTCGCAACATCCGCCAAAGCATATTTGTGATGAATAAAAGGTATTTTAACATGCACGTTACGCTCAAAACGTTTTTCGCGTCCGGAAAATTTTATTAGTGGATAAAAGCAGGCCTCTGCTTTACGCTCCGTGATAACGCATGAAAAACGGCGCGTTGCGCTCGCAATATGATTCGGAATAACACCGGATAGTTTTTGCTTTAATGGATTTGTCGTTTCGAGTAAAATTGGCACGGATTTTACTTTTTATACAACTATCAGAGTTATATGAAAGTAGTAACGCCGAATTTTTTTGTTATGATTTTCCTATTGCAATTTAGACCAAATTGCAAATTACCTGATGCAAATTATTTCCGTACGCTATTTGTTTTATATTCGGCTTCATGTTTCCTTGTTTAATAAAATTTTATGTACTGTAAAAAGAAAAGTATCAAGAGTAATATCTTTTTCTCGACGAATTGTAATTGTACTTCTTAATACTATATTTATTACGAATTGTTGCCTTGACGTATAGAGTATCGCCAAGTCGACTCGCCATCACGTTGTTTTCGAAAAAAAAAATGCTGAAATATAGCAGTGACTAAAAGGTAATAGTTAAATATATATATATAATATAAGGCAATAAGTTTAAACTCTAGCTACATTATAAGATCTAAAATATCTAGAGAATGAGGTTACTAGTGTAGCTACTGCAGTGACGCAAATAAGACGCCATACAATGCCTACGCCTCGCACACATTCTTACGAGACTTATATAATCCCTTGTAACTGCAAGGTAATATCTTGAGAGCCCTCTTACAAGATTTTTTTCAATTATGGCAACAAAAGGGCACTATTATCTTGCAGAAACAGAAGCGTATTGTATTTATCTACTACCCTTTACTCAGAATATCCCATAAAATTTTGCTGTCTTTAAGAAAAAATAATAAATAAATATATATATCCAAAGTAAGTTCGAGACTTGTATTATAAGATACTAACTCAATGATACTTTATGTTATAATAGATACTTAAATAGATAAACATCCAAGACCCAGGTCAATCTGAAAAAGATCATTTTCCATTTTGACCTGACCGGGGATCGAACCCGGGACCATCCGTATCGAAGGCCGGTGTGTTGACCGCTGCGCCACGGAGCTTGTATAATAAAATAACTAAGATTCTAAGGTGAAAGGAACACACAGTTTACTTAGTAATACGTATAATATTAAAACTTAGGCGAGATAAATGAATAAGAAAACTCGACTTTACTCACGTTTTATTACGTCGGATCCGCCGACTAGTTCTGTCTGTTACAAAGACCATCATCGAGACGAGTGTTAGGGGCGGCCATACGACACCACGACAGGTGTTTGTAACAGACCGAAACTAGACGGCGGATCCGACGTAATAAAACGTGAATAAAGCCAAATCAATAGTGATAGTAACATGAATGTTAAAAAACAACATTTATTAATAGAGTAAGTACATGTCTCTGAATATACATCGAAGAAAATTTACGTTGACTAACGCCCGAATACTAATAGGCATCTTAAATGCATCTTAACTAAAACCGTTCTCGAGCCTCGTTCTGTTACTGTATAGATAAATGAGCTAGGCAAAGACAGTTTGAGATTTAAGAATCACATTGATGATGATGATGATGAAGATTATTTTGAATATTCGGAAGTAAGTCTATGTCTGCCAAGTGTGAGACATAATCCTAAAGGTAGTTGAATATTTTGTATTCAATTTGTATTTTATATTCAATAGTTGAATATTTTATATTCGACTACAAAATAACGCTCAATGAAACATGTTTCTTAATTATATTAAAGAAAGAAAGAAATATAATAAGTATGTACCTCAATATAAAAGTAAATGAAAAACTGCAAGAACTAAATGAAAATATGCAATGCAGTTTTTTTCACCTCATTCTCACATATAGCCAGTGCGTTGCGAAGTGGTCACGTACAGCACACTGGAAACGGATTGTCGTAACCCTCGTCCAAACAAACAGACACCCGAGGATGAGTCGCAACTGTTATAAATTCAATTTAAAGTTAGTGACAAAAACAATAATGTTGAAAAAATAATAAGATAAAGTTATTTACTTTCACATGACCTACAACTAGCAGATAATAAAGTCGACTCTGAGGATATGTCATGTGTCAAATTATTTTGAGTAATCCCAGGAGACACATGCATCGGATGATGCCTGAAAGATGGGCACGTTCAATTACTGAATGGGTTCCCACTGATGGAAAGCGGCACGGAGGGAAACCGAGGGTTAGATGGAAGGATGACTTATGTGCGTTCCACCATGAGTGGCAGGTTACGGCGCTGGATAGGACAAGGTGGAAAACGGAGGGGGAGGTTTTTGCCCAGCAGTGGGACATAAATAGCTAAAAAGAAAATCCCAGGAGAACAAACGAACATACATTTCTGGCAGCAAAATCATCTTTCTTCTTGGCAGTGGTCAGGAAAAAACATGTGCGTTTGTTTGTTGTTGTTTGTGTGATGCATAATATAGTGTTTGGGAAAATATTATACACGGCTGGGCACTTAATTAGTTACTCAAGTATAAAAATCCAATTTTATACAAACGAATAGGAGAATAAAGAAGTTATAGCAATTCAACATTTTGTTTAAAAAAGTATTTGGATTGATTGTGTTAAGATTTTTTTAGAAGTACGAGCGGTAGTATTGTTACGTGTAGTTTAGACACATTTCTGTCACGGTTTTAGGAAGCACTAGCCCAAACTTCGTCACACAGGCTGCCATATGTCCAAAATGTGTGTAAATTGAGTATTGCCGTGTGGTTCCCGGCAGAGTAGAATAGGACCACTCCAAGTCTTTCCGTGGATGTCGTAAAAGGCGACTTAGGAAACACAAGCTAAACAAAGCTTACAAACATCAAAAAGACCTCTCCAACTCGTCTGGCTAGCGTGGAGAGTGTAGGCCAAATCCTCTGACTACTCTGGCTAATATTGCTGTGGTAGTACAGAGAGGGTCGTGCTCCTGCAGTGGAGACTAAAAAAGACCTGTTGGATGGATGGATGGTGTGTATATTATAGAGTGATGAGACTGCATTCTAGATATATTTCGTACATTTATTAAAATCCTTTAACATTTCTTACGATGCTTTCAGCAGTTATGAAGTTTGATTGTAGTTTATTTAAAGCAAGTGGCACATACTGTGACGCCGTGTGGTTCCCGGCAGAATAGAATAGGACCACTCCGAGTCTTCCCGTGGATGTCGTAGAAGGCGACTTAGGAAACAAAAGCTAAACAGCTTATAATATCAAAGAGACCTCTCCAACCCGTCTGGCCAGCGTGGGAGAGTGTAGGCCAAATCCTCTGACTGCCCGGGCTAATATAATATATATATGTCTCTGGTATAGTACAGAGAGGGTCATGCTCCTGCAGTGGAGACTTAAAAAGACCTGATGATGATGATGATGATGATGACTGTGACTATGCTATCTATTGAAAACAAACATATTATGAACATGATGATTCTATTAAACAAATGATGAGGATGATATATGACAACCCGCCGTGACCAAATGGACATACCTAGTGCTTCCTGAAACCGTCACTTATATTCTGTAACTAGCTGTTATCCGCAGCCCGCGTGATTTATAGCCTATGTGCTTCTCAGTACCCTAACCTATGTGTATGCAAAATTTCATGATGATTGGCTCAGTAGATAAGGCGTGAAAGCGTAACAAACTAACAAATAAACTCACTTTCGCATTTATAATATTATTTAGGAAGTTAGGATATGCTTTATACTAACTTTATATTTTGTTTCGTTCAGGTAAGTCCAATTCTTCATCGTCGTCATTTAAGAAAAGAAAGGAAGCATTTAGGAACATTCAATGTTCACGTAAGTAATGATCAAAGCTTTGGTTTATTCACGGATAAGAAACAAGTAAATTCCTGCTTATAAGTAATATTTACGAGAGTCTATATAGGTACACTGTTAATACATATCAAAAATCTACTAATAAGAAAACTTTAATTAGTAAGTGGTCTTGTCAAAGACTATTTAAGTACTAATATGCAGCCGTATTTTTAACTATAGTCATGGTGCATTTTAGAAAACTCGTACATTTTCCTTCATCGTCATCATCAGGTCTTTCTAGTCTCCACTGCAGGAGCACGACCCTCTCTGTACTACCAGAGCCATATAATAGCCTGAGTAGTCAGAGGATTTGGCCTACAGTCTTCACGCTGGCCAGACGGGTTGGAGAGGTCTCTTTGACATTTTCCTTACCATATTTCTTTAGAAGGAGACACATTAAACACAATTTAACTAAAACTAAACGATAGGATTACAAAACAACGAGTGCTGGAGAGCATAAAACTTGGCAAGATTCCTCCACACCAGACATAGAGTGCATCCCTGAGAGCCTGTATCAGTTTTTAAACATATATTATAATGCATTAAACTTTTTTTGTGGAAATCATGAAAGCTGTCCACTATTCGAGAACATGTTAAGAGGATACATGAGTTCAGTGCTGCCCCCATTTGAAAACATTTATTGGAAAAAAACAACGGAGAAATTATTTGAAATTTCGTTCGGCGAGTTATGAACTACTGTTTACAGTTTAAAGTGCGAACGTGAAGTTTTATTTAGCGTTTTCGCCTAAAGATGCCGTTTTTGACAAAATCGCTAAGAAAAGCTTCAATATCTCACTTTTAATTCGGAAGGGTTATCAAGGCTTCGAAGTACAAAATTTCAAATGATTTCTACGTTTTCTATCAAATTATTTATTTCAAATGAGGGCAGCAGTGGACTCATGTATTCCCTTAACTTTGATATATGATTTCAAACAGATGATTAGTTTTTCAGACGAAATATTTACCAAGTATACCACTGTATGTGTTTTTTTTCGATACTGTCACCAGTAAGAGGCTAGCTATATACATATACATAAAAATTCTTAAATTAAACTTGTGTTGTGTAGGCTAGCCGCGGTGGTCGTGTAATTTGGCAACAGCCTTGCGCAATGTTAAGTGCATTCCCGAGAGCCTTAACATAGTATTTAGCGTGCAGTGCAATTCTTTCAAGTTGTTTTCGCCAGACATTCTGGAAGCAAGTATTGGACTGGCTTCGCTTTTTTTTCTCTATATGAGACTGCTTTCACTTGTTCGATTTCAAAGGAGCAATTTGTTTAAAGCGTCTTGTATAGAGAGCAATTTCCATCAAATGTTGCGTTCCGTTCCATCAAACTGGAGCTGGAACTAGATCTTAAATATCAGGGACATACTTCTTCTTCTTCCTCACCTTATCCCACTTATGTGGGGTCGGGACAGCATGTAAGCTTTTTTCATATTGCTCTATCACGAGCCATCTCCTTCGTCACCTTCTTTTTCTCCATATCCTCCTTCACACACTCCATCCATCTTTTCTTTGGCCTTCCTCTATTCTGGTTTCCAGTAACTTTCATTTCCAGTACCCTTCTAGTAATATGGCTCTCTTCTCTCCGCATAACATGGCTGTACCATCCCAATCTATTACTCCTAAGCTTTTCTGTTATTGGGGCTACTTTTGTGCTACCTCTCACATACTCATTCCTTATCCTATCCCTTCTAGTCACCCCACTCATCCATCTTAACATTCTCATCTCCGCTGCATGCAGTCGCCTTTCATCCGTTACCTACACACAGACAGTCAAATTAAACAAACGTAGGCTAGCCGACGCAGTCGTGTAATTTGGCAACAGCCCTGCGCAATGTTAAGTGCATTTCCAAAGCTTGGACATAGATTTTTGGCTTAGAGTGCAATTCTTTCAAGTTGTTTTCGGCGGACGTTCTAAAAACTGGCATCGCTTTTTCTTCTCTATGCGAGACTGTTTTTACTTTATTATTCGGTTTCAAAAGAGCAATTCGTTTAAAGCTTCTTTTTTAGAGTCTAACGACCGTCAAAAATTAAATGTCTACTAGTTTATTTCTTTCTCCATATTAACGCTGACAGGAGCCTAGCTCTTAAATATAAGGGACATACAGACAAACAAATTAAACAAACGTAGGTTAGCCGACGCGGTCGTGTAATTTGGCAACAGCCCTGCGCAATGTTAAGTGCATTTTCGAGAGCCTAAACAAAGTTTTTTGTTTTGCAGCGTAATACTTTCAGATTGTTTTCGGCGAATGTTCTGAAAGTTGTAATAAAACTGGCTTCGTTTTTCTTCTCTCTTCGAGACTTTTCCTTAGCTCTTAAATATTAGTGACAAACAGACAATCAAATTAAACAAACATAGACTAAGACATAGACAAGCCGAGGCGGTCGTGTAATTTGGCAACAGCCCTGCGCAATGTTAACTGCATTACCGAGAGCCTAAAAATAGTTCTTGGCTTGGAGTGTAATTCTTTTATGTTGTTTCAGCTAACTTTCTGAAAGCTGCAATAAAACAGACGGCTGCAGGACTTTCTTTTTACTTTGGCCGAAGGAATATCGTATCGAAAAGAGCGAAGCTAAAATCAGAGATGAGCGAGACAATCTTAAAAATGCAATAATTTAACGCTATATTTCAGCAGGCCTATTTGCTAACTTTTGACAGCTACGGTGTACATCATTTTTATGGTAACTTCAATATTCATTACGGCTTCGGTATGAATGGCTATTTTTATTTAAGATTTGAAAACCGTAATGGATGCTAAAGTGACAATCAAATCGTTGTACACCGAGTTAGCAAATCGGCCTGCAGGTCCCGTTTAATTGGCAAGAGAAATGGAGTTATTAATAAAGTATTTAGTCCGTAAAAGCATATCGACAAGCGTGAAGTTACCAATCAGAGATAGAAAGAGGGACAATTTAAAAAATGAAATAATTAAACGTGACACTGCAGGGGTCCGTAGAGGGAGGGAGCTGAGGGCTGATTCACTTTACCAATAACTCCTGGAGTTATTGGTAAAGTGAATGCCCTCAGTTTTTTTTTGGTCTTTCCCGTGTCTTGGACATAAAAATTGAAACAAACTAAATAAATTAGGAGAATTATTGGATCATGTGATTTGTCAATATTTCAGCAGACAATGTTTTGATATTCATAGCATGTTAAAAGCATATGTTATACAGAGCTTTCAACATGCTTAAACATAAGTATAAAACAGACTGTTTTCCTTGCCCACTCTATTCGAGTGTCTAACTACACTTTCTAATCCGATTTCAAACGGACGACTTTGCAAATTTATTTTTCAATAAATTTGCTAATAATACGGTTCTTATGACATCGAAATCTGTATCGTAATGATGTATTTTACGGCACTTGTGCTTTTTACTTTACACCAATCACAACCGTCCAATAGCCCAATGCCATAGATGAAAAATTTAAACATTTTCATAGAATCCGAGCTAAGAGTTTCAAGTTCAGCATGAAAACTTTTTCTGATTCGTGAGATGTGATTTTATAACCGACTTCGAAAAGGAGAATGTTATCAATGTACTTTTTTGAAGAAAATAAACCTGGGTAAATGTACGTGATAATTATAAATATATTTTTACAAACAGCTTTAGTTCCTAACTTTTATAAATTCCTTATTTGCTGAATTGCAATCTTGTTTTAGTTTAAGGTAATTGCAAATGTATTGAAAAATGTATGATACTCGTACGGTAAGCTGTCTATTATAGTCGTCGGTTTACATAAGCACTCGGCTTCGCCTCGTGCCTATAAACACCGACTCGACTATAATAGATAGATAGATAGATAAATAATTTATTTTGTTCAACTGACACACACCAGCCATATAATATCCAGCTTACCGTACTTGTATCATAATGTAATATTAATCTAACCTCTTTCATATTATTAAATTTACACCATTGTTTGGAAAGAACAAGTTTTTATTACGTTGGCAAAGATGTCATAATATGTTAAACAAAATGTCGCATATGTATTCCTTGATACTAATCCTTTCAGGCGAATTAACGGCATATTGCAGTAGTTCGTAACTTAAAATGAAATAAACATCAGTAAATGCAAGCCTACATTTAATATTTTAAGTAACAAAAGGCGTTGTGTTCATTACTCACATGTTTTATCTGAAAATGTGTTTCTTGGCGAGTGTTTGGTATCACTTGCCAAGTTTTACAGCGTTCATAAAAGTATTATTTTAAATGAGACAGCAACGGCAGATATGTAACCTAGTTTTACGTCTATGCTTGCTGGTGTTGGAAAAAAACGGGGAATATATCAGCTTATTTTTCCACCGCAGACCGTGAAAGGCGGTAAAACTAACTTCATCCAAATAACTGATTAATTTTTTTATTCATATCGGTTCATAAATGACTGAATGTTCATTTATGAGGTAACAAACATTTAAGACCACGTACGTCTACCCATAAGGGACATAACATAATTGATGTGTTTTTCTATTAAATCTGAAAAAAAAAACGTATTTATATACATACTATTGAGACAAAAATGAATGTGTACCCTTTTCTACTTCAAGTTTATGTGATAGCTATGTAATTATGTACAATAAAAGACTATTTCTTACGACTATTACCGGAAAAGTACTTACCTAGATCAAATTTATTACACGTTATTCATAACCACAACAATCATTTTCAATTTCAACCCTGACTTACTAATATTAAGGTATATTCTCGCATAACTGACCTACACTCCAGGGCCGTATCACGAGCCAAGCGGCCGGGCCCTCGAGAAATGAAATCTGTACCTAGTTCGAATGTAATCTGATACGGCCCTGGCAACCCGCCAATGGGTATGTTACACCACGTGAAAAAATAATAACTAACGTATTTTACCTTACCCGGACGTTCGGCGTGAAATGGTACAGTCAGCATCACTTTGAATATTTTATATTGTTATTTTTTTATAAGTTTAACGACTCATTTGTACTGACTATTCTTCAAATTATATTTGATGTATACAAAACATTTGTTACCAGCTTTTGATCTTGACTTTTCTCCTCTGGGGCTAATGGCTCCTTAACTGGCTAGAATCCTGGTAATTACAGATCGGTCGAGGCAACATCAAATAATGAGTCTAGCTAGAGAAAGGGTATTACAGTATTTGTACATATCTAAGATTACGCAATACAAAATTTATGTAAATAAGTACTGTATTTATTTATATATTTATTATTATTTATTTATTTATATATTATTTATTATTCATATATAAGTATTTATTACTTAAATATACTTATTTATATATATTACCTTAGGTGTGTAGTGTGTGTAGTTGTAACTATAAATGTATTATTTTATTTGTTCATATATATTATGATATTATTTAAATTTTAGTAGCACCCCCTCATATCTTTTTCCCAATGTCCCAAAGGTGAACTGGTAGACAAAGCAAACAGCATTAAGTTAACCTTTTGTGTCCATCTTTGATTGTGTGCAATAAACGTAAATAAAAAAAAAATATCAGAAAACTTTGTACAGATAAAAACTAACGTGATATATAGACATTATTAAGATACGTAACAACGGGCTACTCACCTAATTAGTCAGCTACAGCTACTGGCCGACATGTTTCGACCTCATCCGGAGGTCTTCCTCAGTGCGAAAGTGAATTGGGACGCAAGCACAATGTCGTCCCAATCCGCACTCAGTGCAGTGAGTCGAAACTTGTCGGCCAGTAGCCGACTATTTACGTGAGAAACCCGTTGTTACGTATTTTAATAACTTTGTACTGCTTTGTGGATCTGAAAGAAAATCCTAAATGTTATATTATTATATATACGGACAAATCACACAGATTGAGCTAGCCCCAAAGTAAGTTCGAGGTGTTATGGGATACTAACTCAACGATACTATATTGTACAATAGATACTTATATAGACAAACATTCAAGACCTTGGTCAATCTGAAAAATATCATTTCCCATCTTGACCTGACCGAGGATCGAACCCGGGACTATCCGTGTCGCAGGCAGGAGTGATAACCGCTGCGCCACAAAGGTCGACACGAGGTATGAACTAAATATGTTGAAAAGTGATGTTAACCCTGATAATTATTCACTGCATATAGCTCGGTAGGTATGATTAGCACATCAATCACTTAGACCAGCCGTATTGAACGCGTTTACTTGTAAAGGGGAGGTCGGACAGAACCTATACACTATCAGCGAGCCGTGGTTGATATCTAGATGGATTTTGCTTAAGACCTTAGAAGCACTAATATTTCGTGAATCAATTCAAAGGACCCCAAGCTAACAGCCGTAATGTCCAGTAAACTGTTTAACTTTATCGATAACTTAGTTTTGGAAAGTACCGAGTCTTTATTCTTTACTGAGTCTTGCATTATGAGAGGAGGGTCATCATCATCATCATCTCAGCTACAATAAGTCTACTGTTATATCATTGAAACTAACGTGAGATAAATACATTATATTTAAAAACGGGTCACTCACGTGCTACTTTGTCCCGAACTCGCCTTGAAAATGGACTCCTGATGAGTCCGAAACTATAGTCGGCAATCCCGACAAAGTAGCACGTGAGTGACCCGTTTTTAAATATAAGTCTACTGTTGATCATAGGCTTCTCACTAACATTTTGACAATACGACCAATAGGAAGCAGAGACCCTTCCATCTACTACCAATCGAATCTTTGAAGTAAATATGACATATAAAGTCGGTTTTCAGAGTCCCACCGTAACTCTTTAAAAACTGGCATATCTTCAAGCTCCCAAAACTGGGTACTGGTAGTGTTGCAATACTGAAGGCATACTTTCGACAACTGAGAAATAAATTAGTATTCTTGGTCACTTGTTAACACTTAATACCATAAAAATATCAGATTTTCATCGGTTCTGTTTTTATCCTGGATACCCATCCTTTGGCTCAGGTCAATAGTCAAAAGTTTGACTGAAATATAAGGTTTTTACTGTTCCCTTTTCCATCTAGCGACCCCTACCCAGCATCTCTTGTATCCGAGGGTAACTCATAAAGCCATTTACGATGTCACACACTCCAGCACTCTTAATCCATCAAGTTGAATGATAAATACATAATACATCTTAACCGTCAATACAGATGTATGGTTCATAAAAGAGGGATAGTTACGACGGAAAATAAAAACGGGACAAAAGGATAATTTATGGATGAAATACCTTTTCGCTGCTTTAGGTCTATATCTGACGACACCTTTAAACTGTAGAACAGTAGAGTAAAATAATGGTGAAACATAAAATAGTCGCAAATGTTAATTATTATGAAAGAATTAGGGCTATTTTTTACACTAGTTCTTCCCCTCTCATATTTTTTGATTATAGCGAATGGTTTGTTTGATAGCAGCGAAATTCAAGTTGATGAAAGGCCGTCAATCAACTGAGAAATGTATTCCACAACACACAAAGGTACACAAAAGGACCGGAGTCAGTAAGATGGACCATACTCTAAACCATACTACAGGAACAGCTAGTAAAAATTCCCTCCCGGACTAGTTGTACCATTGTACCTACACAGATTTAAATTGGCATTTTTCCTTGCAATAATTGGCATAATTTGAGTCCAATATTTTTGCGACAGGTGAAAACTTGATACAGGCAAGACAATTACCCTCCCTAAAACATAAACAAATAATACAAATCTGTTTATTTAAGACAATTTTAAATTAATTATTTAAATGTATACCAAAGATATTTGACATACATAGACGACGACAAAATTTAAGGGAATTTATGAGTCTAGTGTTGCTCATAAAGTTTGAAAGGTTATCTAGGTCCTTGCAGAACAAAATTTCAAATGATTTCTCCGATTTCTTTAAAATGGGAGTAGCACTGGACTCATGTATCCCCTTTATAGGCAAAAAGTAAGATACACCCCCTAAGTCGCATTTGTGACTATCTTTATTTTGCGCTTACGACCTGAGTTGAGTGCTGTACAACTTTCCATCGAGTTTTTATTGCTTCTGCGTACGTTTTCATTATCCCGCGTGAGGTGCTCGTCGGAAAGGGCCTTTACTACTTTGTTGAAGATTACTGCTGAGTGACTTTGGAACCTTGTTATATTATTTACCGAAGTCAAATCAAATGACTGCTTCACGATCAGGGTCATTGTGAAGTAACGGAACTCTTGACTGTCCCTGTTCGATATTACACGGATATTAAATAATGACTTAGAGAAGGATTGTTGTTTTTTTTTATTTGTGTGTAAGAACTTTGAAATACCTCAGCGGATTTGGATGTATGGGGTGTCATTAGATTAGAATACTTACTAACAACCTTTCAAGTGACTTGTATATATCAGAGCAGCCTTTTTTAAAAATCTTGTTTCTTTTATACTATCTTAAAGTTATTTCGGGCAAAGAGCTCCGCTTGGGCGGCAGCAGGGCGCGGGAATACGGGTAGTACACGTTACACGCTCGATAAACTATGTGCAGTTGCCAAGTTTGTTACAACGGGTGGAACGGCATATATTATAATCATTCGTCTTATCACTTACAGGGTAGACATAGTCTAGCCTAGGACTCATCATCAAAATTTAAGAACGACGCTCTTGTCAGTGGAGTTCTCTCCATCTTTTCCTGTCCTCCACTAGTCTTTCTCTTCCTCCCTCTTTATTGTTCGCACGTTACGTGCTTGCGTCCCGTTTTACCATAATATCTATCATAAGGGCGGAATGAGCCTGGTGACCTGTATGTAATACAGGTGGGTCTAACCTACCTATCTCAGGCACCAGTTCTCTTCACTTATTTTAGGTAATATGCTGCCATGCAAACCTTGTGTAACCTAGTGAATATTTGGAGAGAAAAATAAACGATCTATTTACTTTACTTACTTTCTTTACTTTTGACATCTTGGTACGACACCATTTTTACTTTTTCTTTTATTTGTTGAAAATAACTCTGTCTGGGTCGTCCCCTATACCCTCCACCTTCTATGAGGCTGGGACTATAAAACTTAAAGCCGCATGTAGCTGTAAGTGGCCGCTAACCGCATCGCTAATTGACATGATTCTTCAGATTAACGGTCATTCTCTGGCTGGACCAGCTATTACGATCAGCACGCGTAGAGTAGAAGCTAGTGCATTATTATTTTTTTCTTATAAACCAACATTGAAGACTGAGCAGAAAGTTTAAGAAAAATATTTGTATCTTGCTTACTTGCTTTTGTTCCAAGTTATGGACGCTGCAGGCTCATACTCGTACAACTCTGTCGGTATATCAGCTTCAAGTTAGATATTTGGGGCAAAGTGTCCGCCTGGGCGGTAGCAGGGCGGGAGAATACGTAAAGGACGCGTTACACGCTCGATAAACTGTGTGCAGTTGCCAAGTTCGGGCGGAACCGCGAACCGAACGCTCGATATATCATACTTTTGTTACAAATATATACCTACTTAGTGTCGAGTGAAACTGATTTCAGAGGAGATATTTTATGACGTTTTAGCAAGTTGCCTTGAATTCTTACGGGAAAATGCCTTTACTATTATAAATTTACAAAGACCACAGCCTATTGGTTACTTGATAACCACGAGCTTCTAGTTAGCAGTCAAAGATACTCATCTAATTTATACTAAAATTACAAACGGGAAAGATATGGTTGCTTGTGTGTTTGTTTGTACTGATTAAACTTAAAAACTAAACCTTTTTTTTTTTCAATTATTAAAAGTTACATTATCAGCGTTTAACATAAGCTATAATTAACGTGGATGAATTCGCTGGAAAGCTTAGCTAGTAAGACATATGTCTATACCGGGCATATACCCGGGCATGTATTATACCTATAAACCTTCCTCATGAATCACTCCATCTATTTTTGAGTTTATCACGAACAGACAGACAGACGCGGCGAAGGACTTTGTTTTAAACTACACTTGACTAGACTTGTCGATCAATGTGCGTAATAAAAATGCCAAGGGCTTAAACACTTGATTAAAAGATTGCCTGCAAAGTTGGTTATTAATTAAAAAATAAAAATTGTTATTTACATAAAATTAGCTCAAAACACTTTTTATATTAGAGTATGTTTATTATTTATTCAAAATACAGACGTCTTTTCAATGGTGTTACTTTCTAATTGCGTGCGTATTATTTTAATACAAGCGTGGGGACGCTTGTATTAAAATAATACGGTGACTTAACACTAATACACACGAGTGTGTAATTAAAACGAAGTAATATTTTTACATGACGTTTCACAGAACACGAGCGAAAAATATATGAAATTAAATCTTGCAAAACTAAGCTTGGAAAATTTAAAATTTTTGTTTCATTTATTTATTTCGAACCATCATGTGTTCCTCTGCTGGGCAAAGGCCTCCCTACACACTTCTTTCATTCAGTCCGGTCTTGCGTTACCTTCTTCCACTCTTTGTGTTTAATTACATTTTATGATTCTAGGCCTCGCCGTCTGGTTCCCGGCAGAGTAGAATAGGACCACTCCCAGTCATCCCGTGGATGTCGTAAAAGGCGACTAAAGAAACCCAAGCGAAACAAAGCTTATTAACATCAAATAGACCTCACCAACCCGTCTGACCAGCGTGGCGAGTGTAGGCCAAATCCTCTGACTACTCAGGCTAGTATATGGCTCTGGTAGTACAGAGAGGGTCGTGCTCCTGCAGTGGAGACTAGAAAGACCTTATGATGATGATGATGATGATTCTAGGCAGCTTGAAAAATCTGATACCAGTGTTGGTCTCGTAGTTTTAAATTGTATGTTATTCAACAGAAGCGCAGTTTTATAAAGCGTCGCTCACCGCTGGTTGAATTAAATATGTGACAGATGTCTCGCGTTGTAATTGCCTGGCTGTATGAATTGTTTAAGCAAGGGCTTATGTGTAGACGCGTTCTTTGTATTACCGCCGGAAGTAATTTTAATTCCACTTAGAGCTTTAGTAAAACTAAAACCTGAATAAATGTAGGAAATAACTAATAATTGTTGAGGAGCCCAATGGCCTAGTGGTTGTAAGCATTATGCCATTCCGCATGTTAAGCCACTCTGGGCGCAGTCCCTATTTGGATGGGTGTCTGCAAGTGACAAAATATCTCGAGCTCCTCCGTGATTCAGAAGGCACGTTCAACCGTTGGCTCCGGCTGTCATCATTGATCAGATGACTGTAGGCAGCTTGAAAAATCAGATACCAGTGTTGATCACTTTATTACATACAAACAAAACAAATGTAGTTTTAAATTGTATGTTATTCAGCAGAAGCGCAGTTTTATAAAGCGTCGCCCACTGTTGAATTAAATATGTGACAGTTGTCTCTCGTTGTAATTGCCTGGCTGTATGAATTAAATAAATAAATAAATAAATAAATATATACGGACAAATCACACAGATTGAGCTAGCCCCAAAGTAAGTTCTTAAGAAAGACTTGTGTTATGGGATACTAACTCAACGATACTATATTTTATAACAAATACATATATAGATAAACATCCAAGACCCAGGTCAATCTGAAAAAGATCGTTTTCCATCATGACCTGACCGGGGATCGAACCCGGGACCCCCGTGTCGCAGGCTGGCGTGGTAACCGCTGCGCCACGGAGCTCGTCAATTGTTTAATGCATGGCTTATGTGCAGACGCGTTCTTTATATTACTACCGGAAGCAATTTAAATTCCTCTTAGATCTGTAGTCGGTTTTATCGCTTTAACCACCGGTATTTTTATAATTACCACATTTTCAATACATTTGCTATTAATACGGTCTTTATGACATTGAAACTTGGATCCTAATACTGTGTTTTACGGATTAGGCCCTTTTACTTTACACCAATCTCAATAGCACAATGGCACAGATGCAAAATTGTACCTCTTTCATAGAAAGAAAATTTTCAGAATGAAAACATTTTGCGATTGTAAAAAAAACCTCCATAAATGTATGTAATAACTAAAAATTATTGAGGAGCCCGATGGCCTATTGAGCATTATTACCGCTAACGCATGTTAAGCAACTTCTGACGCAGTTCCCACGTGGATGAGTGACCGCAAGTGGCATAAAATATCTCGTGCTCCTCTGTGCTTTCGAAGGCACTTTAACCGTTGGTCCCGGGTGTCATCATTGATGACAGTCTATAAGTTAAGTCAGATGCCGTTAAAAAAATCTGACACCAGTTTTGGTGGTCTCTCAAACACACGAAAAAACAAAAACAAAAAAATGTATAATGTTTTCTTATGTTTTCGCGATTGTTACACATTTTAATAAAATTGTTTTAATACGGTTTTATTGGGTTTCACTTTTCAGTGTTCGAAACGTTAGGTGTATAAATAATGTAATTAACGCGATAAAAACCGTATTAAAACAAATTTTGTAAAAAAATCTAATGTAGTTTTAAATTGTATGTTATTCAACAGAAGCGCAGTTTTGTAAAGCGTCGCCCACCGCTGGTTGAATTAAATATGTGACAGTTGTCTCGCGTTGTAATTGCCTGGCTGTATGAATTGTGTAATGCAAGGGCTTATGTGCAGACGCGTTCTTTGTATTACGGAAGCAATTTAAATTCCACTTAGATCTGTAGTCAGTTTCATCGCTTTAACCACTGATATTTTTTGTCCTTACAACATTTATTTTATTATCACTATAAGTTGTTTCCGTATTGTATCTTATCATTGAATTGGTTTTGTTCTACCCTTTCAGTCGCGTAGGTACGTCAGGACGGCAGTCACGCTGAGTAATAACTAAGTGCAAGAATAGGTAGTGAACCCCGGGTTTCGATTCGAAGCGTTACCGCTAAGGATGCAACCGGGAATACGCTCGGATTATGATGACTAATAACGATGCGAAAAATTAAGTGTAATTGATTTTGGTTCCTGGAAGAGTACAATAGGACCACTCCCAAGTCTTCCCGTGGATGTCGTCGAAGGCTACTTAGGAAACACAAGATAATTAAAGCTTATAAACATCAAAAAGACCTCTCCAAACCGTGTGGCCAGCGTGGAGAGTGTAGGCTAAATCCTTTGACTACTCTGGCTAATTATATGACTTTGGTAGTCACAGAGGGTCAGCCTCCTGCAGTGGAGACTAAAAAGACCTGATGATTGTGACGATAAAAACTTTGAACGTTATACCAAGACTTACTGACGAAATAATTCAACATCTTAAATTGAAAGCGTCCTTTAGCTTGGAGAATAAAAACAAAGGACAAAATTAAATATGAAGTGTCTCAAGAAGCTATACCTCTTGTTCTTTCTATTAAAGTAATGGACATTGTTTTTGCGTGGCTGCAAAAGAAGTATTATTTATGATTTGCTGCTGTTCCGTCGTAAACCAGCTAGTCTCTGAAGTATTATGACTTAACTATGTACTTAGATTTGTTTGATTGTGGTGAAAAAGACTGATAAATGGTGACGGACATCGGTGACGGTGAGATGAATAAATAATCATGAAATAGTATCAATTGCCAGTCGGTAGAGAAGTATTGCAAATTATATGTATCTATATGTAGTGATTCGCTTCAACTACAAAAGCAGAAACAAAGCTTTAAAACAAATTTCACTTTAAAACTTCAAGTTCTTTCGGAACTGAACTGTCAGTTCGTTTAAGATGAATCGACGTAAAATTACAACTTGGCATTGTTTATTACAACAAAATGTAATTTATATCGTCTATTGTCTCACGGCTCAGCGGCTCGCCAAATATCAGAAAACCATTTATCTTAACGAGGCTCGAGCCGAGGGTCCTTGGTTCGAGTACCTTGCTTCCGGTTTTAATAATACCTCCTCAAAAAATCCAGGTGACGACGTCCACACTCGCTAGGGTCCTGTCGCATTGTCAGCGATTTTGTAAAAGACGTAATAATGATAAAATGGTGACGCGTAGTATTTTTTTTTGTGTGTACGTCAAATGTATTGGGGAACTTGCTTTTTCCTGCAATTTTGTCTGCGTATGTTACCTATGTGTGTAAGCCATATTAACATTGTAAAGGTTCATAAAAATCGGTCTTGTAATTTAACGTAAAGATCCAAACATACTTCAACTACATTCCATAGGAATCAGACGATTATGCCAAATGTGTGGAGGAACTTGCTTTTTCCTGCAATTTTGTCTGCATATATAACCTAGATATGTAAGCTATATTAACATTGTAAATTGTCACATTTATTTAATTTATTTGTTTAATGCACTTTATTGCACATTTAAAACAGATTACAAAAAGTGAAAGTGCATAGAAAGAAAAAGTTACAAACGGCGGTGTTTCAAACAAAATACTCGTAAATGCACATTGTACAGGTAGTTTGTTTTCACAAAACAAAAGACAAGTTTCTTCTACGAGCAGAAGAATTAATTACTTCAATCGCCATTCACGGCCTCGCTTCCACCGCCGGGTCTCTCAAAAACCTGACGTTTCCATTCAAAAAGGGCACTCGGCATTTAGTCCGAACGCGGTGACATTATTCATCCGACAAAGGGAACGTTTCGCGAAATATTAAGGACATTACACGGAAAAGCTCTGAAGAGCTGTCGTTGTCTGCTTTAAGAATTGCGAAGGCAGCTTTATCTCTACGGCCACAATGGCCGATAGCGGCGGAAACTATTCAACTCTTATCAGAACGACACCTGTTGGCGCAAACAAAACGCGTCTTATCTGTCCCTTAGAACTCTATTAGCTTTTGACGTGCCCTCACCACGCGCTCTTTAGAAAAACAGGGCAGAAGTGAAATGCTAATAATATAACTACATCAGCCGTAAGTTACGTTGGCGTCATTTGAAAATTACGTTGGAATGAACTGTTACTTAGCAATGAGACATCGCAACACCCTGCCAGGGTTCATGTACCTTCACTATCATATATTATTTCACCACCTGTTATAATGTTCATGTACATGTAGTGAGAAATAAAGAAATAAATAAAGAAATAAACTGAAAGTTACGTTGCCATAATTTCGGCGACAAAATAATCTGTCGGTTCCTTGTTTTATGAATGTTATATGAATATTATCATCATGTTATATTAAGGCGCTGTGGTATCAGATACTAGCGCCACCTAGCAATTAATTCTTTTAATCCTAAATGATAATAAATTTAAAAAATCTAATAGCTGATTGTCCTAGTAAATTACTTGTAGTATTCTTTTTATTACTTTTCATAGGTATTGTAAGTTCTCTTAATTCATCAAATTCAAAATAGTGAAAACTTTTACCAAAATTAGTACAAGTAATTTACTAGGGCAATCAGCTATTAGATTTTTTTAATTTAATATGATTTAGGATTGAAAGAATTAATTACTGGGTGGCGCTAGTGTGTGATACCACAGTGCCTTAAAATATTTGTTATTTCACAAGAAAGATTACGATTGTTAACATACTCACCTCGCTTGGCAAACGGGTTAGTAAGCGCAGTTTACTTGATTTATATTGGTTCCGACGCTGCTTCATATAGTAGCTCGGGAAGCCGGGCGCACATACACAATTCCATACCCGCAACCACCGGACAGGTAGCTGATGATGACACCCCTGACCACACAAATAATAAAGACTACTAGCGTTTTGAAACAGACTACTGCAGAGAAGAAACGTCGAAAGAAACTCTTTTCAAGAGTATTGGTTGTCTACTGACCTGAAGGGTTTTTAATGATTATTTATCTATCTCTTATCTTTTTACGTGCCCCTCGGCAGGTTTTAGAAATGCTGTGTAAACTCAACACTGCTAGGCTTTGTCCTCTCTACGTCACTTTGAATCTCTGCTCTAAAAAAAAAGAGAATTATTCGATCAATATGTAATTAATTTACGACCAATACAAACATTAAATAGTCATAAAATACTATTAAGTGTATTAATAAATTTATTCCCATCCGCTAATTGTTTAAAAGCGAAACGCGGCACTTCGCCCCATATTTACAATACAAATTTATCGTCCATAATAAACGGGCCATTATTAATTTCACAATTTATTTTCTTTCGGCAAATAATGAAGAGCCATCGTAGCGGAGAGGAAAAACGAAAAAAATGAAAAAAAAAATTAACGAGACCACAAGACAAAGGCGCCGCCGCCGGGCGCACGACAATTAGGACACGATGGATACAGCCAATTTGCAAACTCATTTGCGCTATTAATAAGTTCTGGACTGCCCCCGCGGACGAGCGATTTCAAATTGCTTCACCTTAAGGAACCTTAGGGCAGGTCTACGCTTCTTTTATGCTTCGTTCCGTGAATTAGAGAGCCGGAGGTCGAACTGCGGAGGAAAATATAAAGGCCGGCAACGCTCTTTTAGCACTCTTGGTGTTGCAGTTGTCCATGGACAGCGGTTGTCACTTACTATCAGGTGACCCGCTTGCTCGTTTGCCGTTCTATGTCATATTGTGCGCTTAACTTCTCAGAGGGCCTCCAAAGTCGGTGCACGAAGTAAGGAAAATGTGAACAGGTGGTGTTACAGTTCGGAAATCTCCTGTTGGTGTGGTGGTACTCTCCAGACCATGGCACTCATTCTGTCTTGCCCTGCGTGTCCTTCTACTTGCACTAGCGAGGACCTATACGATGATTGTGATCTGTATCAGTGGCAAAGTCTGGTCACACTAAATATAATTCGCCCAAGTTGAGACGCTAAAAAGAAGAAGTGCATGAAAGCCATCGGATTTCCTAGTTTTTTTTATTGTTTTATGTACGGTTTAACTCGGATGAGACTGATCGTTTTGGGGGTTGCATACTTAGCGATGATTCTTCGGAGCCTCGGTCTGATTTTGGTAGAGTTCATACAAATCCCATTTGTTATATTAAGTGCTTCTGCGATCGCATTCAAATATTCAATCTAAATTATTTTACTTATCTTATTGGTCAATCGACATATGATTTTTATTCTCAGAATATTTTAGTGTAGATCTTAATTGTAATGGAAAATGTTTTGTTTTTTCTCTTTTTGTGATGGAGTTCGATACTTATACAAAGTATTTTGTGTCAGTCGTTTTGCTCAGGATGGCACCTTGGTAGATGTTTAAACATTTTCATTCCTTAATATACCACCCAAAATAGCGCCATCAAATTTAAATTTTACAGCGTTTAATAAAACGCCATTTTACGAACATTTCTTTCATTTTGCAAATTCGAGAATGTTTTATGGGTCAATTTGGATCATAACGTTGTCAATAAGGCTTAGACTATTTCTCGGGAGACACGAGGGAAATTAGCCTTTACGGTTTTGAATTAGAAGCGGAAATGGCTTGTAGTTTGTTGGTTAGCAAATTGATTCGCGCCGTTGGTACGGGGCGAGAAATTCCCGGGCAGCGGCGCCAGCTCAGTGGACTTATTTCGTCTACGGGAAAATAGAATATTTCGCGGCGGTCCTTCCCAAACTGTTGGTTGTATATTCCCGCTATGTAACTTCGCACCCGGGAAATCAAGTATTGAAGCCGCTCGAACTACGTCAAATACATACGGGTTCGAATATCACCGACATCGTTTTGCAATCCCACTTGTTTAAATTAACTTTCTTACTCATGCATAGTAATTACAATTTCGTAGATAAAAAAATAAACAATGTGCATTCCAAAAAAATTGACGGTGGTTTTTGACAGTTTACGTCTACCTGTGACACTCTTCACACACTTCAAATCTTTCAAGCTGTTTAGCGTACAGGAAGCAACAATGGAACAGACACACTTACATACATACGCGCGAAAACATTACCCTTCTTCTGGGTGGATCTGTCGGATAATAAGAAGCGCTTTTGGCCATTGAGATTTATTCTGTGATTCTGACTTATATTTTTCTCAAAGAAAATCTTATAATCTTAATAAATATATATAAATTTCCGCGACTTAGGCGTCTGTTGATGTCTTTTTATGTATAGGGAATAAGATGATAAGCAATATTCCTTGTCAAATTATAAAAGATCAATCTTTCAATAATCAGTAATTATTAAATATTTGACGATGATATGACGAGCTCCGTGGCGCAGCGGTCAACACGCCGGCCTGTGACACGGATGGTCCCGGGTTCGATCCCCGGTCAGGTCAAGACGAAAAATGATCTTTTTCAGATTGTCCTGGGTCTTGGATGTTTATCTATATATGTATTTGTTATAAAATATAGTATCGTTGAGTTAGTATCCCATAACACAAGTCTTACTTAAGAACTTACTTTGGGGCTAGCTCAATCTGTGTGATTTGTCCGTATATATTTATTTATTATTTATTTATTTATTATTTATTAGAAGATTGAGAACTAGGTACGTACTTTAGTACTGCGACGGCGTCCGTAACTGGGTGAATGCTCCAACTCTAAGTCAGCTCTCAAGTGCCGTTTACATTCAGTAATTTGATTTATCGGTATTCAGATGCAACTAACATTGCTTCGCAGCATTTGGAAAACCAGTTGGCATTTTAGTTTCGAATTCATCATCAGCCTATACTTGTCCACTGCTGGACATAGGCCTCCCCAATTGCATGCCATCGAGATCTATCTTCGGCTACTCGCATGCAGCTCCTGCCAGCCATCTTGCATAAATCATCACTCCACCGTGCCCAAGGACGTCCTACATTACGTTTGCCCAACATTACGTTTGCCGAATTTCGAATTAACTCGTAAATATTGTTTAGCTGTGAGCAAACAAGCTTCATACTATCGAGTGGACAGGAATTGAAACTATCCTCCCAACTACCATAAATGTAGTCCAAGTTCTCCTTTAATTTTTCTTATATTTTACGCTTCCCTCAAAGCACTGAAAGAAGCGCAACCGTCATGTCGCTACCCTATATCACTCGCCCCGATGATGGTCTCGATAACAATGGATAAACTGCAGTGGCCGACTTGGTAAGACTTTTTGTATAAAGACAAAGACGCAGGTTCGAATCCTGCCCGCGTTAAACCTTTTTCCACATCTTATTTCTCAATTCTAAAGATATATCAGAATAGCATCGTGAATGCAAAAATCAACTAATATTATAAATGCGAAAGTGAGGTTGTTTGTTTATTTGTTTGTTTGTTACGCTTTCACGCCGTATCTACTGAACCGATCATCATGAAATTTTACATACACATAGGTAAGGGTACCGAGAAGGACATAGGCTATAAATGACGCGGGTGAAGCCGCGGGTAACAGCTAATGTACATATAAAAGATCTAGTCGGCGAATCCGACGACATAAAACTTGAGTAAAGCCGGGTTTCCAGGTTTCCATAATGTTTGTTTGTTTGTTTTTCGTATGTGTAAGTGGCCAACACTGGTGTCAGACTTTTCAAGCTGCCTTAAGGCATCTGACCTAGCTTAACGACTGCCATCAACGATGACAGCCGGGACCAACGGCTTAACGTGCCTTCCGAAGCATGGAGGAGCTCGAGATATTTTTATGCCACTTGCGGTCACCCATCCAAGTAGGGACTGCACCAGGGGTTGCTTAACATACGTAAGCGCTCATAGAGCTCACACCCACTGGACCATCGGGCTCCTCGCCCATAATAATCCATTCCATAATGTATAAGCGACTGGTATTACTAGTAAATCTGCTATTAGAAGCTACGGTAGCTAAACAAGAAATAAAGTTAAGTTAGATATCCGTAATAAGCGCTCTCTACATCCTGACTAATGACTGCGTCGTGGTGAAGAGTTTTTCTTGTAGTTTTATTTGCAAACGAGTGAGACATCGTTAAACGGTGATTACTACTATGGTTGAAAGTGCAATCAACTGAGTGCTGAGATTAATCGATTCTTTTTAAAGTTGTTACGTTATGACAAAATAATATTAATTGGAAAATAAGAAACATATAATAGTAATTTTAATAAAAACTCTAACACAAGTACCCTACCAAAAAAAAAAAAACTATAGGCAGTGTCACTGTTGATGATGAAATGATCTAAATATGATTATGTATTATTTTTACGTATAAGAAACTTCCATACGTAACACATATTTTATTGTTATTTTTATCAGCGTGTATCCTTAATATAAACGTCGACGAAGATGTCTAGAAAAAAGCCTTTTATTTTTATTAAAATTAGTCATTTGTTAATAGCAACCACTCCTTTTAATGAATAATATCAACACTACTGCTTTATAAAGGGGATGCATTATGAAAAACTTCACCTAATGCCAGCACTCATTTTTCAGTCAAAACAGCGATTTCTGATAGACACAATACACCCACGATTTACACTTACAATGTGGTTTAAAAAGAATATGGATAAGAACTGTTATAAAAATGCTCTACTTACTGCTAATAAAATCCCAACAAATGATTTTATTATCGACTATCCTGGCTTAGTAGTCGCACGCATAATTAAAGAAAAATGCAGAGACTGACGACTAACACTTTAAAATATATTTTAAACTACATTCAGAAGCACACTGCCATATTCTGGTTCAGCTTTACACCATCTACTCTAACATCTCAAAAAAAGATGCTTACTGTTTGTAAAATTCTCAGCTAATTGCAACTTTTTTCTCAAAACTCAGCAAGATTAAGTCGCCACAACTATCTCGGTTTAACAGCGACATAATTAAAGAAAAACGCTGCTGGATGCTGGCACTAATTTGTCAGTACAGCTATTATTGCCAGACACTGAAGCATTACGAAAGATTTAAAAATCTATTTTAGAACACTTTTGCTATTTTCTGGTTCGGCTTTTTTTTCCGCAATATGTTTAATGGAGATAAATAAAAAATGCTCCGCCGATTGTAATTGTTTCTTTAAAAGCCCAAGAAGAGTAGTTATTGTGACTATGGCCTTTAAATTGCGGCATAAAAAAAGCAGCTTACGTCGACACTTATTTGTCAGTACAGATATTATTGCCACACACTCAAGACGTGACTTATACTTTACGATTAATATACATTTTTTTTTTTAATGGAATAGGACGACAAACGAGCAAGCGGGTCACCTGATGGTAAGTGATCTCCACTGCCCATGGACAACTGCAACACCAGGGGTGTGACAAGAGCGTTGCCGGCCTTTTAAGAGAACGTAGACTCGTTTTTTGAAGGTTCCAATGTCATATCGATCTGGGAATACCGCCGCAGGAAGTTGATTCCACAGTTCGGTCGTACGTGGCAGAAAGTTTCTTCTAAAACGTACAGTGGTTGACTGCCAGTTATCCAGGTGGTAGGGATGAAACTTTACTTAAATGGAGATGGATGAGTACAGTTTTTAAAATGCTCTGCTGATATTTTTTTCTTCATCATCCAAGTCGAATGATCTAGTTCCTGATATTGCCGGTTTAATAGCATCATAATTTGAGAGAAACGCGCGCACACATTTGTCAGTACAGCGATTATTGCCAGATACTGACCTTATAATGTCTTTAAAACACATTCTTTTACTTGTTAGATCAGCTCTAGACTTTTAAATGTAGAGTGATGAGTACGGCTATTAAAATACTAAATGAGATGCAACGTTTCCCTTTAAACTCAAGCAAGACTAAGTAGCATCCACTATCTCAGCTTTAATAGTCGCATAATTTGAGAAAATCGCCGCCGGACGCCGGGAGTCATTTCTCAGGACGGCGATTATTGCCTGGCACTGAAGACTCATGATTAACATTTTAAAAAGCATTTTAACGGTTAATTTTATGTCATTTAATCATGAAGACTGAGATATTGTGGTGTAGCTGTATGCTGTGACATCATCATCATCAGGTCTTTTTTAGTCTCCACTGCAGGAGCATGATCCCTCTCTGTACTACCAAAGATTCAAAGACTTTATTCAGAAAATAGCCCTTTACAGGCAATTTTTCACGGCATATCATAATTTACTACATACATACATAGTATCACGTCTTTTTCCCTTGCGAGGTAGACAGAGCCCAGGTCTATAAGACCTAAAGCCACGTTTAGCATGTTGGTGGGCGTTAGGTGAAAAATGGAATCAAAATAGTGATGGGTTGCTAGCCGCATCGCCCATTCCCTCGATCGGCTCTTACGATCTGCATGGGAAGAGAAGCAGCTGGTACATTCTACGTTTTTTCTTTTCTCCCAGACCAGCGTGGAAGAATCATAATTAAAATAATTGTTATTTACTTATACACATGTTTATATTAATTAGTGTTCTAAAGCTTCAAACTACTAGCGTCTCGGAACAGACCACTGCAGAGAAGAAACGCTGAAAGAAACCAGATCCATATATCAGCCAGAGTAGTGAGAGGATTTGCCTATACACAATATCGCCAGTTACTAAATCGATAGCCTCAAATACTTACGTTACGTGATATGGCGATATTTACAACTTTGTAGTCTTACTATGCTTCTTTTAACCCTCAGTTTATCCAGAAAGCAAACCGGGGGCTAGCAGCTGGTATTGCATCAAAACAAGTTTAAAAAGTTGCATTTTATTTCATCTTCTAACCTGTTTTAAATATTATTTTATATTAGAATACTGAAAATATTATTTTAAGAAATAGTTTCTGTCTAGTAATTATTCGCTTTTCTTGTTTAATTAACTTCATTTAAAATATTCTCAAAATGAACAGCTATATTTTATATTGTCGCTTTTCTTCTTTAACGATTTGGAAATAAATAAGTTGCTATTTTTATAAACAGTTCTTTTACTGTTATTAAGCCGAAATAGGTTTATTTTTTAAATTAGTGGTGGCGGTAATGAGGCTGCGAGCGAGTCCTATAAGCTGTTTTTAGAATATGTCAGGTATCACTGCGTGTTAAAAATTATCAACCGGTCATTTCGGATTACCCTAGGAGATGCCTATGTCCAGCAGTGGAATGAAATGACGATTTAATTGTATAAGTACACGTGTTAAGTCATCCACCGCTTATGTCGTCTGGTTTGAAATATTTAAAAATAATGCCGCTGGACGTCCGAGATAATGGCTAGCTAGTTAGTCTCGGGGTTTTAAGGGAAAAAGTTGCAATTAGCTAAGTGTTTTAACAGCTTCATCAATCGCCCGTCCCGTTTATAGTCTGCTCACAATTCCGAACAAGAACAGTGTGGTAGAAAATTCTCATAATATTAAAACATGATTCCAAAAATACTTCAGGTTATTTACTAAGGTTAATATGATTTACATTCTTGAATTTCTTTCTATTTGTAAGGTATTAGGAATAAAATGATTGGCGTCGCTACTGTGCCTAGTGTGCCCCCTTAATGTCATAACTTGTTTATTTGATTTGTTAAAGGATCTGTAAATTTCTTTTAGATTGTGTCTAATTATTATTTTTTATTTGTTTCAGGTAAGTCGCACCTTTGTGGTTGTACTCTTCAGATACGAAATTTACAGGTATTAATTGCTTTAAAAACTTCTCTTAAGAAATTCTTTCAAGAAGAAATAGGTCTCAACATTGTCAGCCTAATTTTTTTTCTGCTTGTCCGATTTATTTTAAAAAGGTGTAGGTACTAAACAACACATTTGACTGGAAGTTGTGAACAAAGTTGTGCCGCTCCCACGTTACATTAGTTAACGATCTCTCGATTTGCCGCGCGCTCCTTCTTGTTTCTTATTTAGACGTTTTTCTTCGAACCCTTGTCGAGACTTACGACTTTGAGGAAAGTTACCAATTTAGCCATGGCCTCTATGGCTATCGTGACATATAAATATTATTGATATATCATTGCTACCACGAGTATTGTAGCACAGATAGAAGATTGATATACTAATTGTTAAAAATAATTATGTATTAATATTTCCGCTTTCAAGACCTTCAGTGTAGCACTCATATATATTGAAAAAGGTACTTGCTTTTGGAAGTTGTGAACAAAGTTGTGCCGCTCCCACATTACATTAGTTTACGATCTCTCGATCTGCCGCCGGGTCTTGTTGTTTCTTATTTAGACGTTTTTCTACGGACCTTTGTCGAGACTTTTTTACTACTTACTTTTGGTCAACCTCGCAATGCTAGGATCATTGAAGTGTTCGTGACATGTTTTAAAATTGAGGTTCAGCGATCAATAAGTGGGGTTTATGTTTCTGTCAAACTATTGTCATTTCTCTATTCAATAAAAAATGATGTTCATTTCATTTCTACAAACTTCTCATAGTTATTTTTAGATTACAAAATATGTTTATTAAAACCTATAGTCCTTTAAGGGGCAAATCAGACCGTAGATATTAAAACTTTTTCTAGTAAAATAAACAACTTATTCTAAAAAATATAACATTTTCATACAAATTGTCTGGCCGGCTGAGCACTTTTGTCTGAGAATGTCGATTTTTTTTTTCGAATTACCGGCACAAGTTCCATAGGAAAATTTGTTCATATTGACGGGATGAGTCGCCCCTTTAAAGATCAGACACGGTATTATTAATTTTTTTGTTACCCGAAACTTATTTGCTACGGCTACGAAGTGATACAAGATGTGTAGCACTAGGCTACGTCGTAGCAAATGTGTAGCACTGCGTAGCGTTTTTATTCATAGCACGTATTCGTCGTAGGACTCGTAGGCGCTGTGAAGAGTACGAACTAACTATGGATTGAAGTAGACAGATATGATAAATAAATAGTCTTCTGTACAATCAACGAGCAGCGGTCAACACGCCGGTCTGTGACACAGATGGTCCCGGGTTCGATCCCCGGTCAGCTCAAGATGAAAAATGATCTTTTTCAGATTAACCTGGGTCTTGGATGTTTATCTATATATGTATTTGTTATAAAATATAGTATCGTTGAGTTAGTATCCCTTAACACAAGTCTTACTTAAGAACTTACTTTGGGGCTAGCTCAATCTGTGTGATTTGTCCGTATATATTTATTTATTACTATGTAGTTCTATCAAGGACCTGGTCTCATCTCTAATACGAGTACTCCTGTAGGACACCGTGCTGTTTACCGGCGACAGCGCAGTCTGCTTTAAAGCAAATTTTGTACTAAGTCAGTCAGTCACTTAACGTATCGTATTAACATACAACAATGCGGTGTTCAGGCTGCTGAATTACTTAATCCTAACTACTCGTAATATTATAAATGCGATAGTGAGTTTGTTTGTTTGTTACGCTTTCACGCCCTATCTACTGAACCGATCATTATGAAATTTTGCACATAGGTTACTGAGAAGGACATCCCATCCCAACTAATATTATAAATGGGAAAGTGAGTTTGTTTGTTTGTTTGTTACGGTTTCACGCCGAATCTACTGAACCGATCATAATGAAACTTTGCATACACATAGGTTAGGGTACCGAGAAGGACATAGGCTATATATTACGCGGGCGAAGCCGCGGGTAACAGCTAGTAGGCTATATATCAGGCGGGCGTAGCCGCGGATAACAGCTAGTATTCAATAAATTCTTTTTCTTCATCGGTCCCTCAGTGCTGAGTATTGTAACCGCATATTTATGTGCCTCCGGGGCTTTCCGGTCTTCAGTACTATGGTCAGACCTTTGCATGGAACCACCAGTTCTTTTGATGCAGTCGGCCCATCTTGCTCGTGGTTTTTCTCTGTCACGTTCACCCTCTATTTGGCCCACTATGATATGCTTTTCCAAACAGGGTCTCGGAGAATGCATTCAAAACTATTATATACCAGCTTTTACCCGCGGCTTCGCTCGCGTACAAATTTTCCGAGTCATTTATCGCAAATCTCACGGAAACTGTTTGCCGGGATGAAAGGAATCCAATGTAAGCCAAATTCCTAAAAGATTGGTCCATTAGATAAAGCGTGAAGAGGTAACAAACAAAGAAATATACAAACTTTCTTTCGCATTTATAATATTAGTAGGAAAGTTGGGATTTTCAATAACTATGTCTAGTTTAATGACGCAGTGCCGTCGCGCGTTGACATGCAGCCGGGCGCTTAGTATTTTTATTAACAGAAATACGCTAAAATACGTTTTCCCATAATATTCTCTCAACTGAGTCATTCCGCAAAATAATTTCGTTTTATTATATCCTCAACTCAACTCCATCAACACGGGACTCCTTCCAAAAATAATAAAAACTTGCTTAATGTTTGATTGGAACAATTAAAATAAAATTAAATTAAGCAAGAAATTATACCCCGGGAGGGATGGGAATGGCGGGCTCGTAAAATGTTATCTGAAATTGTGAAGAAATTGTTTGGCAATGAAGGGGGTGCGGGGGTTGGGTGGGTAATTACCAGTAATCGACGTAATGGTGGGTAACTTGGGTAAAGGTAACGGTAAGTGGGGTAATAATAATAGATTGATGAGTGGTTATTGTTACATCGGCTCGATTTAGCAATTTTTCTGGTCGTGTATTTTTAGTGAAATGGGCTTGGGCTGGGTCTTCATGGAGATGTTAAGGTTATAAATATAGCTAAGAATGACGTCCGTTTATTTAGTTTTTTTGGTTGAAAAAAAATGTAAAAAAATTATTATCTTAGTCGAGCTCCGTGGCGCAGCAGTCAACCAACACGCTTGCCTGCGACACGGATGGTCCCGGGTTCGAACCCAGTCAGGTCATGATGGTAACGATTTTTTTCTGATTAGCCTTTGTCTTAGATGTTTGTCTGTATGAGTACCTGTTATAAAATATAGTATTATTAAGTTTGTATTCTACGAAATAAGTTTAGTACTTATTATGAGGCTAACTTAATTTGTGCGATTTGACCCTATATATTTATTTATTCTTTAAACTGAAATGCAATTTTTATAGTATGAGGCAGTTAACATAGCTTGATTTCTGCCATTTAATAATGCCTATTCGATACGGAAGCTCGAAATATGTTATTCCCCTTTAGACCTCGCGATTCCAGCCATTTCACAATGATCTTAAAGCCTCTGGTACACACGTAGGGTAAACGGTAATTCTACCGTTTACCCTACGTGTGTACCAGTACGGTAGATTTGCGAATATGCTTCTACTTTGTAGCATAGTAAGTATTCTACCTTCTCAAGGCCCCCATGGGTCTAAGGTCCTTTGTGTGTACCACACCTTTGTGCCTTATAAAAAAGTTTTATCTACGATAGACTTTTAACAAATTGTTGAACAGGCGGATATACGAATTATTTTTTCTCCAAACTGAAGTAGTAACGTTTCGCGCTCACTTGGTCAATGAACGATACTCGTAGTTGCCTAAAAATTAACACAGAAATGCGTACTGTATCTATAAAATTATCTATATAAATTTCCCGCGACATCGTCCGCGTAAATTATAGCATATGTCACCCGCAGATTTATTAACTTTCCATGGGTTTTTGAAAATCGGGCCATTAGTTTCGGAGCCCATTCTATGCTTACAAACAAACTAACAAACGAATCTTTCTCCTTTACAATATTAGCATAGATTATGATTCTAAAACAAAAAATCCTAATCATAACTAATATTATAAATGCGAAAGTGAGTTTGTTTATTTGTTTGTTTGTTACGTTTTCACGCCGTATCTACTGAACCGATCATCATGAAATTTTGCATACATATAGGTTAGTGTACTGAGAAGGACATAGGCTATAAATGACGCGAGCGAAGCCCCGGGTAAGTAGGCTAGTATTTCATAAATTTTGAAAATATTTCTGATCCGGTCGGCACTCTAAATATTTCATCAAATTGTCATGTCGTTTCTGCTTCCATATGCGTCTGTGGTCAAGCCCATCCGACTTTATTTGCGACGTCGCTAAGAAGAAAGATATACATCACACGAAAATAAGGAAAAATCTGGTCAAAACACGAGTAATGGTAATCCCTGCGGAGGTCAACCACGGCACAAAATAAAAAGGTTTCGGAATAAGCACTAAATAACACACACATAGCTATGACGCGCAATATCAAATACATTTTAAATTGTTTCCCACTTATATTACAAATGCGAAAGTCAGTTTTATTTGGTTTGTAACGCTTTCACGTCTTAACTAAGTCGACACGCTGACCTAGCTAGCCTACTTACTGAGACCTAATAGGTTCAGGTAAGGACAAAGTCCACTTGACGATATAGAAATACAAACTAGCAGCTCTCCCCGGCGGTGTTCGGGCATATAATATATATAAACTTTCCTCTTGAATCACTCTATCTATTAGAAAAAAAACTGCATCAAAATGTAAATCGTAGTTTTAAACATCAGAGACAGACAGCGGGGAGCGACTTTGTTTTATATTATGTAGTGATAGTGATATCACATTTCATGATTAGAATGATGAGTAACAAGAGAGTAACTCCTATTTTATCTATTCACACAGGCGGGCAAATAAAATTGGCCAGTAATACTTTTTTTTCAAGCCAGGAAGTTTCGTATCCAAAACTTCTACTCGCTGTAATTTAGTATAGGTATTGTTTTTAAAATTGAAATCTGATTATAAACATCAATATGCCTTATCCGGTCGTATGTACGAATTTTGGTTGAGATTGGCTCAACCGTTGTAAAACTAAAACCAAACTACGTTTGTATAGGATTTCGGCTTTACGTGGGACTCTTAATCTAAAGCTTTTATCTCGACCATAGGATGCAAGCAACGCCCCTTCCTTCCAAAGGGTTAAGGCGATAATATTTTTAGGTTTAAAAAACTTATCAACTTCGAGGAATTGATAAGTTTTTTACTAGCGATAGTTGTGCGTGTAATATAATATGTGACTTACAAGACTTGTACACCTGCTTCTTCGTTATTTTACTTCCACGTTTTTATGTCGGAGGTAGCTTATCGCTGAGGCTGGACGCAAATATTTGTGAGCCAAGACGAGTATTTGTACCAGGTTTCATGGCCCTGTGGAGCGCAGATAGGGGCTATAAAAATGTTGCGGAATGGACGAGAGAGATTAGCCATTCTAATAATTAATAATTAATAATTAATAATTGTTTATTTCTTTAACAAAAATTGGTACAGACATTTCTTGTAGTTGTGACCTTCTATTAAGTGAAATACACCTGTATCAGAAGGCCACGCTCTTCCGTAGCCATCATAATTAAAGTACCTATTATTTAAAAATGTTAATAATTTGTAACAAAAATTATACGACTAATGGAGTCAGGGTGAATGTGTGCACAATTGTAATGTATGTGTAAATGTTTGGGTGTGGTTAATACATGTGTGTGTGTGTGTGTGTGTGTGTGTGTGTGTGTGTGTGTGTGTGTGTGTGTGTGTGTGTGTGTGTGTGTGTGTGTGTGTGTGTGTGTGTGTGTGTGTGTGTGTGTGTGTGGTCTGTAGTGGTGAAGTTTTATAGATTAGTGCGTTCGAGTAATTTCTCCGTTTCTTCATAATTTATTGATTTCAACCAACTGGTAATCCGTTTTTTACAAGAAAATTTTGGAAGTGTGTAGATGTCTATTTTCATATTAGCCAAGTTATATAAATGTTTTGCCTGATTATTGAACTGACGTCTTGCAAAATCTGTCTTGACACCAGCACCAGTTGCTGTTATAGCCACTTTTCTACGTTTAAGTAGGTAAGAAGGATTCGGGGTAATTGTTTTATGAACTTTCAGAATTGCATGTAAGATATAGAGCTTTCTCACAGACAATAAGTCACAATCCAAATAAAGATTAGATGTAGGGTACATTCTTGGTTTAAAATATGCTACCTTTAATAAAGCTCTTTGTGATCTTTCTACTTCCAAAAATTTTGTTTTGGTTGCACTTCCCCAGACAGGAATACAGTATGTGAGTATGGACTGCGCTAAAGCAATATAAATCAAGTTCAAAAGACTTTTGGATGCAACATACCGTAGCTTGACAAATATCCATATCAGTTTTCGTATTCTACTTGTGATAGCTTCTATATGTGAGTGCCATGATAAGTGCTGGTCCAACACGATGCCAAGGTATTTGATAGAAAATGTTTTATCGATAACAGGACATGCACAGGAATCATCCGAATTAGTACAGTCGAATTGATGTATATTAATTTTAAAGTTTAGTGGAGGTTGGGTAGACTTGTTTATAGTGTGACATATGTACTTGGTTTTATGGGAATTTAAGGTAAGTAAATTATGTTTTAACCATGTATCCACTTCGGTGAGCCCTTTCTGAGTATCAGAATAAATAGATGTCCACGAGTTACCACCAAAGACAATTGCAGTATCGTCGGCATATGAAAAGATTTTGGCATTGGCTAACTGAAGATCTAGCAAGTCATTAATATAAATTAAGAAAAGTGTAGGCCCCAGTACACTCCCCTGAGGGACACCAAAATCAATGCTAGAGAATTCGCTTGTGCATACACCCACTTTAACACATTGGTATCGATTTGTTAAATAGTCTTTAAAAAGTTCAAGCGGGGCACCCCTTACCCCAATGTGTTCCAGTTTTTGTAAAAGGATGGGGACAGAGACAGTATCGAACGCGTTTTTTAAATCTAAAAACACCGTAAGACATTTATTTCCTTTATCTAATTGATCTACTATTATGGTTGTTAAAGCAGTAATTGCATCTTCAGTAGATTTATTTTGTCTAAAACCAAATTGACGTTCGGATATAATGTTATATTTATTAAGATAGCTGATGAGTCGTTTGTTAATAATTTTCTCTATAATTTTAGAAAATACGCTTGTCACAGATATTGGCCTGTGGTTGCTAACACTGTCCCTGTCGCCACTCTTGTACACAGGAGTTACAATAGCCTTCTTGAGAGAATCAGGGAAAACTCCAGCATTAAAACATAGATTAATAAGGTGTGTTAGGACCGGTACCACATCAGCTTTAGCCAATTTTAGAAAATGAGTAGGAATAGCATCCCAGCCCGGTGCACTCGTGGATTTTAGGCTCATGAGGATGCTTTCAACTTCATCCATATCTGTATCTAACAGCACAAAAGAGGTAGGCTGTCTCACCTGTGAAACTGTAAATCCACTGCCTGTACCACTAGAATCCGGTGGGTGACTTATTCTAGAAGCCAAGTCCCTTCCAATGCTAGCGAAATGCTTATTAATATGGTCAACTGATTCCTGCGGTGTCTGTTTTATATTAAGTAAATGTGTATTATCTGATTTATTTCCTTTATGATTAGTAATATTACCAATAGTTTTCCACAGATGTTTAGGATTTTTAGTAGATGATTCTAGCAAATTTCTCTCATATGTCCTTTTAAGTTTTTTTATAAGCCGATTGCAAAAATTTCGGTAGCGTCTAAACGTTATTTTTTGTATTTCGTCGTTGGGGTTTTTGCGTAGTTTAAGTTGCATTTTGTTCCTGTTTCTAATACAGCGAAGTACACCTGGTGTTATTAAGGCTTGATGATGCGTTTACTTTTAGGGATATGTAAAGATTTTGTGTTTTCTAATAATGAATCAGATATTGATTTAGTAAGTTGATCTAATAGTAAATTTGGATTATCACTAAATAGAAGTTGCGAAAGATCTTTCTTTTTTAAGGTTTGTAATGCTTTATTATAGTCTATAACCTTTCTAAGTGTTGGAGCTGCTGAATTAATTTTTGAGTTCGACAAAACCAAAGCTATCATTTCATGATCAGTTATAGTGCTGTTTAAGACAGCAATTTGTGCAGTGGTACTATTATTGTTTAATTTAATCATAAAATGGTCTAAGCAGCCTTCATGTCTAGTGGGTAATTTGTGCCCAGGCATGATACCATAAGAAGCGAGCATATTTAGGTAGTTATGTCTATTATTCCTTTTATAAGCTACTTCATTATCCTTTACTATTAGGTTGATGTTTATATCACCGGTTACAATAATATTTTTATTGTTTTTTATAGTTTCGAGATGCGAATTAAGTGAGTCTAGAAATGGCGTAGCATTAGTGACTGATGGCGATCTGTAAATACCAAGAATAATATGATTTTGAAAATCAATTTGTAGACACGATGCGTCCTGTAGCTTCAATTCAATGACGTTCGTTTTCAGAGTGTTTTTTATGTACGCAACGACCCCATCATTTTGGTTTATGTAAGCAGTAGTAAAATGTCCAGAGTAGCCATCTAGCTTTGGAATCGGTACACCAGGTTTTAACCTGCACTCTGAGAGAAAGATAATGTCTGGTTTAAATTTAAGGGGAGTTAGATTAATAATTAGGTCATCAAGATTACAGTAAATACTCCTTATATTTTGACAGATAATAGAGAAATCGTTACGTTTAATTTGGAGGTGATTATGAAGTTCTTGAATGTTACACTTGATGGCAGACGCAATTTCAAGTTCGTCCAAGTCTGCTATAGTATTGAGCCGATTATCCATAAACAGAGTGATATGAACTGAGTTCATTCTTAAATAAAAATAGTTTTAACGTCGAATAACTATACTTATAGAAATGTTTGAACTTCAATTTTAAACTGGTGAGCAGTGTGCGAGACAACAGTTGATTTATAGTAGGTGTTATATTGTATAGGGTATAAGGCATGAATGTGTTACGAGTGAGTGTAATGAGTAGGTGAGTGTGTTTGTTAGAATCGAATGTATTAATTTTACAAAATAAGCAAAAAACAGATTCATAAGCTAGTCATGGAGCTATCATTAGTTCATTGCATTGAGCTTCAGACTTAATAATGATTATTGGCGAGTTTTCAGTTCTTCTTACGTAAACTTTGCCATACGCTGTCCAGCAAAATTTGTAATCTTTACTTTTCACGAGGTCCCGCGCCAAAAAGTGCAATCGAGATCCTTTACTTGTAAGATTTTCTGAGATAAAAACAGGAACATCCTCATCTTTTCGGAACCCTAGATGCTTAGCAGCAAGTTTCGTTTTGTTTCTGATATTGTAATTCTTGACCATTCTCATTAGATCTGCTTTCACAAATGTGGATGTAGTTTCTACTACAATAGGCGTATTTTTTGGAGCTTCCCTCTTTCCACGTACTCTATAAATATCACTTATATCCTTTTTATTCACTTCGCATCCTATAGTTTTTGATAAGTGGATAACCATATCTACCAAGTCTTCCTTTGATTCATTTTCTTTTCGAGGAACGTTTTTCAATTCAAAGTTTTGTTTGCGGTTTGACATTTGAAGATCCTCTATTTTATTTTCAAGTATGGTTATATATTCCCTGTCTTCTCTTCTCTGGAGTTTTAAAGATTCAATTTCTTTGCTCATCTGTTTATTTTGCTCAGTTAGTAGAGAAACAGAGTCCATAATTCCACGGTTAGTATCTTGAACATCCTTAATACTCACTAACATTTCATTCATTTTTGTGTCTTGAACATCCTTGATGCTCACTAACATTTCCTTTACTTTTTGGTCAGAAGTAGCAAAAAGGGCTGCCATTGACTTCATCATTTCATCCTTGAAAGAAGTAAGCTCAGGTAAAGTTATGTAGTCGTCTATTCTAGCCCTCTTGCGACTTACAAAGTAATTCGTCGGGGTAACGTGTAGGTCAGGTTCAGAAGACGATTTATCAATTGAGGTATTCATACTTATCAATCAAATTTTACTGTCACAGAGTAGTCAGAAAGGTATTATTTGTTGTCCAAGCAACGTAGAAATGTAAGTATTAATTTATTTGTTTCTTCACTCGCACAAAATGTGTATTTGTTGCAGACAGTACAGATCGGTGGCCAAAGTTATTAGAGTAAACCAGTCTCGCTCGCTCGATGTACGGAGAATTTGCGAGATACTACCAGGCAGGCATAAGCGTTAAGCAATACTGTGAGGGGTCTACATTAAATGGTGGCTATCGAGAAGTTCATATATAAATCTTGAAAGGCCAGTAAAAGATGAGCCCTCAGCTGACACCGAACAGTTGAATATTTCTATCTCACCTCTCATAAGTAAATTATACGGAAGTCCTTTTCCCACGTCAATACCCTTGCACACACACATGTACACATAACCTCTTCGCAGCCTATGCACTCCGATTATTTTACGTGAATTAATTTGTCACATTAATTAAATTTTGGAATTTAGAATGTAAAATAATAAGGTTTTTCAAACGTCTACTCTTATCAGAGGTCCGGGAGGTCCGGGATTCTCGCGTTTGATACCTTTGTTTTGGATGTAATCGGCAGTTGTTGGTGCGTAGCGACATCTGTGTAGAAGTTGAACGAAGTTAAGAGAGTGGATTTGGTGCGTAATTAATTCAAAATGTATTTGGATAAGTTTCGATGTTTACCAAATATACAATGAGTAGGTGTTCTGAAGACAGTTTTTTTAATAAGAAAAGTTATAACTAAAGTAAAACCAGAAATAAACCACCATCGCAAATTGAACCAAAACTGTAATGCTTTTCTTAAAACCATATCAAAATTGGTTCAGTGAGATAGTCGTAAATAAACATACGGATCAAACTGAGAGTCTCCTCCTTTTGAAGTCGATATGATTGATATCAATATCTAATTACGAACGGAATTCCATAAAATCAACAATTTTTTTACTTACTTTAACTCTATGAGTCTTGCTGCATTGAAACCCATTGGCAATACAACAATAATACATAACAATTTTTTTCAACATTGTGTCACAATAATATTCAAAATTCAAATTGCAAAACAATTTTTTACGTTTAGGCTCCGAATGTCTTATGCGGAGGGCTACCCATTTTTCCATTAAATCCTCATATATGAAGATTAAATGGAATAATGTTTTGTACTATGACGACCTTAGAAGGTAATAGTAAAATCAACAAGTCACTATTATATTATAATGCAAATTCTTTCTAAATGTGGGCATTGTTCTTGCCACATTTACTCCTGTCTAGATTAAAAATAATATACTTAATAACATCACGTCCAAGGGAAATATATCAACTGGGGAGTGCCCTATGGAAGTTTTACATGCGAACGCCATTACAGTGTGTTGTAGAGCTATCGAACGCTCAGATTAGATTATCAACCATGGGAAATTCGCACTATTTCTATTGCTACAGCTTGCAATTCTGTAAAGAAGTCTCTGCCATTCTGTGTGACCATCATCATCATTTCGTGTAGGTGACACGGTCAGTCGACCATGCACACCCTTGTGTCAGAGTTCTGCGGAACCGCCACTCGGCCTCTGACGTGGTTCCTTTAACGACTACCAGATGGCAGCTGGGACCACCGGCTTAACGTGCCTTCCGAAGCACGGAATCATCTTTCTTATCAGACAATCAGGTGATTCAATGCCTGCAACGTCCTAACCAAACTGTAAACAACTTAACAAAGTATGCTTCCCGTGGGAATCGAACCCACGACTCCCGGGTCAACAAGGCGAACGCCTTAACCACTGGACCACGGAGGCAGTTATGTATGACCATTATCACGCCTCTTTCCCATCTATCCCTATGGCAAAGAGGTGTGATGATTATCACAGAGAATGGCAGAGACTTCTCCACTTGCGATCCTTACAAACCTCTGTCGCTTCATCTACATTAATTACTCTTCTCTGCTACATGCTCGCCGGTGACCTGTAAGGCTAAAAATGTAACACTATGTGTGCCATGACGTCACAGGGCTGGTAATATCGCTATCACAGCGCCCGGCAGAAGTTTACATGCGAATGCCATTACAGTGTGTTGTAGAGCTATGGGACTAGGGCTCAGTTTAGATTATCAACCATAGCAATTTGCATTATATATATTGCTAAACTTACTTACGTCTTTATTTTAGATCTTGCAACGATTCTGTGCGATCTAAAGGGGCTACAAACGTAACACTTTATGTACCATGACGTCACAGGGTTGGTAAAATGCTATCAGAGCCCCCGGTGGAAGTTTACATGCGAATGCCATTACACGGTGCTGTAGAGCTATCGGTCTAGTGCTCGGATTCGATAAGCAACCGTTGTATATCTGCTATACAAAGGCCATTACTAATCTAAGTAACTTATATTGAGTATGCTCGTCTGTATTTGGTCAGTTACTAAGTACTTTTTAATTGATAAAATTCGGGTTTAAGAGTCCCACGTTAAGCCGCAATCGCATACAAACGTAGTTTCGTTTTAGTTTTACAACAGTGAAGTCAATTTCAACCAAATTTCGTACATACGACCGGATAAGGCATATTGATGTTTTTAATCAGATTTCAATTTTAAAAACAAAACCTATACAAAATTACAGCGAGTTGAAGTTTCGTAGCGAAAACTTGTACTCGCTGTAATTTTGTATAGGTATTGTTTTTAAAAATACGAAATTTGGTTGAGATTGGCTTAACTGTTGTAAAACTAAAACGAAACTACGTTTGTATGGGATTGCGGCTTTACGTGGGACTCTTAATAAAGTAAGATTTTTATTTTTTTAATCTTATAGCACATAGGCTATAGACGCGAATGAAGTCACGGAAAAAACTAGTTCCCTAATACTCTTATATTAATTGCCCACTCCCGCATTTTGGACACGAGTTATACATGCAAAGCCATAGGGCGTATGTCTGGTAAAGCTTAATATGATTAGAGCCCACAGTGACCGAGATCGCCCACATAGTTGGCATGACGTATGTGCCGTATGAGTGTAATCCGGCCCGGATCAGCCAAAGCCCTAATGATCCGGCTCGATGAATGTTAATATAGATGCGATTGTGCCCGGGAATTATACGGATGAACCCAGTATGGACAATTTAGACTATGAAATTTTGACGATCATTGATTTCATCCTTCCATACACTGCTTTCTGTAGTTGTTCGAAAACTACAAAAATAATACAGTTTTACAAAGTTCGAGTGAGGTACATAAAACAGTTCAAAATACATATAAACTGCAAGAGTTTTCTTAAATGTAGATTGAACAATGCGCATTCGTTATTAGAAACATATTCGGTGTTTGTATTAAAACGTAAAATATGATTATTATTTTATCCTTACATTTGAATACTATCTATATGTACGATAAAATATATTTACCTTTATGATAAAAAAAATTTTTTGTGTGCTTAATTCAAACAAATTTTTTTATCAATATTTACGTCATTGTGAATTTTAATTGTGAAAATTGTTTGCCCTACAAACAAAAAAATTTCACTGTTACATATAAAATTCTAAAAATCTTCACGATTGCGAATGCATGTCTAAATGTTGTTAGCTCTGTGTGAAATGACACTATTTATGATAAATCGCCGCCATTGTGCGGGCCGAGGCCGGACTTTAGCCGACTCTGACAAAAGACGTTTTTCCACGAAATTTTTCAATGTTTGCTACCAATGATTACCTATACCAAACAAGGTTATATTTTTTCTTCAGTGTGTGCTAAATGAAAAATTTGGAATTAGCCACTAATTCCAATTCCAATTTGACAATCTATCATGCTGACTGCTAATTATTTGTGAGCCCTTTGGATGAAGAAACTTGAATTCCTGGAATGTCCTGAACTACCACGAAATAAATAAATATATAGGGATATACCTCACAAATTGAGCTAGCATCACAGTAAGTTGTTTACATGTGTCGTTGGATAGTAACTCCACGATCCTACATTCTATACTAGATACTTATATAGATAGATATACATCCAAGACCCAATCTCGAAACTTTTCCATCATGACCTGGCCGGAGATCCCACCCGGGTTTATACCTAATAAACCCAGAACCATAAACCTTTCATACACCAATTCATTTCCTACACATTCACCCAAACGCAGAGAGCATCTGGAATTAACATACGAATCGCAGTCGCCGTAGCCAGATGTCGCGGAAGCCAGCAATATCAGAACTTGTCTAATACGCAGCCGGGATCCACTAATGTAATATGAAACTTTGCGTCACTCGGCCCCGCTGACACGCCGATATGAAAAACCAGACGGCTTTTGTTCCACCGAGCAATATCGGGATAATCGTTCGCGATTCCCGCTCCCACTTCTGATGTTGAATGTGGTTTTTGTGAATGCTGAGTAAATTTTATTTATTGATTTGATTTAGTGATTTTTGCTTTAACTACCTAATGTTTAACTAAATATGTGACTGTTGAAGACAACAATATATAAAAATGTCTTTTGTTAATATCAGGACAATTGTTCGCGTTTCCCGCTTCCCCTTATAATGTTGAATGTGGTTTTTGTGAATGCTGAGTAAGTTTTATTTATTTAAGTAGAAGATTAGTGGAATTTCGATTTTTCTATTTTTAAACTTAACACTCTTGACTGTTGAATACAACAGTAATATGTATGAAAATGCGCTTTTGTTTTCTATACTAATATCGGTACCGTATTGCCGGGTCCAAAGCAGAAAACAGGGTGAGAAGTGATCACAGTTTGCACGATGATCGATCAGGGATTACTTACATTCGAACGCGTTTGTTTTGGTTGTTTTATTCTTCAAGAAAGGCTTCTAAGCCATTGGTTTTTTCCTGTTCGCCGCTGGGCGATAATGTAAATTTTCGGGACTAAGCGACGTCGGTTCTATATTTCCGGGTCCAAAATAGAAAACAGAGAGAGAAGTGATCGCAATTTGCACGATGATCGATCGAGTGTTACTTACTTGAAAGCGTTTTGTTTTTGGTTATTCCATTTTTCAAGAAAGTCTTATTTATATGTTGGGCAATAATTTCAATTTTCGAGACTAAGCGACATCGGTCCCAAACCTATTTCCGGGTCCAAAATAGAAAACAGGGTGAGAAGTGATAACAGTTGGCACGATGATCGATCGAATATTACTTACATGCGAATACGTTTTGTTTTTGGTTATTCCATTTTTCAATAAAGTCTTATTTATATGCTATTTGTTTTAAGGCTTCCGTAGCTGAATGGTGAAGAACGGAATCCTAAGATTTGTCATGTGTGTCTATCCGTATGCCATAGCCATTGTATTTTTGTGTATTTTTCTTAGGATTGAAATTGATAAGAATAAGTAGGGGCAGAAATTGAAAAAATGACTTTAACAACAACCCTATAAAATCCACAAAATCTAACCATACTCAGCTACATCGGTTTAAAAGAACCAGGATGATGCGTTCGCAGATTGCGCAATGATCGATCTAACATGACGTTTCGTTTCACCCCCCCGTTTCCATTCGTTGGGCGCATCCCAACGAATGGTATTACGAATATACGAAAAAAGTATACGAAATTTTACTATACTAAAAAGTAAAGTTAAAGTAAAAAAGTAAAGTTAAGTAAAAGTTAAATTCAGCAAAACTTTGATTGTTTTTTTAAAGATATCTCTTCATTTGTTAGTTTTATTAAGCGTTACATTCGTTGCGTTACTAATACAATAAATATTATTTGTTGGCATTTTGCAATTTCAGGAAAAAGCACTACATGGCAATATTTCTAACCGTGTTTAGCGACATCGGTTTCCAAAACACAGTGTGAGAAAGGTTGGCATTTCGCGCGATGCTCGATCGAGGATTTGCAGGCATTATGAACATGGCGTTTCGTTTCAACACTCCGTCCCGGTTCGTTGAGGCGCGTTTTGTTTTTGTTGATTTTTGGAAGATGCTTACAAACTGTTGCTTATTCATGGCATCACTTGATTACATCTATATCGGAATAGCATTTGTTACTTTCATTAAACATTGTACTTGTCAGAACAATTTACTTAGTAATACAGATTAGTTGACATTTCACAAATTCAGACAGAAGTCCAAAATCATGACAAAATCTTTTAAAGTGTTTAGCGACATCAGCTTTCAAAAACACAGTGAGAAAGTTGGCATTTCGCGCGATGGTCGATATCTGAAGCCAACTTTCCATATTTTTTCTATCTCTTTCTTGACCAACATTAGAGGCCTAGCACCGTTGAGTGTACTACTAGAGGCATTGATCCATCAACATCGCGCGTGTAGCGGGCCCGCCTCTTCGCTGTCCGCTCGCGACGCAAAAACCGATGAAAGGCTGCCTTACTTTTTACTACGGCCGACGAGTTGAGGATAAACCCGATCATTGTAGTCTCATTAGTGGAGGTCCCCTTTCGTTCTCTTCTTGCGTTGTTGATATATTAAAAATTAAGGACATTTTCAGCAATAGCAGACTTAACGATACAAATCTTGAAACGATTATTATCAATCCTATGCTATATCCAGCTAAGTAACATGATGAGGCAGCAAAGAAGACAATTAAATTAAGACGGTTTTTATCGCGTTTATTACATTATTTATACAACTAACGTTTCGAACACTTTTCAGTGTTCGTGGTCGCAGGTAGACTACCTGCGACTGTAATAAACGCGATAAAAACCGTATTATATTGATTTTATTTAAAAGACAATAAATTCAATATTATTAAACAGATATGCGTCGAACAATTAATGATATCATATCTAAGAAATCTAATGTTATAATCGGCGTACCTCAAGGATCAATCTTGGGACCTTACCTGTTCCTAATAAAGACTTGCTTTGTAAAACAGCATGGCGTAGTTCAGTTTGATCGATCACTTCTCTTACTTAATTTTAATATTAACCTTAAAGGCGTAGTAAAGGCGAGTGTACTAAAAAGACATTGATCCATAGACATCACGGGTGTAGCGTACCGTGTCCGGTCCGCACGCCACGCAAAAACAGATAAAAGGCGCAGCGTTAGTTTTTACTGCAGCCGTCGAACTGAGGATAAAACCCATCATTGATGTGTGAATAGTGAAGATTTATATGCAACCTTTACTAATTTATTGTGCCTTATCTTTTTAGGATACCGAATTTATACATTAACAACAATGTTTTAAATATAATGAATTTATACATTTTCTAAAATAGCATGAAATGGCCATAAGGTCCTTTTTAGTCTCCAGGAGTCTGCAGGAGAACGACCCTCTCTGTACTACAAGAGCCACATATTAGCCCGAGTGACTCTAGTAGTACAGAGAAGGACGTGCAGTGGAGACTGCAAAAGGACCTGATGATGATGATACAGTATTAAGTATGTTTTACTTGCATGGTAGTCAGAGACAGGTAGAAGAGGTCGCAAAATAAAAAACTGACAAAAACAGTGGAGATAAAAATTGTGGTTATTCTTTAGAGAACTCAATTTAAATACAAACAATCGCTTAAATTATAATAAAAGAACATTCAACTCCCACCTGTCGAATGTTAATTTCCTGGAATTTAAAGTAGTAAATCTACTTTAAATTCCAAAAAATGACATTCTCTCACAAAATATAAAGAAAAAAGGAAATTGCAGGAATGCAGTTGATAATAAGTCAGCTCGCTTGCAAACGACGGAAACGTAAAAGTTCAAGCCGGTCGCAGAAAAATATCCGCTTCTTTATAACTCGGTACGACACAAGAATTCGATTTAAGTTGATGCAAAGAAATTGCAAATATATTACTGTTTTGTTATTAGAATCGGTGCAAAATACAATATGTTAATGAAACCCTGTCTAAACCTCGAAGGGGTGACTCAGCCCGTCGATATGAAGGACTTTTCCTATAGGACTAATGCTACAAGTTCGAAAAACAGCCGGCTGAGAATACTTTTTAATGGGAATATCAATTTTCCTGCATTAGTACCGTAGGAATCAGTTCATATTGACTGGCGAGTTGCCTCTTTAAGGATCGGACAGGGTCTATTTAATATATATTGTATAAATAATGACGGCGGAACCTGCACTTTTCATCTCATGTTCGCTCTGATGATGATCAGCTATCATCATATCATCAGAGGATGATCTCTAAATAATACCACAACACTATGCACTTTACAAACGTTACAAAATCCTAATCTTAATCCTAACTCCCTAATCCTATCCTAACTAATATTATAAATGCGAAAGTGAGCTTGTTTGTTTGTTCTCTCTACTGAACCGATCATCATAAAATTTTGCATACACATAGGTGAGGGTTCTGAGAAGGACAAAGGCTATATATCATGCGGGTGAAACCGCGGGTAACAGCTAGTTATTAATAACAAAGTAATGCACAAAAAACGTAGCACGATTTCAACAAAAACGGAAGCATTAAAGTTACAGAGTCTTCGCGTAAAAATATAAGATTTTTGAAGAAGTTAGAACTTAGACTTCGTAATTTAAGTGGCATGAGGGCTCTTGCGTAACACTTCCAACCTCTTACGAGGAGGGTATCGTTAGGAATATTGTAATCTTAAGAATATACTTTGAAGTTTTTAAATTTTCGCTATCGCAGTCTAGAGTTTTAAGTTTAAGAGCGAGCAGCCAAATTTGTGCAAGTCAAACTATGAGCGGGAGTCGATATTAACTCACACAGACGTAAAACTATACAGGATGTCATTGTGTGTGTTAGCGCTAGATTGAGTGTAGTCGGACAAGTAATTTTGATACTCGTAATTAATTTTAAAATTACTCATCATTTCAATACTTGTATAAATATGAATGTTATAAGATACTAGCTGATGCCCGCGACTTCGTTCACGTGGACTTTATAACTCCGGTGAATTAATATACCTTAATATGAACTAAAGTCGATACATAAGCGTAATCTGTAAATTTGACCTGCTGTCATGCTGCAACTTAAAAAGCGCACATATCCAAAGGGCCTTCGAGAGAGACGGACTTCGGCTTTTTGTGTTGCCTAAGTGTGCAAGGCTTAGAGAGAAAGCTAACTCTCATGTTTTGCCGTATGGGCTAAAAGCTACGTTGCCAAAAGGCATATCCTAGTTGCGAGTGGCCCGGGACCGCGGGGCGGTCACCAGTAATATAAGCTAATCTTACTTTATGCACTGTATCCCAGTGGAGAGTGACTCTGTAAAATTGACGATATAAAATTTGACATGGTTCTGTATCAGATGTTCTAAATCTTCAATTTAAATACCTCAACAAAAAATGCTCATCAAGTTGAATAACTTTTGCTAAGGCGTCATTTTTATATTTCCTATTTATTACCTAGACTATAATGGTTCTGCGTCAGGTGTTCCAAATCTTCAATTTAAACATCTCAACAAAGAATGCTCCTCAGGTTGAATAACTTTTGCTAAGGCGTCATTTATATATATTCTTATAGTTCAGCAGGACCATTATGATGCTGCATCAGGTGTTCCATTTTTTGAAATCATTTTCACCATTTATGTTGCCTAGGTTTAGTAGCTATATAGCAAAAAAGTTTCATTCGAATCCGTCCAATATTTCCGGAGATAAACGTGATCATACATACAGACAGACAGGCAGACAGCTTAGAAATTCTAAAAAAACATTTTTCCTTTCTATTATTCTTTTTTAGTGTCCCTCTATCTATTTCAGTCAAAAATACTAAATGTACAGACAAAATATTTTTACTGTTTTATTATATGTATAGATAAGGTACAAATTTTACATATAATATAAGACCTAAAAATTAAAGTGTAGAATAAATGTAGGGATAAAATAATTCAACAATTTGAATATGTTTTTTAATTAAAAGCCGGTTTCTTTTATGTTGGTATTGCTGGCTCTAATTGTAATGAAATAAAATAAACTATCAATTCTATTAGTAAAGCTTGGGATATTTGCAATGTACTTATAATCCTAGTAGTTATAAACCAAATCATGCTCTTCAATACTATTCGTTTTTTCCAGGGTACTTATTTGTTCCCCTCCATTTGATTTTTCTACATCGGATATAAGTGCATCATATACTTTCTAAAAGAAATAATAAGTGTATATTATTATTGTAAAGCTTGTATTAATCATTTCTATCTTTTTTATTTTTCCATTTAAATATTAAGCCCTTTTATAGTCCCGATAGTTATTCACCTTCAGACAAAATAAAAATAAATCTAAATCTTTTGTCGATTTGGGAGCTATGATCAGACAGATACACACACAAGCTCCTGCCCCTAGTAGTTGTGTTTGTTCGTCTTTCAAGCAAAAACAAACTAAACTGAACTAATCAGATGAAACTTCATACTCGTACTAGATATTGGTACTGAAGAATTCGGTGAGTAACATAGGCTACATTTTATTTCACAATTTAACCAAAATTCACGCGGGCGATCGATTATCTACGAATTTCAACTGTATTTCTTGCGTTTCTTTTCCATTACTGAAACATAATTAAATTTTACCAGTTTTTTTTTCAAATTTCTGTGTAAATTGCTTTCGTGTCTTTTGTATATAACATTAAAAACAACAAGCCTCGAAAACGATAGCTATATTAAAAGTTTAATAATATTAGACATCCGCCATCTTGGATTCCAAAAATGACATCATATCCATTATGAGCACCCCCAAAGCCTTCACAAACGATACCCATATCGAAAATTTCATTCCATTTGACATCCGCCATCTTTGATTGCAAAATAGACGTCATATCATCATTTGCACCCCGAAAAACCTCGATAACGATAGCCATATCAAAAATTTCATAGCATTTAACATCCGCCATCTTGGATTAAGAAAATGTCGTCATATCCATTAGAGCACCCCCAAAAACTACGAAAACGATGCCCTAGAAAATTTCACCAGTTTTAATGTCACCTTGTACATAATAAGGGCGTGCCTTGTCTCACATATTTTTTTAACTCCTATTACCAGTAGTCCGAATTTTGTTTTCATACAATTTTACATCCTAATAATATAAAAAAATAATATGAATAAGATTTTTATGCGAGTCAAAATGGACACATATAATAGTTACTCAAAACAATCGAAAAGTATTAATACTTAGTAAACGATCAACCCGCTCGGGTCGCACTATACGTGTCTACACACAGTAGATCGATGACCTTGTAGACGTCGACTGGCGAGCGACGAGCGATACGTCCACCCGTCAGGAAGGCTTGGCGCGAACTAAATTGTCACTACACGGGCGCTTGGTTTTATAGGCGATTTTAAAAAATTCATATAAAATTATAAACATCGGATATTAATTAAATTAAAAATTAGATCTGCTTGCAAACAGTATGTTTATTAGTAATAAATAGAATATCAAAGAAAAAAATAAGTATTTATCGTGGAAAAGCAGCACTATAAAACGTAAATTATGACATTTTTTAACGAATTTTTATCAGTATATAGATAAATAATTTATCATATTTTCCTCTGAGGTGCACTAAAAGACAATATAATCTGAGTTCTAAAAATATTAAATTAGTTACATTAACATGATTTAATTTTTATTTCATATTTCAAAGTGAGCTTTAACCGGCATTTTTGCAATTCGGCGTTACGAAAACCTCATAGTAATAAAAGTGAACACCTATAAACGGTAATTTTACGTTGCAGTGCACTAAAAAAAGAGTTGATCTTTATATAATCACGAATAATTTTATTTTATTTGGTTAATTTACGCGTAAATAAGGCGGTCTAAAACACCAAAAAACTGAAATTTCGCCGTAGATTGAATGCGCGCCCTTAAAGGGTTATTTGTACAGGTTTTATTATTTCGATGTTTTCTGATGTGTCCAAAAATGTTAGATATGATTTCGAACATATTGGAACTTAGACTTCATAATTTATAAGTGGCATGAGAGCTCTTGCGTAACACTTCCGACCTCTTACGAGGAGGGTATCGTTAGGAATATTGTAATCTTAAGAATATATTTTAAAGTTTTGGAATTTACGCTATCGCAGTCTAGAGTTTTAAGTTTAAATGGAACGTTATATTATTTCGGCGCTTTTCTTAGAGTTACAAAAATATGAAACAGAATTTCGAACATCTTGGAACTTAGACTTCGTAATTGTAGAGCTACGAATTTAGAGGTATACGGGCAAAACCTCGTATAAAACTTCGACCACTCTTCCGCCTTTTTAGAAGGGATCGTTAAAATAGTATTATCTGAAATACTTAAAAGATTCTCTATTATATAAAAATATCGACTTCTCGAACTTACTTTGGGGCTAGCTTAATCAGTGTGATTAGGCCGTATACAATTATTTATAGGCTTTAAATTATATATGAAATTACTTTGTAACGGTTATATCGAGTCATAAAAGACAGATACTCGTATATACTTATTATATCTTGTAGAACTTAACGCAGCACTTACGCAGAGGGTATAGTTAGAATATTATTATCTTAACGTGAGTTTTATTACAAGTTTTATGGGATTCACTTCAGCACTTGTTTGTGGAGATAGCTTCTTCCAGCATAATAAGTTCTGGATTAAATTGAGCCAAAAATGGACTTATCAGTGTTACTAATTTTCCTTCATAAAACAACGAGCCATCTAGAAATTGCAAAAAATAATCAGCAATATAATAAGTCTACATATCAACTGAAAATTTCGATTATTTATGGTTGATTCCGAATAGAAACTTGATAATCTCCTTTCAGCTTTGCCCTTTCTTGTTTACCGACGTTGTAAAACAGTTGTATTACAAAAACTTAATGTGAATATTTCTCTCCACGTTATTGGCCGACCTGGCACATCGCGACATGTCGCAAGTTTACGAGCCTGCACAGCTCGAGCCTCAACAAACATGCGGCAACTTGACGGAGCGTTTTTTTGGACTTTTTTGTCAATATTTTTGCATATTACGTATCTTGTTTGCTTTTCCTTATTTGACTTCGGATATTGAAGTTTGTATTTGTATTTGCTTCTGTACTAATGTTATATTATAAAGAGGTTTTTATGCCTTCTTTTACCATAGAAGTCATTTAGTAAGGAGAGTCTAAAGAGGTGATAGGGGTTAAAGTTACTGATAGAGTTTCTGTTATTGCAACATATGATATGTACCCGAAACACACAAACACACAAAATACACATACACACACACCGCACATACAAATACACTTCACATGGTCATAATCAACTTACACATATAAAAATCATCTAAATCTCATACACACGCTCACCATACACAACATACATAATATATACATAAGAACGTCACATTAAAAAAATGCCCCATTTATAGTATTTCAAAGTATTCACATCATTCATCTCTTGCGCAATAGATATTATATTATGTTGCTAAGTTCTATTTTCATTTAATTGTCAGTTTATGTTTTAGACATTTTTGCTATATAGTATATAACTGTATGAATAGTCTTAAGTTCGCTTCTGCCCAAAAACAGATTCTTCTAGCTGGGCAAGAAGTATATCAAACCTTGTTTTTAGTAGCCGATATGCACAATTTTCGTACCTTCACCTACCTCGCTCACCTCCACTGTCCCTGCTGTTAGCTCATTCCTCGAGATACAGACTCACGTCTAGTTCGAGGATGGTCTTCCAAATGGGTAACGGTGTAGTTGTGCTTTGTTGTACTTTAAATTTGATACCTACTTGTATTTTACATTTGTAATTTGTATGTACTGGAAATGTGTTGGCAAATAAACGAATTTTATTATTTTATTTTATTATTATGTTTTTATGTGCCGTGAAGTGTCTGGCTTCTTATACTACCTCCAGACTTCTTACGACTTCATCTTCCTATTTTATTACGGAAGTTTTTTCAAGCGATTAAGGCAAGATATGATGCGATGTTTATTTATAACGTCGTTAAACAGATGTATTACAAAAACTTTATGTTAATATTTCTCTCCACGTTATTGGCCGACCTGGCACATCGCGACATGTCGCAAGTATACGAGTCAGCACAGCCCGAGCCTCTACAAACATGCGACAACTTGACGGAGCGTTATTTTTGGAGTTCCGTCAATATTTTGCATATTATATATCTCGTATCTCGTTTGCGTTTCCTTATATGACTTCGGTCGGATATTGAAGTTTGTATTTGTATTTACTTCTGTACTTATGTTATAAAGACTTAATTCGTCTTACCCCTCCCAAAAGAAGGGTAATGTGTTCGCGAGTATGTATGTTTCATTGTTGCTTCCCGCAGCCTAAACGGCTCGACCGATTCTGAAGTGTGAGGTGTTATTATATTTGAATGTTTCCCCGGAGTGTCAAAAGCTATGTAACGTCAGGAAATAATCAATATGGCGGACAGAAACTATCGAAAACGGCAGTTGAAGTATTTTTATTTTTAACAATGCTCCTTGTGCCTTCTTGCCTTATTTTACCTTAGGGGTAATTTTTTAACACCCTAACAAAATAAGTAGAAGGGATAGAAGTTTAAAGAGTTGATAGGGTTAAACAATTACTTTACAGTCCGAGTAATGATTTGTGCGCCTTGTGTTTGAAATAATGCTACTTGTTTACTGTAGAGTTTTAGATGCCTGTTACTAAATCTATAACAAGGTCTATTGTAAGCGGCAGTTCCATCAGTACAATACCCTAATAGCTTCCTAGCACTCACCATCTTTAGGTCTGGCAACTGCAGTGCAATGCAACATTAAACAGACTGAGGAGAGAGCTGTGGAGTCCTATTTTAGAACCGTTAGAATGGCGTCGGCTGTTCGGATGCCGTCAGATCTTAAATCACGGTGAATTTATATTATACTTTTGTATATTTAAATGATCACACTTGTATTTAATACTAGCTGTGCCCGTAACTTCGTACGCGTAGAATAGTGAAATTGGGAAGCCTTTTTAAGAATCAAAAAGTAGCCTATGGCCTTTCTCAGGCTCTAAACTATCTTTGTACCAAATTTCATTTGAATCGGTTCAGTAGTTTTTGCGTGAAAGCTAGACAGACAGACAGAGTTACTTTTGTATTTATTTATAATATAATAATATATATATAATAATAATAATAATAATATTATTATCGAAGTATGGGTTACATGCGAATCATCATCATCATCATCATCATGAAGTCCACTGCTAGACATAGGCCTCTCCCAAGGATTTCCAAAATGACCGGTTGGAATCACATGCGAATGGTAGTAATGAATTATGACCTACAATGTAACGTAATTGGAATTTTTTCGATAATAGTAACATCACCTTCTTAAGGGTTTGACGTTTGATTCTATCATTCGGTACGTACCTATTCAAGAGATTATAGAATTAGTAAATAATAGGGCCAATTAAGTTTGGCATGCGAAAGTGTAATACCATCCGAACAGTTCAGTAATAGCACTCCCGAGCGCGCCCGGGATGCGCTTAGCATTCATGTAATATTGAAACACTTGGCTATTCATTTTACGTTAGAAATGTGAATATTGCAAATGAAAGGTCTTAATATCAATTCAGAATAGCAAGCAAGCCTTCCACAGAGATTCAGACAGATTCATTCCGAGATCATTCAGATGTAGAAGGTTGGCTTGCTACTTTTATGTGAGACTAAGTAATCATCAACATTTCAGCCGCAAGAAGTCCACTGCTGGACATGGGACTCTCCCAAGGATTTCCAAAATGATCGGTTGGAAGCGGCCTGCATCCAACGTTTCATTGCGAACTCGGTCAGGTCGTCCGACCACCTGCTCGGTGGGTGTCCGACGCTGCACTTGTCGGTAAGTGGTCGCCATTCGAGAAACTTTCTACCCCATCGGCCATCGGTTCCCCGTTGGCCATCGGTTCTCCATCGGCCATCGCTTCGGTGATACTAAGTCCTTGTATATGATATTAATTGAGTGTATCCCGGTTGCATTCTCGTTTTTGGTGCATTGGAACCCGGGGTTCGCTTTTATAGCAACAGGCGTGCGATAATCTTTTCGGTACCAACTACGAGTTTACTTTTATTACTCAATGAAATATGCATTGCTATAAAATTCCGACAGCGAAATGTGTTAATCTCCCTTACTCCTTTGAGTGTTTTCCTAATTGAATCTTCAGCTGTGATACTTCGGAGCTCGGAGTCTACTATTATTCATGCAGTAATATAATTTGCCATAGTTTTTATAGCCGCCCGCCTGTCTCTGCCAACCCTTCTTGTGTCTAGAATCGCTGACAAATACCTGTGAAATTAAAGTACAAATATTTGACCGGGAACCGAACCCGGTGCCACGGAGGTTGTCAGTTATGCTTTAATATGTTTTGGCATTAAAGCATGACTGACGAACACATCTACTGCTTGCCTATCTAGGTATCGAATCTAGAGCCCGTCGTGTAGTGGGCCGACTGGCTGGAAAAATACAGGCAAATTATGAAGACCGGTAACAATATCTCGCCGAATGGCTGGAACGAAGGTAATAAAACGGTTCACATTGCTTAATCCCATTCACAGCTTAATTAAATTTTTAAAGCCCGCGTGTGGATCAAGAAAAACGGGGATGGCATGAGGCATGAGGTCGATTTGGTCCATTTATACCAAGATATACATTCCACAATTGTGTGACGAACGGACGATTTACATATAGCTTAATACAGTCTGATAAATGTCATCCGTAGCTATTCTTCTTCTTCTTGCCGAGTCGAAATGGTTTTCTTCACATGCCTCTTGACATGTGTAAAATATTGATTTGGCCAGGGTAATTGTCCTGTCGTTGCCTTAATTGAGGTCTTTCACTGTGCAAGGAGTGAGACGGTTAGGGCACGACAAAAGATAACTCATGGATTAATTGACTCCGCAGTCACAAATGATTGTCTTTCGAGAAACCCCACCTTGTTTGGCTTTTTCGGCATCTCCCTGTCTCTTTAGGGACTTTCAAACTGTTTAGGGGATATCATTACAGAGTTGGAGCTTCTCGGCTGGTGGAAATCATATGAGGTGGAAGGAGGCTTGGTTTCCTATTGAGCGAGCCTTATTTGAGAGCATTCTCTGGGATTTCCAAACTCCTATTATAACCTGTCATAAATAAAAGCGGGTAACAAGATCTCGCCAATAGCCGACATATTGAAACGAAGCTAATAAACGGTTAACATCGTTTAATCCCGTCCATGGGCGGCTAAATTTAATTTCTAAAGCCCGCTCAGGGTTAATGAAAAACGCGAACGGCATGGGGTCCGTCAAACCGGGATGTAAAGCGCGAGCGTGGTGGTATTATCTTTGCCGTGTCCACGAAGTTTCATACAAACTAGAGTTGCGCTTTGTTTGTTTTTCGTATGTGTAAGTGGCCAACACTATTGTCAGATTTTTCAAGCTGCCTTAAGGCATCTGACATAGCTTAACGACTGGCATCAACGATGACAGCCGGGACCAACGGCGTTGCGCTTAGAATTATACACAGATCGCGCTACGTGCTATAATAGTTTGACGAGCTCCGTGGCGCAGTAGTTACCCGGCTAGACTGCGGCTCGGGGGTCCCGGGTTCGATCCCCGGTCAGGTCATGATGAAAAAAGATCTTCTTCAGATTGACCTGGGTCTTGGATGTTTATCTATATAAGTATATATTATAAAATATAGTATCGTTGAGTTAGTTTCCAGCGACACAAGTTCACAACTTACTGTGGGCTAGCTCAATTTGTGTGATATGTCCCTAGGTATATATTAATTTATTTATTTAATAGATATTCATCAACTAACTATAAAAACATTTTCGATTACTGCATTTGTTCAGATTATATTCTTATCCTTCAAATAAATGCAAGCTTAAACAGATTTTCATTACTAAACTAATAGTGGACCTACTGTCATCTAAAAGTTAAAGATCATAATCACATAAATAATAAACACCGTGTAGAGACTGCTCAAGCAGTAGCTGTACAGAAACTACTCTTGTACACACGTAGCTACGTGCAAGGAAATGTTAAAAATGTTTCCTTCAAAATATTTTCACGTTTTCTGAATGCAAACAAACTTAGCGCTCCGACATAAACATCTTAGTTCCAAGTTACAGAAATCTGGGGCGCGGGACGTAAACTCAACGATTCCCAAACCTTGAGAAAAAGTTAAGACAGAGCATAATATTAAGGATACTTACGTACGCTACACCTCGCCGGGTCTGGGCCGTAGCACGGTCAACTAATATTCATATTATTTTGTATGTTACTAGGTTAACATACGATTATGGATATGGAGATGAGTGAAAATGAATATTTTAAGTTAAAATGACTTAAATTGGGGAAGAGACAAAATAAAAGCTACCAAATACATCAATGCGTAAGACGTCAAAAAAATTGAAAAGTAATTAATCTCTTAAATGTACGCATGCATTTAAGTGGCCACAGCAGCTCGAAACGGCTTATACGCAGCAAAATATCACTTGGTAGAAGCACAAACGTTGTTGCCCGGAATCTGTTTTTTTTTCCCTTTACCTGTACGTGAGTGGCGAGCATTGGAGTCAGAGCTTTTTAGCTGTCTAAGGCATGTCATAGGTATAGCTTGGACCAAACTTCATTGCATCTCGGATATTTACTGCGAGCTGCGCAGTACGCGCCCCTCTTGCCGCGCGCGCCTGGCTTTCCTTATGTTGTGTACTGCGCATCGACTCTTGTGATGTTCTGAGCTACAATAAAGTTTGGCACGAGTTGTACCAATAACTTCGTAGACACGTCAAACATGACACCACCATGCTAGCGTTTAATATCTCGGTATGAGCGAACCCCATGCCGTTCGTGTTTTTCATTAACCCTGCGCGGGCTTTAGAAATTAAATTTAGCCGTCCGTGGACGATTAAACGATGTTAACCGTTTATTAGCTTCGTTTTAATATATCGCCCATTCAGCGAGATCGGTTTCGGCTTTTTTTTGGATATTTTGCTATTTTATAATATAAGTTTATATTTTGAGCTGCAATAAAGTTTGGTGCGAACTGTACAGTTGTACAATCTGGTCAATCTGGAAGTCGTTAAATAGACTAAGGACTGGTTTTGGAAGATGCCGAGATAACCGGGTTAGGTGGGGTTTCTCTAGCAACAATCTGTGCAACTGCGGCGCTGTTCAGACTATGACCCATCTCATGAATTGCCCTAACTGTGCTACTTCCTGCACCGTAGGGGACTTGATGGAGCGTAACGATCGTGCCCTTCCAGGTGGCCAAATTCTGGTCAAAGTCAAAGTCAAAGATTTTTATTCAAAATTGGATAATTGTATCTCTTTTTTGAACGTCATTTTTTTCATTCTTATTATTTTTATCTTTTATATGCAAAATCGAAAAACTACTAGCGTTGTAATGACCACTGGTGAGAAGAATACGCCGAATGAAACTCAATCCAGACTTGGTCCCTACGTGCCTGAAGGACTGGTCTAATATAATATAGGATTTGTAGATCCTTTTTCACTCGAAAAGAAGAAAGAAAGTTGTACAATGATGGCGGAAAAGGCCAGCCGTCTTTATTTTTCGTCGGTCCGAGGCCACGATTCAGATTTTACGAGAGCGGTTTACGAGTTGCGCTGTTGGACCGTATTGTTTGCTGTCTCTGGAACATGTTTGTTACGAGGTGATTCCATTTTCATTATTATAGTTGGAACACTTTCCTAATACATTTGAATAACTTTCTCTTTATAATAATTAAAATGCTAACATCTGGATAGTAATCAAAGATTAAACAAGCCCGCCTATACGCTGAACGTGGCTTTTATTAAACTAGTTTCGCGCATGCTTATATGCATGCTACTAATGAGCATGCTTGAGACTTGCACACACACATATGTGCTTAAAATAAGCATGGTTGTTTGCGATATGCAGCGATATACTCAATGAACACCCTTCCCCCTTCCACCCCTGCCTCAGGTATGCTCAAAAATCGACCCGCCATCTAATTTTGAGCATGATACTTAATTAGCATGTGTATCCGTTCGTACCTTAAGATCTTATGGCACCGGCTCTGTCTTCTCTGTAAGGGACAACGATGAGATTAGTACGTATATAATCACGCCAACAAGCCTTTTTATCAAAATCATAAAAAACCGCGGTTAACGGTGCTGTTACATACAAAACAACACTCCTATTTCTGGCAGTCGTATAAATAGGATACTGTTCGTATTACTCAGGATAATGCAATTAAAAACTTTGCGTTCACAATGAAGGCTCGTCTATATTTCCACCGAAACTAGCCGAAAACCGAGTTTTGACGAATTGTTCGCGGCGGTAGACAGAATGAGATAATCTGGCAAATCGGATCGCCGCAACTCGATTATGAATATCGCCACTAACCATCAGTTAGCTTTAGGGCTGGCTCCCACGAGGCCAGTAAAATATAACGCGGAACTGGTAATTTAGAACGGAACGACATGTAGGTAATTGAGACGTGGATGGGGACTGGATATGTCGCATTTTTCGATCAATTTTCACACTTCCACTTTCCGCGTTCTTGTGCGTGGTTAACTCTGTTCATATTCCTCTAGTACTATATGCTGCTTAAGGTCGCCATGGTGCAGTGGTTAACACGTCAGCCTGCTACATGAAGGGCACCGGGTTCGATTCCCGGTGCGGGCAAATAAGTCTTCATATTTACCGGTATTTGTCCGCGGGTCTAAAGCTAACCAAAAAGGGCGGAACCAGTCGGCCGACAGCAAAACCTATGCCAAATCAATATAGTATATTACAACAAAAATTCTGCTATGATAGCGGACTCCGGGCTCTGACGCACTACAGCTGAGGATGTAACCGGAAACCTTCAGATGATGACGGGATAGACAGAAACCAAAAGAGCAAAGGTCAAATCGTTAGGTTGCTTAGATTAGGACCAGTCCATCCCTTTTCAGACATATATGAAACCATGGTTTTGCACGAGAAGTAAGTAATTTTGTTCTTTCATCATCATCATCAGCTTTCCATAACCCACTGCTGGCCATAAGCCTCCCTTTGTCTGCGTCTCATTTTGTTCTTTAAAATGTAATTAATATAAACCGGGTTGGCATCGGGCAGACAACAACGATCGTAAGAACTTTGTCCAATAATTATACTGCGTGATTTCTACATACAAACAAACTGAGTGTAATATTTAGCGGAGCCCGAACTTCGATGCACCATGCACAGCAATGATGTAACCCATACTTTCTGATGAGGAAGTTCCTAAACTGAATTATTTCCGTAGCTGCATGGTTATCCAGTTGCAGCTCAATATGGGTTGTGTCGGTAATGCAGTGTCTGCGACACTTAGGTCACTAGTAATTTGGTCAATACGATCAGAAACGAATGGTAATCGATCAAATTAAATAGACAAGTTCCTATACTCTTTTCCTCGCTGCATGGTTGGTTATCCAGTTGTAGCTCAAAATAGGCGATTATCGGTAATGCAGTGTTTGCGCCGCAGTGCGTTGTAGCCGCGTTCAACATAGCTACGATTACGATCAGAAAATAATGTTAATCGATCAGATTTGAAAGAGTTCCTAAACTGTTTTCGTAGCTGCATGGTTATACAGTTGCAGCCCAATATGTTGCTGTCGCGGTCGACACAGCTACGTTTAGGTCACTAGTATCCTGCTCAATACGACCAGAAACGAATGGTAATCGATTATATTTGAAAGAGGAGTTTCTGAACTGTTTTTGCAGATGCATGGTTATCCAATTGTAGCTCAATATGGGCTGTATTGGTAATGCAGTGTTTGCGCCACAATGCGTTGCAGCCGCAGTCGACACAGCTACTATCAGGACACTAATGTCGTACTCAAACCGATCTAAAACGAATAGTAGTCAATCAGATTTAAAAGAGGAGTATCTAAACTGTTTCCGTAGTCGCATGGTTAACCAGCTTAAGCTGAATATCGGCTGTATCGGTAATGCAGTGTTTGTGCCGCAGTGCGTTGCAGCCGCAGTCGATACAGCTACGATTAGATCACCAGTTACTCGCTCAATATAATCTTAAACTAATGGTAATCCATCAGATTTAAAAGAGCAGTAATTAAACCGTTTCTGTAGATGCATGGTTATCCAGCTGTAGCTTAATATGGGTTGTATCGGTAATGCAGTGTTTGCGCCGCAGTGTGTTGCAACCGCAGTCGACACATCTACGATTAGGTTACTAGTGACGTGCTCAAAACGATCAGAAACGAATGGAAATCGATCAGATTCAAAAGAGGTGTTCCTAAACTAATTTTGTAGCTCATGGCTGCTTAGTTTTGGGTCAATATCGACTGTATCGGTAAAGCAGTGTTTGCGCCGCAGTGCGTTGCAGCCGCAGTCGACACAACTACGATAAGGTCACTAGGGTCGTGCTCAATACGATCAGAAACGAATGGTAATCGATCATAAATAAGAGAGTTCCTATACTGTTCAACCGTAAACAGAAATATCTTGTTGGGTTTTGAAGTAGCATCAATGTCTTTTTATCTAGTAGCCACTAGTAAACATGTACCTAACAAACATCTCACAATCTCGCTATTACCGTCTTGGTTGCCTATTCTCTGAAATACAGGATACCGTCTGGTTCAGGGATGGTCTCCCGGATGGGTTGGCTTCGATTTGTCTTAAGATCTGTATTACTGTAATACCTACAAATGTAATGTTATATTTCCGTAGCTGCATGATTATTCAGCTATAGCTCAATGTAGGCGATATCGCTAATGCAGTATTGGTGCCGCAAACTTTTGCCGCTACGATTAGGTTACTAGTGACGCGCTCAATGCGTTTAAATCAATGATAATTGATCCCTGTCAGCTACGATTAGGTTACTTTAATGCTATCAATGCGATCAGAATCGAATAGTAATCGATTAGGTTTTCGTAGCTGGATGGTCGGGTTTTTGTTTTTTAATAAAGCAACTTGTATGGAGAGCGCTTAATAGGAATAGGTGGGTGCATTTATTATAAGCTCATTGTGCTTGGAAGGCATTTACATATTAATAGCAGTTTTGTATATAGTGAGATAATTTGAATTGAGCTTTTCAGGCAACTGTGAGGTTCATTCTCATTGGTACTGAGCACACGATGCATAATGATCCTACAAATATCACTACGTATTATAAAAGTCTTCCCCCGCGTCCGTCTGCCTGTTCGCGATAGCAAAAATTGCCGCACAGATTTACTTTTATAGAATACTAGCTGCTACCCGCGGCTTCACCCGCGTGATATATAGCCTTTTTCCTTCTCAGTACCCTAACTTATGTGTATGCAAAATTTCATAATGATCGGTTCCGTAGATTGGGCGTGAAAGCGTAACAAACAAACAAACAAACTCACTTTCGCATTTATAATATTAGTTGGGAAGTTGGGATTGGGATTGGGATTCACTCCTCAATAATACATGTTTCCGTGCACTGCACAAAATTGATAGTTTTGTACTGACAATAGTTCTAGAGTTGGGACTCGGCTAGATGAGATAGCACGCCTCATCGCTTTGAGTAAATAACTGTGCTTCGATTATTCATTCTCTCAACTGCTTGCGTACAATCGGAATCTGTAATTTATCATATCAGCGATTTAGAACTTAATATATATTTTTTCTTTTTTAAATAAATATATACGGACAAATCACACAGATTGAGCTAGCCCCAAAGTAAGTTCGAGACTTGTGCTAGGGGATACTAACTAAAAACGATACTATATTTTATATAGATTTTTATATATGTTAATATATGGTCTTGGATGTTTATAATATCAATCCTAAAAAGATCATTTTCCATCTTGACCTGACCGGGGATCGAACCCGGGACCATCCGTGTCGTAGGCAAGTGTGTTGACCACTGCGCCACGGAGCTCGTCATTCGTTATTTAGATATATTTAATTGCAACGACAATAGTCTCGTCAGAGTAAAGTTTTTCTATGACAATAGCACTTGACTAGACGAGACTGCGCGCCCCATCGAGTTGAGTAAATAACTGTGCTTCGATTATTCATTCTCTAACTGTTTACATACAATTGGAAGCTGTAATTTATTAGCGATTTAGAACTATTGAGATATTTTGTTAACGTTAATTCTACCGATAAATAGTGCAATGGGACTCGAGTGGATTAGTCTGAGCGTCTCATCGACTTTGATTATTAACTGTGCTTCGATTATTAATTGTCTCAACTGTTTGCGTACAATCGGAATTTATCATATTAGCGATTTAGAACTTAATAGGTCTTTAGATACAATTAATTGTAACGACAGTAGTACTAGAGATGGGACTCGACTAGACGAGACTGCGCGCCTCATCGAGTTGAGTAAATAACTGTGCTTAGATTACTAATTCTCACAAATGTTTGTGTACAATCGATAGCTGAAATTTATCAGCGATTAAGAACTTCCGAAATATTTGAAGATAGTTATTTGTTTCGAAAATAATGCGAAAGATACGATGCGAGTCGATCTATGTTTCTCATCGATTGAGTAAATAATTGTGGATCGATTTCTAATTTGCTCGTCTGTTTGGATACGAATACAATCGGGAGCCGATAATTTATCGAAGCTATTTCAACTCTGAAGTAGTAGGTGTTGTAATGTGATTTGTATGAATATCGACATCTTCAGCGACTATCATTCACTGTCAGTAAATAAAATCATGATTGAAATTCATATTAGTAAATAGTGTGTAAAATGGAGACGGTAATGACAATCTAGTACTAACTGCAACAAATTGGGCTTCATATTCTTTTCTATACAAAAAAGATAGAGTCTAAATCTACCCACACAGAGACAGAGTTTCCTTGCAGTGCAGTACTTGAACGGGGTTTAGGGTGCAATTTTTGATTTTTTTTTGAAGAACAAGTGATTTACGCGAGCGTTTCCAAAACGCTTAATTTTGAATCGCTCCTTTCCACAGACGACGAACGTCTTTACGTCAAAGTCACTTCTTACCATTAAAAAATCATCTATCACATTTTCACGTCCCATTTAACGCTCGATTTCATAAATATTTTATTTATCATGAATAACTATATAAACGTTTAAATTTTTTTCTGTGTGAAATGCGAAGAAACTAAAATACTTCTTTTTCGCCGAAGTTTGGATGCACTACAACTCAAGCGACTTTTCCAAAAACATGGCAAAATAGCGTTTCATGACTTCTAAGATGAGTGTGACTTGTACACGTATACGTCTTGCGTTAAGTGAGTCACGTGTTCAAAAATAAAGTGTTACGACAATAGTGATGGAGTGCGCGCCTCATCTACTCGAGTAAATAACTCTGCATCGAAACTCGAAACTCCTCATCGATTACTAATTCCCCCGACTGTTTGCGTACAATCGGGAGCGGGCAATTTATTATGCGATTTAGGAATTTGCATTCGGATGATGAATTAGTCAAATGTTGGCTTTCAATACAATACGTGAAACAAATTTGCTACATTTAGTTAATTTTGTAAACAGAGTTATTATTATTGACATTTTTTATTTATAAGTAGGTTTTTGTTTTTATAGGTAAGTTTTGTTTTAGATAGGAATATATTTTTTTTTTAGGTTAATTTAGTTTTAATCAATTATGTTTAATTTTAATTTAGTTGTTAATATTTTAGTCTCTGTATGTTTTTTTTTTTTATGTTACGCGATTACTCAGTCAACAGAGTACATTTGTATGCGTTTTTGGGGTCTTACAATCAAGTTTGACAAAGTAGCTTTTTAAACTTTCACGGTTATCAACATTAGAATTAAACATATTGGGATATTTACCGTGATTAATGTGGTTTCTTCGTTTTCGATGATTCGATCCAGTTACATGGACCATGATCACGAAGGAACTGAATCATTCTTCACGGTAAATATCCCAATATGTTTAATTCTAAAGTTTAACAAAGGTTTTTGTTGGTTTTCTGACACAGGGTCGTAGTGTTTGACGAACCTAAAACCACAGGTTTGGAATTTACACAAGCGGAATGATATTTATGCCTAAAAGTACTACATACGAAACTTGACATCCGTGCATACGTTTGTGTATGAGTTAAATATCTGGGTCGACATCGCAGAATGAATTCAAGTACTAACGTACGTAAAAAAGACGGCACTTTACGCGCATGAACCAACCAAGAACCAATGAAAATGTAGCAGCTTACATTGTTTTTCGAAACTTTAAGAACTCTTTAACACAGGGGAGTGGTGCAGAAGACGCCATATTGCGAGGGACGCTGCAAGCTTCCGTTCTGTACGTTAGTACTATTAATTCTGTGTTAAACTGAATGCTCCTTCAATGCATTGAAGTTCCAGTCTTTTCAAAACAGCGAAAGGCCAGATTTGTTGATCAACTAGTGCCTTCATTACTGTTATGACACTTTACTAATGCCTTACATTTTCTTTTTAAGTATCAATTCAAACTTAAGTGGTTTTTCCAGTGTTTAATTATCATGATATTTATAAATTTCTTTCTTTTGTTTCAGGTAAGCACCCTAGTGATCTACAGCATGATGTGTTTCTACGTAGAAGTATTTGTGGTTTGTAAGTTATATATTTGCAATTATGTAGTATAGTCTAGTATGTTTTAGAATTATATCTGAGGCGTACCTTCTTTGTATCGTAAACTAACACAGTTGTTATTCGTTGCAACAGATAATCGATTATTATGTTTATAATAAATTATATTACTATTTATTAAATGCATTCTTGGGAATACTTCTACCGCTATGAGTAATTCTTCCGCTTTATTTGTATACTTATATATTTAGCAGGTCTAGTTAAACAGTGCTGAATGACAATGTTTGTCATTGTCATGAAAGACGTGGAGAGTTTTTACAACGTTTTTGGTTAAAAAAGCCCGTTTCATTAAGATAAAAAAAGCATAAAAGGGATATTATATTAAGATTTAAGTAAATTAGAATAATGTAATAATAATAGAATAAATTAGAATAATAAGATTTAGGTAATTTTATTAGCCTTGTAATAGTTTTAGAGTAGACATAAGATACAAAAATATCTGAAAAAACTATTAAAACTTACAACAATTTGTGATCGAAAGATAGTTACCTACCGCCCTCTATTTCCAGTAAATCAATTTGGTCTTGAGACTGGAACGACTAGCTATTAGGCCAACTTTTTGAATTACCAGTACTACATGCAATTATGACGCGCATTGCATCGCATCGGTAGTGTTCGAAACTTTGGTAATGGCCCCGAAACTATGATCATAAAATACGGAAAATCCAGAACAGCGCCGGAAGAGAGTAACTGGCACGTTAAGATAGAGAATGAAATAAATCAACGCGTTCTCATCACTCAGATTTTGCTTGGAGGATATCTAGAATCCCCGCTTTCTCGATATTCTCCAGATTAATCTGAGATTCAAGATTCCTTGCATCTGTCACTCCCTGATCTATTGCAAAATATATAGAAACAAATCAAACAGATTGAGCTAGGCCTACAGTAAGTCGTGAACTTGTTTTATAGGATACTATCTCAACAAAAAGATACTTCAAGACCCAGGCCAATCTGTAAAAGATCGTTTTCTATAATGACCTGGGTGGGAATCTAACCGGGCCCTTTGTGTCGCATGCTGGCGTATAACCTACTGCGCCCAAGAGAAAGATATTAATGAATTTGAGAGTGAAAAAATGTAAAACCATTGGGATGACAAGCATGAGGACACACGAAAGAAACAAAAAATTAGGTATAACAATGCGGCTCACATGCTTTGTTTCCTACCACAGCAAAGATAAATATGACTGAACTCCTTGTGACACCAAGGCACCTGTTTTAGGAGAGAGAGTGTAAATATCTTAACAAAGAAGGTATTTGTTCCGTCGGTATTTTGTGGTGAAGCTCAGAACGACTTGCAAAGTCCCGATTGGCGGTAATCACCGGTTCGCTGGCGGTATCTGTGAGCACACGTACTTCCACCGAAGACGCGGAACTTTGTTAATAAAGCGAGCACGGTACAACACTCTTTATTGGACTTCAACAAGCAGATGATACAAACTGTTTTGTCTTTTTAGGATTTTCGAAGTCAAAACTTTTAAAAGTACGTTGGGCATTTTTGAGAAAAACTCTTCTAAGAAACCCAGCTGCCTATTTTACAGTCTACGTCGGCCATATTATTTTTTCGTTGACGCTACATAGTCTATGACTCTCCGGAAAAGAATACAAACCTAATCACACCTTACACTTCAAAATCGTTCAAGCCGTTTAGGCTACAGGATGTAACAGTTAAACGGATATACGAAACAATTAAATTTGTACATAGATATATACATACACTCATACAAAAGTTCGAAAAGCATTCCTTCTGGGTGGATCAGTCGAGTAAATCGAAGTGTAATAATTGTCTTTGACTTACACTTAAAAACGGATATAATTGTCGTCGACTGCTTTCCCTAAGTTAAAGCGTTACCGACGACGCCAAATGTAAAAGAGCGCTCAGGAGTTGGAGATGGATGGCGAGAGTTTCGAAGATAAGAGCTGGTCGTAAATTTGATGGAACTCCTATTTATTATTCAGGCCGCCACCTTTCCGCTGCAGCAGCTTAAAGAAATAAACGGTTTTACTAGGTGAGCTCTATCGTAAAACACCTACAAAACGTAACACCAACTATACAACCCTTTTAGGCCTCATCTCTTTCGACGACTTACAACACTCTTTATTGGACTTTAACAAACATAACATAAACTGGTATGTCTTTAATGGGATTTCTTTCATTAATTTGTCTGGTTTTTTAAACCTATGTGCTACAAAAACTCATCTTTTAAACCTACAAACAAGTGGATTATTAAAAAAAACATTCCGACTGCTTTTTTCAGTTTACAACCGGCATATTTATTTTTTTCTGTCACATAGCCTTTGACACAACGGGTGAGAATACGAATCTAATGACACCTCACACTTCAAAATCGGTCAAGCCGTTTAGGCTACAGGATGCAACAATGGACCAGTTTTACATACAACATAGACATCCACATACATGCACACATAAATACGCGCGAAAAACTTATCCTCCTTCTAGGACGATCAATCGTGTAATTAGCGGAGTGCGATAATTGTCTTTGACTTACACTTAAGAGTCGCCTGGACGCGCATGTCTCCATACAAACGGAAAAAGGGAATTGTGGCAATATTTGTCAATTTTAGGGCAAAGTAAAGCATCCAATCAATTAATCTCATAATAATCTACGTACGCTCCTATACAATTTGGTTAAATTATCAATAGTTTGAGAATTATACGCCTCTCAAGATTTCCATACAAATTTGAAAAGGCTTGTAATTCTCAAACCATTGGTATTGGAACCAAGCTGTATAGGAACGTACGTAGATTATAATGAGATTAATTGATTAAATGCTTAATTTTACTCCTAAATTATCAAATATTGCCACATTTCCCTTTTTCCGTTTGTATGGAGACATGCGCGTCCAGGCGACTCTTAAAAACGGAAATAATTGTCGTTGACTGCTATCCCTAAATTAAAGCGTTACCGACGACCCCAAATGTAAAAGAGCGCTCAGGAGTTGGAGATGGATGGCGAGAGTTTCGAAGATAAGAGCTGGTCGTAAATTTGATGAAACTCCTACTTATTATTCAGGCCGCCACCTTTCCGCTGCAGCTTAAAGAAATAAACGGTTTTACTAGGTGAGCTCTATCGTAAAACTCCTACAAAACGTAACACCAACTATACAACCCTTTTAGGCCTCATCTCTTTCGACGACTTAGTTACAAATTAAAGAGTGGCTAGATACATAACTCTTGTACTTCAATTAGGCCACCGCGCTTCATATCTTACATGTCGAATTTGTCTACCATATCCCATTCCCCTTATTGGTTGCATCTATAAAAATTTTATGGCTTCCTACTGGACAATTTATTTTCAACTTCATTGTAAAATGATGTAAATCGGATACCACACTTGTAATAGTGGGGTGTTTATGTTACGTGACGCAAGCAATAATGCGTATAATGGAAATGTGATATGGTGGAGAAATTCACCCTCATGAGTGCGACATCTAAAACGCAATAGGCTCTTATGGATAGATTTGATTGTATAGGAAGAAATGCATACAATTACTAAGTATTATGGAAATGATTGATAAACTTTTGTAATACTTTTAATAATAGGGGCAAAACAATAGAAATTCCACCTCACAACCTATTAAGATCTTTCAGATTAAATCTGGCTAGTTTAAACTCGTGTCTGCTTGTAAGGCATAATAAGTTTAATTATTTCTTCTGTATAGTACACGAGCAACAGCAGAGATGGAGGAATAATGATGCGGTAATTCACCTTTGGTGTTAGTTAAAGTCTACGTAAGAACAAAACGTATTCTTAGTATAAATTTAAGGTTCTACTTAGAATACGTATTATAAAAAAAAATTGTAACTGAAGCAGAGAGGCGCGGGGCGAAATAAAACGGTCGAGCGTTTAGTATGGGTAGAAATTTATTGTGACTCAAAGCAATGATTAGTCACGCTAAGATTTACAAAGATCCTAATAGCTGTGGGAAGGCTGGGTATCCTAGCTCAGTCCCTTACAATAAAGTCTAGTACTAATCACGGGTTTCCGTTCAGTAGCACTAGGTACCTATCGAAGGAGGATTGATCCTAGTACTAAGTCCGGGAAACCGTACATTAGTACTAGGTGGAGAGAACTCAATGATCCGTTGTTTGACGGACTACTTAAGTGGCGACGAAGAAACTTTCATAGCGCGTTCTAAGTTACGCTTAGCGCCATCTAGTTATGGGCTTAGTAAACAAGCGTGCTACATTCTCCCCCTCTGTCAACGAAGACGTCCCGGCGAGTTAGACAGGACTAGTCTGGTGTAGGTTGCTTCCTCCATTTGTGGGGCATCTCTGATGATCTGGCTAGGAGCTATCAGGCGAATCTTCTTTAGGATGTTCACTGCACCGCTCCCCCTTAACCAAAACAGCACCAATGTGATGAAGGAGATGTCTTCCTTCGGCAACCTTACATGATGTGGTGAATATGGATAGGCTGGGGCTCCGAGCACTGTCCAAATTCATGTGCACTCCCTCTGCTCTGAGTCTACACTGATGGCGTAGATGTCTGCATCCGATGGTTATTTTGTTCACTCGACGTGCAATCTTCCCGCAACGCCACGGTAATGGGTTCTTGAGTCCGAGCTGGCGACGTCGCACCCCAGATGACCATCTTTCTCCATGAACACAGCGTGGCACAGCGCAGATATCCGATGCTGAATGTGTCACTGCGCTGCTGTCGATATCCACACGGCGATTGGCATCAACGGCGTACGAGGCGATGCGAGCTCGGCCCCAACTGCGGGCGCCAGATATAACGTCGAGGTTCAGCAGGAATCACAAGAAGAGCGAACTGCATAGTAACGTCGTTTATTACGTCACAGTTACATAGTGAACCCTACGGGAAGGCCGGGAATCCGAGCACTGTCCTTTACATAGCGAGCTGCGAGGAGGATTGATCCTAGTACTAAGTCCGGGAAACCGTACATTAGTACTAGGTGGAGAGAACTCAATGATCCGTTGTTTGACGGACTACTTAAGTGGCGACGAAGAAACTTTCATAGCGCGTTCTAAGTTACGCTTAGCGCCATCTAGTTATGGGCTTAGTAAACAAGCGTGCTACATTCTCCCCCTCTGTCAACGAAGACGTCCCGGCGAGTTAGACAGGACTAGTCTGGTGTAGGTTGCTTCCTCCATTTGTGGGGCATCTCTGATGATCTGGCTAGGAGCTATCAGGCGAATCTTCTTTAGGATGTTCACTGCACCGCTCCCCCTGGACCAAAACAGCACCAATGTGATGAAGGAGATGTCTTCCTTCGGCAACCTTACATGATGTGGTGAATATGGATAGGCTGGGGCTCCGAGCACTGTCCAAATTCATGTGCACTCCCTCTGCTCTGAGTCTACACTGATGGCGTAGATGTCTGCATCCGATGGTTATTTTGTTCACTCGACGTGCAATCTTCCCGCAACGCCACGGTAATGGGTTCTTGAGTCCGAGCTGGCGACGTCGCACCCCAGATGACCATCTTTCTCCATGAACACAGCGTGGCACAGCGCAGATATCCGATGCTGAATGTGTCACTGCGCTGCTGTCGATATCCACACGGCGATTGGCATCAACGGCGTACGAGGCGATGCGAGCTCGGCCCCAACTGCGGGCGCCAGATATAACGTCGAGGTTCAGCAGGAATCACAAGAAGAGCGAACTGCATAGTAACGTCGTTTATTACGTCACAGTTACATAGTGAACCCTACGGGAAGGCCGGGAATCCGAGCACTGTCCTTTACATAGCGAGCTGCGAGGAGGATTGATCCTAGTACTAAGTCCGGGAAACCGTACATTAGTACTAGGTGGAGAGAACTCAATGATCCGTTGTTTGACGGACTACTTAAGTGGCGACGAAGAAACTTTCATAGCGCGTTCTAAGTTACGCTTAGCGCCATCTAGTTATGGGCTTAGTAAACAAGCGTGCTACATAACTATTATGTATTCTGTGGTTGTGTGTAGTACTTATATAAAATGCCATATCTGTATCTTCTTTACTCTACATCATCTCATTCGACGACTTGGCCCTTTTTCACAACCACTAATACGATATTCGTATATTCATAGTAGGACGCATCAAATCTGGTTGGATTATCTTAGTATTAAGGTATATGGCGCGTTGAGGCCGAAATATGTTTATGTGTTTATGTTGGCGAAGTTATTTATTTTCTTGTAATTTCCGCAGGGATGATAGAACTGGAATGTTTTCCTTACATACGGATCCTTACATATAGGATATATTTTTTTAATGGATTCAAGATACAACCGTTTATTTAATACTTTCTGTTATCCGCGGCTTCGTCCGCGTAATACATAGCCTATGTCCTTCTCGGTACCTTAACCTATGTGTATGCAAAATTTCATGATGATCGGTTCAGTAGATACGGCGTGAAAACGTAACAAACAAATAAACAAACTCACTTTCGCATTAATAATATTAGTTAGGATTAGGATAGTTATGATAGTTAGGTTTCTTATGAACACTTATAAATGAGAATATGCACGTAGTTTTTTATTTGCTTAGTATAATCCCTAATATCCATAGTTAAAACTATGAAAGAACTTTTAAAATATCTTAATTAACTTTAAAGTTTAAGAAATAAAAGTCCAGTATGGACTAGTGACGTCTAAGTCTATATCATGTATACATTTGCCATATAAAAAAGTGTTTTCGCGAGTGAGATAGACATATTTTCGTAAAATCATTTTATCTCGTTCGTTTTTTAACAAAAATTTATTCCGTTTTCACTATTGAATATTTTTGGATAAACTGGTAAGATAACACATATTTTTTTCATGCATATACCCTATTTGCCATTATTATGTTAAAACTGAAAATCTGGACGTCAATAATTCACTTATGACCAAGTTTAGTGCAAAGCGGAGTGCAGAAAATGCAAATCTATAATACATGCACTTTGAGTTAAATTAATTTGTGTGCTTCCGCCACCAGTTCATGCAAACTATTGCTGGCCAGCGCCCACCCACTACTGTTAGTCCCTTCATGTACACATGTACATCCCGCCACTAATAGTTAATGCGTGCGACCCTAGCCGATGTTGCTGCATGAGTTAAGGTTTTTTTGTTTGTTTTTTTTTTTGCTGTATGTAACTGTGTGTACTGTGTGTGTATAAACGTTATTCTATTCTTTTGTATGGGATTTTTTGTTTACTTATTTAATTTAACTCAAAGTGCATGTAACTTTGACAAGTATAATTTGCTGCGTATTGTTCTCAATACGTATACACTGATCTATCCTTTTCTGTTTTTCCAGACATTTCCTGAATCCAAGATCCGAATACCCCTTCCTTTGTCCATTCCCAGAAGTATGTTGATGGAAGTCCTGTGATTGTCGCTGCTCAAGAAATCACGTTTTTATCAAGCAATAAATAAAAATAAACGTTTAATTTAAATTTATTAACATTTTCTATTTTATTTGTAGTAGTTTTGACGAAAACATAGTGCTTATTTACGACTAACTATAGCTCGTTTTGAATGGATGAGTCGCTCAGACTTAAAACTGAGTTATCGAACAGTGCAGATTAACTCCTTGTTTAATAAAATAGACAATACATTCACAAACAAACAAACAAAAATAAGTAATATGGCAAATTCTTCAACGTTCTCACATAGACACAACATTTACACAAAAAATATTTTCACGTACTTTTGAAGAACCCTATAAAAAGTACGTGAAAATATTTTTTAGGTTTGGCAACGCGCAAGTGGCAATGCGTGTGCCTGACATGGGTGTAATAATAATCATCATCAGGCCTCTAGTCTACACTGCAAGACCACGACCTCCCTGTACTACAAAGCGGTAGGATTTGGCTCTCTCCACGCTGGCCAGACAGGTTGGAGAGGTCTCTTTAATGTTTATAAACTTTGTTTTGCCTAAGTCGTCCTTCTATGTCATGCACGGGAAGCCTTGGAGTGGTCCTATTCTACTCTGCCGGGAACCACACGGCATGGGATTAATATAAATAATTTTTAACGCTTATCTGACGGGTCACAATATGAACGCTAACCTCATAGAATCTGAAACACGTTTATTGTCGCTAATGCAGTGGTCGCATGGTTACCACACTGTCAAGAAGCTCTTAGCCGGTGGCCGGCAAAATTAACTAATGTTATCAGTTAGTTATGGGTGGAGCCAGACAGGCAAATGTGAGGTGGGTTTTGCGCAAAATCTGTTTGCGCAATTTAATTTTTTACTGCGTATAGGCACTGTAGCTAAAAACCCTGAGAAAATGATGACAATTACATGTTAAAATTGTTTATGAAATTAAATCATCGTGTTTTAGCGCTCGTATGTGCCTCATTGTGCCGGGTGGGCGGGAAAGTTAAGTAATAAGTTGGTTATGGCTGGGGCCAGCAAGTGCAATTTTATGAGGTGTGTGTTTGCGCAAAATCAGGTTGCGCAATTAGATTTTTTACTGAGCGAGCAGGCCTTGCCTTCATCAATCTGTACCGACAATAATATTGAAAAAAATAAATTACCTTTTAACATTTTTCACTATTTAAAGCGTATAAGCGTAAGCGTACTGTGGCTAAAAACCCTAAAAGGAATACGATACCAAAGAAATAAATTGTACAGTATACATTTTTAACAACTTACTATTCTTAACTTGATCGTGTAAGCGAATCAATTTTTATTTCGAGCTATCATGTGTCCCACTGCTGGGCAAAGGCCTCCCTCTACTTCTTCCATTCAGTCCGGTCTTGCATTCATCATCAGAGTCAATTAATGATGAAAATTTAATTTTCATCGTTATATTTCGAGGAAAGCTGTTCAATACCTTGAACAGAGAAACTTCTATATTCGTAACACAAGGTAATGTTTTTCTCACGTATTTTATGTATATGGAAGTATGTCTGTCCCATTATTGCCTGCTGAAGCCAAAACGGCTTGACCAATTTTGAAGTGTGAGGTGTAATTAGATTCGTATTCTTCCCCGGAATGACATAGGCTATGTAACGTCAGCAAAATTTCAATATAGTAGACGTAAACTGTCCAAAACGGCAGTTGGTTCTTTTTTTTATTTTAAAATACAACTTATTATCTAAACATCTTCGTGATGCGACGCGAGTGAAGTTTTCGTTATATTTTAACAACCTTACATACGTGTACAGCGTGTAACTCGATCCTCGACAATCCCTGATAGGGCTGACTTAGCCCGTCAATATGAACAACTTTAGGGACCAATGTTGTGAACAAAATTTTTTTTTCATTTTTACTTTCAAAAGAGCTTGCCACCCGGGCAATTTGTATGGAAATGTAAATTTTATTTCGAGTTCCCAGCTTATGTCTCATAGGAAGTTGATCATATTGACGTTCGAGTCGCCACTTAAGAGGAATGAAGAGGGTCAATTCAAACGCTGTATATTCCTCAAAGTACACACTTAGGCAAAGTTGCTACATAAACAAGGGAACTTAAGACATACGACATTGCGGCGTCCGGCGTCCCAGGAGGGCAGTAGAGCCGCCGGAAGCACAAGTTTGGACCCTGGTTAGTCCTTTGAAGCTTTCACGTAAACTTGCTACGAACGAGGGTCAAAAATATTACCTGAAACTATATTTACACTTTTGGAGACAGCCAGGCCGTAATAACCTTTGTTTGTGAAAATTCATGAATAAAACGTACGAATAACTTGTATAATTGCAAGGGATACAAACAATTTCGTAGATAAAATACATTTCTTCTTAAATAAATTTAAATAAATATGTATATACGGACAAATTACACAGATTGAGCTAGCCCCAAAGTAAGTTCAAAACTTGTGTTATGGGATACTAACTCAACGATACTATATTTTATTATAGATACTTAAATAGTAACGATACTATATTTTATTATAGATACTTAAATAGATAAAAATCCAAGACCTAGGCCAATCTGAAAAAGATAATTTTCCATCTTGACCTGACCGGGGATAGAACCCGGGATCACCGTGTTGCAGACCGAGTTGTTGACCGCTGTGCCGCCATGGAGCTAGTCACGAGATGTGTGTTAGTAACTGACAATGGTATCAATTTTTTTTACCTGCCTTTTCTACTTTCTACAGTGAATTTAAGGCGTTCCTAGCACCATGCCATATTGACAGACTCTATTAGGCTACTAGTTGAGTAAGTCTAAAAATTATCGTTTTTCAGTTTTTGTCATTGAATATACTGTTTTGTTTGTGAATTGTAAAAATTATATATCGAAAAGTGGATAAATATTTACTGAAATCATAGGAGCCACTCAGAATCAACTCGGACACACATGAAGCTCTTGATGATACTTTACGATTTAATTTAACTTACGCAAATCAAATGCTAGTTAATGTTTTTTTTTAATCGTTGGATTTTTATACATAAGATACCGTGGCATTGTACTTAGAATTTCCATTTCTAAACCTCCCCAAGGAAACAAAGACTTCTATAAACTTGGGCGAAATAGACGTTATTAGAGAATACAGGAAGTTAGTAGTTTTACGCAACTAAATATTAAGTTTGCATCTCAAGCAAGTGGCCGGCCTTAAGGAACTGAGGGACTCTCTTGCTAACCACAAATTCCCGAGAACTGGAGTTACGACACTATGTCTTATGTAAGGGCTGTGCAAGACAAAATATTGTGATTTTTCGTAACTGTTTAAAAAAATCACCTTAACTAGTTATGAAAATTTGGTTACGAACGTTGAAAGGCATAGAGTTAAGGCGCTCTTATAGTAACACTAGCGCCCCTCAACAATTAATTATTTTCATCCTAGTAAATTACTTGTAGTATTTTGGTATTCATTTTCACTAATATTAGTTTGATAAACAACAGGTTAACGCCAAATGTGGCCACTTTTGGCGTTAATTGATTTTTCTCTTTAAATATGGCACTAGTAAATTACAAGTAATTTACTAGTTTTGCACTTGTTACATTTTAAAAATTCGATATAGTTTAGGATTTAAAGAATTCAATTGCTGGGTGGCGCTAGTGTTACTATAAGAGCGCCTTAATAGAAATCATTTTTAAGATATTCTGCATATTGGTAAACAAGATAAGTATCATTGTTTAAAGTCTCGTTAAACTAAACCCACTGCTTTAGTTTGGCTACAAAATCACGAGTGTGATCATTAAAGAGGGGTTGATTGTTGATTTTTGTGTGCCTTTACACAAGTTTGGCCACTTGTGTCAAATTTTTCAAGCTGCCTAAAGGCATCTGACATAGCTTAACGACTGCCATCATTGATGGCAGTCGTTAAGCTATAATTGAGCTATAGTTGAGCGTTGAGCAATAGATGAGCAATAGAAGTAGTTTATAATGTAACACTTTCTTAATTCCCAAAAGAAGCCAACCCTATAAGTATCTAAAGCTGTTTCGCGGGGGAGACCAGGGTACAAAAGATCGTTTCCCATTAAATCTAAATCAGCAGCTCAGGTATTCAGCGGTGGCACAATTTACGTTCAGCATTGTCCCTTTTTTGATGAAATGTAAATTTCGTTTGTGAACAGCGCTTACGGAGCATTTATTATTTCTTTCGCTGTAATGGCGTCTTCATTATTGTTTTACTCCTTTCATGCATACAAATGTGCGATTTGATAAGCCTGTTTGTTTTGTGAGTCTTAAAATAAATAAAGGGGGTTTGATTTGTGATGTTTTCGTTCGTTGCATTTTAGTTGGATCTTCTTGGGGAGCTCGATGGCCCAGTGTAAGCGTTTACGCAAGTAAAGCAACACCGGGTGCGGTCCCCATTTTAATGGGTGACCACGAGTGAAAGTGACCATGAAAATATCTTTAGCTCCTGCTAGCTTCGGAAGGCACCTATAGCCGTTGGTCCCGGCTCTCATCCGTATTAGTAGCAGTCGTTGAGCTGTCAAATGCCTTTAGGCACCTGGAAAAATTTAACACCAGTTTTCGCCTCTTACACACACGAAAAACAATAAGCACTTGGATCTTCGTTGATTTACCCTCCAGATGTGGTTCAATAGTTTACACCGTGTGTTTCAACGTTTCTATTCTTAGGCTGATTTTAAGGAGACACCGCCGACGCGCCAGCGAGAATCGCTGATAACTAACGCGATTTAACGGCGCGCTAGAACGACAAAAATCGGATCAAAATGCAAGGGACAGAGAGGACTAGCCCTAACGGAGGTCTATGCTCAATAGTGAGTGCACAAAATAGGGCTGCGATTATGAAACAAGTTAACAGTTTTAAAAAGACAACAATATTATCAATAAAATAATTTATTTACTGAAGAATGTCTTGTTCTTATAAGGTCTACGTTACTCAAAAAGCACCGAAATTTTTAACAATACCTACAGTTTTAAAAAGTACAATATAATGCTCAAATTATTCATTGATTACTCAGAAGATGGTGAACGAATACAACCCTCCAGGTTTGGTAATACCACACTCCGCGCGAATATTCCCCGTGAAGAGTCTCTTGGCATGGCTATCGGGTGTAGTGACCTTTGGGCCCTTTTCTACGATGAAGGGCTTCGGGTAGGACACAGGAACGAAAGGTATACCCACGTTCACAGGCGTCGCCTTGTAGAACGCTGTGCAGGACTTGAACAGGTGCCCTCCTTGCGCCATATGATTCATTTTAAGTTTTTAAATAAATTGTGCAAATGTTGCTTCGAAAGATTTCAGTTATAATTAACTTGATTTTTGTTGCTGTCACTGTCATGTGTGAAAATAGATAAAAATAACATCAAATTAAAAAAAAGTTTTTCATGTCTGTGCATAAAGTATGTTAAACAAACTGCAGCAGACTTCTTACGCCAAATGATTCATTTTAACTTTTATTCGAATGAATTGTGTAGATGTCTTCGAGCAACACGGCTTCTGTAACGGAAGGCGTGCTGCTCGAAGGTAGATGTTGCCACGATATTGCTTCGAAAGATTTCAGTGTTATGTAACATGACTTTTGTTGTTGTCACTGTCATTTGTAAAAATAGATAAAAATGGCATCAAGTTGAAAAAAAGTTTTTTATGTAGCTGCATAAATTATGTTAAATCTGCAGCAGACTTCTTGCGCCAAATGATTCATTTTAATTTTTATTCGAATGAATTGTGTAGATGTTGCTTCGAACGATTTCAGTGTTATGTATCTTGACTTTGTTATTGTCACTGTCATGTGTAAAAACTTTAATAAGTTTTTACTTGAAAAACTTATTATTATATATTTTGTAAAAACTTATTAATCTGAGCATTTTTATTGGTTTTTACGCTTGAGTCTGAGGCTTGAGTTATAGTCATCGAGTTGAAAAATACTTTTTCATGTCTCTGCATGGAGTCACTGCCGAAAAACTGCATTTACGGATTTTATAGAACACACGTCAATTGAGTTTGAATTTGTGGCCCCCAATAGAAACTGTATGGCATTTTTTTTCATTTTCACCCCCTCACTTCCTTATTTGTCTATGATCTTTATTACCTAGATTAAACATAAGGCAGTGGGTCGTCTGATACTAGTAATAGTATCTTCTTCGTAGTTTTTGCATGGAGTGTTTTTATAAAACTGCAGTGGACTTCTTGCAACTGAGATGATGATGAAAACTTTAAATATAAATGTTTGAAGGTTAACACGTAGTACATATTAATTTCTCCATGGTTTGAAGACATATGTTTTATGACTCTAACATACATATTTAAAACTTATTAAAAATACGTTAGCAAAACACTACCCGTTCCATTTACAATAGCAGCATATTTCTCTACGTCAATTCTCATAAGTAAATTGATATGGAACGCTCCCGATCTGTCGGAAGAAAGCCAGATGGCATAACCGGCGGTTTCAATCAGACACTGTAATGGTTTTCACGTATTGCATATGCTCATTCATATCTACTGGAATATCAATTTGTGAGAATGAGAAGAAAATAAGCTGCGTTCAAGAATATGTTTCATATCAGTTAGAAGGAAACTAAACTCTTAAGGGCGTATCCTAGCAGTATTTTTTCATAATAATTTTATTTTTTAGCTTGTTTTCCATACAAATGTATTCCTCCATTTTCTCGCTGAAAACTGCTTCTGAAAATAGTGGAATACATTTGTATGGAAAACAAACTGCTAGGACACGCTCTTAAGTACCACTCAACGGTGTATTTTGTAACAGACTTCAAAAAAGTAGCTTGTCAATGCGTATGTATGTAATATTTTCAGAATCGCACAGTTTTGGGATATGATAGTTGATAGTATCTGCCAGTTTCTAAATAGGTACATGTGCCAAATTTGATAAGTGTCCCTATGTGTGTTTATTTGTATGTATATCTCAAAAACTATGAGTTGGCTTGCAGAAAAAAACCCTACTTAAGGACCCAGTTTCATCAAAATCGGTTTAGTAGTTTTTGAGATAGAAACTTAAATGTGTATCAGTCACTGGGCAGGGCAGATAAACCTGACCCCTTACAATCACAAAACTGTTTGATTTATCTGCCCCCGACTGTCCTTATGTCACATGAGTGAAAGAGTGACTTAAAAACAATGTGAAAGCCCCAAAAATCATTTTCCGCATTCCCTAACCAAAAGTTGAACCTACACATGTACCTACACTAATACAACACACATTTTGGTCGCACTCGGGTAATCTCCTGACACAAAAATAATAGTGCTCGTACAAGCTTTTAGCCACTCTAGGGATGTCCCACATATCGATAGATCTCGATATCGACTGTCGATGTTTCCGTAAGCGAGTGGATAGCATTTGCGTGCTCCTGGGGGATCGGCCGTCCTATAAATATAAATATTCGGTGCCAACGTACTTTCGCGGGTCGTAATAGTAACTCACGGGTTGCTTTATCGATAACTCCGTGCCGAATGGTGATTCCGTTGTTTTTACTTGGCAATCTTGGAAATTATGTGCATACTGTTTTTTTATTAGGATTGTTTGTTGTTACTTGTTTATGTAATGTGACTTGGCGAGTCGTGATTTAGGTATTGTTATTGATAATACTTTTTCCTAAGAGAAGAATCAGAAATCGTCACAGATTTCTGAAAAATAGTTAAAGAGTTATTTATTTAAGATTACAAAAAAAATTGTAAATTGGGTCATTTTAATAATATTTATAGTACGAGTAAAAAATCTATATGCTGCCCATTTGTAATACTCTACATCCTGACTGATTATAATTAGTTTCTGCCTAACGTTTCGCCTTCCTTAGTCAACATATTGAAGCACATTTCCAAAATTTCCTCAGGTAAAACACAAAATAAATCGCTCACATAATTGAATCCAGCGGCCGCTAGAGGGCGTTAGTATGTAAATCGGACGTTTCCTCGCCCTCGCATCAATCAAAATCGCGCCTCTCGCCATTTCGACGTAGTTTAATATAATTATTTCTACGGCGCTAGTTACAGAGTATGTCTAGAATACTGGGATACAGACAGATACACAGTATTACTTAGCTTTATCTCATACGGATATACAGAGCTACAAAAGATAAATATGGCGTTTTTGCAAAACTAGTCTTTAAGGGTTCCGTTTTTTGCTATTCGAACAAGAAACCCTAAAAAGCATAAAATATTTCACATAGGATAATGTAAGGACTCTTTACGATACATACATCAAAACTCATATTAGACTTCCTTCGTGACTCAGAAGGTAAAAACTCTAGCCTGCTGAGAAAAAAAGTCATATACTTACATTCAAACTTAAATAAAATACATAATACTTAACTTAAATACATAATACTTAACTTAAATACATAATACTTAACTTAAATACATAATACTTAACTTAAATACATAATCTCTTTCACAATTAGGTACTCACTTTTTTGGGCAGTCGTAAAAAGAAGGGCCATTACATTCACAAATCTTAATTCGATACACGCAGGGATGTAGCAAGTTATGCATTGAGAACCGTACGGCCGACGTCCGGGCCGGTGTCCGGCTGTCCGGACCGGACGCGTTTGATTCATGATGTTTGTCGACGCTTGTCGTTTCCTTGACATTCGATATCTCACAAATGTAACAATGCCCTACTTTCCGAGAGATACAAGTTTGAGGGGTAATTTTTTGTGGATCGCTTTTCGTATGTGTAAAGCCCGAACACTCAAAGGCATTTTACTTCTTCTTCTTCTGTTTTATATTATGGCTTCCACCGAAATTTCAGTGATTCTGCCAATGTCCAGTGGTCCAGTATAATGAGATACTAAGTATCGGTGTTGTACGGTAAAGTTTTTCTAAGTAGCATCAAAGATGGCGTATGTTCTTTGATGCCTCGTGGGAGCTACTGGCGGCAAATCAAAAGTTAAAGTGGACTGATAAATGGACTCATATAGATTTGTCACCAGCAGCTCACACGAGGCATCAAAGAGCATACGCCATCTTTGACGCTACTTGTTAAAACTTTACCGTACATCACCGATACTTAGTATCTCAATTCACTGGACATTGACAGAATCACTGAAATCTCGGTGGAAGCCATATTATAAAACAGAAGAAGAAGTAGAAAGATAACTGAGATAAATAACTAAATAGATATATACGGACAAATGACATAGATTGAGCTAGCCCCAAAGTAAGTTCGAGACTTGTTATGAGATACTAACTCAACGATACTATATTTTTATTACAAATACGTTTAGATAAACATCCATGTCAATCTGAAAAAGATCATTTTCTATCTTGACTTGACCGGGGATCGAACCCGGGATCATCCGTCTGAAAATGTCATTGGTTAAGATTATTTTGAACTTCCTTTCGCCCGCGGTTCCGCTCGCGTTAGTGTCGATCCCTCGGGAACAGTACTTTTCTCCGGGATGAAAGGTAGGCTAAATGTGTCCTTGTCCGTTCTCCAGACATCGTGAATGTCAAATTTCATGATGATCGGTTCAGTAGATAGGGTGTGAAAGCTTACAAACAAACAAATACTCACTTTTGCGTATATAAGTTGGGATATTCGGGGGTAATACTGGTGTCAGACTTTTTATGTTTCCCAAAAGCATCTGACATAAGTTAACGTTTACCATATTGATGGCAGCCGGGATCAGTACCTTTTTTAAGTACCTTTCATAGTACGAGTATGATTTCTAGTTGATGGTGATAATGAGGGCTTGGAATAGATCCAAGAGCAAGCAATCCTACTCCGAACCAAAGACAAAAATTCCGTAATAATTTAACAGGCATACGTTCTAGTACTAGTAGCTAGAGCATACGCCCGCTGTGCTATCGATCTCCCGGGTTTACATTCGATTGCACACGAAGGGTTCCGAACAATATTTAATTGTATATAATTAAAACTAACGTGAGATAAATACATTATATTTAAAAAACGGGTCACTCACGTGCTATTTTGTCGGGATTGCCGACTTTAGTTTCGGACACATCGAAGTACCGACCGACATAGGCATCGACATCGGCAATCCCGACAAAATAGCACGTGAGTGACCCGTTTTTAAATATAAAATATTTAATTGCAAAAAGCGCTGAAAAGCAGCATTTTAATCTAAGCTTTTATGTACAACAAAAGTTAATTGTATTCCTATTATTTGTTGTTAAAGCGGCAATATTTTACACAATGCTATAATAATTTAAAGCCCTGTGATAGATGGACAACGAAGGCGTTGTAAGAAAGTTCCGTTCAGTACGTAACCCTAAAAATTAGTGACTTTGTTTAATAGCCATGAAGCAATGATTTTTTGACACAGAGTTCATCCTCAGACCTTGGGACCAAGCGGGTCACGTACAACGCGATTTGAAGGGATTGCCTCCCTTACAGTTAGGCGTGTACACGTGCCATGGTTTTCCCATGTGACGGTAGCATGGGACTGTTCATAAACAGCCTTTTATGGCCCTGCAGTTGTTTGTGTAATATATAGAAAAGTATAAATTAAATTATTGTTTATATTTTTACCCCACTGCATCCCCATAATACTTATAGAATTGAAAACCCAAAAATATAGATCTGGAAACTGTTGTTTTTCTATTGTGCCAAATAGGTATATTTTAAAGAAAAACAACATAAATACATAGGGATATATCACACAAATTCAGCCCCGCATTAACTTGTGATGTGATGTATAGATACTTATATAGATAAACATCCACGACCCAGGCCAATCTAAGAAAGATCATTTTCCATAATGACCTGACCGGGAGATCGAACCCGGGATCCCTAGTATCGCAGGGGCATGTTAACCACTGCGCAAGAGAGCTATTCCAAGAAATGTTCAAAATCCATTCTGATCAGGTACTCTCAACTTTATGATAGATTCATATAATCAGATTGAACAAGAAACATCAATTTAAGTTGCTTCGAAGAGTAACAACATTATCTATGATGAATGGCCACTCCACCTTTGAAATGGTTTTCGCGATTGAATTTTCGACTTCAATACATTCTTATACATTACTACGCTGTGATACCTTGCTCAGTTTTCTTGAGATTTATGTATTTGATACTATAGTTGATGTTTTTGTTGGAGTTTTCTGAAACCAACCTTGAGTTACTTTTTATGAAATTAATAAATAGGACACAGTATGTTTGTAGACAGAATGTATATATATATACTAATATTATAAAGAGAATGATTTGATTGTTTGTTTGCATTAAATAGGCTCCGAAGCAGACCTATTTTCAAAATTCTTTCACCTGTATTATGTTCAGTTATCTCCGGGTGACATGAGCTATAATTTACGCGGACGAAATCGCGGAAAAAATCATTTCTAACATAAATTAGTTTTGCTTATCTTGCCATAGGAAGTAAAATAAAAAATTCTGTTTTTCCTAATATTTATTCTAATCAAAGCCGGATAGAATTACTTAAGGACCACAAAACTTTTTTGGCCAGGTTGGCTTATGTGAGTCCAAAGATTTTGACTCACTAATCGCTGAATTAAATTCTACTTTCGTAACTAAAACCTACCTTCATATAGGTACCTAGTATTAATACTGCGTAATTGCAAGTTAACTTAGAAATTATATTCCAAATAAACTCTATTTATTACGGCCCGCACCATTAGGATATGCAAAGCCTTTTCCCCACTAGAACCCCTCTATATTAAAGCAGTAAACACATTATTCTGCGAAGCGCTTTCGTGTAGCCAAATGTTATTAAAGTTCCTAGAACTAAGCCTCCGCTGCCTTGGGGCTTTGGCCCGAACTCTTTGCTTCAATTTGTATGTACTTACGTACATATTCTGACAGGAAAATTGATTTCATATTGATGCAGACGGTTATAAGCACAGAAATACTACAGGAATACGAAAAAGATGTATCTAAAACAATGCGTTCAGGGAAAGATTAATAAATAAATAGGGACAAATAACACAAATTGAGCTAGCAGTAATATATTGCAATAGTATATTGACATATGGACCCGTCAATATGAACGTTAGCATTCTATGTTTACCTCTATGGGATCTCCTAACACAGGTAATATTCCGAACACAAATAAGTTAAGGCGCTTACACCAGCCAACTACCGCCACCCTTGGTTTTATTTCTTTTATTACTAAATAAGATCAAATTGACAAAATCGACGTAAGTACTTCACTAGTAAATGACTTGTAGTATTTTTTGTATTGCTTTTCTTTATTTTGCATTTGGTAATTCAAGAGAACTACGCATTACCGCCAAAAGCGGCCACTTTTGGCGGTAATGAATAGTTCTCTTAATCTGAAATGCTGATGTGGATGAAAAGTTCTACTAAAATACTACAAGTAATTTACTAAGGAAGTACTTACGTAGATTTTTCAATTTGTTCTTATTTCGGAGAACAAGAATTAAATAACGGGTGTCGCTAGTTTCGGTGGTGTAAGCTGTAATGTCGGTACAGAAAATAAACAACACTTCATTCTGAAGCCCCTGGCGTAAAGGCTGCGTTATTTTTAACGTCAAAAATAAATATTATTATGTCCCACGGCACTCAATCAATATCTTGTTGAAATAAATAAACACTATCACTTTAATCTGATCCAAGGAAACGACCAAACTAGCAAGTCATCCACATTGTTCGGAGCAAACCCGCCGCTAAGGAACATTTACATGGCTCGATTACGCACGAAATAATATACGAGTGGAGCATTTACATGGCTCGATTACACACGAAATACTGTTGATGAGTTGCGCCCCATATTGATTTTTGCTGTCGTTACACCTCACACTTCAAAATCGGTTAAGCCGTTCAGGCTACAGAAGGCAACAAAAGAACAGACATACATTCATACATACATACGCGCAGAAGACATTACCCACTTTCTGGGTGAAAAATTCTTAAGCGCAGAAGAACCGGCATCAAAGTGCACTGCAGCATTTTCACCAAATGATGTCAATTCCCAATTTTCGGGAATGTTTTCCAATGAAAATACAGCTACACCATAAGGCATGCAAAGGAACTGAAATGACCGAACCGCGTACAGTAAAACCCGTCTCCAGACGACCGTGTAAATGCGCCTTAGAAAAAGCGAGTGATGTCGAATTTGATTGATGCGAGGCCCGGCTCGGAAAAGGTCCATTCTCCATTTACATACGCACTTAGAAGGCTAACCATACGGTTTCAATTATGTAAGCAATTTACTTCAGCGGCCGTTTCTTTTGTTGGAAAGAATCAGATTTTTATTACAAATGTTGCTCAAGTTGAAAATATCCTAAGTAGATAAGAAGAAATAGTTTATCAGTTGAAAGCAATGTCATTAGTATGGACAAAACAAACGTATATGGCAAGCTCTAAGTGACTCTTGACCTACTTGATCATTTACTTCTGAATAGCAGTGTTGGACATAGTATTGTGAAAAAAAAGAACTACAGTGGTTAACACGCCGGGGCGCGACACAAGTGTCCCGGGTTCGATCGCAGGTATTGATAGAAAACGATCTTCATCAGATTGGCCTAGGTCTTGGATGTTTATCTATATATGTAGGTATCTTTTATAAAATAAAGTATCGATGATTTAGTCTCCTACGACAAAAGTTCACAATTTACTTACTGTGGGGCTAGCTCCAGCTGCGTGATTTTTCCCCTATATATTTTATTAACTATTTAAAGATTCCAAAGTAAAATCTCGACATAAAAATAAGAATCAAATTTATTAGGTGTATTAATTTCTTCAAACAACTTTATTTGATTCACTCCTGTATACTTAGTTTATAAGTATAAAATGAAGAAAATACTTAACCGTCGTTCGCTAACCAATCACCACCATGGAGAGCATAACTTTATAAAATAAGAGAGACGATAAATATTATTGCCTGCTATACCGAAATTGGAAGTTTAATATCATAACAAAGAAAATAAAAACAAAATTACAAACCGCAGGCCAGAGCGTTCGCGGCAGTATTTTTAGTGTCCAAAATTACAACATGCAGTTCTGAAATTACAGCCACAATTCCACTGAAAACTAATAACAAAGGCAGAAATTTCACGCGGGAACTGTGACGGACATAGTACGCTGGAACCTTGGGCGAAAGGTTAGAAGGGCGGCAAATTTGGGCGGCAATAGTTTGTTTTTTTATTTTGTCTTGTTTTTTAATTTTGGTAGTATATTTTTTATTTTGTCTTATTTTTATCTGACCCCTGTCCCTCCCAACCAACAATTTAGGAAATTTTCAAGACAAAAGTGAGGTATTATTTGAATTAGCATGTACCATACCGAGGTTTTCCCTGCGTGCTTTGGGGTCTCTCAAAAGGCGTATCAACAGGCAACGCATCAGCATCTCCTCTGGTGTTGCAGATGTCCACGGACGACAGTGACCACTTTCTATCGGGTGGCTCGTCTGCTCGTTCGATGTCACACATAAATTTAAAAAAAAAACAACCTAGATGGGGTCTAGGTTGGTGGTAGGTTCGTTGCTAATAAAGGTCAGACGCACTCAAATGATTAATTAAAAAAAATCTTTGGAGTATGCTGATCTGGGAGAATATGTAAAACGTACATCGTACCAGCGTTTCATTCATAAGCTCCAAAACTATAAGATAAACATCCAAGGCCCAGGTCAATCTGAAAATATCGTTTTCCATTATGATCTATCAGAGGATCGAACCCGGAACCCTTCGTGTCACAGGCTAGCGTAGGTACTAACCACTGCGCCACGGAGCTCGTCATGAGTATTTTGAATTCTTTTAAACAGCCCACTGTACACATCCGCCACTGGGAACCCGACGTAGTTTCCAGGAAGTTGTACACTTTGTACACATTTATTTTTTCGTGGAATCTCGCGTTTGCGAGCTTTTAATGTACTTTTAATTTTATTCGTAGATTGCCTTACAAATTATTATCAACAACTTTAGTAAGGGTGCTTTCATAAAGGCTTTCGTGAGAGTAGTGTCATTTGTAAAAAAAAACTTACTTACCTAAAATTTAATGGAAAGTTATAACTTAGTTAATCCACATAATTTTGTTATTATTATTCAGTAATGTTATTTCGTCAACAATAAGTTAAAGAGCTCTTTTATTGTATCGGTATAGTAAATTTCATCAATACGTATAAATACTGGGTGACTTTTTAATCAGCAGCTGTTTTTTACAGCTTATGTACCTGAGAATGACCTACTTTCCATAAAAGCATTATGGGAAATCCAAAAAAATCGGCCTCCCATACAAATTGCCCGATCTGCTGATCGGAACTTTTGACATATTTTACTATAAATGCTTTTCTGAAAATAACTTCTGTACTTGGAAATAATGGATAAATCATGTAAATACGGAAAGTACCACATTCAATGAATGCATGTACGAGCTCACCCTTATTTGAGTTAATTTTATCGTGGCTATGATTGCTATTAAATTACTTTGTGATGAAAACGCAATAACTTTGTCCAACTAACAAAATTTATTTCGAGGATAATGTTTGGAATTGGAAAAAATATTGACTTTTTCAAAGAACAATTTAAAGTTACTTAAATTGGAAAGACCGGTTTCTAACTACAGTTGAAAAGAGCTTCTTTCTATATTTTTTTCAGTTGGGCTGTCGAGTTTTTTCTTTCTTTCTCAAATATTAATATTAAATATTAATATAAACTGTCTCAAATATCATGTAGGTAGAGTAAGTATCCGTCATGCCGAGGTCATGCCTTTATTTCAATGAAAACTGGCCATTTTTTTCTATTCTTGAAAGCTTTTCAAAGATACAAGCTTCTAAGATAGAAAATAGGCCTTTTTAGGGACTTTTCCTTTGTCATTTCATAATTTAAATAATTTGTATTTACTAACAGATGTTTATATTATTAATTAGTGTTCAAAAGTTACAGACTACTAGCGTTTCTGGCGTCAGCACTCTCATAGTCTTGAATCATAGTCTATGAGGTGGACTTATTTTTTCTACGCTTTTAGGCTTATAGTCTATCTAGACTTTATGTAACCTAAGCCCGTACTGGCACTATCGTGGCAACATGCAGAGCAGCACGGTGACGCATGCTTGTTAGGGCATGTCGGATAACAAGCTTAGCCGCCATAACTCCACGTTGACAGTTTCCCAATTTGCTGCGTTTTTCAATTGTTTGTTAATATTTTTTGGATTATCGTTGTGGAGTAACTCATGGCGTAATTCAAATAATTATAAACACCCCGGCTTCGCCCGTGGTACATACCTAGCCATGATACTCAGGGATAACGACCTATCCAATGGTGAAATAATTTTTCGAAATTGGACCAAGGACCGGTCCGATTTCGAAAAATTATTTCCTGAGGTTAACTCGTTCAACCAAACAAACAATCAAACGCTTCAGTTTATAATATTAGTATAGAACATCATAACTTTCCTTTTGACTTCGCCGTAGTCGGGTAATAATAAATCTAATATATACGTCACAACATAACATGAGAACGACTTCACCGATTCTTGCGAAAATCAATTAATGAAATTTCGGAGAATTAGAAAATGAAACGACGATATAACCTTCGTTCTTTTGACAATTAGTAAGCTGCAAATGACGTTTATCGACTACAAAGACCGTATTGGTAGTAATATAATCATCCGTAATCACTTGATCGACTACTTTACCTCGTGTGTTTGACAGTTTCGATATATTTTATTTTCATATTTATTTTAGTTTAGAAAAGATTCATCGGGTCTGGCAGTAATAAAATATAATAAATTTATTTTTATGTGGTGTAGGTGAATTAATTCCTTTTATTTGATAAATTAAAGGAATTAATTCACCAGCGAGGTACAATCAAGGCCAGAATTACTGTTTTTCAAAAATATGTTGACAATTTACGTAAAATCGATCCGAAAGAACTTGATTGTGTCCTAATTGGAGAATTACAGTTAAAATTAACTCGTATGCAAGAATTGTTACCAACTTTCGATGAAATTCAGAACAAGATAGAATGCATAGTTTCCGATATTGATTCTCAGATGGAGGAACGGGACTTTATTGAGACGAGTTTTTGTAAAATCATATCTGTTGCTCAAAATATCATAGAAACTTTTAGTAAAAGTCAAAACCCTGATCTTGCGAATGTAAACAATAGTCAAGAGTCATGCCATGGTTCAGCGTCTTGCAGTCATCGTAACCAATCAAATATTCGTTTACCGACTATTCATTTGCCGGTTTTTGATGGGAATCACTTAAAATGGTTGGAGTTTCGAGATTTATATGAGTCACTAATACACAATAATGAATCTTTACCTGCGATTAGCAAATTTCATTACCTTCGAAATTCCTTGGAAGGTGGTGCAGCGGTAGTGATTAAATCAATCGGCTTCACATCTTCCAACTATGAATTGGCTTGGTCTACGTTGTGTGAACGTTTTAATAATAAACGAATACTCGTAAATAATCACACTAAGGCTTTGTTTAATTTTGAAACTATTTCCAAGGAATCTTTTAAGTCTATTCGTTACATGGTGGATTATTATTCTAAAAATCTTCGCGCTTTAGAAGATTTGGGTGAACCCGTTCAATATTGGTACACGATGATCATATTCATTATGACATCCAAACTAGATAGCGCCACGAGCCGAAAGTGGGAGGAACATAGAAATACGTTAGATACGTCGCCCAAACTTGTTGATTTTTTCGAATTTCTTCGTGGTCGTGCTGATGTTTTAGAAACAATTCAGTATAATCGTTTTGAAGCGAGCAGGGCTGAAAAAGGTACAGTAAAAGATATTCACAAGTCTACAAAGTCCTTTATTAATACAAACAATACTAATTCTAGTATCAAAGATTGTTTAGTTTGTAAACAAAATCATCTTATTTATACATGTGAGAAATTTAAGTCCATGCCTTTGAGAGATAGGGTTTCTTTTGTCAATAAGCATAAATTATGTACCAATTGCCTCCGGTCTGGTCACAATGTTCCGCAGTGTCGTTTGGGTCCCTGTAAAATCTGTAAAAAAAGGCATAATTCGTTATTACACAAACAGTCTGATGATAATAATAATAATAATGTACATAATAGTCTCACCTTACCATCTACCAATGTAGATACCATCCATCAGGCCTCATCATCCAGCATAACTTTGTCCGCTATGGTGCCAAGTCAGGTTCTCTTGTGTACTGCTGAAGTTGATGTAGTTGACGTCAAAAATAATAGAACGTTCTCAGCCAAGGCTTTGCTCGATAATGGTAGTCAGTCCTCGTTTTTATCTGAAAAAATGCAAAAGGCTATGAATATCTCGTGCACTCGAACTAGTCCAATATCTGTATGTGGCGTGAATAATACTGTAACTAGTTCAATCAAAATGTGTGATCTGCTAATTAAATCTAAAGTAAATGAATTTTCTATTAATGTGAGCTGCCTAGTTATACCACATATTACTAATAATTTACCAAATGTGCCAGTTGATATATCTAAATTACAGCTCCCTTCTAATATTAAGTTAGCTGATACTAAGTTTTTCCAACCATCAGAAATTCACATACTGCTGGGTGCTGATGTGTTTTGGGAGATTGTCATGTCTAATCAAATTAAATAGCTATCGAATCAACCAATATTACGGGAATCTAAATTCGGCTGGCTGGTGGCTGGTCCTATGGGTAGCTCGTCTAATTCAAGTTCCAAGGTTCAGTGCAACTTTTCCCAAGAGATAAAGGAATCTCTTGCTAAATTTTGGGAAGTTGAGGAGCTTCCAAACACTTCAAAATTATTATCCAAAGAAGAGGAAGAATGTGAAGCGCACTTTGTTCAAAATTATAAACGTCTTTCAACTGGTAGATTTTGTGTCAAACTTCCATTAAGGGAAGATCCGCAAGAGGTACTTGGTGATACATACCCTGTTGTTCGAAAGCTTTTATACAATTTAGAGAAACGACTATCAAAATCAAATCGTAAACAGGATTATTCCGAATTTTTACATGAATATGAACAACTGGGGCACCTGACGGAGGTGTCCCGTCCTACATTTGGTTACTATATACCGCATCACGCCGTCTTACGTGAACACAGTGAAACAACAAAACTAAGAGTTGTGTTTAATGCTTCTTTTAAAACTTCTGATAAGTCATTAAATGACATCATGCTAGTGGGCCCAACTGTGCAGGATGACTTGTTCTCTATTTTGGTTAGGTTCCGACTGAACATTTATGTTGTAACAGGAGACATAGAAAAAATGTACAGGCAAATAATCATTGATGAATCTCAGCGCCATTTGCAATTAATCTTGTGGAGAGGTGATGAGTCTCAACCTCTTAAAGTACTTCAATTAAACACAGTTACTTATGGAACTGCATCAGCTCCCTTCTTGAGTACACGTTGCTTACTTCAACTTGCTAATGAATGCGATGATGAATTAATTGCTAATGTCATACGCCATGATTTTTATGTTGATGACTTGAATACAGGTTCTACTTCAAAAGCTAATCTAAAGGTTAAGATAAAGGGTGTCATTGAAAAATTAAATGAAGGTTGCTTTCCATTGAGAAAATTCCGTATTAATGTTCCGGAGATATTCGATGATCTCCCTATAGATAATGGGGCCCAAGACTTTTGCAAGGATTCTACGGTTCTTGGTCTAAAATGGTCTCCAACAACAGATGTGTTGCATTTTTCGTCAGATGCAGAAATATCGACTAAGGTAACAAAGCGAAATATTTTATCTGCTTCAAGTAAACTATTCGATCCACTCGGTTTGTTGTCTGCATCTACGATAATACCAAAAATAATATTGCAAGAATTATGGAGCTTAAAATCTGATTGGGACGATCCAGTTCCCAATAAGATCAAAAATTTATGGGAATTATTTATTAATGATCTAACCTACCTGTCAAATATTCAAATACCCAGATGTGTTGTTTCAGATGAGTCATTTGATGTTGAAATTCATTGTTTCACAGACGCTTCTCAAAAGGCATATTCGGCTTGTCTTTATATAAAGTCTAATAATCAGGTTAATTTACTATGTGCAAAATCAAAGGTAGCACCGTTAAAACCTGGAATTACTATCCCAAGATTAGAATTATTAGGAGCTCTCCTTGGTGCGCGATTGTATTCAAAGGTTGCTAGTTCACTTAGGGTTTCAGTATCGAGATCATTGTTTTGGTCTGATTCATCTATCGTTTTGGGATGGCTCAAGACTCAACCAAAAATTCTTAAGCCATTTGTGTGTAATAGGATTCATGAGATACGTCAACTTACCGATCCGTCGTCATGGCGCCATGTGCCTACCGATGTCAATCCAGCGGATATGGCCTCTCGTGGTATTCCGCCGCAACGGCTCCATCACAGTCCTCTCTGGTGGCACGATCCAGCATTCCTGATGAAATCTGAAGAGTGCTGGCCCTCTTCTGAGTCCAATCACGTTGAGTTGCCTGAAATAAAAAATAGTTTTAAAATAAACCGTCTTGAAAATGTTATATCGTTCGAAAGGTATTCAAAGTTAAGCAAATTACAGCGAGTAATGGCATATGTCCTTCGTTTTATAAAAAAATGCAAAGATAGGCGGAACAAGGTAAACGGTATACTAACTACTGATGAATTACAGCAATCATTAATTGCACTGGTGAAACAGGCGCAACATGATTCATTTTTAGAAGACATTTATTCATTGTCTACAACTAATTTGGTTAGGTCAAAGTCTAATATTTTATCTTTAAATCCTTTTCTAGATGAAAATGGTGTCCTCCGTGTTGGAGGTCGTATACAAAATGCGGCACATTGTTCGTATGACTCTATTCATCCTATATTAATTGATTCAAAACATCATTTTACGATACTATTATTTGAAAGCGAGCATGCGCGACTGCTTCATTGCGGTCCACAGCAGTTATTAAGTTCCATCCGTCAACAATTTTGGCCCATTGGTGGTCGTGCATTAAGTACCAAAACTGTGTTTAAGTGTATGAAATGTAAGAGATTTAAAGCCAAACCGTTTCAACCACTTATGGGAAATTTGCCATCTCCACGTGTAAACCCAGCTCCTCCATTTGAAACTTGTGGAACTGATTTCGCGGGTCCATTTCTCATCGTAAACAAAAAAGGACGCGGATCACGTACCAGCAAATGTTACTTATGTATTTTCGTTTGTTTATTTACAAAAGCGGTTCACTTGGAGGTGGTAAGTGATTTAAGTACTAATGCTTTTATCTTATGCTTGCGGAGATTTATTGCTCGTCGTGGCAAGCCTCGAACCATTTATTGTGACAATGGCAAAAATTTTGTAGGAGCAAACAATGAGTTGGCTAGATTGGTAAGGCAATGTAAGCAGACTATCGGCACTTACGCGTCTAGTGAGAATGTGATTTTCAAGTTTAGCCCGGCTTATTCGCCAAATTTCGGTGGAATTTGGGAGGCGGGCGTGAAAGCAGCTAAATTTCATCTAAAACGAATAGCTGGTAACACTAATTTAACATTCGAAGAGTTGTCTACTTTGTTTGCTCAGATCGAGGCTGTTTTAAACTCGCGTCCTTTAACTTGTTTATCCACGGATCCGTCCGAATTAACACCGCTTACACCTGGGCACTTCCTAATTGGTCGACCTCTGACGGCTTTACCCACGCCAGTCTCCGAACGCATCAGCGTGAATCGATACCAACTTCTAGAAAAATTGCGACAGCAATTTTGGAAGCGGTGGACGCAAGAAGTGCTCTCCGACTTACAACAACGTGTGAAGTGGCGTTCTAAGGGTCACAAGGTCAATATCGGAGACCTCGTTCTAGTAAAGGATGACCAATTACCACCACTACAATGGCTATTGGGGAGAATTCATAAGCTGTACCCTGGCGAAGATGGCATCACCCGAGTCGTCGACGTTTTCACCAAGAAGGGCGTATTGAGGAGAGCTGTTTCCAGACTATGTCCCATGCTCATAGATTCCCAAGAGCTTCTTGAAAGTAGTCCTTTCATGGGGGGGGAGGAATGTTAAGGATGTATAAGGTCTAACGCCCGTGCCGCAGCAGCAAGACGAACGCAGGGGGAAGGAGAGGCGCGGGCGCGGGGTGACGACGGAGGAGGGAGACGGCCGGAAGCTTCACTTGGCTTGAGGCGAGTTGAGGATCGCTCGCGCGTACTATTTTTGCATACCTGTACCTACCTAGATGTACTGTATTACATTAAAGTTAATTGTCGTCAAGCAGTGTTCCTATTTTATCCATATTCATCACGAAGAACCCTTGGCGTCACTAACACAGGTTATATATATGTAAATTTTCAGGTCAACATTGAATAAAGGGGCGATTGCAAGATCTAAGATGATGTTTATTGCGGACAATTTATCAGAACAAATTGTATTAATCGCCACCAGATTCATCGGGATTTCGTTGACTTTCTGACTGTGATTGTCACACCAATGTCAGCGACGAAATACCCGATCAACGCGTTCTAAAACGAATCCCTTGCGTAGGTGGCGACTATCTGACACGTCCAAGGATAGACAGCCCGACGAGTTGAGAATCTGATAGCCTAGCTGCCAGATAGTCAGCAGGACGACGGCTGACGTATTAATTGTCACTACAGAGTGGTATACGGTGGGTATACGGCAGAATACCCAATCAATATTGGTTTACGGCGAAATACCAATCAAATCGGTTCTAAAATTAATCCCTTGTGTAGGTGGCGACTATCTGACACGTCCAAGGGTAGACAGCCCGACGAGTTGAGAGGCTGACAGTTAGCCACGGCTGGACAGTCAGCAGGACTTCGGCTGACGTATCAATACTTACTACAGAGTGGCATACGTCGGAATACCAAATCAATATTGGTTTACGGCGAAATACCAATATACTCGGTTCTCAAATGAATCCCTTGCGTAGGTAGCTATTATCTTACACGTCCAAGGGTAGGCAGCCCGACGAGTTGAGAATCTGACAGTTAGCCGCTGCCTTAACAGTCAGCGGAACGACAGCAGACGTATCATATTGTTAATACATAGTGGTACATGGCGGAATATCCAATCAATTCGGTTTACGGCGGAAAACCAATCAACTTAACTCTAGAATGAATCCTTTGCATAGGTAGGTGTCGACCATCTGACACGTTCGACGTTAGACAGTAACGCGTCCGGACGCGATGAAGGTCTGACACTTGGCCACCGGACTGTCGGCTGATGTATCAATTGTCAATACAGAGTGGAATAGAGCGGAGTGCCCTATAATTCAGTTTACGGCGAAGACTGACAATTAATTAACACTACAGAGTGATGTAAGGCGAAATTCTGAATCGATTCGATTCTAAAATTGAATTCCTTGCATTGGTGTTAACGATCTGACACATTCGACATCGGTGGCGACTATATAACACGTCCGAGGGTAGACAGGTGAACGAGTTGAGTTTCTGACAGTTAGCCACTGCCGTTCAGTGAACGGAACAAAGACTGACGTCATTGTCAATACAGAGTATACGGCGGGATATCAAATCAATTCGTTGTAAACTATTGAAAACCAATCAGCTCGACTAAAATTATTTCCTTACTTAGGTGTCGACCATTTGACACGTCCAACTGTAGACAGCCAGATGCGTTGAAGGTCCGACAGTTAGCCGCTGCTGGATAGTCAGCAGGACGACGGCTGACGCATCAATTGTCAGCGAATACTGCGGAATAACCAATCAACTAGGTTCTAAAATAAATCCCTTGCGTAGGTTTCGAACATTTGACACATCCGTCATTAGAAAGCTGGACGCGTTGAAGGTCTGACAGTTAGCCGCTGTCGTACAGTCGGCTGGCGTATTAATTGTCACTACAGAGTCGTATTTAAGACGGAATGCCCAATTTATTCGGTTGGTGGAAACACCTATTAACTCGACTAAACTTTTAAGTTCAACAAGATAAACCAAATGAGGACTAACTGTAGTACCAAAAAACATTTTACGCCCAAAACAAATTGTCAATGACTGACCTGAGAAAACGTTGAGGCTGACTTAGTTTGGTTGATTAATATTTTAAAAACAATAATTTAAATCAGACTTTGTTTCTGAGATATGTGCGGACAAACATAGAAAAATACAAACATACATGCACCAATGTAATTTAGCACAAATATCTTTATTGTGGAACCACAGGTAGGTAAAAGATGTACATACATGTTTAGAAGATGATAAAGACAACAGACATAAAACTCATGTAATTCCTTCCCATATTACGCATATACCTACGGGTCGAATTGATAGCCTCCTTTTTTAAAGTCGGTTGAAAATAAAATGAAAAGACAATTTAGAAAATAAAAGAAAGAGATATTTAGAAAAAGTAACTATTTCCGTCTAGCAAAAAGCACACCGGCGTTTTTCACTAATAGAATAATCTATTCTTAGCCTCCTAAAGTACACTGAATTCGCAATAATGAATCTATTCTTAGCCTCTTAAAGTACACTAAACTTCCAATTATATTTTTATACCTATACGCGTGAATACGTCCTACCTAGTCGGACTGGACCCATGCCATCACGAGCTCATTATATCGGGTCCCGCACACCTGCGCCCGGTGGGACGTAATAAATGTCCACGAGGAATTAAAAATGTACAGTAAAGAAAATAAGAAATGGTGAAAAAATTCCACGCGGGCAGGACATGAATCTAAATTTAATAAATAAGGTAAAATAGCATTGTGAATGCAAAATAAATCCCATATAAACTAATGTACAGTAAAGGCTCTAACGTACAAGCAAGTGCAAGCGTGCCTGTTTGTGTGTTATGGTATACTAACTAACCGCCTCGACTTCATCATCATCATCATTATCAGTTTTTTTAGTCTCCACTGCAGGAGCATGACCCTCTCTGTAGTACATACCAGAGCAGTCATAGGATTTGGCCAAAACTCTACGCTGGCCAGACAGAGGTCTCTTTGATGTTTATAAGCTTTGTTTCCTTCCACGACATCCACGGGAAGACTTGGAGTGGTCCTATTCTACTCTACCGGGAAACACACGGCAAAATCCTCGACTACGCATTGTTGCAAAGAGCCTAAGGCAGTGGTGGTAATATGGCTTTCTTATAAAGTACACTGAACTCACAATTATATTAATATAGGTACCTATTTAGCTACCTAGTCGGACTGGACCTATGCCATCACGAGCTCATTATATCGGGTCCCGCACACCTGCGCCCGGCGGGACGTAATAAATGTCCACGAGGAATTAAAAATGTACAGTGAAGGCTAACGTACAAGCGTGGCTGTTAGGGTGTTATGGTAAACTAACTACCCGCCCTGACTTCACACTGATATTTTATAGAGTACATACACAGTGGTAAAATGGTTTATTACCAGTAAGAAGAATTTTCAAAAATCCTTTCTTGCCGGATGCCTACGTCATTATAACTATCTGTATGCCAAATTTCAGCGAAATCCGTTCAGTAGCTTCGGCTGTACTTTGATAGATAAGTCAGTCATATTTCCCTTTTATATATTTTCATTAAAGATTAAAGAATCCCTATGTTGTTTAAAACTTGATTATTCTACGTCACTCGAGTTTGTCGATTTCTTTTTGATTGTGGAAAACAAGTAATTCGATTTATTGTTTGGTATTCGGTTGGTAAGAATATTTTCGACTTACGATCGCGAGTTTCGAAAACTTTTGGTTATATCAAAACATAAATAAGAATTCGTCGTTGTCAAGCCATTTATTAAAATTATTTACTACGTAAGCCTTGGTATTTTTATTATAAACATGATGTTTATATATGCATCTCACCGTTTTCGGCATTGCATTGATCTTTCTTTTTCCGCCACGTCCTTATCAAAAAGTTCTGTTATTTTAATGTGAATTTTATTACGTCTTAAGGTATCGAATTTACTTAACTACTAGAAATTTTCCCGCGACTTTGTCTGCATAAATTATAGCCTATGTCACTCGCAGATAATTAACTTTCTATATGTGAAAGAATTATGAAAATTGGTCCAATTTTTTCAGAGCCTATTCAATACAAACAAACAGTCAAGTTTTTCCTCTTTATAATATTAGTATGAAGTATGACAACCAAAATATTATGTAGCACGTACCCAGCAGTGGGATGCAGAAGGCTGTTGATGATGATGAGCACTCAAAATAAGTTATGATGATAACTATACGTAAGGCTTTTAGCTGATGCTAAAAGCCTTACGTATAGTTGACGTAAGTGGATACTTTTAAAGTTGTATCTCATAACAAAGGACAAAACTGAAATTCGCATAAAAATGGTTCCAGAGAGCTAAAACATACTTAACTAAAAGATTCACTATAGCCTTTGACCGTTAATGCAGTATAACCGTAAAAGAGAAAAGGGAAACATAATGAAAAATGCATTAGTGCAATATGGCGAGGTGAAGATGGTTTCAGGTTGTTATGTTTTTATGAATTGTTGAGCAGGTTTAAATGCTGTACGCATACTTAAAACGTAAAACACGGTTTGCTCCATACGGCTTAAACGTATCAAAAAGTAATGTAATTTACAGTAGTCTTTTCACTTCGATTCTTCAGTCTTTTAATACTGCTGTATAATTTTACACTAGAATAAAAAAAGATTTAGGGGGATTTAGGGGAAAATAAAACTAAAAAAATATTTAATCATACTTATACGTGCCGGGTGTCTATATGAAGATATTTAAAAATTATGTGTGTCCCTCTAACTTTTCAAATACGAGTAAAAAAATATAACAAGATATGTTGTAAATCTCAATGAAAACTTTCAACGAAAATTGATTTGAACGAAATAAAGTCAGCAGTTTTTGAGATAAAGCACATTTCCATAAACCGCAAATATAACTTTGTCATACATACAAACAAACACAGCATCAACAATTATAGTGGTATTTTGACTAATCTTGCTTGCTACTACGGATCACTTAATGGGCGAGTCCAATTCGCATTCAGCCATTTTTTGTGTTTTGTTTGTAAAACCAATATTTGAGCCAACGAAGGAAAACTAGATACTTCGTACACAATAGGAGGCCGCAGAAACTCCATAGAATCCTTACTTTCTTACGGCAATTGTATCCCAAAGAACCGACTAATTAGATCTAGGAAGTCCTTTGTCCCAGGCGGCTGAAAACTTGGGAACGTGCTAAATTCCCGCCTTCCAACTCGTATTGAAATAGACCGGAGACAGCTCCTGGCGAAAATGACGCTTAATTTTTATTATTTTTCGTTGGCAAGTATTAAAATGCAGGTTTGGAGAGAGAGCGTTTAAAAAGGTAAATTTACCGACGCGGCGTCGTCGCTACGGATTTTTATAAACTGTAAACTTTTTGCGGGGAAAATTGCGATTAATAAATTTTACGGCAAAAAATGTTGTTTACAAATTAAGGTTAATATTGACTTACTTTAAGGGTAATGTCCGTACGTTCATTAGGCAACGAACATTGGCATTGAAGACTATAGGCGCATCGCTTATTGGCATAATTTCTTAGACTTTCACATAGGCCCTTGACGTCTTCTGCCTTCATTCTACGCTTTTTCTTTTCTCCAGTTACATATAAGTACTAGTGGTCCGCCCCGGCTTCGCCCGTAGTACATACCTAGCCTATGGCACTCAAGGATAACGTACCTATCCAACGGTGAAAGAATTTTTGAAATCGATCCAGTTGTTCCTGAGATTAGCGCGTTCAACCAAACAAACAAAATCTTCTAGATAAACTAAAGAACTAGGCAATTCAATTAATGATTCTGATCGATTTCTTTAAAGCGTTTTATTTTTAAAAAACAGATATATTCTCTGAACGGAATCCCGGTTCACCCTCAAAAACGGCAATTTATTAAAACATTAAACCTCTCTAATTGCGATCCCTTAAGAATCTCCCTCTTTATATCCTGTATCGCTCACGGAAGGGTTGCAAATAAAAGTGATCGTGTGTAATACATTTATTTTTAATCCTAACCGGAGTATTAAGGATTAAAATAATGTGAAAGGTTAAAAAAGATGCCGTCAAAAACAATTCTTGTAAAAAACCCGAGTCTCGCAACAGTTCTTCTACCGTAAAATTTGAAAAATTACGTGGAGAGTTGTGGCCAAGTCCTCTAACGGCTCAGGCTGATATATGGCTCTGGTAGTACATAGAGAGTCGTGCTCCTGCAGTGGAGACTAAAAAGATCTGACGATGATGAGTCTACCCGTTGATTTAGTAGAAGGCAACTTGGGAAACATAACTGAAACAAAGCTTATAAATATCAAAGAGACCTCTCCAACCCGTTTGGTTTCCTCTGACTTCAAAGACTAACTTGCTTCCTAGCTACTTTTTTATTTTCTTTCCCTACATTATTTTCTTGTTTAGCTTTTTCTTTTTTCCCTTATATTACTGACGGAATACGAGCTTTGGATACGTTATGTTTCGACTTTTCTAGGGGTTGGGGTATAAATAAATGTTGCTCGAATATATAAATAAATGGCTCTGGTTATCTGGTCGTGCTCCTGCAGTAGAGACGAAAAGAGAGCTGATGATGGCCTCATCATGCCTATGCATGGCTTAACGGTTTAGTAATGAAGTTAAACTCAACAATGAGAATATAAAAGAAAGAATCAATGACACGGTGTCAGCCCGGCTGAGTCGGCGTGGGGCCGGCGCCGGCGTCCGGTATTTGCATAATAATGCAGCTGAGCCGGCTATTTAATGAAATCGCTGCAGTCACGTACCTACTACTGTAAGGGCGTCGTTATGGAGGGCAACACGAACAGCTGATCACCCCAATAACCAGAGGCGGATTTGCAGTCTTTGCCGCCCTAGGCCCCAGGCCATGTAGTTAGCACCAGCCGCCCCTTTCTCAGCACCCTTACACTTCTGAGACTAAACAATGAATTTATTTTATTGCCAATTTTTATCGAAACGCATTTAGAAAGGGGATAGTGCGTTTGTGGCATCATTTTCAATTTTTTACAAAGTTTTAGTAGTACAGATGGCCGTTAAAACTTTAAGCTGATAAAAAAGTCTGCTTTTTAAACCAAACAAAAAATCACGCCTTATAAAATACACCATACACGCTTAATGCTTTTTAATAACTTGTAAAAAACATTAAAACGCGTCCTCTATCCCTTTTCAATAAAACAATTTCGTCCTAAAATATAGCCTTTGTCACCCGCAGATTAATTAGCTTTCTAAAGGTAAAAGAATTAACAGACAAAAACAAATAAACAAACAAAGAATTAAATATTTTCTCTTTATAATATTAATATAAATAACCAATTATTCAAAGGAACCCCCTCGGCAACCCCATGTGGAAGCTATACAATAGATACGTCCAGACCCAATGCTTTTGTGTGTCAAGCAACTCGCGCCGCCAATGTTTGCGGACCGTAGCAATTTTCTTACTTAGTCGCCGTCAGATGCTTTTAATGTACTTAAGTTTTGTTTGTCTCAAATAAGCTCATGGCGAATAATGTCGTTGAAATAGAGTATGATTTTACTGGTTTTATATTATATTCCTCGTATTTTTAAAGCCATAGATATTATAATTCTACGGGCGCACAGTTTCACGGGCTATGTCTCCTCTTGTTAGACCCCTGATCCATCTTAATGCACTTCGTAACATCAACACGTAATTTGATTTTTCACATGACAACTGGTCAACCATACTACAGGCTTTAATAAATTATTGTGAAAATTTGATTGACCAATGGAGTAACAAAGGTGACTCCATGGATGATGATGATGACGACAACGACTTACAACATTGACAATTTTTTTTCGTATCAACTATATTCCTTGATATTTATTTTTCTATTATTGGTTGTACGGACTGTTTCAAAATTTATTGTATTTATTATCCAAAATTGTTGACATTCAAGTTTTTTTTTCTGTTTGTAGTTAAGGTATTTGATTCTTATTTAATGTGTGATAATATGTAATTGGTGCAAACCATTTTTGTCACAATAAACAAATAAACGGGAAGTACCTGGCCCTAAAACAGACTTAGAGGAAGACGAAGTTTTCGATATAAATGCAGTTATATATTTGTTACCTTAATCAACCGAATTGGAAACTCTTCTGTAAGAAGTCTACTTTATTCTCGTGAAAGATAATATAATTCTCACAAAAATAATATTGTATTAGTCTCCTTAAAAAAAAAGACTAGAGAGAATATGATATTGTATTATCTAACTTATACCGATTAAAAGTTACTTTTAAAACATCATCATCATCAGGTCTTTTTTAGTCTCCACTGCAGGAGCACGACCCTCTCTGAAGCACGCCATATATTAGCCAGAGCAGTCAGAGGATTTGGCCTACACTCTCCACGCTGGCTAGACGGGTTGGAGAGGTCTCTGATCTTTATAAGCTTTGTTTAACTTGTTCCTTACTTATAAAACATTAGTAATTAATACTTAAAAAGATTTTTTTATAATCAAAGAACATCGGTCTTATAGTAATTCGGGGATGCCGTCTTTTGTACGAAAAAGTTTATTTATTCTAAAATGAATATTTTCAAAGGCAATACAAGTCTATCCTGTATATCGTTACGTAATGAATCTGAATGTATAAGACAGTGAAATGGGCTGCTCCCGAACAATATCCACTCCTTAGTGCTTATAGATAATCCCCTAAATGAACAGTCATCAATTAACTCCAGTGTCAAGTAGCCATTCAGACGCTAAAAATTACCGGCAAAGGGGATTTTGCTATAATTTCCCCGCCCGGCTCCACTTGCGTTCAATAACCTCTCACCACGCTATGTGTTGGAGGGCTCTCCAAACGTGACGTATCCAATTCAATCAAATAATTGTGCTTGAACTTTAGTACATTCATTTAAAATATGAATAAAAGAGAAATAAACTAACAATATATTTTTACTTTTTGCTTTTCTTTTCGAGAAAGAAGAAGTTAAGCGAAGCTAAGTTAAGTCTAAGTTAGAGAGAGCGTAGTTCTGTCTGTTAACCGTGGAACACAAGTAATGTGTGGTTTGTTGGTAAAATAATAAAAATTTCACAACTTTGCTAAGGGGCCGATCCTGAATACGGGATAATAGTGAATACGTTATCAAATATAGCTATTATTCAGTGTCCCCTTGAACTAAAATTATAAGAAATATTCTTCAATTCAATCCATTTCAAAATAGCCTACTTCTGAAACTGTCTCGATACTGATTCATTTTATAAGCAAACAACAAAGATAAATTTAAAACGAGATCTTTGAATGAAACATCTTACAAATCAATTTCGCAACTTTAAATATTGACACAAATATAGTCTGCGGTATAAAATTCATGTTCCGAGTTGGGAATCCCAAAATTCGGTTCGATTCGTATTTAAAAGTTGGCAAGAAGTTTACTGAGAGCTCAAAGGCGCCGCCCGAGAGTTGCCAACTGAATTATTTTGCTTCACACTTCCGACGAAGAAGACAACTTGTGTTTTTTTTTTGTTATTTTCAGTTGAGAATGTAAAACGAGAAAAATATTCAATGCTTGAAGTGTTTTTTTTTTTAGGTTTTATTTAAAAAGTGCGGAGGTGAAATGTTTAAGAATAAAAGCTTAATTAAATCATAATGTTAGGTATTTTATCGGAGGAAATCTCAGGCTAAGAAATATTCGAATGCAATGTTGTTTGTGAATCAAATTGGACGGTGAAATATCGAAACCATTGCTTTGCTTTTGTCTTCGAACGCATAAGCATACTTTATCCTAAGTATAGAAAAAAATATATACCTTTTAATATTCGAGCTGCTTTTTCCATAAAAATTTGGTTCGATTCGTATTTAAAAGTTGGCAAGAAGTTTACTGAGAGCTCAAAGGCGCCGCCCTAGAGTTGCCAACTGAATTATTTTGCTTCACACTTCCGACGAAGACGACTAAGAGGAAAACTTGCGTTTTTTTTTTTGAAGTTTCAGTTGAAAATGCAAACGACAAAAATATTCAATGCTTGAAATGATTTTTCTTCGGTTTTATTTAAAAAATGCGGAGCGGTGAAATGTTTAAGAATAAAAGCTTAAATAAATTTTAATAATAGGTAATCGGAGGAAATTTCATGCTAAGAAATATTCGAATGCAATGTTGTTTGTGAATTAAATTGGACGGTGAAATATCAAAACGATTGCTTTGCTTTTGTCTTCGAACGCAAAAGCATACTTTATTCTAAGTGTAGACGAATATATATATTTATTTAAAATCTAGCTGCTTCTTCCATAAAAATTTGGTTCGATTCGTATTTAAAAGTTGGCAAGAAATTTACTGAGAGCTCAAAGGCGCCGCCCGAGAGTTGCCAACTGAATTATTTTGCTTCACACTTCCGACGAAGACGACCAAGAGGAAAACTTGCGTTTTTTTTTTTGTAAGATTCAGTTGAAAATGCAAACGACTTTTTTCTTTAGTTTTATTTATAATGGTTCAAAATAAAAACTAATACATGTAATATTATTTATTTCATCAAAGAAATTCGGCAATCGAAAGGATTTTGTTACTTTTGTCGTCAAATGCAAAAGAATATTTTAATCTCACTTTAATGATGGAAAACATCTTTCAAAACAAATATTAATCGAATTAGATATTATTTTTAATGAAATGAAGAATATTCTAGCTGCTTCTTACAAAGAAATATACGCCAACTATCTTACTAAACTTGGCTTTTTTGGTCTAGCAGTGTGAGCATAAAAACATGATAAAGTGTCTCAACTACTTTATTATTTAAAAAAACCATCTGCCGTTTTTGACAATTTGCGTCCGCCATATTGATTTTTTGCTTACGTTACATAGCCTATGACACTCCGGGGAAGAATACGAATTTAACGACACCCGTTTAGCCTACAGAAGGCAACAATGGAACAGATCTCCTTACATACATATATATATATACATACATACGCGCGAAAAACATTACCCTCCTTTTGGGCAGGTCAGTCGAGTAAAAACAAACTCTGCGACTAAATCGCAAGTGTGCACCCCTTGTAGTAGCTTCAGCGACTTATTAATTTATGTTTTAGTCTGAGATCAAAGCCTTCAGTCGCAGTGGTGACCCTCGCCCCTCCCCGCCCGCCCCGCACGGCTATACCCCGTGAACTGCGGAACTGCTGCTTAATAAGCCTTGAAATGCCCAAAGTGACATCTACATTTTTAATGTAAAGCCTTGGGATATTAACACTAATATATTTTAAGTACCTACCTAACACGCTTAGTAAAATTTTGTTGTATTAGTTGGTTTTTTAGTTTATCGCGAATCGCGAACAGACGCGGCGGAGGACTTTGTTTTGTAATATGTAGTGTTGTAAAATGAAATTATATTTTTGGATAACGTTTTTTAAACGTTATTAATTGAATATTTTTTATATTTGCAAAATATTTACGACAAACTTTGTATGTAGTAGCGTTTCGGAACGACCACTGCTGAGCAGAAAGCACCGAAAGAAACTCGGTGCAGCTTTGGTCCCAGTTTGCCTGGGCTATGCTTTCAACATCATCAGGACTTTTTTGTCTCCACTGCCACGATCCTCTCTGTACTACCAGAGCCATATATTAGCCAGAGCAGTAAGATGATTTGGCCTACACTCTCAACGCTGACCAGACGGGTTGGAGAGGTCTCTTTGATGTTAAATATAAGCTTTGTTTAGCTTGTGTTTCTGTCGTTTTCTACGACATCCACAGGAAGACTTGGAGCGGTCCAATTCTTCTCTTCCGGGAACCACATGGCTATGCTTTCACATATTTAAAACAATTTAAAATATTTAACATTAATTGATCACGAATAAGTATTAATTGGCAATAATGTATTAATTTCAATGCAGTTTTATCTGATAGTGATATCTCTAGGCGGGGCGTCTAGTGTTAACTTTTTCAATAAAGTGAAATTGTGAGCCAACACAGCTGGCTTGCTGTTATCTTAGCTCCAACTTAGCTAAGCTAACACTAAGTTCTCGGCCGAGGAATAATCGGAGAGTCATCAGCGTATGTATAGGCGGCGTCTGATATGTAATGCCTCTCTCTCTCTCTCTCTCTTATCTTTCCCGGTTGCATTCTCAGCATTGCCGCGTCAGAGCCTGGGGTCCGCCATTATTACAACATTCATGAAATAATATTCTGGCCGGCTGCCTGAAATATGATGACGCCAAAGTTGGCGTCATGCAAAGCAAAGATAGACAAAACGCTTTAGCGCGTTTTTTTTTTATTTATGCGTTAGCGTATACTATTGTAAAGAGTTTCTTTCGGCGTTTCTTCTCTGCAGTAGTCGATTCCGAAACACTAGTAGTCTGCTTTTGAACAAAAATAATAGGATTTTAAAAAATTTGTAATCCTTTTACATAAACATAACATATCAAACCTGCTCATAAATATCTCTAAAATCGGTGGAAAAATGCGACCTGTAGAGACAAATAGCTGAACATTGGGATAGACAGACTTACATGCGAAAGGTTTTGTGGAAGAGATAAAATAGAGATGCTTGGCGCTCGGTAAGATTTAAATATATACGGACAAATCACACAGATTGAGCTAGCCCCAAAGTAAGTTCTTAAGAAAGACTTGTGTTATGGGATACTAACTCAACGATATTATATTTTACAACAAATACATATATAGATAAACATCCAAGACCCAGGTCAATCTGAAAAAGATCGTTTTCCATCATGACCTGACCGGGGATCGAACCTGGGACCCCCGTGTCGCAGGCTGGCGTGGTAACCGCTGCGCCACGGAGCTCGAAGATTGCTATCGCATACAATTTATAACGTTAAATTTACTTTTTTTCCGTCTGTTCATATTAATAGCAGTATGTTAATTCCAGTAGTCGCAGCAGTCGACCATGTCCCTATTTGTATTGCAGCGGGCGTGTTCAGTCACAAAGGCCTACGTAAGCCGCCACAAGCCCCTTGCGCGGCTTACCGCTCTTATAGTATGGGAACTCTGTAGCTTAACCTCAAGTGAGGAGCTAAATATATTGGCCCATGGTTATTTAGCTTAACCATAATTAGCTAGAGCTAGAAGGCCCAGCACAAATAGCACTCACGCATTATTGTCTGATGGAAGTAACGATAAGGTCACCTATCTAGACTTTATATAGAGTGTAACATCACCCTCGATACACCCTTAAAGGGTTGACTCATCCCATCAATATGAACACCTTTTGCTATTGGAACAATGCTGGGAACTCAAAAAAAATATCGACATTTTCATACAAAAATGTTTTGCCGCCCGGGCGACATGTACGGGAAAGTCAAACATTTTTTCGATTTTCCATCATTGACCCTATAGGCCGTGTGGTTCCCGGCAGAGTAGAATAGGACCACTCCAAGTCTCCCCGTGGATGTCGTAGAAGTCGACTAAGGAAGCACAAGCTATAAACATCAAAAAGACCTCTCCAACCCCTCCGGCCAGCCTGGAGAGTGTAGGCCAAATCCTCTGTCTGCCCTGGCTAATATATGGCTCTGGTAACACAGAGAGGGTGGTGCTCCTGCAGTGGAGACTAACAAAGACCTGTTGATGATTGATTGATGACCCTATAGGAGTCATATACATAGATGTTCATATTGACCGTCTGAGTCACCCTTTTCATGTTACATTCTGTATAACCTAGGTTTTTTTCTCTATCACGCTAATTATAGACACCTGGACGAATTACTGGAAAAACGACGTACTGTAAGTACCTCATGAAAGTCTGAACTCTTCGTTGAAGCGAACAATAAACGTAAACACACCCAACAACAGTTCGGGCCTCGACGCGGCTGTTTTGTGGTTGTATGAAAACTTAGACCTTTGCTTACTTCACAACTTCGGAGTTATAAATTGTAATATCTTTGTGGGGAAAATTCGCATCGTACTAGCTTTTGCTTGAGACTTTGGTCAAGTAGATACTTTTCATTGCTATTCGACATGCCCTACGAAAAAAAATTTTTTTTAAAGACGCTGCATGCAACGCTTTTCTCACGCTTTTCTCACGTACCTACCTTACCTAACTTCCATTATTTCCACTAAAATATCTAAACGTGCTTCCATCTATATTCCGATGAAATTTAGGGATAATTCCCAAATGACCAAATATTGAAATATCCGAGCATACAACGTAAACAAACATGGCGTCGCAAATTGGCGCGTTTTATAATTGACGCGCGACGTCACGCCGCGACATGCGACACGAAAACAATTTCGCGCGGCCATCGACAAATTGACGGGGATATTTATGGTCGGAGTTTGAACGTGATTTTTGTGAGCGTCTTAAATAATTAAGTAAGAAGTTTACATCCAAACGAGGCACTAAATAATACCAGTGGATATGTGATTTGACTGCGCTCACGCATAAGCGAGTTCAGGCGAGCGGGCATATCCTTACTTCGGAAGGCATGAAAATCTGTTGGTCTATAGATATTATTCTTAAAAGTTTTAAAAAGTTTATTGATCAACCCAAATAGAAAAATAAACATGAGAACCCGGGCACTGCCACGCTGGTCTAGGAGAAAAGAAAAAACTTAAAATTTGCTGCTTCTCTTCCCGCGCTACGTTAAAGCCGTTCGAAGGAATGGAAATAAGGATCATGTCAATAGGCGATGCGGTTAGCAACCGATCACTATTTTGATTCCTTTCTCCACCTACAAGGCCACTAACATGCTAAACGTGGCCTTTTGGTTTTATAGACCAGAAATAATGAGTTAACTTAATCAAATTAAAGAGAAATGATATTTTAAACACTGTTATACAAGATGACCATTCTTTACTAATCTTAGAAAAGTCTTACAAGTAGTTCCTTCTCAATAAATTATGTATGTAGATTGTACCTCTATTATTATACAGGTACAATCTACGAATAAGAATTAGGTCTAATCGTAGGCTACAATGCTGTATTAGTCGAATAATTAATTAAAAATTGAAACCTTTAGACATCGAGCACTAATTGGTCCGAATATCAATATCAATATCAACGTGCTAAAAGGGTAATTACCTACAATGTCACGTCACAGTCACACACAATTGGCCTGGCCACCTCTGTACCTATTATTATTTCTATGGGGTTAGCTCAGTTTGAATGATTTGTTCGTATTATTTTATTTATTATTATCGGAGCATTAACCAGGTCGTTAATGAATAATTAAACAATTAGTCAAATAATTAATTAAAATATCACTAGACATAGGACCTTATTGGTCCGAATATACCTAATAGATCAATTAACGTGCTAAAAGGGTACTTAGCTCCAATGATGTCACAGTCGTACCTATTGGGTGTTATTATGTGGGCGGATAGCCCAATTTGTGTGATTTGTCCCTATATATTTATTTATTATTATCGGAGGGTCTGCTTATTTTAATACGTGCGACATCATATCACGATGTTTTGGTAGGATCCAGGATTGTGACTGCTATCACTATCACTACATATTATAAAACAAAGTCCTCCGCCGCGTCTGTCTGTCTGTCTGTTCGCGATAAACTCAAAAACTACTCCACGGATTTTCATGCGGTTTTCACCAATAGATAGAGTGATTTACGAGGAAGGTTTTAAGGTATAATACATGCCCGGGCGCAGCCGGGTAGGGCTGCTAGTGGCTAATATATATGGCTCTGGTAGAACAGGGAGGGTCGTGCTTTTGCAGCGGAGACTAACAAAGACCTGATGAGGATGTCTTTTACCGATGACGTTAGGAAATATGAGAAGTGCGATTTGGCTGACATAGGCTTTAATTTTGTAGGTTTTGACCGCTGGACAGGAATTAAACATCCGACTCTAATTTGTCTTTCTATACAAACCCAACGTGTTGGGTATTGTTAGGTTTTTGGTCGTTAAACTGTGATGTGCGAGTGTGAACAGTGTAAACTCAAAGTTGTCATTCGCAACTACGGAACCCTACACACCGCGCGTGGCCCGACACGCACTTGGCCGGTTCATTACGTCACTGCGTATGCGGCTTCACAAACAAGTCCTTTAGAAGGGTTTAAGGTTTTTAGCGATTCCTCATTCGTCCAAATCCGTGAAGGCCTTCGAGCAACACGGCTTCGGAAGCCGTGTCAAATCTCGTACATTGGTACATAAACTCTCCTTTCTTGGGCAACTGAGTAAAAAGCACCGTCTTGGGGGTCACCGAAATGGGTGCCGTGCTTCGTCTTTAAATATTTAGCCGTATTCAATGTTTTTAGAAATCTATGTGAGGTTTTTAATTGACGCCAGAAATCACAACCCACATGTCGAAACTTTGACACGTGATGTCACAAATTGAGGCAGGTGTTAATAATTCAGCATCCCGCCTCGGTTTCAGGCATGCATTTATAAATGTGTAGATATGGGGAGTTTTTAAGACTGGGTACCAATCAATTCTTCTCATCTCATTCTTGCACCATTTGGAATAAATCATTTGAAAGAAAACGGAGAAATCATTTGAAATTTGGTTCTCCGAGGCTCTAGAAAACCCTTCAAACTACTTTATGAACTATTGCTCACAATTAAAAGTGAGACATTGGAGCTTTTCTTAGCATTTTTGTCAAAAACGTCCACTAACGATCGTGGCGAAAACGCTAAGGAAATTTTCACGTTCTCACTTTTAACTGTAATCATTCATAAAGCAGTTTGTAGAACATAAAGTAGTTTCAAATGGGGGCAGCACAGGACTCTTGTATCCCCTTTCCCTAAGTGGAAGAGATTGACACACTGTGCTGACATATAAGGAGCCCGATGGTCCAGTGGGTGTGAGCTCTATGAGCGCTTACGTATGTTAAGCAACCCCTGGTGCAGTCCCTACTTGGATGGGTGACCGCAAGTGGCATAAAAATATCTCGAGCTCCTCCGTGCTTCGGAAGGCACGTTAAGCCGTTGGTCCCGGCTGTCATCGTTGATGGCAGTCGTTAAGCTATGTCAGATGCCTTGAGGCAGCTTGAAAAATCTGACACCAGTGTTGGCCACTTACACATATAAAAAACAACAAACAAGTGGGACAAAATAAAAGAAAAGGACTTGAAATTATGTAGTTTAAAAACCTCTTGTATGAGAAACTAGTGAAGTTTGACCGGGCACTAAATCAGTCTCTCCCTATTCCAAAAAATCGTCAAATTAGCCTATTACGCAACATCGGATGCTTTTTTCCCTTGGTGTACTTGCACACACGAGATAAAAAACCCGCCATTTTTAAGTGGAAGGAATTGACATGCAGTGCACATAAGTAGAAAAAAATAAAAGAAAAGACTTGAAAAGATATAATTTAAACACTCTTCTGCTAGAAGCTAGTGAAGTTTGACCGGGCACTAAATCAGTCTGCCCACCCCAACAAATCGTCAATGTAGCCTATTACGTAACATCGCAGGGTCTCGCAGACACGAGATCGGTCACAAGTTTGGTAATCAGTCACTGCCGAGCCACGGGCAAGGAATAAATAACTGCCGTACAGTCCGCTTAAGAAATGTTGGGTCCACTCGTGGGAATATACGAAAGTAAGGTTTGTTATCAACGCTTGCATGCCTAAACTGCTGAACTAATCATAATGAAATACACACGTTTTGTGAGCATCGGTTTAAATAATTAAGTTAAAGGTGTACCTGCAAACGATGGACCATATAATCCATATGAGACTAAAAAAGACCTGATAATGATGATAATAAATAAATATAATATGCACTAGAATATCCTATCTATAGTAATAATAGAAATTTTCTAGAAAACATCGTATGAATTAGAGGTGGGAACCATATGCTTGCGTGTTTAATTTCTCATAATTATCAAGTCAGAAAATAGTTTGTGTCAGCAAAGCGAAGGAATTAATTTGGCAAATTATTTTCTCTGAAGCTCTTTTTTATATGCTTACTTTATATAGCATATTTTTAGCATAATCTAATACAAATTGAACCGAAATTATGACAACAAATTATATTCAGAGCATTTCAATCGTGGCCGCCCATCCATCAGCGAGGCGGGTACAGACCGCGTTTTATATTAAAGTAGGCGCCCATTTGTATTAAAATGTGATAGCACCCTTAAAATATAATATGTACGTGCCTTAGTCGTAAAAAGAACACTAAAGAGGTAAAAAGTGAAGTGCAGAACCTTTTTTTATCGTGGTGACTGTACTAATCACCGTGGTAGGTTTATTTGCTCATTAGAGAATTGTTTGTCGGACGGCCGGTGTACTCGAACATTGTGCGCAAGTAAATAATGCTTGTTTTTATGAGGGCCCGAAGTGTGTGCTGGTTGTACCAAAATATTGGTGAAGGACCTGGCCTTATGAAAATAAAGCTCATTATAAAATTTTGTAACTATGTTAACACAAGCAATTTTACTCCGACTTCGTACGAATAATTGCAGCCTATGTCACTCGCAGATAAATTCATTTTTATTAAAAACTAGCTGTTACCCGCGGCTTCGCCCGCGTAATTTATAGCCTATGTCCTTCTCGATACCCTAACCCATGTGTATGCAAAATTTCATGATGATCGGTTCAGAAGATTCGGCGTGAAAGCGTAACAAACAAACAAACAAACTCACTTTCGCATTTATAGTATTAGTTAGGATTAGTTAGGATTAGGATTCAATTTTTTTCTATATTTATTGGAGTAAATTTAACATTCCTCCCCAGTTTCGGAGCTTATTCAATGCAGTCAAATAATCAAATCTTTCCTCTTTATAGTACGTATAGATTAGCATATTCCCACGAATGTTATCAGCATCATCATCTGTCATTATTGATGACAATCGTTAAGCCATGTCAGACGCCTTTGGCAGCTTGAAAAATCTGTCACCAGTGTTAGCTACTTAAACACAGGAAAAAAATGTGATAAAAAAAATTTCGCCACACGTAGAATGGGCATCTTGCCTAAAATTTTTTTCATGTTGCTATGTAATGACCTGCCAAAAATAAACACAAAAGTGACAGAAATACATTTCTGAACAAGAAAACTCTTTCAGTTATAAAAGTTTTAAAGACACATGTTTTTAGACGTAAATTTTTAGACGTGAAAACGCGCCGCTGAAATGCCTACATATTTGTGACGTCACAAGCTTGTATTTTGTATGGGTGGCGTGAGAACTTTGTTTGGTAGCTATACGAAATATTTCGTTTATGATAATGGTTTCATAATAAAAGTTGCTCTAAATTTTGCAGACTAAAATACAGTATAATTGTAAATAAAGATTTTCATACTTTAAAAAATGGTCCTATTCGCCCAACTTTAAAGAAGCTTTAAGAGCACTTAACGAATCGATATCAAATTAAAAGTGTTCTTTATATTGTTTTTAGATAGAAATTAGTCTCATTAGTAACAAATTTTATATAATCTTAACATTAGGCAACTACCGTATTGAGCCACTGAGCTCTAAAATCGAATAAAAGCTCGAAATATAAGTAAAACTCCAATTTCGTCGGAAACTAAATGCACGCGCACAAAAATAACACCACGCCGGCGCTTTTATTTTGCCAGCTTTGAGAACTCGACGAGCTTTCGAAGCTTTTGATCTATGGCCGAAGTTTGAGCGCCATGTATGTTCACCTCTCGATGTTTGTGGTGTACTGTGGTAATTGAATGGCGACACGCGTTATCAAATAAATGGACGCAAAAGTTGAATGTTTGAGCTTTTAAAAGCTTTTCACACTAGTTTCAGAATTTAAATATCAATGATTTACAAAGTTTTTTTTTTTTTGTTTTATTATGTTCAGGCAGCCAATTGTAGGAATTTGACAGGGATGCGATTTTCACGAAGATTTAGAAGTTACTTGCTGTGTATATATTTTTTCTCAAACATGCTTGGAAATTCTCACATTTTGACAACCTTGTTTGGGATAAATCGGTATTGCTGTACTAGCCAATACATGCCAGCAAAGTATGTATGAAAATCCATATCTGTCGTGTTTTAGCGGCCGGCAAAGTTACTATGAAAACTCATATCTGTGGTGTTATTTAAAAATCGAACGACGAGTTTGCTGCGAAATAATTCGACTATGGAGGTTACAAATTCGAATTTCAAATTTGACCTGGCTAATAAAAAAAAAGAAATTGAAAATTTTTCTTTAATGCTAGACCAGCATGAAATACCTTCGAGCAACACGGAAGGGAGTAGCCATACGCTGCATTCCCCTCTGTCAAGGTACAAGCAAAATTAGGCATATGCATTTCTATGTGTTAGTTGTGTGTGACTCATCTGTACACAAATTATTTTTTCTTTTTTATGTCATTTTTTGTGACAATGTCATAATTACTATCAAGTGACTGTTTAAGTTTTGTATGTAGGTGTGCGGAACTAAACTTGTGTGCACATTTCCCCCCGCAAAAAACGCCAGAAAAATTGTCATAGTAAATTGTCGCTTTGCCCACTCCCTCCGTCCGGTACGGAGGCCGTGTTGCTCGAAGCTATTATGTTCACTATGGGACTTATCGCGATTATTTTTGAGTTCTGTCTGATATTTCGACAATATTGCCATTTTCGCAGACTAACTGAAGAGATTGCGGTGGTGTATGTTGAGCTGTCAATAAATAATAATAAATAAATGCATTTATTAGCCAAATAAACAAGGTAGCAAATGAATGTACAAAGGTCCCTTAACTAGGGTGGCCCTGTATCTTGGGAACCAGGAGCACCGTTAACAAAAGAGGTTACATTCTTACACATTTAAATGTTGACATTATCTTTAAAACAATGAAATCAAGTCAATGGAAACCGTATCGGTCTACCCTCTTTCTTTGTCTTTTATTACACAGGTTTTTGCACACAACACTCACACAACTCCGTTCGGGAATGGCAGCTGCAATGTTGTCGAAATATCAGACAGAACTCAAAAATTTTTCATTATTGTTCCTCAATCAGTCTATGAAAATGGCAGCTGCAATGTTGTCGTAGTCAAAAACGAAACTCAAAAATAATCGCAGTAAGACCCGTAAAGAAAATAATATTAATTAAAGTAACCTATTAGGACATATAAACGAATAAATAAGACGTGGAAGAAGAATGTTTGCTAATAGTGATCCCTCATAACTTAATCTTACCTATCTAATCTGTATTCTATCTGCTTCGGAAAAACATTGATGTATAAAGAGCATTACTTTTCACTTAGCAGAAAAGTTCGGTCACGGTCGAGTTGGAAGTTCGTCGAAGCCAGGTAATCCATTAGAGCAAACTTAATCTTATAAATAGACACACGGTAGATATATATGTACAAGTATAATAAAGTGAGCATTTCTTGAGTAACTCTGATTCTTTTCTCATACCACATACAAGTCTCAGAGTACGTGAGGAAGTTTTTCCAAAGACAAATAAAACAATCGGCTAAAAGTATTACATCCAACGAAAAATTATTACAGTCTTTTAAGGCATTTATAAGTTATGGTGGGTTATTAAGAAATTTGCATACGTACTTAGTTACTTAAATACGTACAAAAACTCCTTATTAGGGCAGTCGTTTAAAAAATAATGCAGTGTTAAGCGCTATTTACACATTTTCGGGTGAGGGCCATCCGGGCTCCGAGCCGTCCGTGTCCGTTTTTCCGTCAGAGCCGCCGTCCGGTCTCCGTGTTCATACATATTGGGGAAATCGGTATCAGTGTTATATACGTTGGTCAAAATTTGTCCGTGATTCTCGGGCAAATAAAATGTCGGACGTAGGTCAAATAGGCAATGGATTATTGCACAAAATTTGCACAATAACATAAGAAATATCGTTCCCGTGGGTAAAAATTGGATAGCGCTCATGGTGTCCGGGCGGTCACCGAGTCACTGACGTCTCGGCGCTGAACTCTGTAATCGAGTTCATACAAATCGTATGTAATCGATTTTTCTCAGTTCCGGCCTGGTCTCGTCAGGAATGAGAACCCGTCAATGTGTGAATAGAGCTTTAACGTGCTATAAATAAATATTAATTTAGTAAATTGTATTTAATCTGTAATTGATATTTTGTGATATTTATTCTATAATGCATGTATTGAAATTGTGTGAAAGAGCGGGACTCGCCAGATACAGGTTTGTTCAAACTTCATTGGTGAGCCCTTGCTGCATGTTATGATAATTGAAAAATTTTTGATCAATAAAAAAAAATGAATTTAGAATTTTTGAAAACGCAACCTATCCAGCGATGCGGCACCTACATGGTCTTACTGTAAACAAACCCTATCTTGTTTCATTCATAAAATACTCAATTTTACTTTGAAATGTAAACAAATTTTCCTGTGCACAGTTTCCGCGGTGAGATTAATAAGTTGCCGATGGAGCCGCGACAAACTTCACAACTTGCGTCTTTGCACTTGCGAACTTAGCAAGAATTGTAGAAAAATATGCGATTATTCCCAGTGACGTTCACATATAGCAGTTACCCGCGGCTTGACCCGCCTGATATATAGCCTATGTTCTTCTCAGTACCCTAACCTTTGTGTATGCAAAAATTCATGATGATCGGTTCTGTAGATAAGGCGTGAAAGCGTAACAAACAAACAAATAAACAAACGAACTCACTTTCGCATTTACAGTATTAGTAAGGATTTCACACGTCCCTATGGCAATGTGTTTTTCAATTTTACATGTTTTTCTTTTTGTATACGATTTTTTGTCCCTTTATTATTTTTAAAAACGAAACATATTGCCCCTAGGTCAACAAAATTGCCCTGTGCACAGTTTCCACAGTGAGATTAATAAGTTGCTGCTGAAGCTGTGACAATCTTCAAAATTTGCGTCTTTGCATTTGCGAACTTTGCAAGAATTGTAATGTCGGCAAACACAAGATTTTTCCTAAGAAGGCACACAGAAATGGCTTAAGTCTTCCTCACTTAGTCAAAGTTTTCTAAGCTATCAAATCATAAGACATTAATAAAGACAGTCATGAACCAATTTCTATCTGTTTAAGTAGGTACTTTACACTAGCAAAAAATATTAAAAGACTATATTTATTAATTACCTACCACTTCTTTTGCGTAAATTATAGCCTATGTCACCGGCAGATAAATTATCTTTCTCCATGTGAAAGCATTTTGAAGATCGACTAAGTAGTTTGGGGGTCTTTTCAATGCAAACAAACAATCAAAATTTTTTCTCTTTATAATTTTAGTTTAGATATAGATACAGATGACTTGAAAACCAGAGAGGGGTCTTAGTTTCTACTACAGATGATCACGGAGGCGGGGAGAGGGGTAAAAGCATTAAAATATATATATATATATATATTCTAATATGGATAAGTTCCCTTAAAATATGTTATCGAAGTGCTTGTTATATTTCAAATTCGAGGATTATTGATTCACACAAAAACAAAAGCGGGTTCAGGTGGCTATTCCCGTCGCCCCCTCGGGAGTCATGCGTCATTATTACGGGCCTAATGAACCTGGAACACAATAGTGACATCTAGTGGCCGGTGTAGGTAGTAGCTTCAAATATTACGTTATTTACAGCAGCCAATTAAATACATGTTTCCAAGATAAATCTGTGAGGAGTTTAATATTTTATCTAAATTACATAGACAAAAATGATCAACTCGCAAACGTGGTGGTTCTCTTGGCCACTCCAGGCAGTGATCGTTCCGAAAAGCTAGTAGTCTGTCGATATCGCAAATATAAAAAAAAAAATTACGACGATGAAAAACAGATACATTTTATCCAAATTTGAATAAAATTTCATTTCGTTTTATATAAGCTACTAACACATTCTGAGACCAATAATTAGTGGGTTAGGGACCTCCAATCATGCCAATGCAGGTTGTAGTCGGCTTCCACCGATTGGGGAATTGCTGAGACATCAAGACTTCGATAATCCCACTTTAGCGCTAAGCAAGATTAACCTGCGACTTTAGGCAGCTGGTGATACTCGTAGTTAGAAACTTAAAGTTTTAACTCATATAAGTAACATTATAAATAATATATATCACTAGTGGTGATGCCCTAATTGGGCGTAAACATTATTAGCGCTTACGCTTTGTAGAGCACACCCGGGCGTGGGGGAAACTGACATTGGTGTCTAAAAAAGTATTTTCTCCGTGTTTCAAAAGGCACGATAAGTTGGTCGCGGCTGACATTATTATTGGCAGTCTTTAAGCTTTGTCAGATGCCTTTAGGCAGCTTGAAAAATCTGACACCAGTGTTGGCCAATAACAAACATGAAAAATAACCTTTGAAACTTTACACAAAACGTAATAACAAAATGGCTGCCGAATTCAGCTTCCTTTGTGGGGGATAATCTGAATCCGAAAAATGGAGAACTTAAAGCATTATATTGGCATACAAATGGCAATCCGCGTGACGGCTGGCAGATATGACATCTGAAAAATGAGACGTGTCCTGGACTGTGCAGATTAGAATAGGGAATTTGGGGACGTGGTTCCCGGCAGAGTACAATAGGACCACTCCAAGTCTTCTCGTGGATGTCTAAAAGGTGACTTAGGAAACACAAGCTAAACAAAGGTTATAAACATCAAAGAGACCTCTTAAACCCGTCCAGCCAGCGTGGAGAGTGTAGGCCAAATTCTCTGACTGCTCTGGCTAATATGTGGCTCTGGTAGTGAGAGAGTGTCGTATTCCTTCAGTGGAGACTAAAAAAGACCTGATGATGATGATTCAATAGCTTTTGTTATTTCATGTTTAACGAACTATGCATTATTGCTTGATTTATTAACGCATAATACAATTCACAACTACATCAAAGCATTTGGGCATAATACAATGAGTATCTAGGAAGAGACACATATTGCAAAAGATAGTGACATCTAGACAGTGTTGGCCACTTAAGCGCATGAAAAAATCTAGTGAAAAACAAAATGGCTGCCGATCTCAGCCTTCTTTGTGAGGGATAATCTGAATCCGAAAAATTGAGAACTAAAAGCATATATTCGCATGCAAATGGCAATCCGCGCGACGGCCGGCAGATATGACATTTGAAAAATGAGACGTGTCCTGGACTGTGGAGATTAGAATAGGGAATTTTGGGACGCGGGGTCGGCGCCCGCGGAGGCACTTTGTATATTTAAACTTTTGCCCCGAATAAAACTTTTACCTCGGGCGGAACCGGAGAAAAATGGAGCAGTATACCTTTTTGAACTTTTGTGCTGTTTGAATAAATATTAGTTGGATAATTTATATTGCATGTAACCTTAAAAATATCGTTTCTTATGTAGAGTACGGTTATTGTTTTCCAAATAGAATAAGCATGATGTTTTATAATATGATATTAGCTGTTACTCGCGGCTTTGCCAGCGCGATATATAGCCTATTTCTTTCTCAGTACCCTAAACTATGTGTATGCAAAATTTTATGATGATCGGTTCAGTAGATAGGCCGGGAAAGCGTAACATACAAACAAACAAACTCAGTTTCGCATTTATAATATTAGTTAGGATTAGTTTTGATATTTTTTGTTATGCACCTCACGCCATCGATAGGGAGTTCATCGTCACACCTTAAATCATAAGTGGTTGCGTCGTTTTGAACGAAACTCTCTTCCACGTACGCAAAAGTTATGAACCGAACTACCGGCCATGGTTTTCTCGAGAGACTACATGACATGGGGTTCCCCCAAAAGGGCGCTGAAAAGATTTCTTCAGAAATCTATGAATGGATGACGAAACGCGTGAAAACAAGGGCCAAACTCCGGAACTTTGAAATGACAACACTGCAACACTTAAAGTAATTAAAGAAAGCGTTGATATCATACAAACTCTGTTTCGTGCTAATATGCAAGTCGGCGGCACATTTACATACCCCATAGCGAGTTTAATTAAATTGAAGAAGACTGTTATACGGACTGTTGAGTTTTGTTTATGTATAACTGGTTAAATACGTCGTATATCTGAAACTTGTAGGAAATGACAACACCAAGACTTTAACATTATTCAAACTCTGTTTCGAGGTATACGCCAGTACACGAAGCATTTGATTACTATTGCAAATTTAATTATATTTGAAAAGACTATTATATAAGCCGTTGAGTGTTGCTCATTTATAAAATCACATCAATTTGTCGTATATCCGAAACTCGTGGGAAATTACAATACCAATTTATAAAACTAATTGGACTTAGGAGAACTTATCTAATCTGATACAAACACTTTTTTGTTTTTCGTATGTGTAAGTGGCCAACACTGGTGTCAGATTTTTCAAGCTGCCTTTAGGCATCTGACATAGCTTAACGACTGACATCAATGATGACAGCCGGGACCAACAGCTTAACGTGCCTTCCGAAGCACGGAGGAGCTTGAGATATTTTTATGCCACTTGCGGTCACCCATCCAAGAAGGGACTGCCCCAGGGGTTGCTTAACATACGTAAGCGCTCATAGAGCTCACACCCACTGGACTATCGGGCTCCTCTAACACTGTTTCATGCTTATGAACAGCATTTACATACCCCATAGCGAGTTTAATTAAATTGAAGGAGACTGTAATTATATGGGCTGTTGAGTGTTGCTCATGTATAATTATTTAAATGCGTTCCTTATTTGAAACTCGGGAGAAAATTACAACAAATTAAACACTAAAAAGAATTAAAAATCGTCTGAACTCATACATAGGTGATGTATGTTTGGCCTATTAGCCGCTGCATTATTTATTAAAAGGTGTCTTTACAAGTAAAATTGTTTCATTTCAATTTCTAAACTTTGATAATAATTATAAAATTAAGCAAAGAGTCTTTATTAAAAAATCGGCACCTAAAGTAATATATCTTGATTTAGATGAAATACCAAATTCCAAGAGTGTTCCAGGCCATTAAAGTTTTTAGCTATGATGCTTCGGAGCCGCCTTCAACAATCTCTGAGGTAAAAACCGACTTCCACCAATCTACCAAACCGATTTTGTGTTAAATTAAACGGGTCTAATACAAAACTGTCAAATTAAAAAGATTTACTTCGTTGGCCAAGCGTAAGGAGTAGTCGAGGAACATAGATAAAAAAGAATACCAACCAATTGAGAATATTCTCCGTTTTTGCAGTCTATTAAAAATAAGAAATAAATGAGAGTGCCTTTCGTAGATGCTTAAATATGTCAGCTTGTATTCAATAAACAAGTAATACCGTGGTGTCTGAAAAGCCTTTATGATTTTAATTCGCTCGCGCCATGGGAATTATGTAAATGCGGCGCCGGGACATGCGCTTTCATTAGACACCGTGTTTCTACGACACAAGGATAGATAGTAGTGTGTTATATGTTCTTAAAATATATATACAATACACCTATTATTTTTTTTATTACCCCTAATTTCTTATACTTAGTGACTATCCACTAAGTATAAGAAATTTGAGGCACATTTTGTGGTACAGTCTATAAAAAACCATAATATCTCTAGATTTATTTATTTTTGCGTTGTCCAAACACACAATAAACAGCAATGGTAGAGTGGAGTACTCGGAATTGGTAGAGTACAGTGACGAGCAATGTGGGCAAGTCACTCTACAACTTGCCTTATCCCTACTACTTTCACTTGTAAAAAATCTGCTTTACCAAAATTGGTAGTGTTACTTGAATTGGTTTAGTACGCGTAGAGTAAGTGGTACTCTACTACTTACCCTACGCGTGTACCGGCTGGCTTTACAACAGGTTGGCAGTCCGGCGGTGAGCTAAAAATATTACAAAAACCTTAAAAAATCAGGCACTACTATCAGCAACTAACACACAATAAGAAACTTTAAAATTTCCTATCGTACCTTCGGCAATAAAATATTAAACCTCGATGTCACCGCAGCCATCGGCAATCGCTTCGATTCCGCGCGCCTCGCCTCGCCTCGCGCCGCGCCGCAATCGTCGCGCGGAATTTCGGAGGAATCCGACCACAATAAAAAGTCGGCTATAGACGTTTATGGGATGGTAGGGCTGGCACGTATTCGATATTGAGAAATAAGGGATGATAAAATCCATTGGTATGGATTTCGTTGCGTATAACAATCTAATCATTTATAACATTTTGTCATGGTTCTTCATAAAATTTCTTTTTTATAGCAGTATTTTAAGGGAGGCGGTTGTCTGCAGCGCCATACATTAGCCTACTTTCGCCACCTTAAGTTGGTCCAATATTTTTCTATGAGGTGGGCAGTCTATTACGTTAGTATTATATTGTCTTTGGCTTTACTTAGAGGTTTCGCCAGAAGTTGCCGTTTTTGAAAAAAAAAAAGCTAAGAAAAGCTTCACCATCTCACTTTAAATTGTAAACAGTAGTACAAGAAGTAGTTTTAAGGTTTATCTAAGGCTTCGCAAAATAAAATGGGGGCACTGGACACCTAGAAATTCATGTTTCCTGTTAACTACTGCTTTGATGACATCATAAGTCAATAAACTATCGAAACAAACCAATCAGGAGTAATTTACTTCGACGAGCTCCGTGGCGCAGCGGTCAACACGCCGGTCTGTGACACGGTTGGTCCCGGGTTCGATCCCCGGTCAGGTCAAGATGAAAAATGATCTTTTTCAGATTGACCTGGGTCTTGGATGTTTATCTATATTTGTGTTTGTTATAAAATATAGTATCGTTGAGATAGTATCCCATAACACAAGTCTTACATAAGAACTTACTTTGGGGCTAGCTCAATCTGTGTGATTTGTCCGTATATATATATATAAAAAAAAACTTGATGTTTTAAAGGAAAACTCATATAAATAAACTAGGGGATGCTAACCCTACACTGCACAGCGTAACTGGGCCACCCCGCCTGTGGCAGATGAGATAAAAGGTCCCGCCCGAGGTGTTCAGCCGGCTGATTCCAAGACCTGGGGGAGAAATACTGGATAGTTAGACTTACAGTTTGAGTTATCAATGTGATAAGGCTTTTCTCCCTGGCTAGTATTTTTATAAAATTATGTTGTTATATTATATTTAGGTAAAGGAGGAATCTTAAGTACGGTTTTTAATAATAACATATATTTTAGTAACTTTCTGAAAGATTGACTTCTGAAATTTATTTTATTGTTTTGTATTTTTCCAATATCGCAGAATTTTTTAACGCCGATGGTGTAATATAGAATGGTGAAAAAATAAAGAACTAAATTGTTTATTTCGTTATACTTAGATTTTAGTGTCCACAGAACATTTTTCTGTTCATAGGCACAGAAATATTTCTAGATTGTATTGTATGTGTATGACAAACCTGTTTAGGCCCCCCAATTTTATTTCTTTTTTTGTTGCAGGTAAGCATCACCAGTACCATAGCATACTATAGCATTCCCGTAAGTATTTAATATTTATGTAGGTATAAGTATTTATGTGAGTCAGTGAATACAGCTAGAAGGATTTTAAAAATGTAATATATAAAAGACATATGTATGTATGTGTAAGCTCAAGCCTTCTAGTTTTCATTGCATTAGACTGAAACTAGTCAACCATTTATTACTTTTATACGTTAAGTTTTCTTTTATTAGAATTAGGGTGGATTTACGAAAATACCCACTTTTGAGTAAAAATGTTATTAAATACATTCTAAGTTACGATGCTGTTTTACATAATTCACAGAGAATAATCTTTATCTATACTAATAATATTGTAAAAAGGAAAGATTACATTATTTGTTGGCATTGAATAGGAAACTACTTTACTAGCTTACTATATAGCTATTATATAGCTTGTACCTATATTTATTAAATACTCACATAGTTTTAAGCAAGGTGTTACTAACAAAAAATGGATCTTAGTACGCCGCCCGCGCCGCCCACGCATCCGATCGCTAACATCAGTGCGGATTGGGACGACACCGTACGCGCGTCTCAATTCACATTCGCCCTGAGGAAGACCTCCGGATGAGGTTAAAACATGTCGGCCAGTAGCTGACTATTTACGTGAGTAACCCGTTGTTACGTATTTTAATAATAATTAAATGATTATTATTACATAGTTTACTAGTAATTTTCCCGCGACTTCGGCCGCATAAATTATAGCCTTTATAAATCGCAAATAAATGAGCTGTCTTTAGGTAAAAGTATTTTGAAAATCGGTCCTGTCATTTCGGAGCCAAAAGCAAACATACAATCAAGTCTTTTCTTTTAATAATATTAGTATAGATTACTAAATTAACGCAAATTCTGCAACATCTCAAAGCCACGAATGTCAACGAAACGTACCAGATTCGATTCTGATACAGATAACCAATACTGGACCAAGGACTCTCGGCCCATTTCACGCGGCCTTCAGATATCGGCGAATCTAGGACGAGATATCTTGATGATATACGTCTACATGTCGCAGTTGGTAGCGGTATTTCGCTAGGTGCGAAACTAGTTTATTTTAAATCTACTTGTCGATAGACAATTATTATTTATTTACGAAAAAAATCCTTCTAAATCTGAACCAAGAAATTTTGATACTTTAATTGTTTTTTGCTCTCAAATTACGTTTTTAATTCTATAGTGTTGTGCTTAAACTTAAAAATGGAACGATTAAATTTCTCAGTGAGTATTTTTTAAGTGTTTTTAAAACAGTAATGGGGTTTTTTATCAACTTAAATTAATTAAGTTAAACTACAAATTATTTCGCATGACTTGCAGATACTGTGTTCAATGAGGTAATAGGACAGCTTTAAAAAATAAAAAATATATATTTAAATAACAATCGCGAAAACATCAAAAAATATATAGTTTTAGGCATTAATATTCACTAAAAATATTTAGTGATTGTTCGTAGTGTGTGACATAAATTAATTATTCAAAAATAGAACTAAAAATACATAACGGTAACTTGCTTCTAAAACAGCCTTCTCAAACCGCAATAACTAACTGGCGATATCATCTAAAGATTTAGGCGAAGGCTACTGCATGGATGTTGACCTGGAGCAGCTGTCTTATCTCAGGCTGGAGGGGGGGCTTTGTAGGGGTAGGCCGACACGTGTGCTCTTAATTAATACCCACAATCTAGACATTACGGTGGGAAGTTGTATGTGTATTTAGTTTCTAGGCGTGGGTTTAGATGCTATTCTATTACTGTTGTTATGAGTTCTCTTGATCTTGTATTCTTATTTTAAATGAATTTTGCATAACATTATTTAAATACATATACGGTTGACGGTTGTATAAAAATGTTGAGTATTTGATATATGATTAGTAGATGAAAGGGCTGAGAGTAGGGCTGTACTTGAGGGATATAACATAATAGTCCAATTGACAAATCCGTACAATTCTTTATTCTTTTCATCAGGGAAAATAGTTCGCGTAAGTACCGTCAATATATGTAATAGTACAAATGCTTCTTTGTCGGTTGCAGTAGTACAATGTGATAAATTTTAACTAGTGAGTGAACGGAAAATAGATATTTACTGTTAATGAAAATTTTTAGAAGTAAAATAAAAGAATCAATTAAAACGCAGTAAAAGTGACGATTCGATTTTCGGTGATAATTGTGATAAATATGGTGCATCGTAGAAACAGAGACAGTGACTGTTTACTAGAGCTGTTCGCAGCTCTTTGTGACCAGCAGAAACCCGTCAAGAGGAGAAAGATCAAGCACAAGCATCAATCACAATCCTGTAAGTTATACCAAGCAATTTCATCGACATCTGCACCAATTTTCCAGCCATGAAAAGCATTGGCTTAAGTCATATTGCACTTTGTCTAATGGTTCTACACATTCGCCGATGATAGGCTGTCATCTCGCCGATTCACTGTACATTGTTGTTTAACTATCTATGCAGCAATGTATAATGAAAAATCGCGATAGCAGCCGATGAAATAGCGATTGTGTAGAGGGGGCATAATATATTATTTGTGCGGTAGACAAAAAAAATATTGACACTAGTGATGGTCAGTGTATTTACAAAAATATCGATGAACCCAAATTTATTTTCATTAACTTTTTAGGGGAGGTTTGTGGTGGGAAGTCAAGGGGTACAGTTGAAGTTTGCCTTAGACAATTTTGCAAATTGATTTTAGTGGACTTTATAATATGAAATTGGTGTAGTTTGGTGTTATAAATGCTCGTGCTCGAGAACAATTTGTGAAATAGTTAAAGTGGACTGATAAATGGACTCGTATAGATTTGCCGCCCCAAGCTGCCACGAGGCGTCAAAGAACATACGCCATCTTTGATGCTACTTGGAAAAACTTTACCGTACAACACCGATACTTAGTATCTCATTATACTGGACATTGGCAGAATCACTGAAATTTCGGTGGAAGCCATAATATAAAACAGAAGAAGAAGAAGAAGAACTTTTTAGGGTTGTCTAACATTAAATGAAAACAGGTTGTGTCTTATACCTATACACTTTTGCATATTATGCCCAAATATCACAAGAAATAATTCGTTATGAATTGTTTTAATTTAATAATACAGTAGATCAAGTTTTCGTAAAAAATGGGGTGCAAAAATCTGTAAGACCGAAAGAAGAAGAGCAAAATTATTATATTACACGCAAAAATTTTCAAAATCAAATATAGTAACAATGACCCCATTTATATCGATAAAGTAGTACATAGACATATCTACGCGACGCTTATACATATGTTCAAACAAAATTAATTGCGATATGCATCTTTAAATTTATTTAACAATTTAACAAAGACTAAAGGTATGTGACCGATTAACCAACATGATTATATACATGTGTCATTTAAAACCATTCCACGTACAAAATATTTACTTGTATCTTATTACCGGTATAAATACTTTCTATTTAGATATCACAGTAAATATTCTGATATCTATGTTAGATATCATCATCAACATCATCATCATCAGGTCTTTCTAGTCTCCACTGCAGGAGCACGACCCTCTCTGTACTACCAGAGCCATATTCTAGCCTGAGTAGTCAGAGGTTTATTTAGATATATTTTGTAACTTTTCAGTAGATTACTCTTTGCTTCGAGGTATTTTCTTCATTCATCAACGTGTTATAATGCGTATCATTAGTTCAGATTTTCACCACAGGAAAATATCATGGCGCTGTTACTTGATATGCCTATACTAGTTATACATTAATAATTTCGTCAATCAATTTATTATACTGTACAGTGTCAAGTACCCGTTCCTTTATAGTCTACCAAATACGTACAAAGGGAAAATGTTCTTTATTGTACTTATGATACAAAAGGTGCACTATCAGCTGTTTCTACCTAATTGTGGGCGAGGCTTATCACTACGATACGAGCGCTTATACAATGATAACAATGAGACAGTATGTACGCGAGCGCCGAACGCCAGCCTTACCGGCGAAAACACTTGACCTACAAAAACACCCAATTAAAAAAAACAAAGCGCATAGACTGACAAAAATTCAAATTTTCAAAATTGGAATCCCTGTTCGAATAGTGATGTGACAATGGTGGAGTGATATATCGATGCATTGACGGGAGTGCAGAATGAGTTTCTGGGCCGAGTTTTTAAACGTAGCCGCCAATCACCCGTTCCCACCAGTGCCAGGCGATTTGTTTTCACCGCATGATCTGAGTTCAAATGAGTTAAGTTAGTATTTTGTTGCTTTAGTATGTAATACCTTAAATGAAACTAATTCAAACGGTAAAAATCTTTCTTTGAAATTTAGTCATATTGTTGTTATCATAAAAGTATGTACATGCATTCGTAGAATTAATTAACACAGTGAATACTTCATTAACAACAATCGAATATGACGATAATCATGTTTACAAATATGGCGTTATTTTTATAACAAATGTCAACATTAAATCCAGCAAACCTTCGAAGGATAATCACCTGTAATGCCATCGAATAAAGCGGAAAGTTGCTTATAGTAAACGAGTGATAAATATTAGCATTAACAGCTTCAGTTTCCTGATTTCAGCGCGAATTAATCATTGGGAACGTTCGTTTGCAAGTTGTGTGTTAATACAAGTTCTAATTAAGCCGAAACCAAATCAATTCTGTTTATTGTATGGATAATCCTCTTACGTCGGTGTAGTATTTGTGTAAACTGTTTCCGAGCGATAATCACTTAATGTATCTTCCGAACGTCACAAGAGCTGGAGCAGGCTACGGATTAATTATATTAAATACGTCAGCTCATTAAGGTTTAATGGTAGTTTCCAATTAAGGTTTAACTAATGAATTAGTATGCTGTTTCATGGGTGTATCTAACGATATATTGTCAGGTTAAAATGGTTTACATGTATTAGTTGCAAAAGATGTGAAACACAAGCTAAATAGGGAGAGAGATGTCCAAAAACATTCATTCCATATTTGGAAAATCGCTAGGTATAGTATAGATCGCTCATATATTTTGATATATTTTTTGCTTTTTTACAAACTTGACAGAAACAAAATATCTATCCTAGTCTAAGGGTCGTTAGTTAACATACGTGTTCGAAAAAAGATAAATGTCTTATAACTCTTTTGAAGTTCAATTACATTAAGTATATAAATTGGACAAATAATCCAATAAAAATACATTGATATGTAATCACTGCGCATTTATATTTTGAATATAAACAAAGTAAAGAAAAGAGGCTCTATTATAAAGTTGAATCGTCTTCATACATAGATATCTTCGCAACCACTTTATACAAAGACTGAACAATAAGGAAACAAAGTCCTAAACAAACACTTCAGTTTCCAAGAAAAGGTTTAAGCTTCTCATTTGCAAGGCATACAACCCTAAAACATAAATATATATAGCTCATTGTTTAACTAAGTCGACTGCACATTTTGCGAAATAAGTTACTTACTATCCACCAGCTTTACATTTTTTAAAGGTGATAGTTAAAATTGCTTCACTGTTCTTTTAAACAAACTTGTGGCACAAACAGACGGAATTAACCACTTCGTTCTATTAATAATTTAAGATAGCAATTAAATTGATAGCGTTAATAATCTAATCTCAGTGCAGACAACTGTGCTAATAAAAAAAAATCGGCCAAATGCGAGTCGGTCTCGCACACGAATACATAATTAGAATATCGAACTAAAAATCGGAACCCTGAAAAGATATTGTATGATAGCTGAGCTAATATAAGCGTTTTATAAATCAATTCCAAGTTTTATTTGATACATTTTATTCTTTCTACTAGCGTCGCTATATTTTTTTTTAATTCGATTATAATCACATTAATTTGTCCATCTCTCAACGTTCGATAAACGAGTTGCGCAAACTCCATTTTATCACATGTTATCTTCAGGTAGTCAAGATAATGGACCTTCTGCCGCCTACACAATGAGCAAAACGACATACACAAAACCCTGCATATATCAGTTCAGTCCTCCACACAGATGAACTATCTCGTCCATGGCTCATATTTATCTTATCGATTTCAATAATATCGATACTATTGTTGGTCGAAATCACGCGCGACGGCCAATTCGAATTCATCGGAATATCTTATCTTTCACAGTCAAACGAGTGTGATCGTGAATATAGCGTGTGTTTCTCTGTAATTATTGCTTTGTGAGATGTGACATTTGAGTTATCAAGTGGAAAAGTGAAGCAGATATGCGGGTATCTTCGGTGTTATCGAAAACTGCCGAGTGCATACGTTTTTGTGCTTTTCATACATTTTACTGCGGGTTGAAGGCTTGTGGACAATTGGCATATGCTCACCACTTATTGGCGCAGCCGTATCCTAATCTAGACGTCGTCATCGCTGCTCCGTCATACGCAAGGAGATGTTAGTATACCGTTTTTTTTATCGATTGTTGTGTGTCACATCACTATTTTAAACTTGCTCTTAACTGGCTTGTAATTGTTCCAACTAAGTTAAGTTTAAAATACTTATAAATACAAGTAGAAGTAACTTATTCTAGATGGTAGCATATTATTTTCAAAAATGGGTTCATAATAATGTAAAAAAGGCCAAATTTTTGCAGAGCAATTTTGCGTACCCAAAATGTAAACGAGCAAATATATTGCATTTAACGTAATGCCTTGAAATTTTTACGCATCAAATGATCCGCGGACATCCAAAATGCCGATAAATATTTTGCAAATGTAAATTGTGCCCAATAAATTCGTGCTACATTGTGTAAATGAAAAGCGGACGTTTTATCACGTTTATCGTGACAAAATACGCATTTAATTAATATTACAAAGGCATTGTTGCCTGCATCGTCCGTGTTTATGAATCATTCGTTTTTATTGATATCACGCATCATCAAATATAAATTCGTATAATATATATTTGTTATTTATTGCGATGTATCGCTATCTATCTATCAAAAGTTATTAAGGTAAACTGGAGAAATTCTGTCATGACTTTGGAACGCTTTATTAAATAAGTTACGTAGTTTTATTATCTGTTACCCTCTTTTTGACGATTAGCGCAAAACTTTTAAGTTTATTGTACCGATTCTGCAACTTAGATATACCTGCAAAACGAACTTCAATGAAAATAAAGGATATATGAAATTTATTTGAATAAGGCAATAAATGCTCCCTTCCAATCAAAAGTGCTTCAACTAAATATTATACGCAACATTCAAATAAGTAGTAAGGTCGTTTCATAATTGACTGTAGAACATTATACATTTCATTATATACCATAACAATGGTGGCGTAACCACATAAAGCTCTAATCAATATTACGACAATACGAGTAATCAAATATTGGCATTCCCGTATGGACGAAACCAACGTACACAAGTGTTTTGTGACAAACGGCAGCTTGCCGCAAAACACTGAATATTAATGCGCTATATCGACAAATTCAACAGTTCGCATATGCCACACACTACCGCCGCTTAACAATGTATAACACACTTTATATTACAGGAATAGGGCATAGTTTTGAATGACATGGCCAACAATATTATATTCTCCTCTCTATGCGAACTCGACATAAGAAAATAGAGTTTATGCTACAGTGATAGAGTGTATATTAGAATGGTGGATGGGGTAGGGTTTTCGCAAAATTATCGATATTCATCTTTTCAATATTCATACTAAAAGCAATATATTTTGAATGACATGTTTTAGTAACGAGAATCCGTTAAGTATTATTGATATTCTGGGGTTTTACTGAGCGCTCTGTCAAATTAGTGTTTTAGTAATATTTATGAGGACGGCAAATATGCTGAACGAAAAAATATTATGTACCCATAAAGTTTGTATCAGTGTTAAAACTAAATACGAACATTTTTTCACGTCCATTGGAAGACTTGTCACAAGTCGCCTCTACTGGCCGGACTAAAAATTAATATTACTGTAACAAAATAAATTTCTATCTCCATACACTTATGAAATTTAGCATACATTATGTTTAGAAACTGTTATAGACAAGATATTCGCTTATAAAAACCGTGTGTTTTAACAATATTTTAAACATACGTGTCGAATTGTTAACCTCCTTTTTTTGAAATAATAATCAAAAAATACCGTAAGTGCTCTTTTTAGGGTTCCGTAGTAAACTAGGAACCCTTATAGTTTCGCCATGTCTGTCTGTCTGTCCGTCCGCGGTTTTACGCAGAGACTATAAGTACTAGAAAGTTGTAATTTGGTATAAGTATGTATATTAATCATGGCAAAAAAGTGGTGGAAAAAAAATCTTGAAAAAAATTTTAGCTCCCATACAATTAAAGTGGGGGAGTAATTTGTTTTTTCTTACTTACCCATCGTGTGGGGTATCGTTAAAAGGGTCTTTGAAAAATATTGTGAGGTTGTGAACACCATTTTTCGATTTAGGCATCCGTTTCCGAAATATTTGGTTTCAAAGTGAAAATTTTTGTTAGAGGTAAGTGTCCCCCCTCGTCCCCCCCCCCCCTCTATCTGCTAAACGGTTATATATGGATACGTGAAAAAAATTACAGCAGTAGTATATATACTAAAGTTGAAAGGAAAATTATCAGAGCTGAGTACTAAGTACAAACTAAAAAGTTATAGGCAACCAACTTGTAAAATGTACTGGAAAATGTAAAATTTCATACAATTTTCATTGTTAGATGTTTTTGGTCGTTAAACTGTGAGGTGCGAGTGTAAACAGTGTGAACTCAAAGTTGTCATTCGCAACTACGGAACCCTACACTGCGCGTGGCCCGACACGCACTTGACCGGGTTTTTAAATTATAACATTAGGCATGGGATGGGGGAAAAACTTTCTACGCGTGCAGGATTTGAACCAGCCCTTTGCACGAGCACTACTTAGCAATTAGCCTAATGGGTTAGGTGTTATTCTAACAAAGAGTAAGGACTGCTGGTTAAAATCCTGGTCGGGGGAAATTTTTATACCCATATCTTATTTACTTAAATGGTTTTTAAATAACATTACAATGCTTGGTATATTATTAAAATTGAAAATACCTATGTGATGAAAAAGAATTCGCCACAGGTAGGATTCGAAGCCACGAGTCTTAGATATCTTATTTCCTTTTTTTAATAAGAGTACTTTGTGAATGCATAAATAATACCTATAAAAATATTGTAGTTCCAAAGCCAATACGAGTTTGGTAATAAACAAGCCGCCTATAGCCGTGTGGTTCCCGGCAGAGTAGAATAGCACCACTCTCAGTCTTCCCGTGGATATCGTAAAAGGCGGCTTAGGAAACACAAGCTAAACAAAGCTTAAATAAATATATATATACGGACAAATATATATATACGGACAAATCACACCGATTGACCTAGCCCCAAAGTAAGTTCTTAAGAAAGACTTGTGTTATGGGATACTCAACGATACTATATTTTATAACAAATACATATATATATATATAAACATCCAAGACCCAGGTCAATCTGAAAAAGATCGTTTTTCCATTATGATCTGACCGGGGATCGAACCCGGGACCCCCGTGCTGGCGTGGGAACCGCTGCGCCACGGAGCTCGCTTATAAACATTTAAAAGACCTCTCCAATCCCTCTGGCCAGCGTGGAGTGTTTAGACCAAATTCTCTGACTGCTCTAGCTAATGTATGGCTCTGGTAGTACAGAGAGAGTCGTGCTCCTGCAGTAGAGACTAAAAATGACCTGATAATGATGATGAAATAATACCAATAAAAATAATGTAGTTCCACAGCCAAACGTGTTAAGTAATAAACAAATATTTTATTTCAGGAATAAAAGTCCACTCACTTCGTAATTACCGCCATCTGGCGACACGAATTTTCTTTTTATTTACCTCGTGGCGATCAAATTGGATTTTAAAAAGGAAAAGGAACAACAATTATAAGTTTTAAAGTTGTTTTGTTTTGGTTGTCGCGTGGCGTAATTACGAAAGTTAAAATTAAATGGTTTAACTTTTTTTCACCTTGTGATCGGAGTCTATTTACTTGGTTTCAGTTTTTTAATGGTAAGAAAAAAAAATTAACACAAAATTTTAACCAACTGACCCCACTAGAAGGAGGGTAAAGTTTTTAGCGCGTATATGTTGGGTAATGCTTTTCGCGCGTATATATGTATGTAAGTATACTTATATGCATTTTACTACTTTGTGAGTAATCTATCTTTCAAACGATTGACTTTGAGAAAAAATGGTTTTAGAAACCTTAATGTCGGTTTTTGGTGGGAAGTCAAGGGGTTTAGTTGTCCTTTGCCTTATACACTTTTGCAAATTGATTTAAGTGGACTTTATAATATGAAACTGGCGTAGTTTGGTGTTATAAATGCTCGTGCTCGAGAACAATTTGTGAAATAGTTAAAGTAGACTGTTAAATGGACTCGTATAGATTTGTCGCCAAAATCTCCCACGAGGCTGCCAAAGAACATACGCCATCTTTGATGCCACATACCGTACAACACCGATACTTAGTATCTCATTATACTGGACCACAGACTGGACATTGGCAGAATCACTGAAATCTCGGTGGAAGCCATAATTAAAAAAGAAAGAAAAAAAAACCTTAATGTCATTTTTGAAATTTTTTTTATATTTCTTTTTCATGAAAATGGAGCCCCCTTTTTCTTTTTTTCTATTAAAATCATAAAACGGTTCACAGAATACATCTACCTACCAAATTTCAACAGTGTAGTAAGACTGAATAGTTTCGGAATAAAGTGGCTGTGACAAACAGACAGACAAACCGCCAAATTCGCCACCGCGGAATTGAATTAACAAAAATATTATGTATTTTCATTATAAGTAAATAATATAGTTACTTTAATAACAAACGGATGTTCAATTAATTTCATTAATTACCTACAGTTTTTCCACGAAATTCCTAGAAGCCATCTAGCAATTATGTTGTTGTGGCGCTTAAACACTTTTAACTATTGATTAAAATGTCTTCACTGAGCTTCACTGTCACTCAATGAAATTGCCTATTGTTCAATTATTGGGACAATAGAGCTGAGTCTAACCGTCATTCATATTTTGAATGTGAATAACGGAAATTTCGTTTGCGGTTTTATATTATCTGAATGACTTTTTTGAGCTGTTAAAATCTAAGGAATCATGTTATAGGCGATGCGGCTAGCAACCCATCACTATCTAGATTCCGTTTTCCACCTTAACGCCCACTAACACTCTAAAAGTGGCCTTTGGGTTTATTATCTTGGGCTCTGTCTACTCCGCAAAGGATAAAGATGTGTATGTATGTTTGAGTATGTGATTGATATAAATAAATAATTATACATATAGGGACAAATCACACAAATTGAGCCACAGTAAGTTGTGAACTTGTGTCGTAGGATACTAACCCAACAATGCTATATTTTATAATATTTATCTACACTCTATACTAGTATATAAATCTGAAGAGTTTGTTTGTTTGGTTAAACGCGTTAATCTTGGAAACTACTAAACCGATTTCAAATATTCCTTCACCATTGGATAGGTGCGTTATCACTAAGTGCCATAGGCTATGTATGTACCACGGGTAAAATCGGGGCGGACTGCTAGTAAATAATAATCAAAGACCAATGCCAATATGGAAATGATAGTTTTCCATTATGACCTGACGGGGGATCGAACCCAGGACCACTCGTGTCGAAGGCTGACTGTTTACCGAGGTTGGCGTAATTATTTCGGTGTATTTTTGGTTTATAATTAGTGAATATTTGTATGATTTTTCTTCATAATAGATTAATATCCTTGGTAACACTTAAAAATGATGTTAAGGAATAGAAATAGCTCTTTATTGTTTTTAACTTGAAACGTTTTTGTTGGAACACTTTTAGTGTTGAAACACGCAAACAAGCAATTAAGAAATTGTCAAAATGATAAGACATAACACCGATATTTTAAAAAGCACTCTTTTTTATCATTTAACAAAAAGCGCTCTGTTGCTCCTAAATAAAATACTAAGTACTAGAGTACTTTATCACTACGAGCTATGTATTCGTCGTGTGGATACCCAATTCAATATTCAGTTATTATTTCCGATTTTTCTAACTCTATTTAGAAGTAGGTATCTCTGAATAGAGTTATATATTAACAGAAAAAACGGAATGGTCCAAATAACTGAAATTACTGCTGGTAGAGTGATGTCGTTACCATGATAGCCAAGCGAAAAATTTTAATGGTAAAGTCAACGATATCAAGAATTTTGATGTTCCAGGAAAGATAAAAGGAAACGGGGATCTGAAAGGTAGAGACGTATCTTTATCAAAAAAAAAGCTTCCCTACTACTTTAAAATTTTTATTTTGAAATAAAAAAATATCTTCAACCGGATTTACAAAGCCAAAACCATTTTATTAGGTCCTCCAAACATTTTCGCTGCTGAAATCAATTTCCGAACTGGAACCAAAACTGTTGGGACTGTCACGAGCAAGCTAGCTCTCGCTTGTTTTTGCGATATTAGCTTATTAGGAAAGTTGTGCCACCGCCGGCCCAAACGGCAAACTTCGCCTTTTCGTACACGAAGCAATAATTCTGTAGAAATGGGGTATGGGGCATAGATTTATTTATAAACTAACAGTTTGCCCCGGTTTCACCCGTGGTACATTTAAATTTTCTCTCCGTATGAACTATCCTCGTACTTCAAAGATTATTCTTAAAAAAAAAGTGAAATCGGTTCAGCTGCTCTCGAGATTTGCGCTTAGCTTAGTATTTTTTTTCCATTTATAGGTACTAATAAAGAGTAAACCTAACCTAACCTAACGTTATGTTAAGATATTTAAAAAAAAAGAGAAAACTTCGTATCCAATATTTTTCAATCTATCTGACAGACATAAGAAACATTTTTATTCATCTTCCTTATTAACATTCCAAAAAGTCTATAGTCTAGGCATCCAAACTCCGATTTTACGATGCGACAAGTTTGAAAAGTATTTTGTAGGTATGTTGTCGGCAGTTAGCAAAGTTACGCCACAAAATACACCCGCGGACCATTTGGCAACTACTGTTGCAGCCCGGCCAAGAGCATGTTGGTAATACGTAACAACTTTTGAAGGACGGCCATTTTACCTATTCCATATTAAACGTGTATTAAATGTATATGCTATATACTTACATTGCCGTATGGTTCCTGGCGGAGTTGAATAGGACCACTCCAAGTTTTGAGGGTAGCGTAGAAAATTACTTAGGAAACACTCGCTAAATAAAGCTTAGAGACTTCTCCAATTTGTCAACCAGCGTGGACGGTGTAGGCCAAATCTTCTGGCTGCTCTGGCTAACATATGGCTCTGGTAGTACAGAGAAAGTCGTGCCCCTGCAGTGGAGACTAAAAAAGACCTGATGATGATGTGATGAAGTTCAGCGTCATTGTGTCTGAGAGAAATTCTAAAAAATATATGCAATACTTGGTAGTTAGAAAAAAATCTTCCCTTTAAATAAGCGTTCTTATTTAAAGGACAGATCTTTAGTAAGTTAGATTTTCAGTATAAAAGTACTATCATTTATGTGGTAAAATAAAATATTCATTTATTGCGCTATCATACACAAACATGTTTTCGAATAGGTCACGTGTCTGTCTTACGAATTTTCAATCTCACGAATCTGTCGGTCACGTGACCTGTCGCGAGTTAATTTTTTTCCCATCACAAAAAGTGCACAGCGCCGCTAAAGAAATTTTCACTTCAAAAATACATTTTCATACAAAATTGTTTGGCTGGCCCGGCAACTTGATGGTTTGAGGAACAGGGGTGTTTTAGGGTAAACACCTTCTATAGGTAACTATAAATATAACCGATTATCACGCAAAATGTTGAAAATACGTGCAACCTTTAACCCGCTAAAGAAATTCCATTAAAAACTTAAATCAAAAACGCCCCGATCGTTTTCCACTATTCTATTTATTTACGAAAAATGGGAAAACTTTCGTGTTATATTGTGAATGTTTTCTAAAAATATTTTATGAAGCGCCCGCATTCGATATCGTTAGGGTTGCCATCCCGGGAACTTAAAAATACATACATACTATCACGTCTTTTTCCCTATGCGGGGTAAACAGAGCCCAGGTCTGTTAACCTTAAGGCCACGTTTAGCATGTTGGTGGGCTTGTAAGTAAGAACGGAATCAAAATAGTGATGGGTTGCTAGCCGCATCGCCTATCGATATGATTCCTGACGCTCATTCCCTCGATCGGCTTTTACGATCTGCGCGGGAAGACAAGCAGCTGGTACATACTACGTGTTTTCTTTTCTCCCAGACCAGACTTAAGACTAAGTAAAACAAATTATACTCGATGAAATATATGACTTTACCTTTTAAGATGAGGTTCAGCCGGACAATATGAACAATGTTTCCTATAAATGTATATTTCCATAAAAAAATATTTAGTCACCTCGTTAAATTGTATGGGAAAATATTTTTTTTAAGTTCCCATCATTGATCCTGTAGGAAAAGTTGTTGCTTCCTTTAATAAGAATGATAATAATGGTCTGTTTTGGTACACTTAAGCCTTGGTCGGATGAAAATATGTTGGATGAAGAGATTCAAAAAAGATTCTAAACGTTTATTCAGAAAATAGACCCTAGCAGGCACTTTTTCTCACGTCAAATCACATTTAAAATTATGAAGTACTAGCTGTTACCCGCGGCTTCGCCTGAATAATATATAGCCTATGTCCTTCTCGTTACCCTAACCTATGTGTATGCAAAGTTTCATGAGGATCGGTTCAGTAGATACGGCGTGAAAGCGTAACAAACAAACAAACTTACTTTCGCATTTAAAATATTATATTAGTTAGTACCCTAACCTATTTGTATGCAAAGTTTCATGATGATCGGTTCAGTAGATACGGCGTGAAAGCGTTACAAACAAACAAACTCACTTTCGCATTTATAATATTAGTTAGGATTAGGATTATGCATTTACTAATTATTGTTCAAAAGCTACAGACTACTAGCGTTTCGGAACCGAGCACTGCAGAGAAGAAACGTAGAAAGAAATACTTTCAGTCGGTCACTAGAACAATGGCACTTGGGCAGCCCTAGGTATCCGCAATATCAATGCACTAAAACTAGCTAAGTTCATTGTTTTGCCTGCTCTATCTCTCTCTCAAACAAACGGAAAAATATAAAACATTCGTGTGAAAACAGCTTGCGGGGCATTTTTTGGTTTGATTGTTTATTTACCAGCCAACCTATGAATAAAAAATACATCATAACTAATTTCCCAACTGATCCGTCGAGGAGGGTAATGTTATTTGCGCGTATATATTATTTTAAGACTGTTGAAGCCCTCTGCCCCACCTAGGGGCCTTAGGATCATAAGTCAAGTAAGTCATTATTTTCCGTGCTACCGTTCAAATATTCTTGCTTCGGAAACAATTCAGTAAGCACATTTTATGATTAAATAAGTGTTTCTGAAGTATAAATCCCGTCAAACATATCTTCTCAATGTCTATGTGAAAATATTCTCAGAAGCACCAATTTGCTTCATTTTCTCAGCTTAGAGGATATTTAAAACAATATTTTTTATTCCGAAACTTTATAAAATATAAATCTTACATTTTTACTTTTATTTGCCTTCAACCAAAATACGCTATCCTAACTATCCTAATCCTAATCCTATCCTATCCTAATCCTAACTAATATTATAAATGCGAAAGTGAGTTTGTTTGTTTGTTACGCTTTCCCACCGAATCTACTGAACCGATCATCATGAAATTTTGCATACACATAGGTTAGGGTACTGAGAAGGAAATAGGCTATTTACCACGCGGGCAAAGCCGCGGGTAACCGCTAGTAATTTATAAACTTTTTACGAGATTCAAATTGACATTTCTAAATTTGTTGAACTTTTTAACATAAGCGAGATTACTAATAATCGCTGATTAATAAAACCATACCAATAAATGTTTTTTTTTTCATAATATTTGGGTGGCAACTATCAGATACATCTCTGCTGAAATGTTTCACTTGTGATTTAATTCCGGGCCCGCCTCGGATGCCCACAGATAATAGTTCAGTCGACGTAGAATTCACAAACAAACGCTCGCCGAGATTGACCATAAACTATTTACGAACTACGTCACAAGTTTGCAAAGGTAGATAAGAACTGCCCAAGTCTGTTTAGTGTCATAATATATCATTCGCAAAAGGTCTCATTCGCGAAATGTCATGCGTTTGTCTTACTGAGAGCTGTGAGCGGTGAAGTGTACGAACTATTTACTAACTACGAGTGAGTATATTAGAAGTTTGTAGAGGTAAATAAGAAGCGAATCAAGACTTATATTTGCAAACTGTCTATTCGCGAAAGGAATGATAGACAAAACATCTTGCTCTTAGCTTACTGAGAGCTGTGTGCGAAGAATAACTATTTGCGAACAATGTTTAAAGTTGTTAGAGGTAGATAAGAAGCTCTCAAAGTTTTAAGTCTTATTATATATTATCCACAAAAGTTTCGAAACTCGAAATTTATGAAGCGCAAAATGTCATGCGCATATCATAGGAGCGGTGATGTAAAACATTATACTACATATTTTTGAGTCCTTTCTACCTTGCGGAACTAAAATATCATAACATGCTATGTCAGAAATACATATACATTTCGCCTAATAATTCAAAAGATTTATCAGTAACAAGTTTCGTGATGAGGTATCTTGATTGATTCGAGATGAGGATAATCAACTTAACAGTACAAGCTACTCGTAGGTAATTACACGGATGACTTATGTACATTTTGCGCATGGGACATTTATTCGCTGGACGTTTTGCGAACGGACATTTTACGCCGCCATGTTCGTAAACAAAGTAATTGGTACCGCTAAGTTAAGGAACTTGAAAAACTTGTTAAAACTCTATCTATTAGTTGGAGTCGTTCGGATAAGTAACGCCCATATTGCGTGTGTGCTGACTTGAATTGAGGTTGAAAAATACGCCTATTGTAATGTTTTTCGTGCGGCTGGAAACCACAGAAAGTTTTTGAAGTGAAAGCTACTTTAATCGCCCTTAAGGCGCAACACACTTGCTTTTTTTCTCAACGCCCATAAAGGAGAGTATGTACATAATTATGTGATTATTATTCCACCATAACTAACATATGTCTCATTGATTTTGTCGTCATTGCTCGTGATTATTTTAAAAAAAATGTTTCTTGTCAGTTAAAGTTGACAAGGTTCTACTCCCGGGTCCGGTATGGCAGATTTTAAAAACCTTTAACGCTTGTAATAAATAATATATTCTTAAAAATCGATACTTGTGGTTGCAACTCCTAAAAACAAATAAAATCTGCTTACTGAGCCATCTTGATGCGACACCTATATGATGGTACCATCCATAAATAAAGTGAGGTGTTTAGGAGAGGGAGGGGGCCGAGCCGAAGTCACCCGGGCTTGAGGCTGGGGAGAGGGGTCCCGGTAAATATCGGGTAATTTCTTTTTTTTAATTTTTCTATCTTTATCGCGGTCACGTCAAGCCCGGTAGCCACACAGTACCGTGTGGTCTACCTTGATCTGTATACCTACATAAAAATTAGGTAAAAAAAAATATATTTATTAATTACTAGCTGTTACCCGCGGCTTCGCCCGCCTATGTCCTTCTCAGTACCCTAAGCTATGTGTATGCAAAATTTCATGATGATCAGTCCAGTAGATGCGGCGTGAAAGCGTAACAAACAAACAAACTCACTTTCGCATTTATAATATTAGTTAGGATTAGGATTAGGAAATTACCTAATGCATAAAAAAGATTCCTAAAGAAATTTTGCAGAGTAATATCGCTTAAGTAAACATTTTACGACATCTCACCATGAGGAGGAGGGGTCGAAAATTACCAAAATCGCCTCACGTAATTAATGGAATGTATAACCCCTATTAATCTATAACTACCAACGTCACAGCGACATAAAGTAATAGATCTCGAAACAAATTTAATTTATTTAAAAGAATTCAAAACAACGCGACGGACATAACGAATACGAATTCACGGAAATAAAAGCTTTTTTAAAATAGCAGCCGTTTTTGCTAAACAACGTTGTTACAGACGGCTTAATAAAACAACTGTCTCTTATAATTACTCTCTGCTCTGCGCTGAAGCAAATGCAGTGTTACAACGAAATAATGTGTTGACTGCAGGCCGCTTCTCTGTTTAAGTAATTACAAATGGTTGACTACATTACTTTCGAAGGTAGTTGTTTAATTTCTAGTGTTCCGTAGTAAACAACGTACTTTTATAATTTCGCCATGTCTGACTATTTCTGCGTAGTTTAGCTCAGAGACTTTTATTTTAGTACTAAAAAGATGTGATTTGTTATGGGTATAAAATATTAATCACACTGACAAAGTAGTGACACCGTGAGTGTCACCTACACGAAATGATGATGATGATAGTAGTAAAATACGGTCCCATACATTTAAAGTATATTTAAGGGCATTAAGGCCGCACACTAGGCACAGTAGCGACGCCAATCATTTTATTCCTAATACTTTACAAATAGAAAGAAATTCAAGAATGTAAATCATGTAAGTCTTAGTAAATAACCTGAAGTATTTTTGGAATCATGTTTAATATTATGAAAATCAGTCATTCTCACTGATTCTGATTCTCACTGATTGGCGTCGCTACTGTTCCTAGTGTGCCCCCTTAAGGGGGTTATTTTTATCTCGTCAATTCTTTGCTCTGTTGTTGTTCTTTGAATAGGTGTTTCAAAGTCTATGATCACCAATTTCGATTCAGGAATCCGTCTTTGTCAGGTTTTTAAAATCGAACGATTGATGATAATTTGAACGTGGCTCTATCCAAAGCCCATGAACAGCGGAGTTTTAGGTGACAACTAAATCAAAATAGTAATGGGTTTACTTACAAGCTGCACCTATAAAATTTTCGCTCATTCTCTTGATATTATTTTTTTTAATAATCTGATCAAGGAAAACGCACTGGTATATTCTAAGTTTATTGTTGATTCTCCAACCTGCACGAGAGACAAGATACAGCCAATGCATCACAAAAAAAAAAAGAAATAATGTCACTACTTCATCTCTAGATTTCGCCACAATCTTGAAATTGTATTTGACGCGGTGCGCTCCGTTTTTTTTTTATTTGGCTGCAGAGTTATCTCCTAAATTAGATTGCTTCTCGACACTCGCGTTTGTCGCTCGCTGTTTGTGCCACTGCGATAATTAATTACGAGATAATGCAGTTCCACATACATTTTGCTGCTTTCCTTCCCGTGCAGATCGTAAAAACGGATCAAAAGAATGGGAGAAAATCTAGGCTTTACGTCACGTCAAAGTTACTTCTATTATATTGGGTGTAAGTTACCCTCGTTCTTGATAGGGGCGACTGAGCCAATGAACAAATATTCCTATGGGACCAGTTTCTAAATTCCATAAAAAATCCGTCGTATTATAAAACAAGGACTTTTAGTACCTGGTTTAAACCCTTATGATAGATAAGATAATACAAAATAAATCAACATTCATTACTTTCACATTTGATAAGTTTAGTGTCACCATCAATTTGTTTGTATAATGGTTTGATCCACGTACTAAACGTTAGTCTTGTTTTAGATTGAAGTTACAACTTTGAGGTCCTATATGACATGTTGGGCATATCTATGGGTTGAGTCGCCCCTAAACGCAGTTCAATGGATTTCCAAAACTATCTATCGGAAATGAACTGTGAGTAGAAAACAAACAGTTGTGAAAGTCGGGCGCGTCCGGCGTGCGGACGTTTCCGGCCACCGGACAGCCGCCGATACTCCTCTGGAACGCCGGATGTCCGACGTGTGTCCGTGTCGGAGATAGGGTTTCATCTGCATTAGATTACAGAATATATTATATGCTGGATGGAAGATAATGTACTCAGGCGTTTAGGTGTATCTGGGACAAATTTTAAATTATAATATAACGTTGAAACACATAACCCCTCTTTTCAACATAATCCATACTAATATTATAAACTCTGTCTGTCTTTGTCTCGCTTTCAACTCCAAAGCTTCGGAATCGATTTACACGAAATGCTATTCTCTAGACTATATGTGTACCAAATTTCATTAAAAAGGAGCTTATGTCCTTTTTCGGGCTGGCGTGTTAACCACTGCGCAACGTAGGTCGTCGATTGATATAAGAAAGATAAACATACATTTTTTTTATAATCGTTCAGTTGTTCTAAATATTACTTTTAGAAACAAACAACGATCAAACCTATTTGCAATATTAAGATTTAGATAGATTCGTTACCGTAAGCCTTTATTTTTGTCGGACTATATGAGCCAAATCATTCCGCTAAAGCGTCGCGAAAACACAAAGCTTTGAAGGCAAATTTGTTTGTCTATTTTCGGGTTCGGAGTACATCGCAATCTCCCGTTTTTGGACTGCCAAACCTTGTTGAATTCCCAGAGTATTTCACGTTTATTTTTTTGAGTAGTTATCTGCTTATAGACAGAATACATAAGTAAATTTAACGAAGCAGTTGGACAACTTATTTTGCAGTTAGAAACATCCACATCTCGAAATATTTCTAACAAATTCGTAATCAATTGGAGGGTTGGCAACCTGAGATACAGGAACTATCCTAGTTCAGGCGTCAACCCACCATACTCTCTATTTGTAACAATTTCTTTTATATACTTTGTTATCTTGACTTATGGTGAAAATAAACGTTATTATTATAATTTTAACAGCAATTTTGATAAAATTCTTGCATTTGTTTACTTTAGTCATACGTAATCGTTACTTACTATTTACTCACAATAGCATTACTAGTTTACTGGTAATTTGCTTAAGCAAAAGAAAAACTGAAGCCCTTAGAATTTTTCTAAGTAAAGTTTTTATCATTTCTAAGCATTGGTGTCTTTTTAGCAATATTATCTCTCTGGAAAGCTCAATTTTTATTTCTGATAACATTGCATTTCTGCAATGCAATCTCTAATGTGGCTCGACTCCGAGATCAAGTTGATTTTCTCGTGATAAAAGGAAATATGAAGATGATATTTTTATCGCTATTTTATTACTTCTTGCGGGTCTGAGAAAAAGAAAAACTACGTTTCAGTTACTTTTTTTTTTTAATATATACGGACAAATCACACAGATTGAGCTAGCCCCAAAGTAAGTTCTTATTTAAGACTTGTGTTATGAAATACTAACTCAACGATACTATATTTTATAACAAATACATATATAGATAAACATCCAAGACCCAGGTCAATCTGAAAAAGATCATTTTTCATCTTGACCTGACCGGGGATCGAACCCGGGACCATCCGTGGAACAGACCGGCGTGTTGACCGCTGCGCCACGGAGTTCGCTTTTGACTTAAAGCTATCGTAAAAATGGATTAAAGGACTTGACAAGCATTTTATACTACTACTAATTTGCTGACCTGCACTCATATAGGTCTAGTCAACTGCCTATTCGGTGGTTTCCGGATGGTTCCGGGTTCGATCTCCGGTTAGGTCAAGATGGAAAATGATCTTTTTCAGATTGACCTGGGTCTTTGATTTCTATCTATATAAGTATCCATTATAAAATTTAGTATCGTTGAGTTAGTATCCCATAACACAAGTCTCGAACTTACTTTTGGGCTAGGTCAACCTGTGTGATTTGTCAAAAAAAATTTACAAGTATGGCATCGGGTACGCGCTCCCGGCCTCCCTAGCTGCTATTTTCTCATATCCTCATCCATCGCAGCAAGTAGCATCCCAAATACCTTAATCCCGTTCCCTGGTCGAACATACATCGTCGTCGAGCGTCAGAACCAAAAAAAGCTAAAGAAACTGCGCTTACCAACCCGCCTGTCAAGCATGGTGAGCATGGCAAAACCCCACCACGATGGAAATCTTTAGGGAAGGCCTATATCCAGCACTAACAATATAAAAATGTCCAGCAGTGGACTTCTTAAGGCTGGAATGACGATGTAACTATTTTAATTAATATTTTCACATGCATTCGTATCGTTAATAGTCACCTTTTTCATTACAAACTTACTGTTTTTGTTAATTTCTCTTCTTTTGATCTCTAATATAACTGAAATTAGAGCTAAAGAAGTCTCATTTAATCAACGTAACTCACACAATATAGCAGCAGAAATAAAAACAAACTATCCAAATCCACAAAGTTTGAAAGTAACGTAGCGCACCGGACAGTCGGTATTAGAAGTCGTAACGGGCAGTCCGCCTCGTCCCGCAAATCTAATTTAGCCCATTGTGGCGAAAACAAAGAATAAAAGCAATTTTCATCGGACGCCAACTGTAATTCATTTGTCCGTTAGCTTTGTGCAAAAATAACCGACATCGGCTTTGGCATTCCGGCTCAAACGCATCGACCATGAGATTTTAAATGTTATGTAATTCGAATTTCGAATTTGGTAACCGCGCGTTGTTCCATTTTATGTTTGATTGCGTTTTGTTTTTACTCGTATCGGCTTCCTACAAATCGAAATGGTTTCTAGGGTTCCGTACCCAAAGGGTGAAAACGGGACCTTATTACTGAGACTTCGATGTCCATCCATCTATCTGTCTGTCACCAGGCTATGTCTCATGAACTTTGATAGCTAGATGCTTGAAATTTTCACAGAAAATGTATTACTGTTACGGCTATAACAACTAGTACTCCAAACATAATAAAATAAATATTTAAGCAAACAACATTTTTTTTGTCATTTTTGCATGATAGTCTGTTGTAAGATGGTGTAATGGAGGAACATTAGAAGAAGGAAGGAATCTTCTTCTTTTATTTGCAAGATATATAGAGTTCTATCTATTAAATAATTTAAGATTAGGAAATATCTTTAAAAGACTTTCGACTGTTATGTCTCTCGCAAGATCCTTTACTCGAAGAATACGAACGGTAATCGAAATCGCGACCGGATACGGTTTATTACCGGACCGATCGCGGGCAACACGTATATTACGGTACCTAACTACCGTAGTAACGTTACCGGACGAAATAAGAAGGGTAACAATGTAGGTTATGGCTGCCGGGAGATTGTTGCTTTGCGTTATTTATTAAATAATAGGCATCGCAATACATACTTATAAAAATAAATTGTTATTTACCTAGAGAGATTTTCCTTCCTTCCTAAATTGGTACTTTACTATATCTTATGTTAAGTTCACACTTCACCGCCTACTACTTATTTGTTTTTCTTCTCAAGGTTGTCTGGGCTCTTAACATTAAGTCCACCTACTGCAGCTCAATGGGATCAATAAGTTTTTAAATAAATAAATAGTGAGGTACAAACAGATCGTAGTCCTAGAAAAATAATACAAAGTTTCAAATAAGAATAAACGTTTGAAGTATTCATTATAGTTATGCTGATCATAAAGACTTTTCTAATGGTAGGAACAGTCAGAACTAAAAACACTTGGGAGAAATAACGAAAATACACTGCTGTTTTCATCAGGCCTGAAAGTTATTGCTACGACAACTATGAGTGTAGCAGTTGCTACGAAAATGTAGTAATAGCTACGTGGTTGTAGTACTTGCTACGACCTTTAAGAAATTTTGTAAAATTATTACCTACTATAGCTTTTACCCGCGTGATAAATAGCATTTCATTTCATATGTCCTTTTCAGTACCCTAACCTATGTGTATGCAAAATTTCATGATGATCGGTTTAGAAGACAAGGTGTGAAAGCGTAACAAACAAACAAACTCACTTTCGCATTTATAATATTAGTTAGTAGTCAGTCTGCCTGTATGTACTTACAAGTAGATAAAGCTTACACAAGGTGTGAGTTTCTTATCGAGGTTTATTTACACCTCGATAAAGAACTCTGCCGTCAATATGAACAATTACATTAATTATGAAACTACTGTCCCTAAGTACTTTCGTAATATTTTTCCTCCAAATTGACGTTTCTAAACTAATTTCATTCGAAACTAGGACATTTGGAAATAAGACGAGTTTTTGGTGGGAAGTCAAGGGGTGCAGTTGGGGTTTGCCTTAGACGATTTTGCAAATTGATTTTAGTGGACTTTATAATATGAAATTGGTGTAGTTTGGTGTTATAAATGCTCGTGCTCATGAACAATTTGTGGAATAGTTAAAGTGGACTGTTAAATGGACTCGTATAGATTTGTCACAGAAGCTCCCACGAGGCATCAAAGAACATACGACATCTTTGATGCTACTTGTTAAAATTTTACCGTACAACACCGATACTTAATATCTCAATTTACTGGACATTGGCAGAATCACTGAAATCTCGGTGGAAGCCATATTATAAAACAGAAGAAAGAAATAAGCCATGGAAAAAACCCACGTGGGCTGAATTTTTTTCGTGTATTTTATAAAAGTATACCACGAATATACGATGAAAAGGGTATCCTTAAGGTAGTTTCTTCGTAAAAACTGAATTTGATGTCGATATTGACTGGCCTATAGGTAAGCTTTAAACGCCTATAATTCTTGCTGCAAGTAAGAAACAATGTATTTAGTTTGTTATCGAAGGTAACGAGTGATTGCGTGCGGCGCGATCCGTATTGATTCCAGCGAATGCTTGCCTTAACGATGCCCGCTCGTGTTCTCGTAAACTTTATAACTTAGTTATAGCCCGACTTCGCTCGTATTTTACACAATCCCCTTTATAATCCGTACTGAAGACAACGTGTAAGCAAAATTTCATGATGATTGGTTTAGTTAATAGGGCGTGAAAGCGTAACAAACAAACAATCAATCAAACTCACTTTCGCATTTATAATGTTACTAGCTGTTACCCGCGGCTTCGCCCGTGTGATATATAGCCTATGTACTTCTCAGTAGCCTAACTTATATGTATGCAAAATTTCATGATGATCGGTTCAGTAGATACGGCGTGAAAGCGTAACTGACAAACAAACTTACTTTCGCATTTATAATATTAGTTTAAACTTTATAACTTAGTTACAGCCCGACTTCGCTTGTATTTTACACAATCCCCTTTATAACAAATAGCTTTTGTGCGCGCGTCCGCTCGCGTTAGTGTCGGTCCCTCGGGAACAGTACTTTTCTCCGCGATGAAAGGTAGCCTATGTCCTTCTCCGCACTCCATACAACGTGTATGCAAAATTTCATGATGATTGGTTCAGTAGATAGGGCGTGAAAGCGTAACAAACAAACAATCAAATACTACCCGAGTATTTGCTCACAATATCTATACTTCCGTATCTTACACACCTATTTTACACAATCCCGTTTACCACCTAACCGAGTATTTTCTTCCAATATCTACACTTCCGTACCCTATATACCTGTAAGTACATTGATAGCCTCTGAGCCTAGTGATCAGCGCCAACACACTTGAGGTAGGTTCGTTCCCGGTCAGGTCAATATGTTAAATCTGGGGGCACGGCAGTGCCCCCGCCAAGTCGAGCAAAAAAGCGGCACGGCCGTACCATTCTTTTCTCGAAGCACTTCAGGCCATTTTCGACTCCCTATAACTTCGTTGTGGATAAAACTACAAGCCTGAATTTTCTAAAATCAAGCAAGCATTGTATAAACTCAGTATATTTTAAATTTCATTCAATTTGAACCATTAGTTTAAGAATAATAACTAGTCAAAGTTCTTAATTTTGTCACTCACTGACTGACCGATCATCAAAATTCTAAGGCACTTCTAGCAGGTGTAGAAGCTTCAAATTTGAAATACAATTAATTTTTAGTGTAGAAATAAAGGGAAAACTAAAAAAGTTTGCACTGACTGCATAAATAACTTTGTAATCTTATATAAATATATCGGATTACAAAGTTACATTTGCAGTGAATAAATTGTGTGGATAAAACTAGACGCAGGAATCTTCAAGAAATCAAGCAAGCATTGTATAAACTCAGTAAATTTTAAATTTCATTCAATTTGAATAACTAGTTTAAGAATAATAACTAGTCAAAGTTCTTAATTTTGTCGCTTACCGACCGACCCGTTATCAAAACTCTAAGGCACTTCTAGCAGGTGTGGAAACTTCAAATTTAGAATATAACTAGTTTCTAGTATAGAAATAAAGGAAAAACTTAAATATTTTGCAATTTCAGTTTAGTTTTCCAGATACACTGACTGCATAAATAACTTTGTAATCTCATATGAATATATAGGATTACAAAGTTACATTTGCAGTGAATAAATTGTGTAGATAAAACTAGACGCGGGAATTTTTTAAAAATCAAGCAAGGATTGTATAAACTCAGTATATTTTAAATTGCATTCAATTTGAACCACTAGTTTAAGAATAATAACTAGTCGTTTGTCACTCACCGTCCGACCGATTATCAAAACTCTAAGGCACTTCTAGCAGGTGCAGAAGCTTCAAATTTAGAATACAAATAGTTTCTATTGTAGAAATAAAGGAAAAACTAAAATATTTTGCAAGTTCGGTCCAGTTTTCTAGATACACCAACTGCATAAATAACTTTGTAATCTCATATAAATATATAGGATTACAAAGTTACATTTGCAGTGAATGAATTAGTGTACCTTTATAATGGAATAAAAATAAATAAAAGGTGTAGGTGTAAGTATCTAGATATAAGTAGGTAATAATGTTCAACTAGCAGCCCTCCCCTATTGCGCCCGGTCATATCATCAAAACTATAAGGAACTTCTAGCAGGTGTAGACACTTCAAATGTAGTAAACAATTAGTTTCTAGTGTAGAAATAAAGGAAAAACTAAAATATTTTGCAATTTCAGTCCAGTTTTCTAGATACACCAACTGCATAAATAACTTTGTTATCTCATATAAATATATAGGATTACAAAGTTACATTGCAGTGAATAAATTAATGTGCCTTTATAATAGAATAAAAGGTGTAGGTAGGTACCTAGATAAGTAGCTAATAATGTTCAACTAGCAGCCCACCCTACTCTGCACCCGGCAATGTATTAAACATAAACCTTCCTGTTGAATCACAAAGTTTAAGCTAAGTTTTATAAAGTTGTCACTAGATGGCGGGTGTCGTAAATTAGATTGCGCAATCATAGTTTTTTTTATCGAAATTGAAGTAGGTATCTATCCGAAAAATTGCTTGACGACCACAAACCTTCGATGACTGTAGTCACAGTTCACGCAGCCTCTAGTTTTAAAATATATCTTGGGGATCCAAGTTATATTAATCTAATAATCGTATTCCTACATAAAAAAAAAAAACTCTTGCGTACTGGTACTAGCACTAGTAATCGCAATGAATACGGATAACCTGTATGGGAATGGCCATCCCTGCCCACACAGAGTTGTCCATATACCTGGTGATGGTTCTTGTTTATTTCATTCTCTGTCTCTTTGTATGGAAATATTGAGACTTCTTATGAGATTAGACTGCTATAGTCGTATGTGGTAGCGCATTGGGAGAAGTTAAAACTGTATATTTGTGACGAGCGCGGAGACCCCTTTATTGACGCTGATTTGTACATGACGGCAATGGTAAAACCACCTCGGACTTATGGTTCCACGTCTGAATTTATGGCGGCCGCCGCGTTGTATTCGTGCTTTCGAAGTTTACGAAAAGTTTTTTGAGAGTATCATTCGGTGGTAATTCAATTTAATACTTGGTATTACATGCGATTAAGGGAAAGAACAGCTATTTCAAATTATTACGTTACTAAATGTACCACCAAAAGCGAGAAAAGTCACGTTGCTTGTATGTTTCTGGGTAGGCCTTAAAATTTTATCTAGTAGCGAGTGCGACTCTTTGGAAACCATTGCCACTCTACTTGGTATTCCTTTGTACGGTACAGATCGTACCACAACAATTCGATGGCTGGAAGTCAACATCTTCCGTAATTGGCCCGTTAAATCTAGATCAGATATGATTTTGCTAGGACGTGGCTCCACAGATATTTATTGAGAGTCTTGGATTGATGATCACTATCCTAAATGACCTACACAGTTGGAGATTACTAACTTGTACAGTTTTGCTCAAAACTACGATAATATTTTTTAAGCTTACGTAGTACTTTCAAGAGTAAAAAGTTTGGGCGACTTACATCTAATTAATATCGAAAGTATCAAAACGCAGGAATCATCAATTTGTGAATACAATAAACTAAGAAGAATTTACCCTCCAGACTTGTCAAAAATAAAATCGTAAACTCAAAGCCTCCGAGAAAAACCCATAGAGACAGGGAGTGGGTTTTGAGAAAAACTGTAGCTGAAGCTCAAGAAGTAGTACCGGAAAAGAAAAAGAAGAAAACTACCTATTAAAATTAGAAAAGGTCATAAGACAGGGAGTGAGTTTTAAGAATATCCGTTGTTGGTATTCAATAAGTAGAAGGTACAGACAACGAAAAAGTAAGACTATCTACAAAAAGAAATGAGATGCCATCAAAAACAATACTTGTCAAAAACCCAAGTCTCGCTACTCTGTTCTTCTACCGTAAAAAGTTGTGAGATCCATGTAATAATACCAAGTCGGTAAATTTATTAAGTCCCTACTAAAGTGACCTTTTGTCTTAAGTTATTACGTAATTAGCTAACCTAACAGTATCTTATTGTGACCATATTAAAATTAAAAATCTTTTATGTTTAAATAAATAGATTGACTTGGCAATCGTAATAAACAGTCTCATTTAATAAAATATGTATTACTTGTGAGATACATTATGTTTTCATGCGATTGCCAAGTCAATCTATTTATTTAAACATAAAAGATTTTTAATTTTTATATGGTCACAATAAGATACTGTTAGGTTAGCTAATTACGTAATAACTTAAGACAAAAGGTCACTTTAGTAGGGACTTAATAAATTTACCGACTTGGTATTACTACATGGATCTCACAACTTTTTACGGTAGAAGAACAGAGTAGCGAGACTTGGGTTTTTGACAAGTATTGTTTTTGATGGCATGATCTTTTTCAGTTTGACTTGGGCCTTGGATTTTGGGGAAATGGTAAAATTTTGCCTTCTTTCGTGAATAAAATCAAAAGTATCGATTTTTTCCTAACAAAAAAAAATATTTTTGAGATCCTCATAACAAGCCCTTTCATTTGACACGGTAAGGTTTGCAAAACTTTTTTTAACATTTTCTAATTGGTCCCCCTAAACTGACCCTTATTTTAAAAAAATATATATTTACTTTGCACATCCGTGTTTGGGTCATAGGTTTACACCATCTTACCAAATTTCATTTAATTTGGTTCAGTAGATTCGGAGAAAATCGACTGTGACAAACGGACGGCCGGACAGACAGACGCACGAGTGATCCTATAAGGGTCCCGTTTTTCATTATTTGTACGGAACCCTAAAAAGTAATATACTTTTATTAAATTAAGAAATAAGGTATGCGAAACATGACATGCGGGCATGGTTTCAAACCAGCGTCTCTGTACGGCTAATGCCTTTCCAATTAGGCCACCGCGCTTTGATCATACACGTGGAATTTCTCCGCCATATCCCATTCCGCTTATACGCATTATGGCTTGCTTCACCGAATATAACTACCACACCATTACAAGTGTGGTATTTGATTTCACTCATTTTGAAATGAAGTTGAAAATAAATTAATAAGTCGCGATTTAATATTTTTATATGTGTTTTTATGCATTTATAATTATATTCTGATATACTCTTTTTGAATTAAGAAAGCGAGCATGTTTCGGACTAGCGTCAGTCTTTGGTTAAAAGATATTTTAAATGCAATTCAATGTCTAATATTTTTCGCAATGAAATGAACTGAATATTAAATTCAGACAATAAACTAAGTGCACGATCAATGGATCAATCCAAAATGAGTTGATCTTGGACACCGTGCCTACAACCTTTTTGAGAGCCGAATCGGTTTCAACGCAAACGTACAACAAACGATGACTTTTGATAAAATGATACTGAAAACAAGCTCATACAATATACAAAATATATATCCTAATAAGTGATACACCCCCAGTGTGTTCATAAGATGGAGAATATTACTTTTGAGAGAACTACACAACCAACCCATATCTTCTAATCAAATCTCTACCATCACATCGCACGCAGTACAAACCCCTATTCAATCTTCGAAATGAATTAACTTCCCGCCGTTACATTTGACAAACAGTCACATAACTCGAGCGGGCTTGTTAAAATGAAATAAGTTTTGACTCGAGTCCTGAGATATTTTGCCATCACAACCTGTCACATAAAGTCTAATTTCCGTAAGTTTCGCCATGTTACAAATTAAATACAGTACACATGATGAGTCACTACATACAAGTACAACAAAAAAGTACCATTATATGTTTCAAAAGCTGCCACGTACGACCGAACTGTGGAATCAACTTCCTGCGGCGGTATTCCCGAATCGACTTTGACTTTCAAAAAAACGAGTAAATTGTTTCCTGAAAATTCGGCAACGCTCGGCAATCGCGGCAATCATAAAAAAGCAATGCATTATGTGGTAGTATTGTTTTGATAGTTTATAAAGGTTTAATTAAAAAGAAAAAATCATGGTAACATAGAGAAATCTTCACGTTCTGTAAGTTCATGTGCCATGGAAGTAGTTTTTAGATAATATATCGTTATAATTGCTATTAGATTAATTCGTGGGGGCGTTATCTAACTGATGGTTTAGTAACGAAACTGTTAGTATCAGATATTTTGATTACTGTTGCTTTTTTGACTGCAGATAATAATTATTAATACAGTAAAGTGTTTATTTTTAACCGTTTTGTAAACATGTTAAACATGTTTTGTAAACATGTTTACCTAAAACATATAACGAACAAAATTATAAATACAACTGTATTTATGATAACAATTTCTTTCAACATTTCTGTACATTCAATATTTTATTTCCATATCATTGGGTCAGAGGGAGTTCTGAACAATTGCATTAAATAAGCGCCACCTGGCGGGACTTCTCGTAAGTTATGACGAGCAGCATCCCTGTTCTTGAACGTAAGTGTAATATGTGAGGAAGGTTTTTGGGGTTGTCAAGTCAGCTGAAATCGAGATTCACTGTTACGCCTAAAAGTAAAGGAGATAAGAGGGAAATAGGTGTTTTTCTTCCCTTATAGCCACTGCTTTTTGTGTGAAATTTATTATGCAATAATAAAATATCGTGGATTTCACGAAGACAAATAGTTATATGTGTTTTAATACATAATCAGTCGTCGTACGAATTTCTGTATTAATTCTTCACTTTAAAGAATGATAGTTTAACGTGATTTTTTTTCTCATGTATACGTACGTATACTATGGAATCGGGCACAGGTATCGGATCGGAGAATGACATAGGCTATGCTAATCACATAATAATTTACAATACACGGTATAATTTACAATGTCTAAGTGTATACATATTTTCGTGATAGACAACAGTATAGTGGTCACGAAAATAACTTCTTGAGCGTTCCAAAAATAGTTAATTAATATGCAATATGTTAATAAAACCTATAATCCTAGAAGACTCGGTAGACCGAGAACGCGATGGCGTGATGAGCTACATAAATTTAACAAAGAGTGGAAGGAGATAACGCAAGATCGGACTGAATGGAAGAAGTGAAGGGAGGCCTTTGCCTAGCAGTGGGACACATGATGACTCGAAAAATTAATAATAATGAATACCCTTGTCCAATCCTTAAAAGGGCAACTCAGCCCATCAATATGAAAATCTTTCCCTTTGGGAGTAAAGCTAAAAAAACGAAAAAAGTTGTTTAAGTTGACGGGTTTTCATTAAAATATTGTATACTAGCTGTTACCCGCGGCTTCGCCCGCGTAAAATATAGCCTATGTCCTTCTCGGTACCCTCACCTATGTGTATGCCAAATTTCATGATGATCGGTTCAGTAGATAGGGCGTGAAAGCGTAACAAACCAACAAACAAACTATCGCATTTATAATATTAGTTAGGATGTGACCCTTCAACGATACACTTTCTTTAATAAATTCAACAGTAGATCAATTGAATTTTGTAAGGCAAACTCACCTAGTACCTAGTCACATGTCCAATAAATGCCCCTTCTTCATCATCATCATCAGGTCTTTTTGTAGTCTCCAGTGCAGGAGCACGACCCTTCTTAACGGAGATGTAATACATAAACGAGTATATTACTCGTTTAATAAATAACTTCATTCCAGTAAAATAAACTTAATAATACGACAAAGCTAATACAAGTAAAAGGTTTCTGAGCAAAATTACTCGGGTCAATTTTTGTTGTAATAGCAAACTGTGCCAAGATTTCCCCCGAGAAGCCTTAGTTTGAAGCCTATTGTTCTTATACTACTAGATTTCTTTTATTTTATTGCCTTTAGTTTGATATTACACTAGTAGCCCCTTACTTTGTCCGCGTAAATACTTCCATGACATCCGCAGATAAATTAGCTTTCTATTGGTGAAAGAATTTTGAAAATCGGTTTAATAGTTTCGGAGCCTATTCAACAGACAATCAAAACATGCCTCTTTATAATATTAGTATAAATATAAATGAATACTTAACTTTCTTACTAACAGCAGTGATCACTTACACTCAGGTAACCCGCTTGCTCGTTTGCCGTCCTATGACATAAAAAAAACTACAAATATAATATACTAAACTACAAAAACCGCTCAAAAATAGAATAGTATGCCCATAAACCCATACAAAAAACAAATTCCGTGAATGTTTTTATTTGTTTTTTATCTACTATTACGCTTCAACGGATACAGTCCTGCGACAGACGGACGGACGGGCAAAGGAGGCATAGTAATAGGGTCCCGTTATTACCTTTAAGTAATTACGGGACTAACTGCGTAACCCTCAAAATGAGTTCTTTTCGTTATTTATGTTACATACACCAAATATCCAATTGCGTCGATCTTTACTTCAATGTAATTTTGTGGCTACCAAAAATACATTAGCTTAATAAGGATTTGTTACCAAGGAAGGGATCCGTTCCTTGGTTACAAACCCACATTAGGCGATCCAGGGATAAGTCCATTTATTTGGTACGTAAATCACGTTTTTTTATCTCGAATAAAATTTTTATTTTTTTGTGCCAGTCTCCTGTAAACCGACTTTAAGCAGCAGTTTCTGTGTTTGATGTAAATGGGTCTTGGATTTGATATAAAAAATGGTCAAGTGCGAGTCGGGCCCTATTTAAGGGTTCCGTAGAAGCAAACTTACATTAGCCAAAAACTATACATAAAAATTTGTTTTCCATAGTGTTTGTATGAATGACAAAGTTATTGTTGCGGTTTATGAAAAACTGCTACATTTCAAAAACTACTAATTGTATATCGTTCAAACAAATTTTGTTAAAAGTGTTTTTTGAATTCCCCAGCATAATTTTTTTTTGATATTTTACTTTCTTATCTTAGAAATTAGAGGGGCCCACACATTTACCACTTTGGAAGCGTCTATCTTTTGAAGTATTGACTTTGAGAAAAAATGGTTTTAGAAACCTCAATAAAATTATAAAGACCTATCTATAGACACCCTACAAGTATAAGCTCGAAGAAAAAAAAATAGATTCATTTCCATGTTAGGGGAGCCCCCTTCATTTTTTATTTTTATTATTTTTGTCCAAAAAATCGTAATGCGGTTCACAGAATTCATCTACTTGCCAAGCTTCAACTGTATAGTCTCAATAGTTTCGGAACAAAATGAGTAGTGTAATGAGTTATATAATTGCATAAAAATGGATCTTCATTCTTGAGGCAAGTTAACGCAAGGAAAAAACTAACGACAAATAAAATAAATAAATATATAGGGAAAAATAACACAAATTGAGCTAGCCCCGCAGTAAGTTGTGAAGTCGTGTCGTAGGATACTGACTTAACGTTTTTAATGATACTACTTTTAATTTTTTTTAAAAAATATTGAACACAATTTTGAGTACATTACATAGTTCCTAAAAATCTACTGAAGTTATAAAGGAAATTGACCTTATAGTAAGAATTTTAAAAACATTTTGGTTTTACAAAAGTAAGCTAGTATTGATAAAGTATCACGCCATCCCCATCCGCATTGCGATGCATCACTTGATTGAAGTATAAATAACAGCATTCACCGCGTCCTCCCTTATTGAATCTGCAACTTTGTTTGGTGCCTCGTATCGCCTAACTTCGACAGTAAATCGCAACAGAGAAAGAACCGACTTTTGCGACGAATGTTTATGGGAGCGAGCGAAGTTTCATATTAAAAATATCCGTGTCTTTATACAATCTGGCTGAGAGAGATATATCCACCGCCTATATAAAATCGCTCTATTGTTGCATAACGATATCCTCGTTATTAAAAATAATAAAATATGATTTACAATAAAGGAATTTGAAAAACTCTTTGTGACGTCACTGCTAACCCGCAATCTGCCACGAAAGAAAAGTACCTACTTACCATTATACCAGAATGTCAAGTCAAGTATAGCGTAGGATAAACTAACATAATTTGCCAATTTATTTATTTATTAACTTTTGAGTAACTTCACAGCTAGTAACATGATTTTAAAAAATATATTTTAGTTAATCCTTAAATTTGGAAAAAAGAACATAAATTTTGTTTAATTTGTCAGTTGGTCAATTCCATCACCTACTACACCGTTGTACGGAGGCCGTGTTGCTCGAAGACACCGTTAGATTACATTAACATTTCTCCATCTTTACCGGCTAGGTGGCGATGCAGTACGTTTTTATTCCAATGAAAATAAAAGAGTACACTGTATTTATGGGCTTTTTTTCATGTCGATGACTCGAAGTAATTCATTTCATTCGTTCCAGTATGTGGCAACTCTGGCAACCTAAGACTTAATTTACACTTAATCTTTAATATTGTAAAAGTAACCCTATATACACAAGATACTTTTAATTAAATATGATTTAAGAACAAGTTGAACGAGAATTACGGTTAAAAACCAGCCAAGGTGAGAGATTGAAACTCAGCAGAAAATACACGCGAACAAAGTTCGCCGTGTTGCCGTACATTGCCGTCGCTGCAGCAACTAAACGCAAAGATTGTCTTGCGAGACAAGCCATGTTAACCGTTTTATAATTACCAACTCGCAGCCAAACGCGACGTAGATTTTAATACAAAACAGTGGAGATATTGTTCATTTTAAACATATTTTGCTGGTGCAACGATGTATGCGTGCTATTCCTAAATGAACATTTTTATATTTTTGTCATGTCCGTTGATTAAGACTATAATTATAGTCTTAGTAGACCGACACGATTAAAAGAGAAAATTCATTTGTATATTTGTTTTTTTGTATACTTGACTAGCAATTTTCCCGCGACTTCACCCGCGTATATTATAGAATATGTCACCCGCAGATAAATAAGCTTTCTCCTCATCTCCGAAACTAATACACCGATGTCCAAAATAGAAAAAATTGCTAGTCTTCACTAAAAATAATAAAATTTAGTGGCTGAGCCACCTGTCAAAATGTATGTGCATAATATTGTTTGCAATAACTACATGTGCTTGTGCACACGAAGTTATTCCAAACAATACTATGCACATATATTTTGAACATTTGTCCCGTGCACTGCGCTGCCGGGAACTTATATTTACCCAATTTGAAACTTACATTTTCTTCTTTATATTTAAGTTGAAAGCTTACTTGTTCGTTTTGTTTAACCGTCGTTTATTAAAAATTAGAATTGCAATGACCGTGTATCCATAGATTTTAGCTTAGATTATATAAAGACGATAGCTTTATATATTGACGAGCTACGTGGCGCAGCGGTCAACACGTCAGCCAGCGAAACGGATGGTCCCGGGCTCGATCCCCGGTCAGGTCAAGATAGAAAATGATCTTTTCTAGATTGACCTGGGTCTTGGATGTATATCTATATATGTATTTGTTATAAAATATAGTATCGTTGAGTTAGTATCCCATAACACAAGTCTTACTTAAGAACTTACTTTGGGGCTAGCTCAATCTCTGTGATTTGTCCGTATATATTATTAAAGCCTAGATAGAATCTAGCCTAAAAGTGGAGAAAAAACTAGTGTCCAACCTATAGTCTGTCGCGCACACACACACCTACCAATTTGATGGACTTTGAAGGCATAATGACAGGACGCGTATGATAACACAAAGCTGTCACACACACAAGCATTGAAAAATAGTCAAAAGCTTTTAGCTGCGACACGGATGGTCCCGGGTTCGATCCCCGGTCAGGTCAAGATGGAAAAAGATCTTTTTCATATTGACCTGGTTCTTGGATGTTTATCTATTTAAGTATATATTATAAAATATAGTATCGTTGAGTTAGTATCCTGCGACACAAGTTCACAACTTACTGTGGGGCTAGCTCAATTTGTGTGATATGTCCCTATATATTTATTTATTAATTTGACGGACTTTGAAGGCATAAATTGACAGGACGCGTATGATAACACAAAGCTGTCACACACACAAGCATTGAAAAATAGTCAAAAGCTTTTAGCTGCGACACGGATGGTCCCGGGTTCGATCCCCGGTCAGGTCAAGCTGAAAAACGATCTTTTTCAGATTGACCCGGGTCTTGGATGTTTATCTATATATGTATTTGTTATAAAATATTCTATCGTTGAGTTAGTATTCCATAACACAAGTCTCGAACTTACTTTGGGGCTAGCTCAATCTGTGTGATTTGTCCGTATATATTTATTATTTTATTTATTTATATATTTTTTTACTGGGAAATTGCAAAAATTTACTGGGTAACTAGGTGAATTCAACAATACAAAACGATTACAAACAAAACTTCTTGTACTCTTATAATGAAATGCCATTCGTTTAGTGAAGTCACCAGTTTAAAAATAGAACCCCAGATTTATGTCCTTATTTTTGTCGACTATTATTTACATTAAATAGTCCATTGAAAACATCGACATATAACCTGCGCAGAAAAGTACAAAGAACACGAAAAACCATACTTTCATCAAAATTTTGTTCAAATCTAGGCTCACAGAACATATCGTTTAATATGTTCTTCGTTCCAAACCAATAGTCAGGAAAAAAAGATACGTGGTCCAATCAAAACCACAACACAATATCGTACGCAGCCATTCTTCGAAAAGATTCGAAACCAATAGCCGCGTTTATTAAAGTCTACAATACAAATCTCTAAATGAAAACGATGGACAGAACCAAACAGCTCTCATTCGCTATCCAAGTATAGATGAATATGAACACAGAGGCTAAGCTTTATCCCAACTATATTGTATGTATTAATATAAATGCGAAAGTATGTTTATATATTTGTTTGTTACTTCTTCACGCTTTCAACGAATCTTTTGAAATTTTTATTATAATGCTTATTCTTTATTAGTACCTCTTGAAACAAGCCTAGAAATTAAAATAATACAGGCAATTAAAATGATTACACTATTTAACTATTGACATAAAAAAAGAGCCACAGACACAACAAATTTAGAATAATTCCTGCCCGTTTGGCATGGTGGCAAGAACGCTGGCTGCGTTCCCCGGTTGGATAGCTATGCTAATCCGTTGGGCGAAAAATCAGCTGGCCCTCTTATCACCGGAAGTTGATATAAGCCGTGGGGTAATCTCTTTAAAAAAGCCCCTCGCGCTAGGGTCCCATGTTCCCAACGTTTCAACACCAAACGACACAAATATATAATCCTCAGCTAAGGTTGCATACGCCGTTTCGCGATCTCAGCGCCTTCAGCAGCTGACCCGGCTCTCATGACTGATCCCCTGAGATGAGAAGGCGCTAGTGTATCGACGCATGTAGCGTCCCACACTAGCGCCCTACCACGTTCCCAAGGGATCAGCGTCATACCATCTGGCCTCTTGCCATCAACACGCGTCACACCTCGAGGTTCGAGGGTACAAGGTACATTGATGGTGGCAAGGGCCCTTCCGATTATGTGCTTATTCTTGTAATTGTTTGTTTGTTTGTTTGTAATATCTTTATTGTACGAATAATAGAGAACACAGAACATATAATATAGTATACACGTAAAAGCAAACATACAATGGCGGACTTATCCCATAAAGGGATCTCTTCCAGTCAACCGGCCAAATGATTGAGAGGATGTCTACTAATTGAAGGGTAGAAGTACGTACAAAATAACAAAGAATATATATAGGTAATAAAAACTTACATAGTAAAATAAATACATACATATTATAATATATATATATATATACACATATATATACACTTATATAAATATACTATAAGGATATTCATATTAAATAGCTTAAAAACAACTCAGAGCTTAAATATTAGAAGAAGAGACCAAAGATGATTTTAAAAGGCGAGATTTAAAGGTCACCAAAGTAGGGGCCATTTTTACCTCAAGAGGAAGGGAATTCCAAAGCCGTGCTGCCATAACGGAAAACGATTTAGAGTAAGTGGCTGTAGAGTGTGGTGGTACAGATAAAGTAGGATTGTTTGCTGCACGCAACCGACTGTCCACGGTTTTAAAGGAAAATTTACTGTAAAGGTATTCAGGGGAAGAAGGATTAAAAAGAACATTGAAAAGAAGAAAAGAAGATGTAATTGTCATCTATATTTTCCTCTACGGTCAGCGCAGAACGAGAGCATTTTTTAAGATACTAAAAAAACTTTTGCGCTATTGCAATAAAGTGCATTATGTTTGAACTCGCATGGCCTCGGCATACTTGTTCACCATAGGTGCACTTTATAGCGATAATTTTAAAGTTTATTTTCGTGTTTCTTAAAAATATTCTCCGATGCGCTGTTCTCATTCTGCGCTAACCGTTATGCTTTAAATTCAACTTCATTTAGTAGCTGGTCTGGTACAATGCGGTGATTTGAGCTTTGCTCTACATAACTATCTACTTTAAGACCCATGCCAGCGAATAAAAACGGCGAAACATACTCAATGCGGCCTCGATGGCCGTCGAATGAAAACCGGGAGGAGAATCAGAATCGGCCCCTATTCATGCTGACCCACAGATTTGTAAATAGGATAGATTAGTTGCCCCTATCCCCCATTTGAAAGAAAAAGTAGATATCATTTAAAATGTTTTTCCGCGAAGCCCTATAATAAACCTTCAAACTATTTACAATTTAAAGTATGAATGTGAAGCTCTACTTAGGGTTGCCGCCAAAAGTAGCCGCTTTTGACAAAAACGCAAAGAAGAGCTTGGGAAATACTGGACCCCTAAATACATATATCCCATGTAACATTCATTAAACATAGAACATAGTTAGCTCGAAAAATAATTAATAATAAAATAAAAGAATAAATCGTTTATTTTTTCTCTTCACAATACAAGCAAAATGATACATTGTATGCTTATCACTAGTGTATAGATAGGAGATTCGCTTATCCAATTGTGAAGAGGCTAGCTCCTGAAATAGGTTCCTGAGGAACCCGTGCCACAGGTAGCTAGGCCTCTCCCGCCAATGAGACAATAAGGGATATAAGTTACTAGTATTTAGAGAGTGAAACATATCTATCAAATATTGTGAGATAAAATATTTATTGACTACAAAAGGAAAAGGTTATTAAAGTTAACCAGAAGTAAAAGGAAGAGGACATAAGAAGCTATAGGGTTGTGTGTGTTTATAAGTGTCAATTAGGTGTATTATTAAGTCTGCTAGGTTTGTCTGTGTGTTTGTATGGTTGTTTCGAGTGAGTAAGTATGTGTTGTGTATGTCAATATAAAGTCATAAAGAGGAAAGCATATACACCATTAGCATAACAAATAGACCATTGAAAAGACCAAATAATAGAGAAAATTGTCTTTCATTGGTGACAAATTCGTTAATGAATTACAAGGAAATTAGAAACGCTTGATATCCGGGCACGCCAAATCGTAACATCTAGCCTAATATACGTATCTGTGTCTTAACCCAATATTTCGATGCCCTAACGGCATACCGATGAATTCGTATGCAAACGCGTTGAAAAGTTCAATGCCGATTGTTTTGGGCTCAGCGAGGGCTTAGCTTTTGTTCATCGTGTTAATTGGATTGCTAAAGTGATTATCGTTTTAGATTTCATTTATTTGTTGTCAGGACAATTTAAATGAGAATCCATTTTGAATATATTCAATTATGAAGAGATGACGAAATGTGAAATGAACGACTGAAGTGCAAAATTGAAAAAATCTAATATTTTTCTATTAGACACCTATACAACGTGTAAATTGACGCTAGACATTCTTTTAAAGTAGCGACTTAGACTGTTAAAATGAACAACTTTTCCTACGGAACAACTACTGGGAACTCGAAAAAAATTCTGACAATCCCATCCAAATTACCCGGGTAGCAGAACACTTGTATTAAAGTCATTTTTTTTTTAAATTTTAGCTATAGTCTCATAGTCTAAGTTGTTCTTATTGATAGGCTGAGTCACCCCTTTAAGAGAACCATCATCATCATCATTGGGTATTTTTATTCTCTACTCTAGGAGCATGACCCTCTCTGTGCTACCACAGAGTCGAGGTTCAATTCAAAATCTGTATTGACCTTTATCAGAAAAATAATTACAATTACTAGTAAACAAAGGCTTGACAATATTAAACCCACTATACACCAAATATATCATTAAACTAGTACCGGAAAATGAACTTCGAGCATAGAGAACGCCGGACGCATTAACTGAACGGGAAGTGACGTCACAGCGGGTTACAGCTTAACTTTAATACAGGAATTTCCGCCGCCGTAGACCCTCTACGGAGTTTCGTAGCTCTTGCTACGAAATTTCGTAGATAGTGGCATGGTATTCGCATAATAGAATTATTGGGTCTATTTTGTATGTATTCATGTTGTTTTATAAAAGGTACAACTACAGTTAGTTGAATCGAGTGCCGAGGATTTAGATACATATGAAGGGACATTAATATCTTTCTAAGAGGGGGTATCTTAGGTTTAATAAATGCGAGTGCGTTATTTAATCCAGTATGCTAAAGTTCCATTTCTACCACATGTCAAAAAAAAAATATTTAAAAAAAATTCTCGACATAATATTTCACATATAAAATATGCGACCAGCTGAACCCTTTATATCTACCGGAGTACTTACATAGATTATTTCAATTTGATCTTATATAGGAGTACAAAATTAAAATTACGGTTGGCGTGAGTTCCTAATGTAAGCCTCTTAAAGAAAAAGACAATTTATTTCGCTTAATTCAGTCGTGAATAGTCATAACAGCATCGACTTTTCGATTTTAATTTCCGCATTTTTGATTCGGATATAATAAAGTCCGGTGTGAGCTGACCCGGCTGGCATTGTATTGTAATTTGTTGCTAATGTACTTTTTCTTACATAAATACATACATATATATTATCACGTCTTTATCCCTTGCGGGGTACACAGAGCCCAATGCCATAAAACCCAAAGGCCACGTTTAGCGTGTTTGTGGGCGTTGAGGTGGAAAGCGGAATCAAAAAAGTGATGGGTTGCAAGCCGCATCGACTATATTAGTATTTCTGTAGATTTTCGCCCAATCCCATGACTGGCTTTTACGGTCTGCGCGGGAAGTAAAGCAGCTAGTATCTTCTATTTTTCCTTTTCTTCCAAACCAGCATGGAAGTGTTTTTCTAATTGTCTTGTAATTTGTTGCTAATGTACTTTTCTTTGTTCCAGTATTCCCGAATGTGCCCGCGGCGCCCGGGATGCCCTGCGCGGGCGAGGACAGTGAGTACTTTTGATTTTTTTTAATAGATGATATAATTAACAAGCTTTTATCGCAAAGCCCACGGGAAGACTTTTTTCCGAGATGAAAGGTATTCTTTGTCCCTCACATTACCTTAACCTACATATGTGTACGCCATTTTTAAGAAAATTGGTTCAGTAACACTAGGCACAGTAGCGACGCCAATCATTTTATTCCTAGTACTTTACAAATAGAAAGAAATTCAAGAATGTAAATCATATAGGCCTTAGTAAATAACCTAAAGTATTTTTGGAATCATGTTTCATATTATCAGAATCAGTAAGAATTATGAGAATCAGTTTACCGCAAAAAACGGCCGTTTTTGGCGGTAATCACTATTTCTCTAAATTACTGATTCTCATAATATTAAAACATGATTCCAAAAATACTTCAGGTAGGCTTATATGATTTACATTCTTGAATTTCTTTCAATTTGTAAAGTATTAGGAATAAAATGATTGCCGTCGCTACTGTGCCTAGTGCGCCCCCTTAAGACGCCGAAATTCAGACCTTAGTCTTGCGACTGCGATCATTATCTAATAGGTGCTTCATCATCATCATCATCATCAGGTCTTTCTAGTCTCCACTGCAGGAGCACGACCCTCTCTGTACTACCAGAGCCATATACTAGCCTGAGTAGTCAGAGGATTAGGCCTACACTCTCCACGCTGGCCAGACGGGTTGGAGAGGTCTCTTTGATGTTATTAAGCTTTGTTTAGCTTGTGTTTCCTTAGTCGCCTTTTACGACATCCACGGGATGACTTGGAGTGGTCCTATTCTACTCTGCCGGGAACCACACGGTACAATAGATGCTTATTATCTAATAACTAAATAAATTACATATTACTCACTGACTCATGAAAAAGGAAACATATGGCACAGATTGCGTACCTATATTTGCTCTCTGCAGTCAAGTAAATAAATCTACTAGATAGTGTTGTTTATATGAAAAGTACACTAGGAATATCTGAAAAAACGAAAATAGATCGAAAAGTATATTCATCTAAAGCTGGCCAGCCTCTAAGCCGGCAAAGTTTGCCACTAAGCGCTAAGTCTTAAGACGCCAACACTCAGAACTTGGTCTCGCGACGACTGGGAAAAATGCTAGTTTAGGAGTTCAGAGTTTTAGCGGGAATATTCTTAAGAAGGCACCTCGCTTGAAAAGTTAAGGATTAATGAAAGTATTAATTACATTTGTGAATTATTGGAATTAATCATCACTCTATAAAGTATAAAACAAATTCGCTTCCATATGCCTATCTTTCCATAAGTATACTAAGATTTTTAAAACTACGTAACGAATTTTGATGCTGTTTTTTTTATAGAAAGAGTGATTCAAGGGGTAGATTTATGTGTATAATACATGCATATAATAATAATAAAATAATGCCAAAATAGAAAATAAAACAACTATGAAGATAGATATTTTTGTAATCACTAAAATAAGACCACTAGAAATATCATAGTGAGTGAAAATAGCTCGAAAAGTATATTCATCTTAACGCTGGCCAGCTAGAATCTAAGTCGGCAAATTTTGCCACTAACCGCTAAGTCTTAGGAGCCATCACTTAGAACTTAGTCTCGCGACGGCTGGGAAAATACTAGTTTAGGAGTTTTAGCGGGAATATTTTTAAGGCGAAGTGAGTTCACACACTAGCGCCACCCAGCAATTAATTCTATAAGTCCTAAATCATATCAAATATAAAAAATCTAGTTGAATGACCTAGTAAATTACTTGCAGTATTATTGGTACAAGTTTTCACTGTTTTTAATTTGATGAATTAAGAGAACGAATTTTTCATCAACATTTTTGTCATAATTCGTTCTTTAAACTTAGATTATAATATCTATGAAAAGTAATAAAAAGAATATGTACTACAAGTAATTTACTAGGGCAATCAGCAATTACATTTTTTAAATTTGATTTGATTTAGGAGTAAAACAATTAATTGCTGGGTGGCGCTAGTGTGTGAACTCACTACGCCTTAAGGCACCTCGATTGATAAGTTGGGGATTAATAAAAGTCTCTATTACATTTGATAAGTATTGGAAATAATCTATTAAAAAACCGATTTCAACGAAACAACGCAACCGATTATGATGAAATTTAAATTAGATCACTTTTTAAGTATGCCCTTAGAATTAAAAATATATATTTAAATCCTTTCAATAATGATGGAGTTAGGAGGCAACAAACATGAAAAAAACGTACAACCGAATTAATAACCTTCTCCTTTTTTGAAAGTCGTTTCGATATATTAATAGATATCTTTCTTGGAGAAATTTGTTCGGTGTTATCCTCTTCGTTAGGTTACTATCTATGTACCTTTGACTCGCTGATTCATGAAAAAATAATAATATTGCAAAGATGTATTTGTAGGTTGCATACTTAATGTTGGTATCTATCTGTAGTCATGGAAATAAATCAACTGGATAGTGAAGTTTAAAAGAAATTATAGGGTTTGTACAATATTTATTAAAATATACGGTATTATGCGTATTATATACGCTACTTTCAGTTTCCTCAAAAGAACATACTCGTAATTAGATATATCCACTAGATTACAAAGTAATAAGTTTTATTTATCCTTCGCACTGCGTTCTGATAATTCCTTGTATATATAGTAACAGATTATGACGGGCCGGTAACACAAGCGTCTTGCGTTGAAATCGTTTTAATCCGTAAACGATACTGATTCACGAAATTCTCTAATCGATAAGATAAAAATCGATAAAGAGCGCAGTATCGCTCCGCCGCGCGACCAACCATGAGAACAGATGTCTTGCGCTGTGGGCTTTGCCAAGATATTTACAGGTGATTTTTGTGTTTTGTTGTCGTTTGTGATGTTATGATGTTAAAATCACTGCTGGCTCGTGATTGGTGAGGAGTCTTGTAGCAGTGAATTATGTTTTAGTGATGAATTTAAAAAAATAATTTGTTTCTCGAATAAATGGTGTAATTACCGGTGCAACACTTTAGTGGTCCTAGCGGGAACAAATAGCGATGGGTGATTGTCATCTGTCAGTGAAAGTGTCAATTCTCCCCGGAAAGTCACGAATGTACAGCGTGTACATTTAATAAATAATTATAAATATAAATGTGTACGGACAAATCACACAGATTGAGCTAGCCTCAAAGTAAGTTCGAGACTTGTGTTATGGGATACTAACTCAACGATACTACATTTTATAATTGATACTTAAATAAATAAACATCCAATAACCAGTTCAATCTTAAAAAGATCATTTTCCATCTTGACCTGACCGGGTTCGAACCCGGGACCATCCATGTCGCAGGCAGGCGTGTTGACCGCTGCGCCACGGAGCTCGAGCAGGGAGATTTTAAAAAAATAACCATCGACATTTCCTTGCAAAAGTGACCTAGTGAGACTTTTTTTAAATTCAATCTGATATAGGAGTATAAAAATAAAATGAAGGGTGGCGCTAGTTGGCTCATACAAGCCTCTTAGTTTACACGTTACAGTGTGTAACAAACAGCTTTCTAATGACTTTACTAATATACAGCGTTTATTTATTCCAGGAAGCATATACAGGCGCGGCGCGCGGCGGTGGCGGAAGCTGTACCGGGTGAACGGACACATATTCCAGGCCAAGCGGTTCAATAGAGTGAGTTTGTTTACTATTTTTATGTTACACCTCATTAGCTTTACGTTTTCTGTTTCTATTTTCCATCACAAATGCCCTAGCCCAGTTCATTATGTCCGTTTTCAAGAGTCTGTACTTACATCTCTGATGGAAACACCAATGGTCAGCGCCAACATTTTCACACCAATAGTATAAATGATAATAATATAGTGTCTCTTACAAGTACGACAAGGTTTTGGTTTGGGTCATTTATGTCATCACTCCTTTCTCATACATTTAGCACAATCATTTTTTTTATTAAAAATTTTAAGCTAAGCTGTTGCACATTCTCTCTCATCTCTCTCATCTGAGAGTTTCCCGGTTGGATACTCGGTTTGCTATTATGACAGTATTCATGCTGTAATATGATTTGGTTTTACGGCCGGCCGCTTGCCTGACGCCAACCCCGCTTGGGCGCTTGGGAAGCTCCAGTACCGCAAGTAAAACCGGTTAAAATGGAGTACCAAGTATTTATCACTATCACTACATAATATAAAATAAAACAAATTTTTTCCCCTGTCTGTCCCTTTGTATGCTTAGATCTATAAAACTACGCATCGCATTTTGATGCGGTTTTTTTTATAGATAGAGTGATTAAAAGGAAGGTGTACGAGTATAATACATGCAGAAAACAAGTCTCAATTTTAAAATCTTGATCTTGTAATAATATTTCATTGCTTTTTTCCAGCGCGCCTTCTGTGCCTTCTGCCAAGACCGCATCTGGGGACTGGGGCGGCAGGGCTTCAAGTGCATCCAATGCAAGCTGCTAGTGCACAAGAAGTGCCACAAGCTAGTGCAGAAGCCCTGCTCCAACGAGCATGTGGACCCCGTCGAGGTCAAAGAGGACGCCAATGGCGAGAGCACGTTGGGCCGCGCTTCCTCTGTCAGGTATGTATATTTACATACGTCGATGTGTCTGAAATCATTGTTTCTGAAGCTTAATTATCCTACGATGAAAATATAAATCAAACTGCTGTAAGCAGCAGTAAACATATTTAACCAATTCTTTATTTTAAAATAAATATGATTTTAAAAAGAAATCATAAATAATATACTCAGATAAAATAATTAAATTATCACGTTTTAGCATGTGATTGGAAACCCTTGGGATTGACTGTAGCAATAATAACCTCACATGCTTGTAAACAGTAATGTCAGTCAATGTTTAATTTGGCACTGTAGGTAACTTCATGACAACACGTGGCGGCGTTTAGCGTTTTGGCGGTTTATTATTAATTTTAACTTTAATGCTCATTTGCAAGGAAAGGACACAAATTCACAAAAAATTTCCAGATTACAAATGTAGAATGCTATTATGTATAACAACAAACAAAACTTATATTTGTTTTTTCCGTCAGACAGATCATGTTGCTTAGTAGAATATGCTGAGAAGATGACTTGAAAAATCTGACACCCTACGTCACCACCACCAAAACCAAAACCTTTGTTGTTTATTTGCAGGTCACGAGCGGAGCCCGAGCCGGCGCTGGCGGAGACGCCCCCGGCGCCCGCGCCCCCCGCGCCCCGACCGGAGGACCTGGAGCCCGGCTCGCAGCGGCAGTACTCGCTGGAAGACTTCGAGCTCATTAGGGTTATCGGCAGAGGCTCCTATGCTAAGGTACATTAAAACCTGATTGACTTTTTCATTAGCCTATCTCTCGCGAGTGACATAGATACCTACTCCTTAGGCCTTATAGACATAAAGGTTTGTCAAAGGTTGTATACCGATAGGTGCTTTAGTAACGAAACGGATTGGCCACAAATAGCTATACGCTGGTGAGATGGATGAGATGATGAGATTTTGGATGAGAGTTGAGAGTTGTAAGCTTGGCTCTTCATAAGATCTAATATTTTTTACAGTGTAAAAATTGGCTCTTTGTTCGTCTTAGTTTACTTACTTCTTACTTCCAAGTCCAACTACAATCCATTGTGGGTCTTTGCCTCTTCCACCGTTTTTGTCCAGTAAACACGGTTACGCGGCTCCCTTCTCCGGTTGGTGTCATGCTTTGCCGAGGTTGTCGTATTTTTATCTTTCCGCATCTGTTTACTGCGTTTTCTTATGTTTTCGCGATTGTTACACATTTAAATAAAATTATTTTAATACGGTTTTTATCGCGTTTATTACATTATTTATACACCTAACGTTTCGAGCACTTTACAGTGTTCGTGGTCGCAGGTAGACTAAGTTGACATTTGTCTAGTATTTTATAAGAACTGCAAAATCTACCGCCTAAAATCTGTGTGGTTTAAATTTAGATAGTTCTGTGTTTAGACCACTTCCAAAGTGGAATGCAAAGATGCGGCAACAAACTGCACAGCGCATTTTCTTCAAGCGACGTCAACTTACAATTATAGTTAACCTGAGTAATTTCTAACATATGTAGACTGAGTATGCGGCGCATCATGGTGCTCTATGTAATACTTACCTTGTTATAATTATACCTTACCCATGTCTGACAAAAATAAATGAATTATGCATTGTTCTAATTTGTTGATAAAAATTTAATTTTTATCAACAAATTAGAACAATTTGTCATAGGTATAGGTAATGAAATGATATTTATGTATTTTTTATTATATCCCAGGTGCTGATGGTAGAACTGAAGCGGACGAAACGCGTGTACGCTATGAAGGTGATCAAGAAGGCGCTGGTGACGGACGACGAAGACATCGACTGGGTGCAGACAGAGAAGCACGTGTTCGAGACCGCCTCCAACCACCCGTTCCTTGTTGGCCTGCATTCGTGCTTCCAGACGCCCAGTCGGCTGTTCTTCGTCATTGAGTTCGTGAGGGGCGGGGATCTCATGTGAGTAGAATAATTCAAGCTTAACCGGTTAATCGTTCGACCAAAGACAGCTGGTTCAAATCCTGCCCGCGTCCGCGTCACAATGGCGACACTCCCTGTATGTAAGGGATCGACCTTGAGCAGGGGCGTGTAAGCGCTAGGGTTGACAACGCGTACGAAGTTACTTACTACTCACTTCGTGCCTGCTGTGTGAGACGCGCGAGAGAAGCAAACACAATACAGACAGCCCTCGACCAAGCCAGTTTCGTGGCGGGCGTTTAACGCCCCGAGCGCCTCTTGCTGCCCCTGCACACATCCATTTCTTTTCGCGTAGTTTATATATTCTATGCCTGCGTGGAATTTTGGGTGCAGGGGCTGTGAGGCCTCGCCTCTCACAAACCCGATGAGATCTCATGTGAGTAGCATTATTCACTTTGGGCTCTAAGCTTGAAACACACTTTACCGAAAATACGTGACCGAAGAACGGCGTCTTTACGCCTGCAATGTTATTTCCATTGTGTTCTGAAACAATCGTCGGCCTCAGCACTGAGGCGTCTGGGTTCTGTAAGCTGTGATTGGGTAACAATAAGTCCTGATGCTGCTTGTCAAATATTATCCAATTACAGATGCTTATCGAGGTCGATGCCTCAGTGCTGCCATCTTGTTGTGAATATTTCAGAAAACTCTGATTAGTAGTGACATATTTGCCGCAATTACGACGCTCATACATACAGCCGAACTTTAGTTAGGCGGCAACGTATTCTATAATACTCGTAGCAACTCATTATACGCGCGGACATTGGTTCGCTTGCTGGGGACGAACTGAGGCGAGAGCGTAGCAGGAAGCAGACGGGCCGGCGGAACTGAATTTTTGTCACATAATTTCAGCGCGCTTATTGAAGGGTCACATTAGCCGAATATGGTGGGTCATTCGGGTAATAAGGTTGTCTCTCTTTTGAGAATTCGTATTAACCCTCATCATTTACCTACTCCAGGTTCCACATGCAGAGACAGCGGCGGCTGCCTGAGGAGCACGCGCGGTTCTACGCGGCGGAGATCTCCCTCGCGCTGCACTTCCTGCACGAGCGCGGGGTCATCTACCGCGACCTCAAGCTGGACAACGTGCTGCTGGACCACGAGGGCCACATCAAGCTGACTGACTACGGCATGTGCAAGGTACATCATCGTCATTAGGTCCTTTTTAGTCTCCACTGCAGCAGCAGAAATGTCTCTCTGTACTACCAGAGCCACATATAATCCAGAGCCGAGAATCTTGGGTTCGATTCCCACGGAAGCTTACTTTGTTAAGTTGTTTCCAGTTAGGACATTGCAGGCATGAATCACCTGATTGTCTGATAAGAGAGATGACTCTGTGCTTCGGAAGGCACGTTAAGCCGTTGGTCCCGGCTGCCATCTGGTAGTCGTTAAAGGAACCACGTCAGAGGCCGAGAGGTGGTTCTGAAGAACTCTGACCGTGTCACCTACTCGAAATGATGATGATGAGCCAGAGCAGTCGGAGGATTTAGCCTACGCTCTCCACGCTGGCCAGACGGGCTGAAGATATCTCTATGATGTGTATAAGCTTTGTTTAGCTTGTGTTTCCTAAGTCACCTTCTACGATATGTAAGTGATCACATTGTTCTCTGCCGGGAACCACACGGCATAGCCGTATTTATCAATTGCTTCCTTTACTGCATAGTATTTTAAAGATATTATTTTATTCTAATAGGATACGAGTTCTTCTCCCGTAAAGTCTAGCTCAATGAAAAATTTAATTTTATATAGTTATCATAATTACAGCCGTATCATGTCCACGGCTAAACAAACACAGGCCTCCCCCAAAGATTTCCATCATTGGAGGGGTTTTGCCAGACTCACCACGCTTGGCAAACGGGTTGTTGAGCGCAGTTTGTTTTGCTTATATCGGTTCAAACTCTGCTGCCCATCGAAACCATTTTAAGCGAGGATCTCTTTTGTTGATATACTTAGCTGTATACGCTGTACAGCGTGTAAATTGACCCTCGACATTCCCTTGAATTGTTATAACTTTTCCTATGGGATCTACGCTGGGAACCAGGCTAAACACTTTGAAAATGTGGATTGTTTTCCGAGTTCCCAGCATTAATCCCATAGGAAAAGTTGTTCAGGATTATTGACGGGCTGAGTCACTGGTTTAAGGTTATGTCTACTTATTCCCAATTTTCTTAACTTCTATTAATATTCTTGTGGTTTCAGGAGGGTGTTCGTCCCGGCGACACGACGTCCACTTTCTGCGGGACTCCCAACTACATCGCGCCAGAGATACTGCGCGGAGAAGAGTACGGGTTCTCAGTAGACTGGTGGGCGCTCGGCGTGCTCACGTACGAGATGTTAGCCGGTCGCTCGCCGTTCGACATCACGCACGCGCATGATAACCCTGACCAGAATACGGAGGATTATCTTTTCCAGGTATGACTTCACAAACAAGGTATATTCATCATCAGGTCTTTTTTAGTTTTCACTTCTCGAACAAGACAACAAGCGAATTGGTAAGACTTATCTCTCTATCTACTATACGGATATCACTTTAAACTCACGGAGAACTTGCTCTTGCTCTAGCTCGTATATACATAAGTATAAGTAATTATTTATTAACGCCATGGATTAACGCATAATAAAGTTCATTGGTTTCATTTCATTTACAAATTTTGCCATAACGTTTTAATTATATCGTGAATTAAAATTTCAAGCTCATATAGTTAACGTTCAAATTTGACTTGTATCTTCAACGAATCATATATTTTTTATATCAATTATGAGTTCATAACCTTCAATAAATGGAATGATATTATTATTAATATATGATAAATTTGTACTACAAAACAAATATTATCAAGGCGATGACTATAGTTAGATAGAAGTTTGGGATTCCTCTGGCTTGCGCGATTGAGCTTGCGCGAGCGTGAGCGTGCGTTGGGATCATCGGGATCGTGAAGTACGACCCTGGGACGTCTACGACCCAGTTCCATGTTACCATAGTCATCATCTGTATTCTATAAATATAATCTGCTATTGTATAAATCATCCTATCCTAACCAGTTTCAACAGGAGAATCAGTAAATAACATTTTTTTTTTTTCAATATTTGCAGGTGATCCTGGAGAAGACGATCCGCATCCCGCGCTCGCTGTCGGTGAAGGCGGCGTCGGTGCTGAAGGGCTTCCTCAACAAGAACCCGGTGGAGCGGCTCGGCTGCGGCGAGAACGGCTTCATGGACATCGTCAGCCATCCCTTCTTCAGGAGCATCGAGTGGGAGATGGTGAGCAAACTTTCTTGCCTAGGTTGTATTTCGAAAAGATTTTGTGAGGTCCTTATTGAACTCCTTGTCCCTTCTTTTAAAGCATCGAGTGGTTAGGTGAGGAAACTTTCATTCACCTAAATCAATTTGACAACTTTCATTTTGCCTAGGTTTTATATTCGACAGATTTGAAGAGATTTTGTGAGCTCTTTATTGACACGGGGTACAAAGGCGTTTACATAACTTGCTATTAATTTAATACTTTAATACTTACAGGATTTAACATAAACGTCAAAATGTTCACTTGGATGATCCAATCCTGGCGTTCGTTACATGCAATAAATATTATTTAATTCATTTGCCAATTTACCTGAGTTATGCCGCTGCTTCCCATAATGGTCCATTATGAGGAGCGGTAAGCGGTATCTTCCACATGTTTGTTTCGCAACATAATAAAATTCTAACGTCAACCGCTGTTACTGTAAGTTTTCAAGAAGGAACGAAATCTTTATTTCTAGTCAAGTAATTTTAGGAATATAGTAACGTAGTGTTAGTATTCTGCGACACAAGTTCACAACGTACTGTGGGGCAACAATACAATACAATTTAAATAAATAAATATATACGGACAAATCACACAGATTTAGCTAGACCTAAAGTAAGTTCGAGACTTATGTTATGGGATACTAACTCAACGATACTATATTTTATTACAAAAACATATATAGATGGACATCCAAGACCCAGGTCACTCAGAAAAAAAATCGTTTTCCATCTTGACCTGACCGGGGATCGGACCCGGGACCATCCGTGTCGCAGGCCGGAGTGTTGACCGCTGCTCCACGGATATGTCCTTTTCTCTATATATTTATTTATTTTGTATGTTTCTAAATCTTTATATTTTTTTTGCAGCTGGAGCAGAAGCAGGTGGTGCCGCCGTTCAAGCCGCGGCTGGAGGGCGAGCGAGACCTCGCCAACTTCCCGCCAGAGTTCACCGACGAGCCCGTGCACCTCACGCCTGACAATGAGTACGTCTACAGATTATTTACACTTGTTTATTTGTTTTCGTGTGTTAAGTGACCAACACTGGTGTCAGATTTTTCAAACGGTTAAATTAATTAATTAATTAAATTATTTTGCATAAAGTTATGTTACGCATAAATTTTCCATACAAATTTTATGCGTAACATACCTTTATGCCAAATATTTTTATGCGAAACAACTTTTATACCAAAAAAAGTTATGCGTTCGGATTCGGATAGTGACCCTTTTCAAGCTGCCTAAAGGCATTTGACATAGCTTAACGACTGTCATCAATGACGACAGCCTGGACTAACGGCTTAATGTGCCTTTCGAAGCACGGAGGAGCTTGAGATATTTTATTTACACTGCAAATGATCCAAATATAATAAGAAAATAATGATACGTTTTCTCATTAAAACAAATGTGTGAAGCGAGTCCTGACGGTGAAAACACCGTTGGACTCACTTAATTATAGCGAAGCAAAGCAAACATCGGGTCTGACCAACAGATGGAGTATTATGAGGATTTTCTTTAACTCAGCGGCCAGTGGTCTAAGAGCGCAACCTTTATGCGAAAGGTCCCTGGTTCGAACACCAACAGGCTCGACTACCTCTGGTTTGGTAGCCCAATTTGTCGGTCATCAACATCGGCCATTAACTGCTTTAACAAGAAACAACATAACCTGCACACTAGTGTAAATAATTGAGTATGCAGTGGTAACCCACTCCATTATTCCTTCAAAAAATAGTCATTGTGTCACTTTTTTCCTACACAACGACAAGAACCTTGCTCTTAAAGTTCGGATATAATCATCATCATCATCAGGTCTTTTTGGTCTCCACTGCAAAGGCACGACCCTCTATGTAGTACCAGAGCCAGAGCAGTCAGAGGATTTGGCCTACAATCTCCACGCTGGGCAGGGCTGGAGTTGGAGAGGTCTCTTTGATGTTTATAAACTTTGTTTAGCATATGCTTCCTTCTACGACATCCACGGGAAGACTTGGAGTGGTCCTATTTTACTCCGCCGAGAACCACACGACACACTTAATAATCTAACTACTACTATCAGTTAACTGAGTAACAATTTCCCTTTCCAGCACGGTGATCGCGGACATCGACCAGTCCGAGTTCGAGGGCTTCGAGTACGTGAACCCGCTCCTGATGTCGCTCGAGGACTGCGTGTGACAACACGCCTGCTTGCTGCATCCCTACCATGATCCCACGCAGGTATATATTTAAATAGCCAAAATTCTTCATATGCATTCGGCCTATATGGTACAACATGAAGGTACGGATACAGATGCTACTCAGTCATCATCATCATTTCGTGTAGGTGACACGGTCAGTCGACCATGCACACCCTCGTGTCAGAGTTCTGCGGAACCGCCTCTCGGCCTCTGACGTGGTTCCTTTAACGACTACCAGATGGCAGCCGGGATCACCGGCTTAACGTGCCTTCCGAAGCACGGAATCATCTTTCTTATCAGACAATCAGGTGATTCATGCCTGTAATGTCCTAACCAAACTGGAAACAACTTAACAAAGTATGCTTCCCGTGGGAATCGAACCCACGACCCCCGGGTCAACAAGGCAAACGCCTTAACCACTGGACCACGGAGGCGGTAGCATGCTTCTTTGCTAGTTTTGAGCACGTGCTACTTAATAATAAGCATTGTATCTGAGGCAGGGGTGTAAGAGGGAAGGGTATTCATTGTCGTTACTGCAAACAAGTATGCTTATTTTGAGCATCGTAGCTTGAGAGTTGCTGCGCAGTTTAGACTGCATGCAAAACGCGGCCTATCAGTCATATGAGAGTTTGCTGTCTCTCCAAGCTTTCCGCACACAGGCAACGCCCAAATCTGAGTTCTGTCCCCTCTAGCCCTTGCCGATGGTTGGCCTTACAGGCTGACGTCACTGTGCAGTGTGCCCTTACCTCAAAAGTCAGGCAAAGTATCGCAAGTTGACGTTAGGCTAGCAAGATATTCCTTTAAAAAACAATTATATGGTCGGGATTGCCGAATATAATTATATGACGAAATTGCACGTGAGTGACCTATCTTTATACGAAAAGTCTTTCACATAAATGGTACTTACCAAGATTCATTTTAAAAGTTAGGAAAGGGAGTCAAAATGATTTTCTTTGTGGACTGCATACTTCAAAACGTTTGGTTGTCACGTAGGCACGTTCATTGAGCACTATCAGAGCTTGCGTAGTCCAGGGCTAATATAATGAGGATTTTCAAAAATCCAGGTGGCGACACTGTGTCGAGAGGTATTTTTGACTGCTGTACCTCTACCATGAGTTTGTGTAGTAAACTATCAAAACGTAACTACAGTAGTAACGGTGAAAACGCATACTCCATAGTTTGCGTTAAATAGGTACCACATTGTGCTTAGTGCGAGTCATCAAAATCAAATCGAATAACTTCAACATCGCGTTAAGCGAATAAACTCTGTGAGTAGAGAGCATCGAATAACTATGAGTGCGAGTTGCAATCGAGTATTGGCGTTAATTCACCGGGAACAGCGAGCATTTTTATTTCTTAAGTTGGTAGCTCCGTAGCCTCCAGTAATAAGCCGGCGAAATTGAGGATGCCATATTGACTGTGTTTTCATGAGGTAAAAAGTACATATAACATTTAGGCGGATTATTTCATTAGAAATCGCTCCACACTCGCCCGCTCTCGGCAAAACTACACGGGAATAGGCGAACACGAGAGTGTGGAGGCGGTATTCAGCAAGTCTCGGCTATATTCATTTGGTGGCGGATTTTGTCGAGAACCGAGTATGAAACCTCTCAACGAGAGTGTGGAGCGGGCTTTACATTGGCTGTTTGTTGTGATAGTTTTGAATTTCTTGAGGTTTTATTGTTGTTATTTGTATCGTTTTTTATTTAAAATGAAGACTAGCCATCAGCCGTTTGAAATGTTAATTACGTACATGGAGCAGTAAGTGTATCTATGGATTTAATTAAAGCGTGATTTGTGTTGTATTGAATTACTTTAGTTACTTAATTATTTAAAACATGGAGCTCACGGCAAACCCACCCATAAAGGCAGGAAATTGCATTGGGAGGCGCTAACATCACTTTTGAATAGTGATGGAAGTGTTGACACCAAAACTACAGAAATATAACAAAAGATATAGACAGTCAGACAGTAGTTAACATCTTACAGGCGAACAAGTAATATGCTAACAATGACATAGTTTCTTTTTAAGACTATAAATCATTGTTATTACAGTAAAAAAAAACATATTTTATGTCCGTTCACCCATCTCTCACCAATAAATTCAAAGTGACAACTTTACTTTGCGAACGTGAGAACGTTTACCGACCGAACTGTCAAACTTGCAACTCGCACTCGAGAAATGTACGTTTACGCGGGTTGACGCACTCACTTGTCGATCGCCGCACTTGCTCGCTCGTATCAAAGTTAACTTTGTAAGCTCGCACTCGCAGATTTTAATTCTCATTGTGACCGCTAGGGGCGCTTTTTCAGCTGCATACATTTCTGAGTTAACGTTGACGCGGTGAACACGTAAAAATAACTCGCACTAAGCACTGAGTTAAATTTAACGTAACGACAAACGCTATCGAGTACACTATTCTCACTCTGGTAAACGAATAGTGCGTAACTAACCTAGATTGTCAAATTAAAAAAAAAAACCTGTCGATTAAGCCAAAAACCTATCTTCCCGAAGCGTTTATGAAATTTTAAAATGTTGATTGTCATTGCCAGAGTATAATACGGAAAAATTAAAAAGCAATCACAACTATGTCTATTGTAAAACTTTATTCGTATTCATAACTTTGCAGTGTTATTTTGTTTCGAAAGAAAAATTATTTATTTATAATTGATTTTGTTTACTTCATGTTTTATTTTTGTATGGAGATTATTTAGTATATTGCGCAAAAGAAGCTTTTATCTAAACAAAATGCGACGAAATACGTCTTCGTTTGATGTGAAAGTCGTATACTTGATTCATTGGTATCCATGATGATAACAAGACTTTGAAAAAGGACAAGGTAAGTTAAATGAAGAATGTTGTTTACTAATTATTATTGTGATGCGTGGATTAAAGTAGACGTATTGTAAGATCGTCAGCGATGTTACAGTTGTGTCGACTTTCTCTGAAGATGGGACATTTGTGGGTTTCATACAGTCATCAAAATGTTAAATCTTTCATAGAAACGCTTGTAAGATTTTATGCGTTGTACTGTATGGTTTGCATATTATATTAAATTGTTAAAATAACTAGGTATTACTTATGTTTCAGACATGTTGACATGAGCCAGAGGTATGACTTCGAGCTAGTCAAGCAGGCTACTAGAAATGAATATTAAAAATAAAAAGTATTGGGAAACCAGCAAACCATGCCAATCACCAACTATCTACACTATTTGTCAAAAGCCTTTCCTCCGGGATAATGGGCCTTCTCCGAAGACTGTTAGTGGAAGATAAACAAAGTTGAAAAGGAGCGAGCAATTTATGATGATTAAGGAGTGAATGTTATTCTTATTCTAAATAATATGTTAGTATATAATAAGATGCCTAGTTTTATTTACTTAATTTAATTAAATATAACAAGTACCACAATCTCTATTTACCCGTATGTTAGTCATAAACTGGAAATCCAATCCCGGGCTCCAATTCATCTCGGCTGACGGTGAAACTAGGTATGCATTCAGGGGAGAGAAAGAGACATGCAGCCAGATTTAGAGACCCAAAGCATGTTCACCACATAACATGCTATATCTACATAAATAATAAACCGGAAGAGTTTGTTTGTTTGGTTGAGAGCATTGATCTCAGGAACTACTGGACTGATTTAAAAAATTCTTTCACTGTACATAAGGACTGCAGAGTACTTTGTATTATATATGATAGGTAATGTTATCTATGAGTGCCATAGGCTAGGTATATACCTCGGACGAAGCCGGGGTGGACTGATTGTATAATAACATATACCTATACATATATAAAATCTTCCTGTGTTGAATTTAAGTAATAAACATGGAATGGTAAGGGCATTTGTGTCCATTAGTATAGTTACCATCTTTACAAGTCTTGTGTGTAAGTTTGCATCTTCTGTTGGATAGGTCTTCTTCAAAGACTGAAGGCATACAAAGAGAATGAGCAAATAAATGATGACTGGACTTATTATAATAAAAAAAAAACAGTGAGTTAGGTTTTTATTTATTTCAATTAAAACACATATAGTAGTTCTTGGATCACAATCTTCTCTATTCACTCCCACAAGGCACACACAACCGAAATAGTTCTTGGATCACAATCTTCTATATTCACTCCCACAAGGCACACACAACCGAAAAACCCGACCCCAGGAAGATTTTCAAACTTTAACTTGCTTGTACACAGTTTTATATCAATCCGCCTGTTTACACCCACTTTCCTATGGTTTTCACAAAATCTTTATACTTTAGCCCCTATTTCGTCGTGTACGCCATTCGTTGGAAGATACGAAATGATCATTATAGGCCGACAGCCCCCGCCATGAAGCTAAATTATCAAAATGCCTTCAAATTATAGAAATACAAACAAAGTAATTGCAAACTCAAAGAAACTATTACGATCTCACATTGAAAATGTTAGGTGACTCACGTAACTACTGTAGTTATAGTAAATTACGATAGCAACTGTCAAAAAAGTAACTCATGGTACCGAAACTGTAGTTAACTGATAGTTAACTACAGTGTGTGTAGTGTAGTTGCGTAAACGTTACTATTGTAGTTAAGTTCACGTTTACTATGCGACTCATGGTACGTATTTTAGTGCCTTGACTATCCGCTAGGGGCGCTGTTCAAAATTCCATACAATTTGTTTACTACAGTCGCTAGCGAGTATAGTTTGACAAAACTCATGGTAGAGGTACTGCTGTCAAATTCCACCAATCACGTTTTATCATCAATTTATGATTGGTGGATTTGACAGCTCGACCTCTCGACACAGTGTCGCCACCTGGGGGAAAAAATCAATTGGCTACTTGACTAAAAAATTTTTCGTGTCGCTATGTAAAGACCTGCCAAAAATAAACACAATAGTGACCGAAATACATTTCTAGGCAAAAAACTCTTTCAGATATAGAAGTTTTAAAGACACATATTTTTAGACGTTAATTTTTAGACGTAAAAAGGCACTGCTGAAATGCCTACATATTTGTGACGTCACAACTTTGTATTTTGTATGGGCGGCGTGAGAACTTTGTTTGGTAGCTATACGAAATATAACGTTTGTGGTAATGGTTTCATAATAAAAGTTGCTATAAATTTAGCGGACTACAATACATATAATTGTAATTTAAGTTTTTCATACTTTTAAAAATGGTCTTATTCACCCAACTTTAAAGAAGCTTTAAGAACACTTAACGAACCGATATCAAATTAAAAGTGTTTTTTATAGTGTTTTTAGATAGAAATTAGTATCATTGTAAACAAATTTTAATCTTAACATTAGGCAAATACCGAATTCTGAAAACCCTCATTGGACCGTTTGTCGCAGGCGTACCTGTACGGCGCGGAGTCGTCGTCGTCGGACTACGACTCGGTGTGCTCGTCGCTGCCGCCGCGCAAGCCCACGCTGCTGCAACACATGTTCTGCTTGCCGCTCAACTGACAAAAGAAGTAAACCCACACATCCTCACCCATGGCGGTGGTTTTGGTATCGTTATCTATCTATCAGCCAGGGACGTCCACTGGTGGCCTATGGTATCGTTGACAGTACTTTTAATACGGTTTTACCGATTTGCTGTTTCTGGCTCGCACACTGTTGTATAATGTTTTCTAATGTTTTCGCGTGTTAATGAAAACAAAAGAAAATATAATAGTTAACATGTTAATTCTATAAATAAATTACGATATGAAGCAACTTTAAGAATCAAAGATTTCGCCAATAATTTTTGCTCGGAAAAACTGACTAATTTCAGCATTTTCAGAAGGTTATGTTTAAACACTTGCTTGTGTCACACATTTCTGGGGCTAACCTTCAAAGGTTGTGACACCAGCAAGTGGTCACAGTGTGGCACCATCTTGCTTAATATTTTTGCAACGAACCAGAAAATTCAAATTCTTAGCGCAGGATAGATTTTCTATAGTTCTTACGATTTTCAGAGAAGCTAAACCACAAGTAGGTAACTGAGACTTCATAAGCAAATTTTACACTAAAATTACTATAATTGATTAAATAAAAACTTACTTTTTAACAACTGAACTCGCAACCTGAAGAAAAGGAAAAGAAATACTCTTAATATACCTGGGTTTAAGAAAACCTAGGTATTTTAAGGTTACTGTAATAACACGTTTAATACCGATATCAAAATCATCGTCTAAAGTTCCATCTACATTGCATGTTAATATTGTGTTAAATTTTTTGTAAAAGAATGAATTGAGGATAAAAAGTGATAGTTATAAATTATACCTTGTCCTAACCCTTAATTTGTTATTATAGATAAAATACTTGAAACTGCCAAGTAGGGGAAACGTTTAGGAATCTTTTCGCACATTCACTTTATGCCATAATTGTCTGATATCATATTCTATTCACACATTTACACTATGAATTTCAAATCTAATATTCTTGTATTCATTAAATTATCTAATTAAGTATAGCATTTACTTGAAATACAAAGTAAAATAATATTTGAACATGTTCAGTTCGAAACATTTAACAACTTGTGTTTATCGAGAAAAGAAATTGTCAGAAGTAAAAATAAACATTTTAAAGGTGTATAAACGTCGTATTTAAAAATATATTCAGTTTTACTCTTGGGCCAAATAGTCCCTGAAACTGACCTTTTAATTCAAATATTATTTTGCCTTTTCATAACCCCTATACTTATGCCATTATTTCTCGAATAATTATTTTGAAATTCGCAGTGAACTCGGTTCGCCTTGAAATGTTGGAATTAGGTCAATTGATACAAAATAAATCACAGTTTTCGTAAATACGAAACATTCCATAATACTTATTGGCTTCCAAATTATATTGTATACAAAATTAATGTATTGTGGTGCTTTACTACTTTATTTAAGCACCTTGTATAGCTTGTGAGAGGGTGAGTGTTTTCTGTTCTTACAATTAATCAGTCTTAGAATGTACTTTATGGCAAGAAAAATGGAACACAAAGTGTCTACCAAAATTAAAAATATGTATAATATCTTCTACAGAATAGACGTAAAACACACACTATAATTATTGCACTCAATGCTGAAACTACACAGATCAAAATGTTTCTTAAAAAAAGTAGAGTAATTCAGTAAAATTTAAAAATAAAGGAATTGATTCCTACATTGTGTTAGCCAAGTTTGGTGCTCGAATACTCGTGCTGGCAATACGCTTGGGCGTGAAGATAGGGGGCAGCATTCACCTTTCCCTATTCGATCACAACCCGATTCGCTTCGGGGCTAAGACGCTTCTGTACATAACGATTAATCATACGAGAAATATTATAAGACTTAATATTTTTGAAACTATTGTAGTGTCTATCTATCCTTTCTGTGAGAAAGGTTTCGGAGTTAGTATTGAGGCGGAGGACGCTACCTCCAATCACGTTATATCTATTATAATTTCAAGCAATAAATTTATATTGTAGTGTATTTATGTGGATACAGAGACAGGAGATCTGCTCAATGAAAGGCACGTAAGGAATTAAACGTAGACATTTTGGGGCCCCGGAGGCCTGAGGAGCGTATTATAGCCCTTATCCAAAATTAGTATATTCCCTAGACGCCTAGATTTAAGCTAGTTTCGTAGCTACAATTCTTGGCATTACATCGCGCACCATTTATTCAAAGCTTTATTTCCCTTTCTTATAATATAATTCTTTCTGCCACCATTCCGTTACGTTTTTAAAAAACATATAAATAAATGGCGCACGATACTTGAATGCTAATGTAATACACTTACTGGCAAGGAAATGATCCACAATAAGAATCAATCCAATTGATTCACTTTACCTAAATTTTATAATGCACAGTATTATGATATTTCAATATATTTTATTCGGTATATTCTATGATAGTTAAGTGGAAAACTTCCATGCCACTAAGTGTATGTAGTATATTCCATTCCCTATTGTAGATCCTGTTGTCCTTCTATTAGTTACACCACTCGTTTAGGTAGCCAACGAATTTTATAAAAAATATATAATATTGAGCACTGAAACAAATTTAAAATCGTGTACATTATAAACAAATAAACTCGTAAAATACATTGGTTATAAAATATTATAACAAATTATTGTTAAATGTAGAAGAAAAGACTTATTATATAAAATATTATAAAGGTAATCGGTGAGGTGCGCGGGCGCCGATTGAGCTCAAGTGTCCACGATCTATTCTAAATAGTGTGTAGTACCTATCTTAGACATTTTGCACCGGTGTTAGTGTTCACGCGCGATGCAAAGACCCTCCGCTAGGGCGATGATCTACAAACAAACGTGTCAGACCATCGCCATATGCGAAAAAACGCATTCAAAGTATTCTTCGTTTGTTTGTAAATCAACGTCTTTGTTTCCCGCGCTGTTTCTTTGCAGTCGGACTTGGTGTTTCAGAATTTAAGGCCAAAGTCCGCGTTCCCGCAATGTCTATACGGAAAGTACATTTTGGATTACTAAAGTAATGACTTGATTAGGTGTTAGGCCTGAATTTATACTCGGTATATTCGTGTTGTGGTTCCCTTTTATTGTATTTTATTGATGTGTTGCCGGTTGAAACGTTGTTTATTGTAAGGTCCAATGTGTTTTATCTTCTCATTGTGAATTTATTATTTGTGAAAGTATTTAAAAGGTATTAAAGTACCCTTAATATTGCAATTACGTTGTCTGTTGCAGCATCGAGGCTATGCCCTGCGTGTATAGGATTTTTTGTATTATTTTAAATTTAAGTATTTAATTACTTGTAAGTGACAGTATTTGGTACTATTAACGCTTTAGGTGTATTTAGTTAACATTCCAATGTATCTGAGTATTGTGGTGTTATTTATATTTTATCTCGGCATGACATCACAAGTTTCTTCGTTATATGCGTTTATTCTAAATATTTTATTGTAAGTGTACTGGTTAAAAAATCTAAAATAAAAACTAAATAATTTATACATAACTTATATTTGGCCTTTCCTTGAACTAATTGCGCTCCATGCTCGTATTCGCAAGCGTGTTAGTGTAAGCGAGAGGCAAATAGTCAATATATAGAAATTTTTAAACCGGCCCATTATTTTACCCGCAAGTGTAGTTTTTATTTTAGCATTTTGAACCATACAGACGCACGTTAGGCCGTTAAGTTTGAGTTGACGTTCAAGTTTTATTACCAAAAATTGTAATATGTATAAAAATCATATTATCTGCATGACAAGTGACATTTAACATACTATTTGTAAGAGGAATTGTTGAGACGTAACTTACGCCACTTAGAACAAATCATGTGTATTAGTTTTAAGTATTTTTAATTATGTTAGTCACACCCGTATGAACCAATTGTATGTATACATTTTTACATAAAGTATGTTTGTTTATTTAATTATATTCTGTAGGAATCGATTTATACTAGCGCAAAGTTAAATTGAATTTGAAAGGCTTCACAGAGCATAATGTGTTCTATGATTATTGCTACAGTGTTCACAATTGCATAAATGTCTTTAAATTCGCGCATATATCGTGGTCGCTAAACAGTAATCATGTTGATCCAAATTTTGCTTTATTACGTTGGCATAGAGTTCAATAAGCTTTGTGAAGTTGATAAGATCTACGACTAAGCTAGTATGCATTGACCTACGTTTATGTTAACACCAATATTGTCACCATGATGGCTTGGCGCGATTGCGACTTTGTCAAATTAGACTGGGAGATCTTGGGATACTGTACTATTCTATGCTTAAATGAAAATAAAGAAAGATTAATCTGACATTGTGTTTTTATTGACTTGAAAACCGTGTCGTTCCCGGCAGAGAAGAATAGGACCATTCTAAATCTTCCCGTGGATGTCGTCAAAGGCGGCTTAGGAAACTCAAGTTAAACAAAGCTTATAAACATCAAAGAGACCTCTCCAACCCGTTTGGCCAGCGTGGAGAGTGTGGGCCAAATCCTCTGACTACTCTGGCAGTACAGAGAGGATCGTGCTCCTGCAGTGGAGACTGCTAAAGACCTGATGATGATGATGATGATCACTTTGAAAACAAAAGTATTTTGGGTTCTTCGGCCGTAACATAATACTGAAAGTAGTGTAGGGTGTATAGTTCACCAAATTAGGTGCTTAAGATAGATACTCAATACTCAATACTCAATGTTTTATTGCAAACCATAAAGTACATAAGATGACATTAATATAAAAGGTACAAGTTTATTTATGGACCCTGTTGGGCGCAGCAATATGGTTAGATCACAAGAGGACGCACTCAAGTATAAAATTAAGTTAAAACAAAGATTTTTTTTTTTTGTAAAAATATATGTATTTATTGGAATTTATTAATGATAATTTAATTTTAGAATTGGTAATAGAATTAATTTGATTAGTATTTAAAATGATAAATTTATTATATAAGGTATTTAATCGTTATTAATAATTTGATTATTATTTTAAATTAATATTATTTTGAATAAATTCATACGGTCATATTTTGTCAGTCAGGTATTCATTTATATTATAATATGCTTTATTTAATAGAATTCCCTTAAGTTCACGAATAAATGTTTTATCATTCTCTTCTTCTGATAAAGATTTAGGTAGTTTATTATAAATCCTAATTGACATACTTAAGGTGCTAGACGAGCTCAGTTCCAAGCGAGTGACTGGCATCAATATCTTGTTTTTATGGCGGAGGGGGTATTTCGTTTTAACATCTCCTCTTTTCATGTACAATTCTGGGTATCGACGGACAAATTTACACATTTCTAATATATAAATACTATTTTGTATTTTTGGAAAAATGGTTTACAACTTTCTGTTTGTTGGATATTTGACAATATTCGAATTAATTTCTTTTGCATGGTGAGAAGCATATGCACGTCTGTACTATTACCCCAGAGGATAATCCCGTAATTAAGCCAGGCATAGGCATAAGCATAATACGTAGTCAAGGCTGTATCAAAATCTGTTGTTTTCTTAACTTCCCGTAGAGCATACGCAAAGCTTGATAGTTTAGATTTCACCCTTTGAATGTGCATTTTCCAATTGACATGACTGTCTATAGTAAGTCCAAGTAGTGAAAAATTATTAACACATTCAATTTTTAAGTTGTTAAAGATAAAATCTATATCAAGTGATTTTTTCTGGTGAGGATGAAAGCACATTAGTTTAGTTTTTTTAAAGTTTATTTCTAAATTGTGATCATTTAACCATTTTGATGTCATACTAAGCAAATTGTGTAATTTAGCGTTTATAATTGTTCCGTCGTGGCACGAGCTAAGTAGCGAGATGTCATCTGCAAATAAAACGCATGGTTCATTTATGGCTTTAGGCAAATCGTTTATATATATTAAAAACAGAAGACATCCCACTACACTTCCTTGTGGTATCGATGCGTTCACTACCTTACTTTCGGAGCGTACAGTGCGTATTTCGTTGAGCTTGTAGTCATAGTATTCAACTTCGACGTATTGTTGCCTATCTTTAAGGTACGATGCAAACCATTTATGAGCAATACCGCGGATGCCTACTCCATATAGTTTATTTAATATTATATTATGTTGGACCTTATCATACGCTTTGGACATATCTAATAGTATTCCAACTCCATATTTTTTATCTTCTAGTAATTTAATTATTTCTCTAACATATTTATAAACTGCTATGGTCGTTGAGCGATTTTTACGAAATCCGTTTTGGCTTTCATCAAATATTTTATATTTTTCACAAAATTTATAAACACGGTTACAAATAATTTTTTCAAAAATTTTTGAAGCTATTGGTAATAGGGCTATAGGCCGGTAGTTGTTATGGTCGGTTCTATCATCCTTTTTGTGAACTGGCTTTATAATAGTTCTTTTGAGTAGACTTGGAAATACGCCCTGACTATATGATTGGTTTATTAACACTGTAAGCGGATATGTTAGTTCGTTTACGCATTCTTTATATAAACTAGGTGGAATTTCGTCTATTCCAAAACTGGTTTTATTTTTTAGGCTTTTTATGGTCTTGTATACCTCCTCATAGCTTACTGGGCCTAGGTACAGACTCTTTTCAGAGGGGTTGATTACTGGGCGACCATGGGAACAAATACTATTCTGCGTACGAAGACTCTCTCCAATATTTGCAAAAAAATTATTAAATGAGTATGCAACTTCTTTTGGATCTGAACATAACTTGTTATTAATTTTAAGTTTGATATTGACTTTATCTTTTGTGATGTTTTTGTTTGTTCTTTCCTACGCTCCACATAGCCTTTGTTTTATTATTTGCTCGTTTAATTTTATTAATATATTGGATTTTTTTGGATTGAATCACCGTTTTTTTTTAAACTTTTTCATAAATTTTGTAGTGATTTTGTATGATAGGATTATTTGATTTTATTGCCAGAACTTTTAGTAACCTTTTATTTTCGCAAGACTTTTTTATTCCTTTAGTCAACCAGTACTTTTTGAACTTTGTTTTTAATTTATTTTTTTGTTTTGGTATATATTTATTTAGCAGATTATCCATAATATCGTGAAATGCTTTATAGTTATCATCTACGTTTTTATCCATTTTTAATATGTCATTCCATTGTATTGTGCCTAATTTTTCTTTAAATTGTGATATCATTTTTTTATTATTATATAGCCGTCTTTCGGTGTACCAGATAATTTTTTTGTCATGTTGTTGAAATATTTTTAAATCTATTGATGTAGCTGCGTGGTCAGAGAAACCTAATTATTTTACGTCTGTTTGAAGGATGTATATCTTGTCAAAATTAGTATAAATGTGATCTATGCAACGTTTTGTCTTAGCTGTTATTCGAGTTGGTTTATCTATGTGTTGTATAAATTTATATTCCGACATAAAATCTAAAAGCGTTAATGCTGATTTATCTCGCACGAGAACATTTATGTTAAAATCACCACCAAGGACAATTTTATGTTTATAATATTTATTATTTACGTGATTTAATATTAATCTTAATTGTTTATAAAACGCGTCCTCATCTAATCCGTTCCAGTACAGTACTATAATAATTACATTTTCTTTGACAAGCTCCACGGCGCACACTTCCACTATATATTGTAGCGATAAGTTTGTTATATCGGACTTCTCTATGTATTCAATGTGGTCTTGCAGCATTATACAAACACCTCCTCCCGCTTGATTTTCCCTATTGAATGATGCCGCTATCTTATATCCATCAAACCGTATCATTTCTTTTTTGCTCTGTGTCATCCATGATTCGGAAATACATATAGCTTGGTAGGTGGGATGCTGGTTCAGGAAAGCTTCTAGCGTCTCTTGTTTATTACAAACACTTTGCATATTTTGGTATAGGATTTTAAGAGGTCCGGTACTTCCGAAAGGAATGGTCTTTACCAATATGTTCCCTAGTTTGGCGGTATTCCTCGTCTAATGAATATCTTCCTGAAATTGGATTTTTTGACGTATTTTTGGTAATTTCTTGAGTGACTGGTGTTGTATCTGATGTATGCGATATATTAATTTTTTTGCCTTCTATATACAACTCATTTTCTCTTATTACTGCATACAAGCCTCTTTTCCGGGCTTGCAGCATCTCTTCCCGCATTATTTTTCTCTCCTTTCTCTTGTTTTGGTCTAAAAATTCTGAGATAGACAGACTAGTTCCCTGGAAGTAGTGGCTATTGTTTACGATGTATTTGGTCATACGCTTGCTTATCAGCTCTATTACAAGTGGACGATTTCCATTTCCGCTGTATCTTCCGATCCTATATGCATCCTCAATATATCCGGTTAAATCTATATGCAGTATAAGTGGTGAAACATTACGTGTAGTCGTTCGTGCAAACTTGACTCTGGTTCTTTATAATACTCATCAAATCCATAGAGAACTATTTTCTTGCTGTCACTATCTGGACAATAATGCCCAGTAGGTTTGACTTTACATTGTAGACTTTCCATTTCTTTATTTAAATTTTCCGCTTCCTTTGTAAGTTTTTCTATCTTTGTTTTTAATTGATCTATTTCAATTTTTCTACTTTCGTTTTCTTTTTTTGAAATATTTGCCTCTTGTCTAAATTCTTTTCTTAAATTATCTATTGCCTGATGAATTTCTGTCTGTATTGTATTCTGTAGTTGCGATATAATATTTTGGTTGTTTTCTTGAAGCTTTTGGGCTATTATTTCACTCAATTTTTCCAGTGTTATTCCCGATTGAAAAGAGGTAACAGTACTTACTGTGTTTTGTGAATTTTCTGGCGAGATTGTATCTCCAAGTATACTGATGTCTTCAGACTCTAACGATCCGCCGTTTTTAGTGGACAGATTTTTTCTCCTTTGTGTGACATTTGTAGGAGTCATATATTGCGGGATTTGTTGTGGTTGACTGATTTGACTTTCATTGGAATTTGGGCATACCAAAGTATTATCATTGGTTCCCGTTTTTGGTGTTTTACAATGACAGGCTGGGCATTTCCACGATTGTTTATGTGACGTTGTCATCGTGTTATTAAAACGCTGGATAGGCACATTCGCACATTGCAAATCATAAGTATTTTTGCAATAAGCACAAGAGAGGAATTCCCTTTTTGGTAGTTTTTGATTGCATCCTGCACAGAGTGAAGCCATAATGTCGCTCGTCGCTTATGTGAAAAATTAAAATCTTGGTACAGGAAGCGATACTTATCGTGTTGTTGTCGCTCTCTGTTGTCGGTGTCGTGGTACGGGGGCCTCGGCCGTGAGCAACTGCTGCGGACCAAACGAATGACTCACGCAAGCGGGCGATGTACGGGTTGTCGTAGGTCAGGAACACAGCTACTCGTAACTCCAACGGTTTTTAAAAGTATTTTTGCCTATATTTCCACAATTTTAACACTTTTCGGAATTTTGACTTCACATCAATGATGTGGGATATACATATTTTAAAAAATTTCACAAATCAACTATTAAATTGAATTATTTTTATGTTCTTTGTATTATTAATAACGCGTAGCAAGTCGACTTAGATGTGCGCCTCTTGACGGCTCGGACGACCATCTTGACGGCTCGGACGACCATCTAGATAGTTCGGTAACCTGAGAATTAATTTTGATTAAGTACCTACCTACTAAAAATATGATTTCGATGATTTCTATCATGTTGGATGGCAACAACCCTAGTATCAGCTGTTTCTTGAAGTTGATCAACCCAAATGAATCCTCTTTCTTTGGATACATATTTCGATTTTCGCTCTTGAGTTACGTTTTTTCCTATATTAACGTTATTTCCTAGGAAGTCATTAGTAACGATGAGTTATTAAGGGTCTTATGCCAATCCTAATTTGACCCATTTGCGGGATACTTAAAGAATGCCCTAGAAGTATTGGTATAACAATAGCATAAAAAATATTCATTTTTGCTACTATAATCGCATCATTTGTCAAGAATTGATGCGATATTAGCTGCAAATTTCAAGATTTTTTATTCAACTTCGTTTATGTTAATTTTTTGAAAAAATGGGCTAAAAAGGAGGGTTAGGATAATAAAAAGCAAAATCTAATTACAAAGTTTATTTCGGTAAATGCACGTAGAATATTAGGACATAGTCTACACATCTAATACATGCGATTTAGGACAGTTTCCCATTGAAAGTACATTCAAATAAGAAAGCACATCGTAAAATCCACTTTGCAATGAGACGCCCTTTTCTATAACACAAATAAATATATAACCCGTTGTAAATAGCAGAACACTGTCGTGTGCCTATAAACATTTAGATATGACCTATTAAAATATGTCTAAATATGGCTTTTCACTTGAACACTGATTTTTATGTAAGCTAGTTTTGTAACAAGGTTTGATAATTAATTGATGATATTAGCATCTCCAAAATATCTACACACAATAGTAACCTGAAAAAAGTTATTGTTGTCTTAAAATAGGTGTAGAAATAGTTATTCAAAATAATTTAAACATACTTCTCAATCAATAATAAAAATTAGTAGTAAATGTCTTTTTGTTTGCACCTTATTTTTTGTTGAAAAGTGTATAGTAAGTACATTAAATCAAATAATATTGTGCACAAGCGAAAACCCACTTTTGAATAACTAATAAATGCGTTTACTTACGTAAGCTTAAGTGTTAATACAGTTATATCATAAATACTACGTGAATACTGTTTGTTTGATATATATTCATAAAAATCATTTGCTAAATACAGATACTTTACTGCCCCAAGTGAATACGTACAATATTACAATAGAATATTATACATTGAAAAAAAACTGTGAAAATGACGTAATTAGGTCAAATTAATAAATATAATAAATAATTTCTTCTAATTTCTCAAAGTTGCAATTTTGGTAATTTAGAGCCTCGTCTTTGTGTTTCAGATCATTTATTATTTTAGCTATGAAAATGTGTAGTCTTGGAAATTTAGAACATTTCAAGATAAAATAACACTTAAATATTTTCATTTCATATTTTCATGATCAAAATCATTGGGTAAATACAGATACTTTACTGGCCGAAGAGAATACGCGCTATTTATGAATAGAATATAGAGAAAAAAATGCGTATTTGACCGAATTGTATTAAATGTGTGCTTGTAAATTTATTCATTAAATAACTACTTATAATAAATAATTTTTACTAATTTCTCAAAGTTGTAATTCTGTTAATTCAGAGCTTCGTGTTTGTTTTTCAGATCATCCAACATTTAAGCAATGATAATGTACAGACTTGGAAAATTTAGAATATTTGAAGATAATATAACACCTATTTAAATGTTTTCATATTTGTATCTATAATCTCTCCAGTCCAATCACACACTCCTTTAAATTCAAAAGTAATCACATTCGTAGAAGCTCTGGTCCAACGTTTTGATTAAATGTAAATATACTCCAAAATACAATTTTGTAGAACATTGACACGAAAGAATGTGCACTTCCAAAGATTTTGCCGCCTTGCTCTCAAGGCACTACAATGCCTTGAGAATTTGACACAAGGACGTTACTATTTCGAGTGACAAACGCTATCATAAAGCGTAGCCGAACTTTGATAGACGTTCATTACACCCTTCGGTACATAAGAGTTTAGACGGCGTCTTTGGTAATACACAGACAAAAGTCTACTTTTAAGTGAGCAGGACTACACTTCGATAAGAGTGCACGTCTTATATAGTACGAGTATAGCAAATACTACTTTTGGTATTCACTGCACTGCAATTAATCTTTGGTGATATATTGAGATGTTGATATTATTACGTATTACAATTATTACAGGAGATTCACTTAACTGGCAATTTAAACTTAATTTATCATTTCGAACACAAATAATTCAACCAAAACATATTAATTTCATCTTTTATTTGCCAGTTAAATATTTACTTTAACAGAAAATATCTTAACCGATGCCGTAACAAAGTAGTGTCATGTTAAACACAAGTGTAAATAATACTAACTCAATTATTTTAGAACAAAAAGCGCTGTATCAGATCAAAAAATAAAATATTATGAATCTAAATTAAGTAAATAACTTTATAGACGTCTTAACGTCTTTAAATAATCACAAAATAAATATTTCTATTATTTATCTAATAATAATGAGAAACGAGAGATACATTTCAATTATAATACGAATCCATATCACAGAAAACGTAGGATATTTCAAAATAACTAACTTTATAACTTGATTAAATAAATATAAAGAATGAAAACCACATATATTTAAATAAGCAATGAAAAATATTAACTGTAGCGCTTAAAATTATACATTGCCCCATTGCTAGATACTCTTTTTTTACAGGAAAAAAGGAATTATTGATATTTAGCAATTATATTGAAAGAAAATTACGCATTTGATTCCAAATAGACATTTGGAAAACTGGAAGTGCCCCCGAAAGAGTTAACGCGATAATTGAAATGTTCCTGGTCCTGCCCCCATTTTTAAATTAATCATTTGAAAGAAACGTTTTGTTTAAAATGATTTCAATGCCTTTACACAAATTCATGAACATATGGAGAACTTCTATTATTTTTTATGGAGGCAGCACTGGACCCCGAAAAATTAAGGTATCGCCTTAAAGTTCAATTAATACATAACACAATGAAAAAGGTTTCCGTAATAAAACGGAGCAAAGGGGCGAAGTCCCAGGTCTTACTGGTCGCCGTTGGCGTGGTTGACCTTCTGCTTCTTGGAGGGCGGGGCGCCAGAGAACATGCGCCCGGAATGCAGCTCCGACATCAGGAACGGCACCTGCGGGACATACTCCAGATAGAGATCCGCCGTGGAATAAATTTTTAGGGTTCCGTACAAAAAATCTGTCACAGGAAAATTTATTCCGTATGTACTAGACCAAATCCAGTTAAAATAAAAAAAAACAGGTAGGATAGTGTAGGAAATAAATATATTTTTTTAATAAGCGTCTGCTAGTACATATAATATTAAAAATTAAAAAATGTTGATGTTTAGTAGGTATGTCATGATACGTGCACCCGGCCATTTGAGCTGCTATTTTCATATCCCCAACGCAAAATTCCAGAACATTCCAGAATTTTTCAAAATGCAAGCGAGACATACAATATTCGTGGACCTTCTATAATATTCTGGAAGCTTCACGACATTTTTTATACTAGCGTACACTACCTTGTACTCCAGCTGTACTGCTTGTGTACCCGAAAGGCGCGCAGCAGGTTGTCGACGCAGGCGTGACCTGCAGCAGTACGACAGTATGTATACCTTGTGCTCCAGCTGCATGTGGTGCAGCGCCGGCAGCCCCAGACAGGCGCGCAGCAGGTTGTCGACGCAGGCGTGACCTGCAGCAGTACGACAGTATGTATACCTTGTGCTCCAGCTGCATGTGGTGCAGCGCCGGCAGCCCCAGACAGGCGCGCAGCAGGTTGTCGACGCAGGCGTGACCTGCAGCAGTACGACAGTATGTATACCTTGTGCTCCAGCTGCATGTGGTGCAGCGCCGGCAGCCCCAGACAGGCGCGCAGCAGGTTGTCGACGCAGGCGTGACCTGCAGCAGTACGACAGTATGTATACCTTGTGCTCCAGCTGCATGTGGTGCAGCGCCGGCAGCCCCAGACAGGCGCGCAGCAGGTTGTCGACGCAGGCGTGACCTGCAGCATTACGACAGTATGTATACCTTGTGCTCCAGCTGCATGTGGTGCAGCGCCGGCAGCCCCAGACAGGCGCGCAGCAGGTTGTCGACGCAGGCGTGACCTGCAGCAGTACGACAGTATGTATACCTTGTGCTCCAGCTGCATGTGGTGCAGCGCCGGCAGCCCCAGACAGGCGCGCAGCAGGTTGTCGACGCAGGCGTGACCTGCAGCAGTACGACAGTATGTATACCTTGTGCTCCAGCTGCATGTGGTGCAGCGCCGGCAGCCCCAGACAGGCGCGCAGCAGGTTGTCGACGCAGGCGTGACCTGCAGCAGTACGACAGTATGTATACCTTGTGCTCCAGCTGCATGTGGTGCAGCGCCGGCAGCCCCAGACAGGCGCGCAGCAGGTTGTCGACGCAGGCGTGACCTGCAGCAGTACGACAGTATGTATACCTTGTGCTCCAGCTGCATGTGGTGCAGCGCCGGCAGCCCCAGACAGGCGCGCAGCAGGTTGTCGACGCAGGCGTGACCTGCAGCAGTACGACAGTATGTATACCTTGTGCTCCAGCTGCATGTGGTGCAGCGCCGGCAGCCCCAGACAGGCGCGCAGCAGGTTGTCGACGCAGGCGTGACCTGCAGCAGTACGACAGTATGTATACCTTGTGCTCCAGCTGCATGTGGTGCAGCGCCGGCAGCCCCAGACAGGCGCGCAGCAGGTTGTCGACGCAGGCGTGACCTGCAGCAGTACGACAGTATGTATACCTTGTGCTCCAGCTGCATGTGGTGCAGCGCCGGCAGCCCCAGACAGGCGCGCAGCAGGTTGTCGACGCAGGCGTGACCTGCAGCAGTACGACAGTATGTATACCTTGTGCTCCAGCTGCATGTGGTGCAGCGCCGGCAGCCCCAGACAGGCGCGCAGCAGGTTGTCGACGCAGGCGTGACCTGCAGCAGTACGACAGTATGTATACCTTGTGCTCCAGCTGCATGTGGTGCAGCGCCGGCAGCCCCAGACAGGCGCGCAGCAGGTTGTCGACGCAGGCGTGACCTGCAGCAGTACGACAGTATGTATACCTTGTGCTCCAGCTGCATGTGGTGCAGCGCCGGCAGCCCCAGACAGGCGCGCAGCAGGTTGTCGACGCAGGCGTGACCTGCAGCAGTACGACAGTATGTATACCTTGTGCTCCAGCTGCATGTGGTGCAGCGCCGGCAGCCCCAGACAGGCGCGCAGCAGGTTGTCGACGCAGGCGTGACCTGCAGCAGTACGACAGTATGTATACCTTGTGCTCCAGCTGCATGTGGTGCAGCGCCGGCAGCCCCAGACAGGCGCGCAGCAGGTTGTCGACGCAGGCGTGACCTGCAGCAGTACGACAGTATGTATACCTTGTGCTCCAGCTGCATGTGGTGCAGCGCCGGCAGCCCCAGACAGGCGCGCAGCAGGTTGTCGACGCAGGCGCGTTGTTTGAATAGAGCGTTGACGACGGGCGCGCCCGAGGGCACCAGCGGCGCCTTCAGTAAGTACGACAGCGGCGATAGCACGCTGTGCATGCTACTCCATTCTGTGAACACGTAAAATATTGAGTTATATTTTACGCTCTTTAAAAGAGCGCTCTTACGCCTGGACGCGCATGTATCCATACAAACGGAAAAAGGGAATTGTGGCAATATTTGATAACTTTCGAGTAAAATTAAGCATCCAATCAATTAATCTTATTATAATCTACGTACGTTCCTATACAGTTTGGTTAAATTATCAATAGTTCGAGAATTATACACCTCTCAAGATTTCCATATAAATTTGAAAAGGCTTGTAATTCTCAAACCATTGGTATTTTAACCAAGCTGTATAGGAACGTACGTAGATTATAATGAGCTTAATTGATTAAATGCTTAATTTCACTCCAAAATTATCAAATATTGCCACAATTCCCTTTTTCCGTTTGTATGGAGACATGCGCGTCCAGGCGACTGTTAATAAATTAAGAAATAATATGGGATAAAAGTCCACGCGGGCAGGATTTGAGCCTGCCTCTTAATCTTTCGCTCCGATGGTCCAGTGGGTGTGAGCTCTATGAGCGCTTACATATGTTAAGCAACCCTTGGTGCAGTCCCTACTTGGATGGGTGACCGCAAAGTGGCATAAAAATATCTCGAGCTCCTCCGTGCTTCGGAAGGCACGTTAAGCCGTTGGTCCCGGCTGTCATCGTTGATGGCAGTCGTTAAGCTATGTCAGATGCCTTAAGGCAGCTTGAAAAATCTGACACCAGTGTTGGCCACTTACACATACGAAAAACAAAAAAAAAACAATCATCATTATCAGGTATTTATTAATCTCCACTGCAGGTAGGAGCAAGATCGTCTCTAGCCTACTACTGCTGTTGCTAATATATGGCTACTACCACAGCCATATATTAGCAACAGCAGACTGATGATTTGGACTACAGTCTCCTCGGTGGCCAGACGGGTCGGAGAGGTCTCTTTGATGTTTACAAGCTTTGTTTAGCTAGTGTTTCCTAAGTCACCTTCGACGACATCCACGGGAAGATTTGGAGTGGTCCTCTATTCAACCTATAAAAGCTGAAGTACCTTGCTTGTCGTCAGCACGGAACGAGACCCTGGAGAAGAGCTCGGCCAGCAACACCAGGTCGAGAATCAGAGGCACGGCCAGCAACGAGTCCTCGCACGTGTTGTGCACAACGATAGTATTCGTGCCGTGAAGTAGAATCTCAGAGGTGAATTCGTCCATTGCGCGTTTGGAATCACCTGTAGATTAAAAAAAACTGTGTCAAAGAATACAGAATAGTTCTGAATTGCTTACCATCATTGATAAGGCATAAAACACACAGAGCGTACGACAAAGGCACGGTATTGTTTGTTTTTTTTTTCGTGCGTGTAAGTGGCCAACACTAGTGTCAGATTTTTCAAGCAGCCTAAAGGCATCCGACATAGCTTTACGAATGCCAACGGCTTAACGTGCCTTCCGAAGCACGGTGCAGGCGTGAGACACTATAATAGAATTTAGAGACTTACTATCTTATACAAAACGCCAATATCGCAAGCATAAATTGACGCCTTCTCTGCCAGCACGTGGCACGTGGCATGTTGCGGTAGCGTTTTTTCTCGTAATGCGTCTCTTTTAATATAACAAATAGGTTGAACATCCTTGAACATCCTATCACAGTGTTCCATGTCCACGCCGCATCTGCGCCGCGCGCCTTATCTATTAATTTTATGTGTAAGGCAAAGAATATATACACTACGCGAAAAGAAACGACACTTACGCATGTGTGCACACAAAACCGCTTGCGGCTATGTGTGGGTGTCTGGGCGTGTGCGGGGGCCGCGAGAAGCGCGGTGTGTCGCACGCCTCGCACCGCAGACGCAAAGTGAGTCGTGAGTGACTACCTTCGCGTTGTCAACCTTACCGGCTTGAGGTCACCGGTGAACTTTTTTTTAAAGGACTTTTTTTATAAGCCCAAAAAAAATTCTGTCATTTTTTCCGACATTTACTAGGGCAAGAAAGACAAATGACTATTTGATAGCGAATCATCGGTCACTCACCTTAAGGGGGCACCCTAGGCACAGTAGCGACGCCAATCATTTTATTCCTAATACTTTACAAATAGAAAGAAATCCAAGAATGTAAATCATATAAGCACTAGTAAATAACTTGAAGTATTTTTGGAATCATGTTTTAATATTATGAGAATCAGTCATTAAGAGAAAACGTGATTACCGCCAAAAACGGCCATTTTTGGCGGTAATCTGATTCTCATAATTCTCACTGATTCTGATTGTGATTGTGACTGTGCGGCCTTAAGATTCAGTGTAGAAAAAAAAACCGCACACTATCAGAAGACCCACAGACCTTTTGGATATCTCGTATAAAGTATTCGTTAGACTTACCGACATAGGGCACGTATTTGATGACAACCACGTGGTCGGGCTTCTCCCCCGGCTTGTACAGGATGGAGTTGGACTCCATCATGTCGTCTACCACGTTGCTCTTAGTGATCTGAAACGTTTCAAATTATATCATCATCAGGTCTCTCTTTAGTCTCCACTCATCATCATTTCGTGTAGGTGACATGTTCAGTCGACCATGCACACCCCGGTGTCAGAGTTTTCGGAACCGCTTCTCGGCCTCTGACGTGGTTCCTTTAACGACTACCGATGGCAGCCGGGACCACCGGCTTAACGTGCCTTCCGAAGCACGGAATCATCTTTCTTATCAGACAATCAGGTGATTCATGCCTGCAATGTCCTAACCAAACTGGAAACAACTTAACAAAGTATGCTTCCCGTGGGAATCGAACCCACGACGCCCGGGTCAACAAGGCAAACGCCTTAACCACTGGACCACGGAGGCAGTCTCCACTGCAGGAGCACGACCCTCTCTTTACTACCAGAGCCTAAAGCCATAGCAGTAAGAGGATTTGGCCTTCACTCTCTACGCTGGCCAGACGGGAACAAAGCTTATAAACATCAAAGAGACCTCTCCAGTCTCTTTAATTATAAGCTTTGTATAGCTTGTGTTACTTAAGTCGCCTTTTCCGACATCCCGGGGAAGACTTGGAGTGGTCATATTCTACTCTGCCGGGAACCACACGGCGTTGAAATTGTCATCATCATCATCTGCCTTACCTTATCCCATTATCTGGGGTCGGCGCAATATGTCTTTTCTCTCCACAATTTTCTATCCCTTACCAGTTCCGCATCCACCTCTACTTCTTTCATATCCCTATTAATACAATCCATCCATCTCTGTTTTGGCCTACCTCTTCTTCTATACCCATCATTGAAATTGTATGTAATATTAATTACTAATGTATATCATCATCACTGCCGTATGCTAAAGCTTAATAACCGCCATCTGCAGACAGTTTACTCGTTCATCATCATCATCAGGTCTTTCTAGTCCCCACTGCAGGAGCACGACCCTCTCTGTACTACCAGAGCCATATACTAGCCTGAGTAGTCAGAGGATTTGGCCTACACTCTCCACGCTGGCCAGACGGGTTGGAGAGGTCTCTTTGATGTAAATAAGCTTTTTTTAGCTTGTGTTTCCTTAGTCGCTTTTTACGACATCTACGGGATGACTTGGAGTGGTCCTATTCTACTCTGCCGGGAACCACACGGCGCTGTTTTACTCGTTATTGAAACAAAATATTATAATTTGTTTTTGAGAAGAGTAAATACTTACTTCTTTAGAGCGGAACTGTTTGGGCGCGGAGAGATTCTTGCCATCATTATTGCCGAGGTGGTTGTAGCTCACGATCGACACCGGTTTCAGACCTGACAACATAAAATAATAATTTTAAGGTTGTTAAGAAGCCATATCTTCTGGATTCTACGTCCGAAATAATAGATAATACTTAAGGCGTTTACCTACGAATTACGATTATTGAATGTAACCTTAACTAAAGACAATCTTAAATCTCAAGTCTGTTTTTGTCTTGCTAGGTTATCTAGATAGTGATAGGAACGAGACTTGAGAACGTATTTAGTTACGATGCATCTGAGGTGCCTTTGAGTATCCGGACGTTGAACTTTTCCAATTGTACATAGTAGCGTTGCCAGCCTTTATTATTCCCTCTCCAGGTGGCCTCCGCCTTTCTCACTCACCGAAGGAAGCATAGAAGTGGTAAAGCTACTACTCAAACGTCGATTTTCTGTATCTTCTCCGGACGCTCCACCACGCCCGGCACGATGGTGTTTTGCGGAGAGCCGTTGATGTACCTAGCACTGCTACACAAATGTTACTAATTCAAAGGCGACCAAAACTGTTCATAAAAGTTTTTTTCGGCGTTTCTTCTCTGCAGTGGTCGGTTCCGAAACGCTAGTAGTCTGTAGCTTTTGATCAATTTAATAAATACATATTATCTAATAAAATAATTTTAAATATGATATGACGTGAAAAAGTGCCTGCAAAGGCCTATTTTCTGAATAAACGTTTTGATTTTGATTTTTGAAAGTATACAAACCTGCTGAGACCAAGAAGTCGACAAGAACAGACTTAAGCTTGGTCTGTCCGGATTTGAAGTCGTCGCCCGCCACGAACACGCCCGCCTTCTCTGCGCGTTCTACCACGCCCGGGACGATGGTGTTTTGCGGAGAGCCGTTGATGTAGCAGCACTGGTACACAAACGTTACTAATATTATACTGTTACTTCTATAAGTACAGTCTGAATCAAACTTTATAGCGGCTCGCATATTAGCTGCGAGCTGCGCAGAATTTCAGCTCGACAATTTGAACAACTTTTCTTTTGGGACCAATGCTGCGAATCCAAACAATTTTGTGACATTTCTATAGTAATTGACCAGGCGAATTAACGTTCTCAGCATTGGTTTCATAGGAAAAATTGTTTAAATCGACGTACTGAATCTCTCCTAGGATCCTAAACGATTAACAAAATAAAGATATTTTTTAAGTGCGCTTAAACCTTTCATTGCGTCCATTTCAATGCGTGTACTACGGCGAAGCTAAATAAACACACTTATAATTTTTAAACAACTACTTTGTTTGATTAAGAGATAAAGACGCAAAAATATAATATACTAGCTGTTACCCGCGGCTCCGCCCGCGTCATATATAGTCTATATCCTTTTCAGTACCATAACCTATGTATATGAAAAATTTCATGATGATCGGTTTTGTAGATTCGGCGTGAAAGCGTAACAATTAAACAAACAAACTCACTTTCGCATTTATAATATTGGTTAGGATTAGGCCTCTACGGGTAAACCTAAGGACTTTTTGTATTCAAAAACTTGAATCTCCTGCGCGCGTATTTGATATACTTTTACATAAAGACAGTGATATAAACACCTTCAACTCAACCACACTGTTAAAGTGTACTCACAGTGTACTCACATACTACATATAAACAATGTACATCTCTTAGTTTTTAGAACACCTCTCCAAAACAAGCGGCTATCACACTACTCGATTTTAAGTCTCTGATAAGAGGGATATGAAAAAATATATATCGTGTCGTGTCATCATCATCATCATGTCTTTCTAGTCTCCACTGCAGGAGCACGACCCTCTCTGTACTACCAGAGCCATATACTAGCCTGAGTAGTCAGAGGGTTTGGCCTACACTCTCCACGCTGGCCAGACGGGTTGGAGAGGTCTCGTTGATGTTAATAAGCTTTGTTTAGCTTGTGTTTCCTTAGTCGCCTTTTACGACATCCACGGGGTGACTTGCGAGTGGTCCTATTCTACTCTGCCGGGAACCACACGGCTCGTGTCGTGTAACAGCGGCTAAAGCCATTACAATGTATAAGTAGTAAGCAATCACATAAATCGTTAAACAGGTTCTAATTGAATACTAACATCGCACATGAATACTACATTGTACAAAGAAATACCAAGCAATCTGATTATTCATACTCAAGCAATGAATTGTACAATGATTATGTTTTAAATCACATATTTAAATATATTCATTGATTCATCCGTTTTGCATGTTGCTTATAATATAAATTTAATGCCCGATGGTCCAGTGGGTGTAAGCTCTATGAGCGCTTACATATGTTAAGCAACCCCTGGTGCAGTCCCTACTTGGATGGGTGACCGCAAGTGGCATAAAAATATCTCGAGCTCCTCCGTGCTTCGGAAGGCACGTTAAGCCGTTGGTCCCGGCTGTCATCGTTGATGGCAGTCGTTAAGCTATGTCAGATGCCTTAAGGCAGCTTGAAAAATCTGACACCAGTGTTGGCCACTTACACATACGAAAAACAACAATATAAATTAACGTCGATGTTTTCAATAACGTGGTTCATTTAACAAGTGTATGATATTGAGTAGCTCTCTTAGGGCTGATTTTATGATCTACGACAGAGACGAAAATAATATAGACTACAGCTAGAGTTAAGAGTATATTATATACAACTAGGGCATGTAACTACGACCGGGCTTGTATTATACCTTTTAAACTTCCTCATGAATCCCTCTATCTATTTGTGAAAACTAAATGAAAATCCGTGCAGTATTTTTTGAGTTTATCCCGAACAGACAGACAGACGCGGCGGAGGGCTTTGTTTTATATATACATACATATTATCACGTCTTTATCCCTTGCGGGTTAAACAGAGCCCAGGTCTAAAAAACCTAAAGGCCACGTTTAGCATGTTGGTGGGCTTGTAGATGGAGAATGGAATCAAATAGTGATGGGTTGCAAGCCGCATCGCCTATTGATATAATTCCTGACGCCCATTCCCTCGATCGGCTTTTACGATCTGCGCGGGAAGAGAAGCAGCTGGCACATTCTACGTTTTTTATTTTCTCCCAGACCAGCTTGGAAGCTTAATGTATATCAAAAAATTAAACAGTTCTATCAGGGTACTAAGGAAAACACGCTTACTATATATATATATGTAGATGGATACTTTTGACGAGCTCCGTGGCGCAGCGGTCATCACGCCTGCCTGCGACACGGATGGTCCCGGGTTCGATCCCCGGTCAGGTCAAGATGGAAAACGATCTTTTTCAGATTGACCTGGGTCTTGGATGTTTATCTATATAAGTAATCTATTATAAAATATAGTATCGTTGAGTTAGTATCCCATAACACAAGTCTTTCATAAGAACTTACTTTGGGGCTAGCTCAATTTGTGTGATTTGTCCGTATATATTTATTTATATTTATATTTTATTTATACTAGTAGTTATCTTCTTCATAGTTAAGGATAATAAGAGACCACGGGCTGCGACGGACACTGAGGATGTAACCAACGATCATTAGCAGAATGTAACAGGAAGGATGTTATCTTACCCCTTCGTCGATGGCAGCGAGAGCGAATATGGTAGAGGGCGACACTTCAGAGTCATTGTTGCGGAGCGCGCGCTCCAAGTTCTCGGAAGTGTCGTGCACGCCAGGGCGGACTTCGCAGAATCTGGAAATAAGAAAGAAAATAAACTTACTCGCAATTTACTGGCTTTTCCGTTTTTTTACTAGACAAATAAAGCACTAATCTGTCGCTCTATGAAATATATTGATTGCCATGCGACCGATTTTTAAAAGCTATAAAAATATTATGAAATAAGGTAGGTAATGTCAAATTTGTATTTTCTTTGCAAATTGCAGTCATCTTGCCGCGCTTGAAGAGGCGAAAATCGGTGTTGGATTTTTCAAGCTGCCGCAAGACAGGGGTAACCGAGGTACTAAGCATATAGTTTCAGGTAGGTGTCAAACACATTGAATGTGATCGTGTAATCATTGCATGCCCTAAAATCTATCGGCGGGAGCAGTGGCGGCTCCCCCTTAAGTGCACTCGTGCGGCGCACTACCAGTTTAAGCTTAAATATTTACAAAAAAAATAAATAGATATAAAAAAATAAATAAGCAGTTTTACGTAAAAATATATTTTCTTTTGTCAAATGATAATCAGTCATGTACTTAACGAAATAAGTATTATTTTTGCTTGACAAAATAATTTGCCGTGCGCTCGCTCCCGGCGCACGCATCGCGCCCATACAGCTACTATTGAGAAGGCGACAAAACGCCTGGCGCGTGAGACGGAAGATTAGTATGCAAGTTTAGCGAAATCTCGAGCGCCGCACGGGGCCCGACGCGGAACGAACGCCGGCGTTCGGAAATGTTCGGATTAGGTAGTTTTCGCGTAAATTGTCTTACGTTTGTATTTGTTCGTGTTTTACTTTAGCTGTTTTTATGTTTTGTTTTACTTATTAATCTTATTATCATTCATTAAGTAGGTATATAAATAAAAAATGCCTATCTAAAAAAGAGAGAGAATTAAGTATTTCTGCATATAAAAATTCATATCAAATCCATATTGTTTAGGCATATCTTATGATGTGCACCACCAGGTCTTTGAGTCACGAGCCGCCACTGGGCGGGAGGGTCCCGGTGACTTGTGTTACAGGTTTTTTCAAAAAACTTACTTCAGGCACCAGCCCTTCACAAAGATAGGTTTCGCAGGGAACATTATTAAGCAATATGTTCTTAATTTTTTTATAAACATCAAATTATCAATAAGTTCACTGTAAATACCGTTGTGAAGGAAAATAAAGATCTTATTATTATTTATAGTAATCAAATATTTTAAACCTCTATGGAACAGTGTAATACCTTTTACTTACGGTAGGTATTTAGGGTTTGATTTCTAGATCGGTCAAATAAAGTATCGTTGAGTTAGTATTCCACGAGACAAGTTCACATTTTACTACGGAACTAGCATTTTGTGGTTTGTCTCTTACATTACATATTTATATTTAATTTAAACAAATCAAACAGCTCAATTTTTCTATAATTATTTTCCTTACATTCAGTTACTCATTCTACAATTCAACTAACATTACTGAACAAATGATTCAAAAACTTCCTTATCTAACAAATACCTATTTGACGGCAACCAAAATGGCAAATCGAGTTCCTCCCATCCTCTCCTTCATACACAATTCAGAGTTGAACGCGTGACGTCACGACCATTATCTACCCAGGTAGGCGGAAAATCGATAGGTACTCTACAGCGGTAACGCGCGCGGAGATTCTTATATCATATTGTAGTACATATGTGTACAATATCATATTGTAGTACATATCTGTACAATATCATATTGTAGTACATATGTGGACTACAATATGATATTGAATCTCCGACCGATCTCTGATCTATCTGCGACTTAAAATCCTAAGATCATAAAACGATCTAAGTTATAATCACATCAATTAAAGTTATAAATTCTATGCTGGTCTGGGAGGAAAAAAAAAACTTAGAATGTACTAGCTACTTCTTATCCCACGCAGACCGTAAAAGCCGGTTAAGGAAGGGCAGAAAAAGGGAAAGGGAAATATTAGGAATAATTATTACTACTGATGGTTTGCTAGCCGCATCGCCTATTGAATTTTTTCCTTGTACGGTTTACGTGGGATGATTCCGTTTTTCACCTACTCGCCCATCAACACGCTAAATGTGGCCTTTGGGTCTTATGACCGTGGGCGCTGTCTACCCCGTAAGGGACACAGACGTGATTATATATATGTATGTATAAATTACAATAAAAATACACGGCATACGGCAATATAAATCCGGCTCTTAAAAATCCATATTTTTGTGACCCACCCAGAAGAGTGAATCCTCTTTTTCTTAGCGTCCGGCCTTGGGACCAAATTTGGGAATTTCGGCTCAAAAATCGAACTTCCTTAACGGTCAAGTCCTTTTTTTCCTATTTTTAGAGATAGCAACGCTACCCGCGCCTGAACAGATTGCTAGTAAAAGAAAATAATGCGCGACCAAACACGTGGCCAAAAAACTGTCTTATAGTAAAAATAGTTATACAAAAAATCGGCCAAGTGCGAGTCGGACTCGCGCATGAAGGGTTCCGTACCATACATATGACACATTAGACTATCATCCTCAAACGACAAAAAAATCAAATGTTTGTTGTATGGGAGCCCCCTTAAATATTTATTTTATTCCGTTTTTAGTATTTGTTGTTATAGCGGCAACAGAAATACATCAACTGAGAAAATTTCAACTATCTAGCTATCACGGTTTATGAGATACAGCATGGTAACAGACAGACAGACATCTAAGTCTCGTGAATAGGGTCCCGTTTTTACCTTTTGGGCAAGGAACCCTAAAAACTGTCTTATAGTAAAAATTGTCATACAAAATCTATCAGATACAGATAAAATAGGAAATAGTTCTTTTGCTGTGCCTTAGTTTAGGCCACTGTACTGTGTTAATGACCCCCGCAGTCTATTGTAACGCCGAATGTATAGCGGGGAGTTATTTTTAACTTCGGTCAAGTTAGCGCCAGACCGGTTTGGGTCTATTGTGTCTCGAGACATCTATTATGACTATACCTATACAATGTGTCACGCACGTCCAACTTTTTACCAAGATCGAAAGATAATTCAAGATGTTCATATAAATAGAATGAATTGATAATACTGAACACCTTTTTCCGTGGAACATACATATAGTTAAATGGGTAAGAAACCGGAAAAAAATGTGTAAAAAAATCAGTACAATTTAAAAAAAAATTACAAAAGGTGGACTTAATCCTCTCCCAGCCAAACCTTTGGACTAAATAGAGAATTAAATGGATGGTGCGACAAAGTGCCAAAAAACAATAACTTAATGAATAATCAATGTATAAAAAATATTTGTAGTCTAATTTCAGTTTTCAACATAATTTTTTTGATAAGTACTCGTATGTAAATTCAACTCAACTCATCAACTCTCAAACTCAATTTCAATTTTAAAAACAATACCTATACAAAATTACAGCGAGTACAAGTTTTCGATACGAAACTTCAAATCGCTGTAATTTTGTATAGGTATTGTTTTTAAAATTGAAATCTGATTATAAACATCAATATGCCTTATCCGGTCGTATGTACGAAATTTGGTTGAGATTGGCTTAACTGTTGTAAAACTAAAACCAAACTACGTTTGTATGGGATTGCGGGTTTACGTGGGACTCTTAATTTGCATAACCATACCTATACGATTCAATCCACGTGATCGTGTTGACATGATTCAAATAGTTTTTGCACATCGCGACAAAGGTCTTTGCCCTCTGACGTATGGCGTGATGTGAAAACTGATGACCGATGCGTAGCGCCTAGGTAAATATCGCTTGAAATACACCTGACTGAGATCATATTTTCTTTCGTATGCTTTAATGGGCATGTTAACTAAAATTTTTTTCATGTTGCTATGTAAAGACCTGCCAAAAATAAACACAGTAGTGACAGAAATTCATTTCTAAACAAAAAACTCTGTCAGTTATAAAAGTTTTAAAGACACATGTTTTTAGACGTAAATTTTTTGAACGTGAAAACGTGCCGCTGAAATGCCTACATATTTGTGACGTCACAAGCTTGTATTTTGTATGGGTGGCGTGAGAGCTTTGTTTGGTAGCTATACGAAATATTTCGTTTATGGTAATTGTTTCATAATAAAAGTTGCTATAAATTTTGCAGACTAAAATACAGTATAATTATAATTAAAGATTTTTATACTTTAAAAAATGGTCCTATTCACCCAACTTTAAAGAAGCTTTAAGATCACTTAACGAATCGATATCAAATTAAAAGTGTTCTTTATAGTGTTTTTAGATAGAAATTAGTCTCATTAGAAACAATTTTATATAATCTTAACATGAGGCAACTACCGTATTTGAGACTAGCTTTTGCCCGCCACTTCAATCACGGCTATTAGAGCCTTTGGGAACATAAAGGACATGATGGAAAACGTTATTTTGCAGATTGGACTGGGTTTTCGATTTTTATTATACGTAAGTATCTTTTACAAAAAATACTCGACTTACTATAGAGCTAGCTAATCTGTATGATTTGTCCCTATATAATTATTATTTATATACATTTTCTGGCAAAAAACGACACGGTAAAGTATTAAGAATGTGCATATAGTACGGACTTTGCTCTCTGACGTAGTATGGTGTGATGTCTTAAGAGTCGCCTGGAAGCGCATGTCTCCATACAAACGGAAAAAGGAAATTGTGGCAATATGTGATAATTTTGGAGTAAAATGAATCATTTAATCAATTAATCTCATTACAATCTACGTACGTTCCTATACAGCTTGGTTAAAATACCAATGGTTTGAGAATAACAAGCCTTTTCAAATTTGTATGGAAATCTTAAGAGGCGTATAATTCTCAAACATTTGATAATTTAACCAAACTGTATAGGAACGTACGTCGATTATAATGAGATTAATTGATTGGATGCTTAATTTTGCCCTAAACTTATCAAATATTGCCAAAATTCCCTTTTTCCGTTTGTATGGAGACATGCGCTTCCAGGCGACTCTTAATTGATGACTAGTGCATAACGTTCGCCCAGACGTGAAGTGACGTAAGCGAGGTGGGCTGATACCACTGAGCACGGGATGTCACTCACTCACACCCTACTAAAGACTTTCTTTCTTTCTTCTTTTTAATTATGGCTACCACCGAGATTTCAGTGATTCTGCCAATGTCCAGTATAATGAGATACCAAGTATCGGTGTTGTACGGTATGTGGCATCAAAGATGGCGTATGTTCTTTGGCAGCCTCGTGGGAGATTTTGGTGACAAATCTATACGAGTCCATTTAACAGTCTACTTTAACTATTTCACAAATTGTTCTCGAGCACGAGCATTTATAACACCAAACTACACCAATTTCATATTCTAAAGTCCACTTAAATCAATTTGCAAAATTGTATAAGGCAAACGACAACTGAACCCCTTGACTTCCCACCAAAAACTCTACTAAAGACGAAAGTAATAATATTAATTCAAAAATTAATAAATCAACTTCATTTTCTTCCACCTTTAGAACGCTACTTTTGTAGTAGGTAACGTAGGCTACAATTTACGCGAACAAAGTCGCGGCATAACAGCTAGAGTATAAAATATGACGATAGGTATCGTACGTATACTTGTTCTTTCTTAATCCAACTCATAGGCGTTCTTGCAATTCAGTTTCAAAGGAACTCTATATGCCGTATGGACGAAACACAGTGCAAGGAATTACAATGTAGGTAGCTCATGGGCGAGCAACAAGATATACACGTGAATGTCGCTCGCGCGCTCGAGCGATATTCTGTGGACAAATTTTTTGTACGCAATGTGATATTGAGGAAAACTGTACGAAGCTGTACTGTACTTCCCGCTTGGCCGGCATCGCGTATATTGGAAACGCTTCCAGTACTCAGAGCCAGAACTGCGGGAGCCTTTCAGCAATTAAACATGTAGTTTGACAGTTTAAATGCTACCCTGCTTTTAGCTCTGTAATGCGGGAGGCTTTACAAACGCAATAGCAGAGTTATTTATATGAGTTCCTACCGCTACTCAGACTCAAAAAACCTCATGTTTAACAGAATACGCTCAGTAAGGACTTCTATGGAAACGAGTGATAATTAAGAGGGTATACTAGCAGTGCGTTTTCCATACAAATGTATTTCTCTATTTTCTCGCTGAAAACGGCTTCTAGAGGCACAATTCTTTTTACATAAAATCTATTACTAAATGATGTATGTCCCTGTGTTTTATTTTTTTCTAAAAATCTGTTTAGAAGAAAAATAATTTGTACAAAAACAGTTTTTTTTGGAAAAAATAAAAAATATGGGCATTCCTATTTTAGTACTCGATTTTATGAAAAAAGAATCGTGGCTCTAGATTCAACTTTCAGCGAGAAAATAGAGAAATACATTTGTATGGAAACCATATTGAAAAAATACTGCTAGTATACGCTCTTAAAGAAAGGATGAATCATACTGTCATGAAATAAAAATAATTGGAATTGCATAAACTTATGACATTATACTTATAAAATAAAATTATCGAGCGTAAAACACATTCTTGTTAGAGTTTTTAGACAGTGAATGCACCTTTTTAGGAGGCTTCCCAGCAGAGATGCGGTTTTTACAGTTTCTGCCCTTGTCTTTACGTCTGCTCACTGAAGTTGGTTCTCACTCTTAAATAATTTCGTCATCCGTTTAATGCAGGTAAAAGAAGTAAAATTTCTTTGTTGCATAAAACATTACTTAACTTACAATTGGATATTATTTACTTGCAATTGGATATTTACCTTTCAGTGTTGGCAGTCCAGAGCACGATGACTTTGTCCAGCTTGTTCTTATCACGGAAGTCCTTGATGTCAGCGCGAAGTTGAAGGTACTGCTCCTGCTTGGTACCGCGGATGAGGTTGGTCGCGCGGTCTGCCTGTCGAAGACAGAGATCTCAGATATGATAGATGCTTAATTTATGTGCAAACAGCCAGGACACTCCAGCTTCGCATGGCTAGCATATCTTTACGGAGAAATACTTTAAATGGTTTTTAAATAGCATTACAATGCTCGGTATACTATTAAAATTGAAAATATGTCACAGTGGTGTAGTTGGTAACACACTTAGGGCGCAGACCTAAGACTCGTCGGTTCGAATCCTACCTGTGGCAAATTCTTTTTCATCGCATATTTTCAATTTTAATAGTATACCGAGCATTGTAATGCTATTTAAAAACCATTAAAGTGAGTAAGAGCTTTCTTCAATTTAATCAACTTTCTATTCATCTGATATGAATGAAGTACCACACTACTAAATAGTGGGTAGTATTGAAGAAATACGCATGCTTTGAATGCGATATACCCTACGGGGTAATATGTGATGAGAGAATTCGACGCGGTGATTCGAGGTCACGGTGGTGTAGTTGGTAACACACTAAGGGCGCAGACCTAAGACTCGTGGGTTCGAATCCTACCTGTGGCGAATTCTTTTTCATCACATATTTTCAATTTTAAAAATACTTTAAAGAATTTCTCTGTGAAGATTGAATTCCTGTCTGGTTTCTGTGAAAACCACGTCAAAATAAATCAATATTGGATCAGAAGTTAGACGCACACAGATATGGAATAAACAGCAATTAAATTTATAACAAGTATATAGTTTTACAACTGGTATGTCCACTACTAATATAATATTTTAATCGTTTAGTAGATTTTTTCCGCGACTTCGTCCGCGTCAATTATACCTTGTATCACCCGCAGCAAAATTAGCTTTCTACAGGTGAATGAATTTTGAAAATCAGTCACGTACTTTCGGAGCCTTTTCAATGCAAAGAAACAAACAATCACATAAAAAATCAGTTTAACTAATTCCAGTTTTACTGAATTGATATAAATCTCGGCCACTTGTTTCACTACCGTTTCGGAAGTATTTAACACCATACATAACAACATCATGTGTGCCAACGAAATGACACAACATTCGGGACAAGTTCAAGGTAGGTGGTTGTATCGATTCGCCCCAAATCGCGTCCACTTGCATCCAAGGCAAAGGTTAACCTTACTTCCATGTATAAGATACGAGTTGAAACTTATTTTTCGTTGTGTACTAACACTACTTGTATGTTTTTTTGGAAAGACTAAATATTTTCATAAAAATCATGTTCCAACAAAATATCCGGACTAAGATCAGTATTTCAAAATTTGGAAACGAAACGGATTTGCATCTCTGTGGCGCAGCGGTCAACACGCTAGCCTGCGACACGGGGGTCCCGGGTTCGATCCCCGGTCAGGTCACTATGGAAAAAGATGTTTTTCATATTGACCTGGGTCCTGGATGTTTATCTATATAAGTATATATATTATAAAATATAATATCGTTGAGTGAGTATCCTGCGACACAAGTTCACAACTTACTGTGGGGCTAGCTCAATTTGTGTGATATGTTAGGGACACATATATTTATTTATTAAAAGCTGCCTCGAGGAGCTGCGGCCCTAGCTACTTGCGAACCAGCCCTCTTTTTCTACATAGAACAATAAAATGATTCATGGAACAATTGTTGTAGACAAACCAATCATTTAATATACCAGGGTGATTTTTGACGTTATAATGGTAAGTTTAGGCTCAACACAACATGCAAGTAAAATTCAGAAACTTTTGTAGGCAACAGCGCGGAGGAACACAATCTGATCTTTGTACTAACATTATAATAGTGACCCTTGTGAGGATAGATGTAGGCGTATTTAAGTATATTTTTGAAGAGAAATTAAAGTAACATAATAAATATTAATCATTTTTGATGTTATTGTTTATTCTGCAAATAATATTTTTTTCTATCTAAAATCTCTGTTTTGTTGGTCGTTTAAAAATATATTATTTGCCCCTCCTTCCTGTCATGCATTTCTGCAGTTTAATTGTAAGTATGCAAGTAACTGTGCAATTCTCGCACGCTTTCAAGGGTGCGTCATATCGATCCCGCCCGAGACGTATCCGGGACGCTTGCAGCCAAGATCGTATGCATATAACACCTGTTACGTATACACAACAGACAAGATAGAAATACGTTATAAGGACCTTCGCTTTGCAACACAGACCGTGGCGTCATATTTCAATATGACGGCTGTCCACGTGTCCAGTACATTCGAATTTCAATGTACGGAAGCACTTAAATAATTCATCATTTCCTGTAGGTGACACTGTCAGTGGACCATGCACACCCTGGTGTCAGAGTTCTTCGGAATCGCCTCCCGGCCTCCGACGTAGTTCCTTTAACGACTACCGGATGGCAGCCGGGACCAACAGACTCATCACAGAATCATCTTTCTTATCAGACAATCAGGTGATTCATGCCTGCAAACCTAACCGAAACCTAACCTTACCTAACCAAACTTGAAACAACAAAGTATGCTTCCCGTGGGAATCGAACCGCGACCCCCGGGTCAACAAGGCAATCGCCTTAACCACTGGACCACGGAGGCTGTTACTTAAATAATTAGTTCCCTAACACTTGGATCGGCAGAGATGGACCTATCCCCTGGCCCGCCCGGTCACACGATCTGACTCCGCTTGACTTTTACGTGTGGGGTCGAGCCAAGACATTAGTTGAGTTGAGACGCAAAAAGAAATTAAAACGAAATAAGAATTAATTCGGAATTTTAAAATAATGAAACTTGAAACGATGTTGAAAATAACAGCAACAGAAGTGAGGAGACGAGCCCGTGCTTGTGCGAGAAACCACTGCGGACATTTTGAACATGAACAATAAATTATCATCATCAATTCGAGGTGACACGGTCAGTAGACCATGCACACCCGGGTGTCAGAGTTCTTCGGAACCGCCTCGCGGCCTCTGACGTAGTTCCTTTCACGACTACCAGATGGCAGCCGGGACCACAGGCTTAACGTGCCTTCCGAAGCACGGAATCATCTTTCTTATCAGACAATCAGGTGATTCATGCCTGCAATGTCCTAGCCAAACTGGAAACAACTTAACAAAGCATGCTTCCCGTGGGAATCGAACCCACGACCCCCGGTCGACGAGGCAAACGCCTTAAACACTGGACCACGGAGGCAGTTAAAACAATAAATGATTTAAATAAATAAAAGAAATATATATTTCACCCATTTAACTTTAATTTTCTCCCTCTTTTTGGGTTTGTAGTTCAATAATTTGCAAGCTATCCACATTGTTTACACTTTAAAAGAAATAGCAATATAAATAAATGTTTTTAAAAATATTTTAACAAATAAAGAAACATGCTGTTTTTTTAATAGCCGACAAAAAAAACGAATTTCATAATTCAAAAAAGTCATTAAATCTTTAAAAAAAATGTTTCATGACAAAGATGCCTAAATTATTTTTATTTGATAGTTTATACATTACAATAATTGAATAAATTAAAAATTAAATCCTTTTATCACTAAAATAAAATAAAACTTTGAAATTAAATACAAAAATGGTACTCATTTCGTAGAAGACATATTTGCTTCAAATAGTTCTAAACTATTTATAGAAACTCTGCTTTAAGGCTTTGCACCCATATTCCAAACACTCTGTATATAGTGTGACACGTGTTATCTATTTGCAAACACGATGATATTAGATACTATTCAACTGTCATTTATAATTCTACCGGACGGAAACACGGAAAAAATCATAACATTAAGAGCGTATACTAGCAGTATTTTTTCAATATGGTTTCCGTACAAATGTATTTCTCTATTTTCTTGCTGAAAACTGATTCTAGAGCCACAATTCTTTTTTCATAAAATCTAGTACTAAAATAGGAATGCCCCTATTTTTTATTTTTTCCAAAAATACTGTTTTTGTACAATTTTTTTTCTTTAAAACAGGTTTTTTAGATAAAAATAAAACATAGGGACATACCTATTTTAGTAATAGATTTTATGTAAAAAGAATTGTGCCTCTAGAAGCAGTTTTCAGCGAGAAAATAGAGAAATACATTAATAATTTTGTATGGAAATCGCACTGCTAGTATACCCTCTTAATTCTCTATATTCAAACAACGATGAAACATAATTTATTTTATGACGTAGCACTTACCTGGAATACAAGTAATAAAAGTAAAGGCGTGCGTAGAACCAGCGTGAATCATAAGTATCAATAAACGCCTAGGATAATATGCGATATAACTACTCGTACATGCAATGATTGCGAACGGTTTAAATACAATATTTACGAAGCAGTTATCCATGTCAATCGCAGGAAATGTTAAATGACCAACAATTAAATTACAGCTTATTATTAATAACTAGTTTATAAATGATCATTTATACATAAATTATTAATGTTATAGAAATCATTTAGAGGGGGATCTCTTAGTATTTAGATTGATTTTAGATTGGTTTTAGGAATATTTATTTTGAGTGCAAAAAGGCCCTTAGGCAAAAAGCGATGGCCAGATTAGATGTCTTGCAGACATCTGATCTGGACATCGCATCGGCCTCATACATAAAAAAATTAAAAATCAAGACTTTAATAAAGTAAATGCGTGTGTAGGAACAGTGTGAAGCATAAGTAAGTAGCTATAAACGCTGCGTATTATAATCTACATAGTCAGCAGTCATTGCAAACTATTCACACGATTAACACTTTTAATTACAAAGTATATAAATTATTACGATTTTATAATTATGGCTATTTTTATTTTATTTTATTATATATTATATTTTTATTTATTTTATTATATATTATTTTTTACTCTGCCTCTATATATAATATCCAATAGGTTTAATTCTAACTGAAGAAATACTTTGCTTTATGTTGGTAAGTGTATGAGTGGCAGTGTCACAGTCAAGGATGCGAAAGACCCCGCGAAGTGGAGAAGAAAAACAAGAAAGCGGATCCCGGGTTCCGATCAAAATGCATCCAGGCCCATGCTTGGTTAAAATATTGAAGGGTTACAAGTTGCTAGCAGCATCGCCTAATACATAATCACTAAATATTATAAAACAAAGTCCTCCACCGCGTCTGTCTGTCTAATATCTAAAACTAATGCACGGATTTTCGTGTGGTTTTCACCAATAGATATTCATGAGAGAGGTTTATAGGTATAATGCATGCCCGGGCGCAGGTGGGGAGGGCTGCTAGTTCATGATGTATTCACCCATTCCCTCAACTGACGTTTACCGGAAGAGCAGCAGTTACCCCATTCTACACTTTTCCTCTCCTCCCGCACCAGCAGAGATTGCGTCAAACTAATAAAAATTAATACTTATGTAAATTAAAGTATCCAATAAATGAATAAGATAAATAATAAATAGATAGCGTAGGGCCATAAACGAGACACTAGCACGTGATAATTACAAACTGTTCATACTTGTTAAATGTTATTTAAAAGGCAATTAATAATAATTTTGACGCCTTGCGTGCGAGCCAAGTATTAATTTAATAGATATTACTGGTAATTCTATAAATATAGTATAAGACTCGACAGCCATGGTTGGAAATTCATTTTATATTCTATAAATATTACATTTTATGGTCATATTATAAATACATTTTATCTCCGAGAAATACCAAGTGGGACTTGATATATAAAACAGGCAGGCACATACTTTCTATATACATAATCTTTAAATGATCGAGCCATTTTTTTAGTGTTCAGCATCTACCCAAAAACAGTGCTAGCCAACATAGTTACGTCCGTCTGTCTGCACCTTTGCAACCTCAATAAGACTTGAATTCTTTTTGGAATATATTCTATTACCGCTATAAGAATTAAAATAAAAAGTGATTGTTTTTGTATTAATAGGTATATAACACCTTATAAAAAAAATGTATTTTGATCTTTTTGTACAAGTTAAAATTGTATTGTGGTACAGAACCAAACTGACTCGCACTTGGCCGCTTTTAAGTCCCTAAAGATACCCCAATAGGCTAAAAAGCAGACGGCAAAAAATATGTCTTACGTGCTTAGCTTATGCGTCGCTGCAAAATCAGGCTTTATGTCTAGATGTGGTATACTAATTGTTAAATTACTCCATGCCATGACATGAGACACAATAGAAAAATAACAAAGATCAACGCAATCGCCATACAATAACGACACCCGACCGTGTTTTATAAACACGGCGATGGAAAGTTCTGTTCTGATACACGTGGAGACAGTCCTGGATTTATAAATAGGCCGTATAGGCCGCGTCCTAGGGGCGGCAGCGTCCTAGGGGCGGTAGATTTCAGAGGACGGTCGGATGAGAATGAAACGCACGCGGTAATGCGCATATTGAAGAGACCACAGGAATACACTTTGTTGCATACAAAAATGACAAAAGGCGGCTTCTGGAACTGCTTTCTGAAACTTGAATGAAATCATAAATCCTCAGCAATACTGATATTCAAAAGTATCGAGCAAGATGTAATGAAATCCATTTAGTGATTAGCATTAGATCACTACCTACCTACATTGTATTTACAATAATAAATAACTTCTTACAGATAATATTTGTTCAAAATATTGTATGGTCCGTGATATGACTATCGTGATCTCAATTCCCTATACGTTAGATTCAAAGATTCAAAACGTTTATTCAGAAAATAGGCCCTTGCAGGCACTTTTTCACGTCAAATCACATTTAAAATTATCTTATTAAGTATTATGCATTTACTAATTATTGTTAGTATTATATTGTCTTTGCCCCTACTTGTCCCTACTAAATACATCCCTGGATGTACTTAATACGGAATGTCCTTGTTGACTCCAAATCTTCCCGTGGTTGTCGTAAAGGCGACTTAGGAAACACAAGCTAAGCAAAGCTTATAAACATTAAAAAAATCTTTCTAACCCGCTTAACCAGCGTGGAGAGTGTAGGCAAAATCTTCTAACTGCTCTGGCTAATATATGCCCCTGGTAGAAAGGGTCGTGTACCTGAAGTGGAGACTAAAAAAGACCTGATGATGTCGTTGTCCTTGTATATAATATCATAATTTCAGATGCTTCTATTTTGGCTGGTAGAATTAAATTTCCCAGCAAACTAAGAACGACCTCTATTAAATTATTTACATGAATACAAAATAATAAGTTATAACCCATCTTAAACCTAAGGTGGCGCTAATAGGCACTACTAAGTCGGTGGTAAACGAATTGTCAATATATTCGCACTTTGTTTTATAAACACAACAGTTAGGTGCAACGGAAAACTCCGTTCTTCCTAAACCAATTCATAGACAATCGGTGAATTTTGTAAACATTTCTCAAAAATCAAACAATATTGTATACACGTCCCATACACGTGGAGTGGCTGTGGTTATGATTCACCACTTAGGTTATAATGACTGGCTGGAGTGCGATATTTTAACCGACTGCGCCAAAAAGAGGTTAATGTTTTTCGAGTGGGTAGCAATTCTTTATTGTAGTGTCGTTAGATGCATTTGGCAGTTTCATGTCCGTTGTTATTTCTATTTACAGAGTAATCAACGTAATTCCGTCAGATTAATCCTATACGCTGAAAATTAAATTTTATATTAACATACTTACCTAGCTGATAAACATTTTTATAGGTGTTTTATGTATTTACAGTACTATACTAATATATACTTTTTCTTAATTGAATAACAGTATAGCTGATAACGCCTGTTTTAAGTGGTTTAAGTTTTTATATGAAATTTAATGCAAGACTATACGCCATAAACTAATAACCTTAAAAGCGCATCAAATCGATCAATTGCATTTTCAAAAGCCGTCTATAGTTTGACTTTGGAGTCAGCGACAGCGGCAAGCATCGCGCATTTTATATAAAACTAGCAGCTTTTCCACGACTTAGTTCATGTATATTATAGCCTATGCCACCCGCAGATAAATTAGGGTCCTATAGGTGAAAGAATTTTGAAAATCAGTCCTGTAGTTTCGGAGCCTATTCAATTCAAACAAATAACTAAAATCTACCTTGGGTGCCCATAATGTTTTGTTATATTGGAGGTTTTGGCCAAAGTCGCCCTCTCTGCATTTCTAGTCGCTCACTAAGTAGTTTAGTCGCACACCTAACATTTTATTCGTCTGTTTTATTATTCCCCTCTCTCTCACAACACAAACTGTCTGGCCAGCGTGAAGAGTGTAGGTCAAATCCAGACTGCTCTGGAAAATATACAGCTCTGGTAGTACAGTGAGGGACGGGAACGTGATCCTAATAGTAGAAACTAAAAAGACCTGATGATGATGATTATTCCTCATAAAAAAGGACCGAATGATCACAAAATAAATAGGATACTCTTCGTGAGTGATAAGAACAGAAAATCAATGTTTTTTTAGGTTCGTACCGCGTAAGACACAGTGCTTATCAATCACATGAAACGCGTCAACATTTACCTACGCATATAAAACTTCAATCCTATGTTACAGCCATGGGCACTCATGATTACACAGGCAATTTATATAGCGTTTTACGTAAGTAGCCTGCATGTACAAAAACGTGACTCCGTGACGTGGCCGGTTATAATTAAACTGCATATGGGATACGGATACGGCAAAACCACCTTATTTCCAGAGACGTAAAAGGCAAATTTGAACTGACGGGCCATTGAAGAGCGATTATAGGGTTGTCTGCTAAACCTTGGTAATTATGGATGGCTGAGTTTGCAGGTTTCTATACAAACTGATTGTATGGTGCCTTGAAATGAAATACCTATGTTTAGATAGTTTTAATGGTAATTTCCATGCTGGTCTGGGAGAAAAAAAAGACGTAGAATGTATCAGCTGCTTTTCTACTCGCGCAGATCGTAAAAACCGATATCTGCAGGCAGGCATGGGCTAATATCTGAAGAATTATAGACGATGCGGCTACCAACCCTTCACTATTTTTTATTTCGTTTTCCACCTACAAGCCCACGCTAAACGTGACTTTTAGGTTTTAGTCCTGGGCTCTCTCTCTGCCTACCCCACAAAAGAAAAAGACGCGACATCAAGTATGTTAAGTAACGACTCTGTGGTGATGGTGACTCTTTAAAGTACCTTAAGTGTAAGACCAGACAGTGACTAAGTATGCCTGTTTGGTGCTAGCAATTTTCATTCGTTATCACTACCGATAGATTTTCTAGCTAGTTAGTCTATACTAATATTATAAAGAGAGATTGTTTCTTTCTTTGCGTTGAATGGGCTCCAACATGACTAAACCGATTTTCAAAACTCTTTCACCGGTTGAAAGCTAATTAATCTGCGGGTGACATAAGCTATAATTTACGCGGACGAAGTCACGAGAAAATTGCCAGTGTAAAATAATAAAACTCACTTGATTGGCAGCAATGAAGTCGGGATCATAGATGGCGGGTCGCGGTTTCATCGCTGCCATTTCTTTCTTTAGTTTCTGCTGCAGATCGTAGTCTATGACCTTAGCTCGGGCCATAGATTCTGCCAGATTCAGCGGGCTGATGTCCCAACCATCGATCACTAGTGAAAAAAGTCTATTATTACTTGATGCATTATTTGAAATATAAATATATATATATATATATGTTGAGAAGTTTTTTTATCAGTTCCATTACTCTTGATGAATAATATTGAACAAAAAGCTAAAAAGAATTGTTTTGTTACCTAGGTCATCTGGGTGCACCATTGGTAGTAGTTGACACATCGGCACAAAGACATCTTGACCTTTTTCGTCAATGCCTAGCTTCACTGTGGAGGCTTGTGTTATTGATCCAAACCTATAGAAATATAAAAAAAAAAACTATAAGTATTGCAAACAAATTCTAATTGAAATATTTACATGTACACACTCTGTTGAACTGTACTTCCAAAGATTTTCAATATTTTAAACATAAAATAAACAATAATCCGTTCATGGTGGTATAATCTTTGAAGTGCCCATGAATTTTCATACAAACTAGAGTAGTACAACAAACAACATGCAGATGATGTTACATACTATTACAATTCATACCATATCACAGAATTAGTAATAGTAACTATTAGGACTAACTGCTTAGGAAAATAGTAACTAACAACCATATTACAACTTACTCCTTAGAGCATTTTTGACTGTTGGATTTTTTCAGATTACATTTTTATCTTTCAAATAAAATGCATTAGGTACTATCCTTTTTACGCTTAAACTCATTCTTATTAGTCTAGTTAACTAACAGTGGACCAACTGCCTTATAAAGATGACTTTTAAAAACTTAGCTCGCCAGAGCATGTGCTTTTGGTTGAGACATTTATCCCTGTAGAATAATAATATCTATGATCCTTTGTAGCCATTGCAAATGATTATCTAATTTTAGACTTACCAGTTAGAATCCATCTTTCCATTCTTCGTAGTCCACGACAGTTGATGTCGGTTGGCCAGCACAGCAGCAGTGAAGGTGGAGCCGTTGTTGCCTCCCCAGCCGACCAGCATCACACCCACTTTGCCCACTTTCCTCCCGGTGCGCAGGTTGAGTGCCTTGCGATATGGCTTTGCCTGCAGACAAGAAGTTTATTTCTTTATAGGCAGGGACAGCTACTTTTAGGCCAAACATTTTATTTAGAGCTGTGAAAACTAGATGTATCATTAAAAAATATTCTATTTAGTGGCAAGTGTTCAATTACATGTTAAACATACTGGAATAAAAAAACTAATACTGTAAAAAAAAAGTTGTATTAGGTAATAACTAACAAGACTTTATAGTACTATTGTAAAAAAATGGGGTATGCTTTTTGTAACATATGCAAGTGTTCCTCTAATATACAAAAATATTATATCCACAACATCATGTTGTAGTTGAAAATGTGTGCGAACCAGTAGGTTAATGAAAAAAGCATAGAGGCCATCTCAACCTGCAATTTTGATCCAAAAAATGGTAAGTCTTCAGGAGTGATGTTTGGAAGGCAGTTTTTTTTTATTCATGTGTGAAATCAGTAATTCCTGTAGAAAAATGCTACACGTGTCATTTATGTTGTAATACAAATAGTTTTATAAATATTTAGTGTGGAACTTTTCAGCGAATAGAATTTGTTTTTAAGTAGAATAGTAGTATTGTTGTTGATTTGAATTTAAGACAAAGCTGCAAAATATATTCTAAAACATAATTAATTGACTAGTTTAAAACATTTAATGAAATAACTAGATGGAAGTTAATCAGTCCAACAGGTAGGTACATATAGTTAGAAAGAGTGCAAAAATAAAAACCTAAATTATCAAAAAAGTAAGTGAATGGCCTAAAAGTACGATTGAAGTCTAGATACTTAATAAAAAAGTTAAATTGTAGATGTTTCTGATGATCTGGCAAAGCGAAGAAACCTCCAGAAATCAAAATCAATACAACGGGCAAGCCGCCGGGCGGCCGTAGCAATGGAAACATAGAGAAGGTATGCTCACCACCAATTCATTGCCGTTTTTAGTAACCAATGTCTCCTCGTATTCGTAATCCGCGAAAATATATTCTTCTGTGTATCTTGTGTTAGGGCTCGAAACCACCAAACTTGTGTTATTCTCCATTTTCACAGCAACGTATTAAACTTTCAAGATATTTAACCAAAGCACGCGGAAGCAAAATGAGGGTTAACTAGATCAAACTATTATTTTTTCTTCTTTCTATTTTCAATGTGCGGTATTATTGATATTATTTGTTGAAATCTACCGGCACTATCACACACCACGATATCAATCCAACTGACAATCAGAAATTCTGATGACTGACAGCTGACTGTATGAAATGAATGTTATCAATTTTGACTGTGTTGACAATGACAAGCAATCGCCGCAAACTTCAGCTGAATGAAAAAATGAATGAATGATTGATATGATGAATGAACCAGATTCTTTGGAATGAACAGCTGTTTGACAGATAACCCTCCAATGCAGGCTCACCTTGGTAAAGTTTCAGTGTTGCTATAAACAGAAATAAACCAAAAAAAGATTAAAGTAAACCAATAAATCTTGTATGAGCTGAGTACTTCAAAGAATAATAAATTTATTAAAATGTCAGAGTAAATTTCTGTTTTTTTAAGTTATCGGTCTTTATAAGCTACAATATTTATGTATTGCACAATATCTTCCCCTTTCCATTGTTTTTGAGTAAATCAGACCTGAGTAACTAATTGTAAAAAATAAGTTGAAACGTGCATACCTATATTATAAATCCATGAAGTGAAATAATCTTTGGAAGAATCCTTTAAAAATAAAACTATCTACTCCCTACAAATTCAATACATTTAACTTTCTTTGTACGGTGCAGTCGATCACGTCACGCACGACTTAAGTTTTACAACGTCCATCAACCTTATTGTACTGGAATAGAGTTCGTTTTGTACTGATAGTGCACTAGTTACCTACACTAGACAGGACAGGAGGCAGGGTCTTTACTTGATGTATGGTTGTACAACTACAACTGACAGTACCTAGTGTATGGTATGTGTACCTGTGTACAAAGTATTCAATGCCGGTACATTTCTCTATCTTTGTATGTGTGCGTATTGTAAAGAGAGAAGAGATGAAAAGATGTGATTATTTGAAACACACACTAACCCAAGACTATACAAAATCAAAACAGATTAGTTTTTAAAAGAAGCACGTTCATACAATGAAAATATACAAAGAATTTAAATTATTCTTATAATTTCTTAAATTCAAACGTAAATCGAGTCCAAAATTTATAAAAGTAAGGAAATGGAGTCATAAATTCAATGAACTTTTGAAAAGAGGAAGTTGATACATACTACATACTGAAATACTTTATAATTTAAATTCAAATTTAGTAGATATAATAAAATTCCCTCAGCTAAACATAACATTTGCCTGTTGAAGAATGTAACATTATGTATAATTAATATTGGGTAGATACATTCTTGCTTGGAATGTGTGTGCGCTGTCTATAATACAATAAAGTTGTATATTAATTACGGTATAATAAAGCATGCGGGGGGCGAGGGGGCGCGCCGCGCTCTCATATTCCGTATATTGATTGTGTGCGAGGGGGCCGGGGCAAGGAGGGGGCCACGGCGTGCCCCACTCTGTTTTTTACGACACGGCTTTCTGTGTAACATAATTATTGTATTTAATTTTGTGAAATGTTTCGGTGTTATTTGTGAAAAATTGGGAAGTCGGAAACGCGAAAACGAGGTAAGGATTTCGCGCCGGTATTTATAAAAATACAGTAGTGACAAATAGAATATATTACATAAAATTCGTTGAAAATCTGTCGGCGGCACGTACCTATAGTATATTACACTGTCATACCGCGTACGTATAGTGTTTTTTACGGGCATCGTTCTAAAAATAAGTTGTAATAATTATAATTTTATGTGGCGGTCGCAGCAGACACGGATTTCTGTCGATTATTCATCATACGTGAAGAACTGTGATTTGTGTTTTATGAGTGTTTGTGGTGGTGCAGATGCAGGGGATGGCGAGCGATAAGACATTCCACTTGAAGTGGAATAACCACCTGCAGAACTTGAGCCAGCTGTTCACGACGATCTACTCGTCGTCGGCTCTGGCAGACGTGACGCTCTCCTGCCGGGACGGTACCCTCAAGGCGCACAAACTAGTGCTGTCAGCATGCAGCCCCTACTTCGAACAGATCTTCAGGTGAGCCCCTCCCTGGTGTTCTAAATTCAAAATATTTTATTAATCGTTCATTTTCAGTAACCAAATTTTTTTTGCTCACATTACCTAATACAAATCTGCACCATTTGTTCAATATGACATCATTATTTTTTCTTGTTGAGTTATTTATAATTCTGTGTAAGTACTATTGTAAACAGCCAACGGCATTAAATTTGTAGATGTTGCTAGTCAAAAATGTATCTCAATATTACTAATAAAAGAATTATCAATGGTATTTCATATTTAATTATTATTTAAAAAAGGAGTACTTATTGAAATTGTAATGATATAAAAAACATACATTTTACTGTAGCACAGGATTTCATCAATTATTAATAATAAGTTACAAAATACAGTTGCAATATCTGCATTTTTTGATAAATAAATTGTGATAATATGTTATTCAAACTTGATGTTTGTGGATCATAATAACTAGAGAATAAATTTATTTTAATAACATGCTAAGACTGGTCACTTGTTAATTCATTACCAACTTGCAGATTATATAAAATCTTATAAGTATGCAACTCTTTTGAAGCATTGTAGATAACAGATAAGAAAACTCTTTCTTTTTTTCTAATAGGGACAACCCATGCCAGCATCCGATTGTAATCCTGAAAGGGATCCCGTTCTCAGAGATCAACCTCCTTGTGGAGTTTATGTACAAAGGCTCAGTAGATGTCCAAGAACTGGATTTGCAGTCACTCATGCACACAGCATCAGAACTGGAAATCCGTGGACTGGCTTACGAGGCTCGGGATAATGCCGCACAGATGTTGAATGTGAATTTGGAGTATCCTACATACAGTCAGACTCCAGTGACTGCACAGCCAACTTCCTATCCCCAGGCGCGGACAGATGTTGAAAGGCTGAAACAGGTAAGTCCATGCATTTTTTAATGTTAGGACTTTATTTTTACCCTATTTTTATAGGTAATTCTTTTTTTTTGTTTCTGTTTCAACTATCCATCAAAATCTTACATTTGTTGTGCTTTGGTAGCATTGGTGTAAAATTTACCTACCTAAATGGTGTTGTAATCAAAATTTTTCACTTTAGTAAAATAATCAAAATCAGTTAACAGTTTCAAAGATTGTCTGTAATAATATATTTTAAATTTGCTTTGATAAATTTGCTGGCTAGTATTAATTAAAAATATAATACTTTTTAGCTATGTATTGAAAATATGTTCCCATTTTTAGTCTATTTTGAATTTTATGGAACAAAATTTCATGATAGTTCACAACTTAGAAGCTCAGAATTACTTATTCATAGGTGCTAAATAATTTATTTTGTCCTTCGACACTGGTTTTCCCCTCAGGTGATTTTCTTACTAATTATTTTTTATTTTTTCCTTATTTATGTTTAGTTACTACGTCAATTTGCCTACTAGGTTATAACATTAATTTATATCTGGCTGCCAAGTAGGGTTATGTTTATAAATTTCTTATATATTATTATAACCTTGTATCTTCTTAACAACTGGATAGAAATCAGGGGCTAATTTTTGGAATTTTTCAAAAACCTAAGTTTCCTTAGGTAAGTGGTGGCTTATAAAAAAGGAAGGATTGTTGGATCTTAAATAGTAAAATAACACTTCTTGTTTTTATATTAATTAAAAAACATTGAGGATTGGTTATCCAAAATAATTGTAGTTGGTGACTAATTTTGTCTAGTCACAATCAGTCAATATTGCAAATGATCAAATTAATTCCTTATCATTTAAACTATTGTACTTTCTGCTATTTTGTAGTATGTACTTTACTAAACATATCATGATTTAAACATTGATACGATAAGCAAAAAAGGAAAAAATATGTCTCGCTTTGTATAACAGCTGACTATAGGGGTATTTTTTAATTTACTTGCCACAACAAATGGTCATATTGTATACAAATGTTTTTAATAAACATACATACATAGTATCATTGTTATCTCTTACGGGGTAGACAGAGCCTATGTCTTTAAGACCAAAAGGTCACACTTAGCATGTTTATGGGCTTAAAGATGGAATCAAAATGACGGGTTTCTAGCCGCACCACCTATTTATATTATTCCTTAGATTTGCGCCTATTCCCTCAGCCGGCTTCTACGGCCTGCGGGGGAAGAGAAGCAGCTGGTACACTCTACGTTTTTTCGTTTCTCCCAGACCAGCATGGATAAATACTTGGGCAATATTAAAATTATTACATTATGTTACTCATATCACGATTTATCACTACTTGTTTGTAGTTTGAGTCACCCATTTCATAAGAACTCATTGAAAGGCACTGGAATTAAAACTTCTCCATGGATATCTTGTTGTAATTTTTTTAATTTGGTTGCATCCTTCCCCAGCCGTGATGTGGCAGACATGGTCGGCTATTGTGCAAGAATTCATGCTGCAATATGATTTTGCGAAAGTTTTTAGGGCATGCTGCCTGTTTAAACCCTCGTTATTAAGCTTCAAAACCTGTTAAAAATAAAATAAAAGTATTTGTCTGTGCCAGGAAACAAATGGCTGTCCATTTGTAGGTTTACGTAATGATGATATTATTTTTTTAATAGTTACCCGGCTAGTAAGGGCTCTACCTATATAGAATATGTTAATAAAACCCCTGCCCAATCCCTCAAGGCTGAGTCACCTGACTCAGTCAATATGAACAACTTTTTCTATGGGATTACAGCACGAAATTCGAAAAAAATTCCAACATTTTCATAAAAATTGCTCGCTTCGTCGCCGGGAATGTTATTTTTTTTAAATTTCCAGTATTAGTCCTATGGTAAAAGTTGTTCATATTTTTGGCCCTAGGATCGACCAGGGTTTTATTTACATATCGCATAGCCTATGGATAATGATAACTCATTTTGGAAATAAAATTATAATTACTTCCTACACCTGGTTCCGTGGGCAGTTTTCCACACTTAGGCCTCTTGTCTGGGCCCATTGTGTGTGAGCAGAGGACTTTTCGTCATCTAATCCTCTGAGTTATGGAGACTTCGATCTCCATTTTAAAAAGTTTTTCTTTTGGGTTGTTGATTGGTGTTATGTGAGCCAACCCAGCTCGTCGAGGAAGCGAAGAACTGCAGAGAGTGTGCTGCATGCCTCGCTCATTGTTGCTGAATTACTTCCTACATCTCTTAGTCGAATTTCTAGTTTATCTATTTTCGTATCAAAGGTACCTACATCATGTAAAACGCAAGATTGACTATTTCTGCTTCGATAAATCAATCTTTTTGCTTTAAATATCCAGGTGTACGTTTGAAGTCGTTGCTATACTTGTTTGGTAAATATTAATGAAATAGGAGTGCCAATCATGAAGTGGTTAGCCTCTTGATACACGACAGTGTGTTACATTTAACTTTAGTATCAACAAAGTATAGCAATGCAGTTTTCCCATACTTTTTCATCGGAAGAGAATGGTCGAGAGAAATATTTTTAGGGTTTCGTATCCAAAGCGTAAAAACGGGACGCTATAACTAAGCCTTTGATGACTATCCATCCGTCCGCCTTTGACAGGGCTGTACCTGCTAAATCGTAATAGGTAGACTTGAAATTTTCATATTTGAGATTCCTGTGTACACCGTGCATACGCAAAAAGAAATAGGACCATCCCCCAAATTCTTAACCTTTAACTTTTACGTGTACGTTTTGTTTGATAGACACTTTTATATCTATATTCAAGCTGTCGAAAGACATCTTGTGTTGTTGCATAAACTTGCATACTAAAACAGCTTCCAAAATACGGAGAAATTCCAGATAAATTGACCTTATAAACGCCTATCGCAGTCAGCCAATCGAATATTAAATCTTCCAACTTCCTTATATCCATGTAATCAATTCCTTAGCATTCCCATTCAATCCTTTTTTTATTAAGATTACGAAGCCATCTCTCATTATTTATCGAGCATCACAAAACCGGATTTGGATTGAAATATTGCCTAGTCATCACTAATACTCAACGAAGATTCTATGTTCAACTCTATGATGCAGAAAATTCCGGGACAATAAATTCTTCCATGGAGGTCTTAGCAAAGAAATAACGATCAAAGATTCAAAACGTTTATTCAGAAAATAGGCCCTTGCATGCACTTTTTCACGTCAAATCACATTTAAAATTATTTTATTAAGTATTATGCATTTTGTTCAAAAGCTACAGACTACTAGCATTTCGGAACCGACCACTGCAGAGAAGAAATGCCGAAAGAAACTCTTTTCAACAGTATAGGTCGCCTACTCGCCTGAAGGGCTTTGTATTTCTTTCTTTTTTACTTTACTTTTTTTTTCCTTTTCTGGAATGTCGTGTTCTGGAAAATCGTGGAATGAGGCAACTGTGTCCAGGCCGTAAAATTGGAGCTTCGAACTGTTTCTGGTTCCTGCCATGTTAATACTAGAAATTTCTATTTTACTAAAATCTATATATTTATGCCCCGCAACCTTTGGCTTTTTCTTGTAATCATCTCAGCCGCAAATAGTCCACTGCTGAACAAACACAGGCCTCCCCAAGGAATACCAATACGACCGGTTGGAATTGGAAACCGCCAGCATCCAGCGCCTTCCTAACATTTATAATGTTGGTATTTTTACACGGTTGAGAGTCAATTAATTTCGTTATGAATCTCAGTGACTCATATTATCATTCTACAAATTTCTTCGTCATCTAAAGTTATGTATGACACTCGTAAAAATTAAGGTAGATTAAAAGTAGGCAGTGCAAAGTGTGTATGTAATTCGTGCGTTCATTCGTTCATCTATCGTGTAATATTATTTTTAAATCATCATCAGGTCATTTTTAGACTTCACTGCAGGAGCAAGACCGTCCCCCTGTACTACTAAAGCCATATATTACAATGCTACACTCTCCACACTGGCCAGACAGGTTCGAGATGCTTCTCATGTTTAGCTTGTGTTTCCTTCTTTTTAAATATAAATTGCTATTTGAAACTGTTTTTGGCCAAATAGGCATCACTGCAACCTCTTTATCGCTCATAAGTTTTTTACGAATTTCTTCGTTATCTTGAAAGACTTGGATGCAGGCTTTGATCCACCTTCTAAATGCAGTCAGCTTACTCGTATCTTTCAAATTACCTGTTGAATACGATATGAAAAACGAGGAGCTTATTTTAATTCCAGCAGTCTTAAAAAAATACAGTTACAATTAATTTACAAAAAAAAAACATTTGTAAATTTTTCTTAAAATTAACAGCAACAAAAGTCAATGACTTGTGTATTGGAACTTTGATGCAAAAGCACACCAATATCTATGACCTACAGCATATTTCTGTTTATTTCTTACTTTAATATTTTTATAATTTTCATAATAATACAAAATTCAGTCTACAGATTCTACAACCAGGCAGCTATACTTACTATACATAAAGCGCAAACAAAGTTTCAAGTTTGCTCCTCGCTCACGCCCTTACTCGTAGCTCTTGCATAATCGATATCTGTGCAACATTTCCGTTTAATGCTAGCACTAGCATCTATTATACGTATCCATTTACAAGATGTTTTGTCTGGGACTTTCTGGAAGGGATGCGAGAATTAACGATTATATTTTTACTTTGTACATACAGGTAACTTTCAAATTATGCTTCTTACTGTAATTTATACTAATATTATAAAGCTGAAGAGTTTTGTTGAATGCGCTAACCTCAGGAACTACTGCACCAATTTTAAAAGTTCTCTGTTTTCCGTTTCCGGGTTGAATAGGTACGTTATCCCTCAGTGCAATAGACTATGTGCATATGTACCACGGCCAAAGCCGGACAGTACAAGTTTTCGATATAAAACTTTAACTCGCTGTAATTTTGTATAGATATTGTTTTTAAAATTGAACATCTGATTATAAACATCAATATGCCTTATCCGGTCGTATGTAAGAAATTTGGTTGAGATTGGCTTAACTATTGTAAAACTAAAACCAAACTACGTTTGTATGAGATTGCGGCTTTACGTGGGACTCGTTATAAACAAACGCGGTTGCAACCGCAGCAGTTCTGTGATACGGTAGAGCCCGTTTTCGATTATTTAGCAGTAAACATGTTTTAATATTGGTCCGGCCTTCTGCCTGACGCCAACCCTTCTTCAGTGGCTAGATCTGCAGACAAATACCTGCAAATATGAAGTAAAATTACGTCTGTGCCAGGGATCGAGAACCAATCAGGAGAACGTCAAATAGGCTAGGGCGTCTTAGCCATTGCGCCACGGAGTTTTACTACCTACACAATATTTTATTGATTTGCAATCGTAAAAAGAACATTCCCTTCTGTCTCCGGTTAATCTGTATCATTCCTGTAGAATTATAATTATAATATCTATAAACATACGAAGTTTGTGTTCGCCGTTTCATTTTCAATGTTCTTTGCTTGCACTTTTCCAAAAAATTCTAAGACAACCTAACGTTGAATTAGATTCTAATCTAACCCATTTGCCATCAACAACTTGCCAAGAAAACGTCAACTAAAAATAATTTGTCAGTTTCTTGGAACTTTAAAACCAGGTTCATTAAAATGTAAGGTGTATTAACTGATACTTTATAAAGGGCATATACATTAAATTAAATACTCGTACATATGGCAAAATAAAGAAAATGAACCTGATACTGCAAAACAAGTTTTATTGAATGCTGGCCGAAGAAAGAATTTTTAATATACATATACTTCTACATTATTTAGTATTTTCTTTAAGAATGTTACAATTTGTTTTAAATTATTATTACTTAATTAAGTCTCTCACAAAATTATTATTTTTAGAATAGTATAGATACATGCTATGTTATATTTCAACATTCTCCTCGCAACATATGGCAAATACGAAAATACGAGATACGAACACAATCAGCGGCCGTTTTAGTAACGTATAAAAAAAGTTATTTTTCCCCTTTTATAATATGTAGGTTTTTTTTTATAATGATAAATAGGTAATATTGCAAGTTACCAATTACCATCTATACTTTATTAAATGATTACACTTTTTAATCACAAAGACCTATAGGTATACGGTATATTACTAGAAACAAATACTCATCCGACGTTCACAAATATTTGTTTCAACGTCGGTAATTGAACCCGGAACAAGGGAGAACGGTACCTCGCCAAACCATATCGAATATGTTTAATAAATAATATAAACTGAACTCTTTGTTTTTAAGGCACAGCCCTTTTTTGAACTTTTCAAATTTACTAAGGTAGATTAAACGGTATCTTGTGTTTATAAGCCTTGGATTAAATCAATTAAAAAAAAAAACTGAATAATCACCTCAAAAATATTAGTTACTAAAATGTATTTTCTTCGAATCCCAGCATATGATTTTAGGAACAATTTGTCGTAAACATGCGCAACGCCGTCCTTCCTTCGTTAATAGCAGCTTTAGATAGAATTACGTAACCGGAAAAGCGTACTTAACCTATTAGATTTAGCTACTTGCACGGTGCTAGCCGTGTACAATGTTAAAAATATTTAAATAAAAACTTCAAGGATTTCTGCTCCTTAGCCCTTTTGTGTGCATAACCTATTAGATTTGACTACTTGTTTGCCGTCTTGTTTTGTAATAATTGTGTATACAATGTCAAAACAAATAAAATCCATTGTAAAACATTAAAGATTCATATCCGTTCTCTCTTAGCCTTTTGGCGATTAACATTATAGATTTAAAATATTAACATTGAAATAAATGAATAAGCCAGTACATATAATCGAAATTAAAAACCTATTAGAACTTGCACGACACTGGCCACATACAATGTGAAAAAGGAATAAATGAAAAAAAAAAAACAAGATATTTAAACCTCCGAGGATTCCTGTTCAGCCCTTTACACGAGCGGGAAATAGCACACATAAAATTACAGCCATGGCAATTAAATAATTTTATATAGCCTTTTAATGTATATGTGAAATATCGCACATTTATTTTTGTTAAGCTTTTAAAACTTATGTTTGGTATTTGCTTGCGATAAAATAAAGGTGACATTAATTTCGAGCCAAATATATACGTAGTTACGTGTTACAGAGTGACGCACTTATTATGTTGATTAATATAAATCTTATGTATTTATACAATAATATATGTTTATATAATTATAATGCGCGAATAGCTGTGATTTTCGAAATAATAACGTGTCTGTGTTTTATAAGTATGTATATTATTATAGTTACTATTGTATCAAAGTATGTAACGTAATAATAAGCAAAGCTAGTGTTTATTGACAAGATTGAAATGTCTGGTCTAACGATAGCCGATATGATGCTATCTACGGCTTTTTTAACAATTTATTTATAGCTCTCAATAATATATAATATGTATTATATCCATAAACTTAACAGAGTTAAGGATACTAAAGTTATTTTCTTTCTCCAAGTTAAACAGAAACAAAAATTTAAAAAGACCGAAGTCAACTTAACTAAAAACATATAAATATCGTACCTAAAAATATATAAATTATTCTTTTCCAATAGTTCGGCCAATTTCAAGTGTTAAGCAATAGTTTACGACAGGTAAAGAAATATTATCAAGAATATGTAGGTATATTAACAAAACGAAATAAAAGATAAATATTGAATTGAGATAACTTTGGCTATAAAAATAAATAAATATAATAATTGTGATAAGTATATTTTTCATGACAAGCGTCACATATTTTTTTAATATTATCGCCGTATCTACATTGTTATGTAAAATTTATTGTTAACAAAATGATTAACAATCTCTTTTAAAAATAACTGAGCATACAATGTCCACTCCATGAATATCATAGCAATTTGCCCCAATTTCGTCCTCGTAAATTATAGCCTATGTCACCCGTAGATAAATTAGCTACCTAACATAGGTGAAATAATTTTGAAAATCGGCCAATTCGTTTCGGCGACTATTCAAAGCAAACAATAAAAATTAAATCTTTCTTCTATATAATATTTGTATAGACTAGCAGTTTCCCTGGACTTATTTCGGTTTTTATCACGCAATCTATCCGGGACCCCGGGAGGTGGATGCAACAGGAAACATGCTCAGATGATATAGAGTTAAAATAACTTTAAATATCATCAATTTTTTCGCAGCACTCATAATAATGGCGTTTAGAAACATTTTTAACCTTGGGGTACAATTTATAATACGGATTTTCGTACGGATCCAATTTTAAAGTACCTATAGCCTTGTTACTCGGTGATAATATATCACCATCATCATCAGGTCTTTTTTAGTCTCCACTGCAGGAGCACGACCCTCTGTGCACTACCAGAGCAGTCGAAGGATTTATGTAGATGTTTGTAGCTTACTATTAACGTTGAGAAAAGTTAGTTCAATATAAACACATTTTAAGGGGGCACACTAGGCACAGTAGCGACGCCAATCATTTTATTGATACATGATTCCAAAAATACTTCAGGTTATTTACTAAGGCTTATATGATTTACATTCTTGAATTTCTTTCTATTTGTAAAGTATTAGGAATAAAATGACTGGCGTCGCTACTGTGTCTAGTGTGCCCCCTTAAATGAGTCAGAAAATATGAATCAAGGACATTTCAAATGTGTTCTAAATCCATATCGTCTCCCGCTAAGACGCGTGTTAAAGTTGTTAATGTAAACATTGTGTGCGTCTTTGTTATTATCGTCAACGGTACCCTACTCCGGCTCCCTCTGTAAACACACTGACATGGTTGCACCACAGACATGAAATAAACATACTAGCTTTCTCCCGCGGCTCTGCTCCTGTAGTGTCGATCCCTCGGAAACAGTACTTTTCTCCGGGATCAAAGGTAGCCTATGTTCTTCCCAACGGTACCCTACTTCAGCTCCCTCTGTAAACAAACTGCGATGGTTGCACCAGATTCATGAAAGAACATACTAGCTTTCGCCCGCGACTCTGCTCGCGTTAGTGTCGATCCCTCGGGAACAGTCCTTTTCTCCGGGATGAGAGGTAGCCTATGTCCTTCTGCGTACTCCAGATAACGTGTATGCAAAATTTTATGATCGATTCAGTAGACAGGGCGTGAAAGCGTTAAACAATCAAACTCACTTTCGCATTTATAATATTAGTTGGGATACTTACTGCATATACTACTATATATACTTTACACGCAGTATATATAGTATATGCAGTAGCATATACTATATATGTATACTGCGTGTAAAGTTACCACCGACATTCGTTTGAAGGGGTGACTAATAAGGGATCAAAGTTGCAAATGCGAAAATATTTATGGATTTCCATGCAAGTGTTCGGCAAATATGTATAATATTTAGAAAAAAAATTTTTTCTTGATCTCTTTTGTTCTCAAGGAAAATTTATTCATTTTGACGGGCTGAGTCACTCCTTCAAGTGATTTTCGGTGGTAAATTTTCAATGCGGTATCAGTTTTAAGGGTTGCACGCTTTATCTGTCCTTCTTTGAGCATCTGTATGAAAGATCGAAAGCATTTGATTCAATATTGTATTTAGAAAATCGATATTAGGTTTAAATTATTGATTAAAACGAGAAAAATCCATCCAAGAGCGGATTGGACGACATCGTGCGCGCGTCTCGATGCACATTCGTCCTGAGGAAGACCTCCGGATGAGGTTGAAACATGTCGGCCAGTAGCTGACTTTTTACGTGAATAACCCGGTGTTACGTATTTTAATAATAATCCATAAGTTCATATTAATACGTCCAGGGTGAGGTGGAACACCAACTCAGATTTTATAGTTCAAGGTTGGTTCTATACTTAGATTTTCGTGTTGATAAGTACATCAAACCTTTTTCGACTCGATACCTTAGTATCCTTTACAAGTAAAACCGAAGTACTTAATATTGATACTAAAAAAGCTATTCCTCGAACTTAATATTTCTTATAATTAATTACACTTAATAAATAGAAATATAAGTCGTTAAAACACCTAATTATTGACACTCTAATATCCAATTATTTTATTTCTTCGCTGCCCGTTGTTACTTTCAATTAATATAGTTATTATGTCGTTAATTACAGTCGATTCATTAGCTATTATACTTAGTAGGCAACTCTACACGGAGTTTTTTCTTTTATTAGCGACATTCATCGTCTATAAACTATTACGAGAATGGTTCATGCATGTTCTGTACAAAATCCTAATATTTCATACATTACATATTTTAGTCGGGGATTCCATTTATAACATAGGTAATAACTAGCTGATGCCCGCGACTTCGTTCGCGTGGACTTTATGACTCCGGCGTATTATTATACCTCAATACGAACTAATTTAAAAGTTAATAAATATAAACAATTTGGAAATCATTTCTACCCTACATGTTGCCCAGGATTAATAGCTATATAGCAAAAAAAGTTTCATTTGAATCCGTCAAATATTTCCGGAGATAAACGTGATCTTACATACAGATAGACAGACAGACAAGAAATTCTAAAAAAAATTTTTGCTTTCTATCTTTCTATTATTCTTTTAAAGTGTCCCTCTATCCATTTCAGGCAAAAATACTAATTGTACAGACATAAATAAATATTTTTACTGTTTTATTATACATATGTATAGATAGGGACCCGTCCTTCACATTGATGTGTAATGATAGTTTTTGCCTGAGATTCTATTTACGTATATTTCCAAGGAATTTAATTTTTTTGTAAAAAAAAATGTGATCATTGTAAGTAATACTAGATTTAAATCACATCGTGTATATATGCATATCCAAAGTCACTTAGCCTTTGGGTCTTCTCGCAATGGAAATCAGGTTTATAAAATTTCTAGCATTTGCGCGCGGCATATATTTTTGGCGCGGCGTTTTAGTGTTCATCCCTCGGGAATAGTATTTTTTACGGGATATGGGATAAAATACCTAATGTCCTTTGTACTCCAGACAACGTGTATGCAAAATTTCATAATGAGATGACCGGTTCAGTAGTAAAGGCGTGAAGCGTAACAAACAAACTTACTAATATGTATATTTTTAATTTAATAAAAAAAAAAAACTTACTTTCGCATTTATAGTATTAGTAAGGATTTTTTTATTATACAGACTGACGCTTTGATGATTATAAGAGTCGATAGATAGTATTCCTACATTTACAACCTGTTATACTTAACAAGTTATTAAAACAAGTACTTACTATAGTAACATGTAATATTTAAGATTTATAACGGAAACTGCCCTAAATTTTATTCGTCCAACTTACTATTCTTACATTATCGAAGAAAGAAACTCAAAAGGTTTTAAATATATCCACACATGGCCGCATTAGGTCGTAAAACTGGAAAGAGGGGAGAGCTTGGAAATAGCTAATAATAATTAGCTTTACTTATATTACTACGAGTCTTGTTCGTCAATTTTGATTTAAGATTCACATAGAAATATAAAATTAACACCATGTAAAAAATATTACAACATATAATTTTATTACACGTCTGCTTTATAACATTAAGAATTATTAATAGCGCTATCGTGACTTTTATTTAAATTGTAGAAATATAAGTGCCTTTAATGAGGGCATTTTTCTTCGAGTACCGCTTGCGCCCTTGGCAGTTTGGAATTTAGAACATAAAGTTTTATTTGTTACTGTACTGTATACTCTTTCATGCTGGCATGTGGTCTCAACGCCTTGATCGTACGATTTGTTCTCAGAGACTCGCATAGATGGCGTCACTCGAAACAACACAACATTGTATCTATCATATAATGAGAATATAAAAACATGATTCACAATATATATATCTTATTAAAATTCAAAACAATATTTTATGCATAATATTTTAACATGTCACCGTATATTTAGTAAGTTAAAGGCTAACGCAGATTACCGCCATCTAGTATCGAGTAGCAAGCAACTCTCCTGTGCCATACATTCGCCTGCTTTTCGCAACCTTAATTTGGTCCAATATTTTTGTATGAGGTGGGCAGTCTATTACGTTAGTATTATATTGTCTTTGATGCTGGTTTGGGAGAAAGGAAAAAACAAAGAATATACCAGCTGCTTTTCTTCTCGCGCAAACCGGTAAAGCCGGTCAAGGCATTGGGCGAAAATATAAGGAATCACGCTTTAGCCGAAGCGGCTAGCACCCCATCACTATTTTGATTCCGCTTCCCACCTTTACGCCCACTAACACGTTAAACGTGACCTTTGGATTTTATGACCTTACTCTCTGTCTGCCCCGCAAGGGATACAGATGTGATAATATGATTTTTTAATAGAATTGATATATTTTTATGATTCATCATCAGGTCTTTCTAGTCTCATAATCATAATCACTGCAGGAGCACGACCCTCTCTGTACTACCAGAGCCATATATTAGCTTGAGTAGTCAGAGGATTTGGCCTACACTCTCCACGCTGCCCAGACGGGTTGGAGAGGTCTCTTTGATGTTTATAAACTTTGTTTAGCTTGTGTTTCCTTATTCGCCTTTTACGACATCCACGGGATGACTTGGAGTGGTTCTATTCTACTCAGCCGGGAACCACACGGCTAACATTTGTATGATTATGCAGTGGTAAATCTAATCTCACTCCAACAGATCCACATGTACCAGCAATCAATGATGCGTGCCGAGGAGATCCGCCGTCGACGGCGCGAAGACGCCCCCGGCACCCACACAGCCGTGAACAACATCCTGGCTGCAGCTGCGAGAGAGATGGAGGAAGCTCGCCATGCCGCCAACAGGGGAGACCGCGTCGTCGCCAGCATACAGACTGAACACGACCAGGGTAAGTATCGCTTACTGCTTTGAGCGCCTTTTTCGTACAAACACTGCGTGCAGATCTTTGTCTGTCACAAACAGAGAAGGATTCATTTTTCTTATCAATTGCCGGCCCACTTAAAATCGGAGCACGTCTAACCTTCAGGTTATTTTGTACGTACTCCATATCTTACTAACCCACTCAGTGATTTCTGAAGGACTGCATGAGCATCAGATATAACAAGGTGCGTAGTACGTGTAGGTAGTCCTCTAGATTAGTAAGTAAGTAATACTTTATTGTACACCAAATAGGATTAGGATAGGCCGATCCGAAGAAGTCCAAACGCTTATCAGCCAACGAGGAACAGAGACACAAAATGTGTCTCATTGTGTCCTCTGATTCGCCACATACCCTACATTACAGGCCTTCGGGAATTTTCAATTTGTAGAGATTAGAAGATACCATCGAAGCTATCAATATTAGAGAGTCGAAGTCAGTCATTTTCACGGCATTCGTTCTAAAGATCCGCGTCTTTCCTCCTTGTAACGAAAAGATGATTGATAATAGACGAGGAGGCAAGTTAGTGAGGGGTTTCATCCTCCACTACCTGTCCGGTAGTTGCAGGTATGTTATCGGGTACGCGTGTCCGGCCTCCCGAGCTGCTACTATTTCATCCCCAATCCATCCGAGTACGTAACATCCTTTGTCCCGATTCACCAGTTCAACTCCTATCCTTAACAACCCGGTTTCGTCGAAACCGATATAAGCCCAACAAACTGCGCTCACCAACCCGACTGCCAAGCGTGGTGAGTATGGCAAAACTCCCTCACGATGTAAATTCTTATGGGAGGCCTATGTCCAACAGTGGACTTCTTATGACCGACATGAGAGATTCATCGTTTTTCGGTTTAAAATAAGCTTGAGTTATAAATGTTTCATTTTAAGTTAATTAAAAATAATAAAAAATGTAATCAAAAATGTTTTCTGTACATAATTACCTTTTTTATTATTTTGGGTCGTGATATCTAAGTACCTACTTTAATATTTATTAATGCCATCATCATTAGTGGTTCCAAGAATTTTTAAACCTTACTTTGTTATTAAATTAATATTAATGTACCTAAAAATTATAAAAATGTTCTTTGTTAAATTACTAATTGCTGGCTACAATTTCCAATGACGCATATTTGAAATGTATTAAATAGTACAATACGTAAACCTTTTTTTAATAGATATAATATATTTTACCTCGTGGTCACGGTCAAGTTGACAAAGAGCTCGATTTGTAAAGGTTTGGGGTTCAAATGCGTGCCGTCCGATCCATAAAACCTGTCAGATCTAATTTAAATAAAAACAAAATATAATGGTTTTTTTTCTTCTACATATTTTTCCTCGTATAATCGTTGCAGGTGCTTGTTTTCAGACAAATAGTCTGTATTAGAAGACACCGCTCTTCCTTAACTAGGTACAGTACATACCTTTAAATATAAACACAAATGTTACCTATTCCATAAGATAGTAAGGTGCTAGAATGCATTATATTATACAAGATAATCTAATATATATTATAAATAAAAAAATATTTGATATGATATATTTACCATAATCAGACCTACGATAAATATCTTGGGATCGTTAGCTGCGACAATTGCTGCAGCTCCACTAATTAGAATTTCCATTATATATATTTACATATACATACACACGTATCAGTCATTTACGATATTTTTTACCACCGCTCGCTTCCTTAATTGAATGCGAGGAAAACGCACTAGTGATAATATATTAGTGTGTAAAATTGTGTTTTATTATTTATTATATATATCTTCGAAAAACCGTCATTTTGCGACTTTCTCTCTCCGTCACGACATCTATAAGAAACAAGCTCTGTAAATATGAGGGTTATATTTATTTTACTTTAATATTTTACGACGGCAAGCCGTCACGAAATATTATTTTTTATTTATTAATGCACCTTTTCTACCTGCTTTGACCACACCGGTACAGCGTAACCCAATCATTACGAAAGTTTTTTTTTTGTTTCTCGGAATTTGTTCCATTAGCACGTTATGATTTTTTTTCTTCGTTGTGTTTGGCTGTTAAATATCTGAATGTGAAAGGCTTGGCGGTTATTCGAATACTTTCGAATTTAATTTAATTGCCATCTATATGCCATTTTAATGTTATCTCTTTCCTGTTTGAAATAAATGCTATATAAAAAAATAAAAATCGGCTCCATGTTCACTCAGACAGGAAATGTATCAAATGTCTTTTATAATGAAATACAATATTTATTTATTGACCACTTCAATAAAAAGAGATTCTTAATTTGACCCGTATGTTTCTATGTATGTAAGTTTGTCCGCGATTTTGAAGCGGTTTTAAGAAAAGTATGCTCCATTCTGGAGGAGGTTTTGGTATACAATGAGTTGATTTTAAAGGCGTTTCATTTAAAAAAAGGAAACATGTAAATGAATAATAAATATATACGTTAAACCGTTGCTCCCGACAGTAAATATTCTGATATCTATGGTCCCGACTGTCATCATTGATGGCAGTCGTTAAGCTATGTCAGATGCCTTTAGGCAGCTTGAAAATTCTGACACCAGTGTTGGCCTCTTACACACACAAAAAACAAAACAATATACATAAATGTATAACAATATACTACAGACTGACTACAGGTCAATAAAATATAAAGCTCACATTTATAACTTTTCGACCATAAAGTTGATTTAAAACCATAAAAAGCCTTGTCTTTGTCTTTTTGTTCGACTACCCAAGAAGAAGGTAGACCAGATCTTTTTTTAAGGGGTTTTATTCATTCCCAATTCTCTCTTATTAAATTTAGAAACAAGATACGACCATAGGTCATTGTAGGTCGTTTATAGACCTAAGGACGCTGGTTAAATCCTGCGTAGAATTTATTTAACATTATATCTTATTTATTTATTTAATTAATTAGATCAGACCTTTGTTTTGTATGTACGTCTGGTGGAATATAATTAGAACATAAACCTTCATCTAAAGTTAGAATAGTCTTTATCCCGATATCAACATGAATATAGTCCGGGATACATCTGCAAAAATAAAATAAGAATCGGAAGTAGACTTTTAAGATTTGCGAGTGTCGAAGCGATAGCGAAGAGGGTGCCAGAGAAATACCTTAGGCTTATACAAGCAATGTACAGGGGAGCTAGTACATGTGTCCGGTCCGAAGCTGGCGTCACCGACGAGTTCAGTGTGGCAGTAGGGTTGCACCAGGGATCAGCTTTAAGTCCCTATCTATTCCTTCTGGTAATGGACGCTTTGACGTCAGATATTCAAGAGGAGGCACCCTGGTGTATGCTGTTCGCCGATGACATTGTCTTCGTCGGTGAAAATGGAAGAGAGATCCAGAGTCGACTGGTAAAATGGCAGAACAAACTGTAGGGGTTCGGCTTCAAAATAAGCAGAACCAAAACTCAACAACTTTTTGTTGATTTCGGCGGTACCTCCCGTTTCATACCAGTTGCCTTAGATGGTGTATCCCTGCCTGTCTGCTCAGATTTTCGATACCTTGGGTCTCTCTTACAGAGCGATGGCAACATAGACCGGGACATTAAAAGTCGCATTAACGCCGGTTGGGCAAAGTGGCGACAAGTTACTGGGGTTATTTGTGATCCACGCATGCCCCTTAAGCTCAAAGGAAAAATTTATAAAACCGTCGTAAGACCGGTTGTTTTGTATGGTTCGGAGTGTTGGGCCACCAAGGTAACGGATGAAAGACGATTGCATGCAGCGGAGATGAGAATGTTAAGGTGGATGAGTGGGGTGACTAGAAGGGATAGGATAAGGAATGAGTATGTGAGAGGTAGCACAAAAGTAGCCCCAATAATAGAAAAGCTTAAAAGTAATAGATTGGGATGGTACGGCCATGTTATGCGGAGGGAAGAGGACCATATTACTAGAAAAGTGCTGAATATGAAAGTTACTGGAAACCAGAATAGAGGCCGGCCTAAGAAAAGATGGATGGAGTGTGTGAAGGAGGATATGGGGAAAAAGAAGGTAACGAAGGATATAGCTCAAGATAGAGCAAAATGGAAGAAACTTACATGCTGTCCCGACCCCACATAAAGTGGGATAAGGTGAGGAAGAAGAAGAGTGTCGAAGCGATATAACGTCAAAGTTCCATGCGACATTGACCGCAACTACAGACAGCAATACTCCTACTTTATATAAAAAAAAGAAAAACTACACTCATGTCTTTACTTCATCATCATTTCGTTTAGATAACACGGTCAGTCGACCATGCACACCCTGGTGTCAGAGTTCTTCGGAACCGCCTCTCGGCGCCTCTGACGTGGTTCCTTTCACGACTACCAGATGGCAGCCGGGACCAACGACTTAACATGCCTTCCGGAGCACGGAATCATCTTTCTTATCAGACAATCAGGTGATTCATGCCTGCAATGTCCTAACCAAACTACACATACCGCGGCAAGTTTCGAGCGTTGACGATATCGCCGTACACCTTTGCCTTGGACATGTTAAAATCGATCAAATCATTTATTTATTAATTGTGTCTTTAGATTCACCAACAGGTTATATTTACAATACTCAACTGAATTTGTAGACACAACATTATAAAATAATAGAAGTAAAACCAAATTGAAGTAAATTTATACTTACAAAAAGAAAAATAAACATATAATATGTATTCAAAAATCCACGAAATAATCATCATCATCATTTCGTGTAGGTGACACGGTCACGGTCAGTCGACCATGCACACCCTGGTGTCAGAGTTCTTCGGAACCGCCTCTCGGCCTCTGACGTGGTTCCTTTAACGACTACCAGATGGCAGCCGGGACCACCAGCTTAACGTGCCTTCCGAAGCACGGAATCATCTTTCTTATCAGACAATCAGGTGATTCGTGCCTGCAATGTCCTAACCAAACTGGAAACAACTTAACAAAGTATGCTTCCCGTGGGAATCGAACCCACGACTTGCGGGTCAACAAAGCAAACGCCTTGACCACTGGACCACGGAGGCAGTTATGACGAAATAATGTAGGTAGGTGATTGAATTTTAATTTTAAATTTTAAAAGAGACTCATGGTAAATGTCTAGACAGTCAAATATTTTGCCGTTTAATCAATCTATTGTAAGTTTAAAACATTCTCGGTATCAGAATATTTTGTTGAGGTATTTTTGTAGGTGTTTTTATGCTTTCACAATGCTATTATATCATTGAATGCAATGCTATTCCGTTATGAACATGGTGGAAAAATTCGACGAGTAGGATCGAATCACAAAGATTAAAGTACGCTAATGCTGCCCGCGTGGAGTTTTTTTTTCCATATCTTATTTCTTAAGGGGGAACAGTAGGCACAGTAGCGACGCCAATCATTTTATTCCTAATACTTTACAAATAGAAAGAAATTCAAGAATATAAACAATACAAGCCTTAGTAAATAACCTGAAGTACTTTTGGAATCACTCTAACCAAATATTTCGGAAACGGATCCCTAAATCGAAAAATGGTGTTCTCAACCTCACAATATTTTTCAAAGACCTTTTTAATGATACCCCACACGATGGGTAAATAGAGAAAAAAAATTACTCCCCCACTTTACTTGTATGGGAGCTACCCAAAAAACAATTTTTATTTAAGATTTTTTTCAACCACTTTTTTGCCATGATTAATATACATACCCATACCAAATTACAGCTTTCTAGTACTTATAGTCTCTGAGTAAAACCGCGGACGGGCAGACAGACAGACATGGCGAAACTATAAGGGTTCCTAGTTTACTATGGAACCCTAAAAACGAAATTAAGATAAAACTAAAAAATAAAAACTTATCTATAAAAAAATGTGTCGCGCAGATCTTTGCCCTTCTATCTATGTTCAGAACTTTTAATAAAAAAAATACTATTTTAACAGCTGCGTCGGCCACAGCAACCTCCACCATCCCAGACGTCAAGCGTGATCCCGATGAGGACCGTCCCAAGAAGCGTGTTTCCATCCTGTCGCCTGAAGACGAGAAGCTTCGCGTGAAGAAGAAACCCATGACTGTGCGCTTCCAAGACGACAATAAGACTGAGGACCGCGAGCGCCCTAACAAGATCACATCGCCGGGTAAGTACAACAAATATTTTAACAGCTGCCTCCTCCACCATCCCAGACGTCAAGCGCGATCCCGACGAGGACCGTACCAAGAAGCGCGTGTCCATCCTGTCGCCTGAAGACGAGAAGCTTCGAGTGAAGAAGAAATCCATGCCCGTGCGCTTCCAAGACGACAATAAGACTGTGGACCGCGAACGCCCCAACAAGATCACTTCGCCGGGTATTACACCTACATTATAGTCAGATTTTTTTTTAAACACATACAATCACGTCTTTTTCCCTTGTGGGGTAGACAGAGCCCAGGTCTATAAAAGCTAAATGCCACGTTTAGCATGTTGGTGGGTCTGTAGGTGGAGAACAGAATCAAAATTGTGATGGATTGCTAGCCGCATCGCCTATTTACATGATTCTTCACGCCCGTTCCTTCGATCGGCTTTTACGATCTGCGCGGGGAGAGAATCTGGTCTATTCTACTTTTTTCTTTTCTCCCAGACCAGCGTGGAAGGATTTCTTTAATTTTACGATTTTGAACGGCATGGACTGTAACAGTATGACACCAGGTTGTTTTAGTCTGATTTTACTCTGCTGGACTTTATTTTACCCGGTGTCAGACCAATGTCCCCGTCTTGACATGGTTTTTCCGTTTAAAATGAGAACTACCTACTAGATTTAGGAGGAAACTGTCAATGAAAAGATTCTTCAGTAAAAAAAGTTCGGTTCAGTAGTTTGAGTTATATAATTACAAACAAACACACAAATAAATCTTTCTTCTCTATAATAAAGGACTAGATTTCTCGTGGTATATTGATGTCAGCTGTGTATATGTTAATTGTACCATAATTTTCACTATTAATACAGAAACATACCTAGCATATCGTATGTTTTAATGTGAGAAATTGAGTCACAGCTATCTGTTTATTTTTGCAGGTTCAAATATAAATTTTACTGATTATAATAATATTGCCCACAACCGTCAAATCTTAATTTGCTATGTTAAAGAGTTTTATAGTTCATATGATATACATGTATATCAGAACACGATAATGAACATTTTTTCCGGGGAACAATAGCATTGATTGATTGGTAATGTTTGTATTTGACGGCGACATTTTTCAAAATATTTATACTTGACTTCAGTTCAAGCAGTTATAATGGAAAATTACCTAACAAACAGATTTATCAAATTAATGAAATGTATTTGGATTTTGGATCAATCAAATTACGAGCAAAATAATGTGTGCAACACCTTTCGTGAAATTTGCTAATGGAGATAAAATATAAATTGTTAGTTGCTCCACAACTCCAGAAAAACGGTTAAGAGATAAGCAGCAAACTTGTCTGTAGATGAAATTTAAGGAAAACCTAATTTCTAAAAACGCTCTTAGGTATATAACCTAATCTTTGGTCTTAGAGAACGAAAATCTACGCACCTTATGACACAGAACTATACTTGTAAGTAAAATCGAGAATTATATGATACTTCCACATACATAAATTCAGTATATTGTTTAACTTTACATAAAGAAAATACACTAAAACCAGAATAATAAACCTCTCTCCCCTGTCAAATACCGTCTTCGTATAAAAACCCTTAAATTGTAACATAATAAAAATATGTTTTAATCTACATTTACTCATAAATATTCAAGGCGCATTCAAATTTTTATTAAAATTAAGAAACTTGTATTTCGAAATATTGTTTTCTTATTAATCGAAATGTGTAAAAATGTTATCTCGAAATTTTAATTTTATTGTATACCCAGTCTACTTTATTGTTAATTAATTTACGTCATATTCAGGTTAAGGTATACTTGCGGACCGGTTTCGAAATTATTCAACTAAATCTTTTTTATATTTATTTATTTGGGTACATATACAGGATTTTAAATATTAATCATAACTTTTGAAGGCATTCACGTCATTTCGTATGAGATTCAAAATATATTTATTTCTAGTTTTGCCCAACGAAGTGTGTTTCTCACAATATACCTTGGGTCAAGTTTCATCCAAAAGAGATGGCAAAAATGCAAATATTTCCAATTTAACAGAACATATGTACTTACTTAATTCTTAATGATGATGATGACTTAATTTTTTATTGTCGCTACTAGTTCTCCCCAAACTCAATTATTCAAAAATCTTTTCTTATTACATTCTAAACATTGTAAGTGAATGTGTCATGTAGTGGTCGCATAGAAAGAAATAAGATTATGCATATGTCGATAGGAATAATAGAAGGAAAAAGGGGACCGGGAAGGCCGAGACACACCTTCATGAAACAAATAAAAGAAAAACTTAATGTTGCTACTTACAGAGAAGTGAAAAAACTGGCGGAAGAAAGAGAGGAATGGAAGAAGCACCACCAACAAGAGCCCAGCTCTTAAATTTGATGATGATGATATGTCGATTGTTGGTCATGTGTCTTTGAATATAAAGATAAAAACCTACAGAAAAAATACTAGGAAGCATGAATATTAGAAAGTTGATTTCGACTAATTGAATATATTTTTATGACTAATTTAATATATTCGAATCATATATGCAGAATTTATTTTTTAAATAATTTTGTCATCACATCCAAGACCATCGTATAGCTCTTTATAACAAGGTGAATTATTTAAAAAATAAAAACCGGACGGCTGGTTTTGACAGTTATTCGCCATATTTATTATTTTGCTGACGTTACATGCGCTCATGACACTCCGGGGAAGAATATGAATCTAATGACACCTCACACTTCAAAATCGGTCAAGCCGTTTAGGCAACAAGATGGAACAATGAAACCGACATACTTACATAAATACATATACATGCCTTTACCTACATAGGTTCCTTCTGGGTGGGTCAGTCCGGTAAAAAGTCTAGCTGTTCAGAAAACGGCGGCGGAGTTAACTGCGACATCAAATTAATTTAATATCTTAGCTGCTCCTATATCACGGTCTTACGACGACTGTAGCCGTTCGTGTCAGTAACAGCTTATACTTAAACATATTTATTAATTTGCCGTCATTAGTTTAGTAATAAATAAAACACTACATAGATAAATGTCAAATGTATTTCCATTCAGTGAATCATTATCATTTTTTAAATATCTACGTAGTTTATTTCATATCATTCAACGCGATGAATTAAAAATGGCTCTTTTTATGTTCCAAGTTTTGTTACAAATACGTCAAATTATTACTTATAGAAATAAAATGCAAGAATTTGTTATACTTAATATGCAAACGAGATATGTAAATATGAGTCGTTAGATTCTGAACATATGTCCAATCAATATAACATCGCCTTCGGAGAGGCGAAGGATTTCATAATAATTATTTTTCACAAAAAACTAAAACCGACTTCAAACCTATACTGCCTATACGTAAATGTACAAACTGGAACTAAAAATTAGGTTTTAGTGGGTGTGGTAGTTCAATCAAAATAGAGGAACAACGACCTCATCAACTTATCTTGATTCGCGCAAAAATTAAACAGAAATAAAATTAAACTAAACGGCATACTTGTACAATTTTTTTTTTGTTCTTGTTGATTTTTTCTAAAATCACTGGATACATTTCGATAAATAAATTATAAGACTACCTTCGAAGTTCAGTCAAAACAGAGGAGTAACGTTCTCATCAATTTGTCTTTATTCGCATAAGAATAAAATACAAATAAGTTTAAACCGAACGGCATCCTTTAACAATTTTTTTGGGGTTTTGTTTATTTTTTCAAAAACTGCTTAATACATTGCGACAAAAATTTTATCGGACCACCTCTGAAGCATTACCTTTCGAACAAAAAAAAGAATCACTAAAATCGATCCATAACTGACTGAGTAATCGCGTAACAAACATACAAAAAAAATCATACAGACGAATTGAGAACATTCTCGTTTTTTTTAAAGTCGGTTAAAAAATATAAAGCTTCATTTGACACGTTACTTTCATAGACAATAGTGTTTACCTACGAATAAAAAGAAATGGCAGCTGCATCACATTACACGAAGATCGTAAAATGAACTCTAGGGGTTTGTAGGTGAAATCTAGGGATCCTTATGAATACCCGGTAGATTAGCCACCCACTTGGTATTCCTGATCTTCAGTCTTTATGCCGATCATCTTGCCTTTCCGTTCTCGCTAATCATCACGACACCACGAGTTTATTATTAGAGAAAAATCAGTGTTTGGAAGTGAAAGCAAATACATTAGGTGCACAAACAGTGATGCGAATGTTCAAAGTCGATGTAGAAATTATTTTGTTACTAACAGCAGGAGCATTAGGTACAAATTGCACTTCGCACGCTGTTATCAATCAATCAATATTAATACATGGTCTCTCTGCATCGGCTAATCTTGGAAAGTACTGAGCTGATTTTTATGGGATTTTCTCTAACGTGTAAAGCATTTTTCAAGGAAGTATTCATATAGTGTCGTTGAGTTGGTATCCCATAACACCAGTCCTGGATTTATAAATAGGCCTAATAGGCCGCGGCCTGAGGGCGGCAGCGTCCTAGAGGCGGTAGATTTCATAGGACGGTCACTTGATTTCAGAGGATATTAAGTAAAAAAAATATATATTTATATCTTGTTTCTTTTTTGCGCTCTCTTTCTTAATGACTAATTCATTAGTTTATTTAACTTTCATTTGTTTATTTAAATAATAATTTTCCATTTGTAGTAACGGAGGCCCCTTTACGGCGGCGGAAATAAAGTGGCCTAAACTCATAAAAAATATAAATCCGGCACTGCATAACACAAGTCTCGAACTTACTTTGGGGCTAGCTCAATCTGTGTGATTTGTCCGTATTTATTTATTTAAGTTAAATGTAATACATGCCAGGGCGCTAGTTTCTAAGATATAATTCAATATTAAATCAGCGAATACAGAGTACATACATTAAATGTATTATCACGTCTTTATTCCTTGCGGAGTAGACAGAGCCCAAGGTCATAAAACCTAAAGGCCACGTAAATGTGGAAAGCGGATTCATAATAGTGCTAGCTTGAATACATTGTTTCTTAGAAAAATAAAACCATGCTGTGAATCGAGCTATAATAACGATAAATAAAATAAAAACGCTATTAATGTCTGAAATTACCTTTAAATTACATACTCTTATTATGTTTAAAGGCCAAGGCTTAAACGACGCCTGCAGACTCGCAGTCTTCACATTTTTGTAATAAAATGTGTCTATCATTTCGAAATTCGTAACAAAACCTACAAAGTAGATTATAGGCCGGCCTTGAAATGTCTTTTTACCCGACTGACCCACCCAGAAGGAGGGTAATGTTTTTCGAGCCTATGTATGTATGTATGTATATATCTATGTATGTATGTATGTATGTAAATATGTCTGTTCCATTGTTGCATCCTGCAGCCTAAACGGCTGGACGGATTTTGTGGTGTGAGGTGTCAGTAGATTCGGATTCTTCCCCGGAGTGTCATAGGCTATGTGACGTTAAAAAAACAAATATACAGCGGACGTTAACTGGCAGAAACTGGCAAAAAGTTGACCCTTCCTGTAGCCATAATGCCTTGACCAATTTTGAAATACGAGGTCTCTTTTGATTTGTGGTCTTCCCAGGAGAGGTGTGAACCATGTAACGTCAGTTAAAATATATATTTTCGGCTTTAAATGAACAATTTTGCAGGAGTAAATACTAAGTTCCTGTAACGAGAACTAGATGGCGCTAGAGCAATTTTAAAACGCTAGCGCGTTTTAAAATTGCTCTAGCGCCATGTTGTTTTTTTTGCTTTTGATTAAAAGCGTAGGGAAGAACTTGCCAGATTTCGCAATTTCACACCCCGAAATACACCCGGCTCTGACGGGAGTCTTAAACGAAACGCTCAAATGCCTTCCACAGACCCTCCCCCTTCTACTTTTGAGCATTTTCTATGCGTGTTTTGTAAATTGCACCTTTCCAGGCGGCTGGAAGGAAGCACTTGTGATCGGCATCCCCAAGCCAGGCAAAGACATAAAAATCCCACATCGTATTAGCTTAAAAAGTTCTTTGGGGAAAATCTATGAGCGGATCCACCTCAAAAGACTCAAGAACGAGCTCCGTGGCAGAGCGGTCAACACGCTGGCTGATCGGCCGATATCGAACCCGGGACCATCCGTGTCGCTGGTCCTGGGTTCGATCTCTGGAGAGGTCAAGATGAAAAATTATCTTTTTCTGATTGACCTGGGTCTTGGATGTTTATCTATATAAGTATCTACTATTAAATATACTGTTGTTGAGTTAGTATCCCATAACACAAGTCTTGAACTTACTTTGGGGCCAGCTCAATCTGCGTGTTCACGTGAATATGTGACCTCCAGGACATTCACCCAAAAATATGCAAGCACGAAGAACGCAACGCAAACTAATTTTGACGCAGACAAATATTGTTTTAAATGTGATCAATACACACACTTGTAACTATTTTTTGTATAAATAGATAATGTTTACTTTAATAAATTCTCTTTGGTTCGGACACTCGACTAGTATTATTGTCTGGGATCGACCGATCCACCACCAACCTCTTACTACGGCCAAGACACCCTTAACCGTCAGTTTACTGATCAGTCTTGTGAGTCTGCTTGACTGGTAGTAGGGAAATCTACTCTCTGGCGTACATTGCACCTCGTATGCCACACCCTTGATCCTTCCGCCTATCCCTCTAATATCTTAGGTCTCACGGTATTAGACTTCCTTGATTTATCTATATACGTATATATTTTTAACTTATGGTTAGGGCTAGGGTGTTAGGGTTATTTATAAGTAACAGTTATTCCTCTATTCATAATTTCCTGTACAGGCAGCTAGCTATTACAGCACAGTACATTACTACCTACTTAGAGACACTTTGAATCAAACTACATATACTCCACAGTCACACATAGAAATAGCTAGTTGTTTGTATATTTGTATAAATTTATACTTATTATTATTTATTTAAGGACTATGTAAAGTCCAAAAGTCTCATCTCCGACGAACAGTTTGGATTCCAAGCCAAACATGCGTGTCACCATCAATTACGGAGCATATCTATCAAAACACCGCCTTACGGAGCATATCTTCAGATTCCGAACCAGGAATCGTCCCACGGGAGCCCCCTTCTTTAGTATAGCGAATTTTTTTGACAAATTCTGACATTTTGGCTTAATTCCCAAGCTGGCAACTTGGGCCTTCCCAACAGTCTCGCGTTTATCATTCGAGACTTCTTGTCGGATAGGACCTTCCACTACAGAGTTGAAGGATGTCTCCAAGACCCCGTCCCATTTGACCCCGCGTTCTTTAAGACGCTGTTCTTTCGCCCCGCCTGAGTTTGCTTTACACATACGATATCCCTAAGACAGCCGACACTACGACGCTACGACTAGCCGTGTAGTTCCCGGTAGAGTAGAATAGGAGTGGACTTGGAGTGGCCAAGTCATCCCGTGGATGTCGTAAAAGGCGACTAAGGAAACACAAGCTAAACAAAGCTTATTAACATCAAAGATAACTCTCCAACCCGTCTGCCCAGCGTGGAGAGTGTAGGCCAAATCCTCTGACTGCTCAGGCTAGTATATGGCTCTGGAAGTACAGAGAGGAATCTGACTTTGCTGGGCAGCTTTCTGGAAGCTTCACAGTGTCTTCTCGTCCAAAATACATATTGGCGCCAAGGACTTTTGACTTTGGGCACTGATGCAAAAATCTTCGGCTAATATGTTGTTACCAGTGATGATTTACTGTAGATAGAGCCCAGATCTGTAAAACCTTAAGACCACGTTTAGCACGTTGATGGGCTTGTAGATGGGAACGAAATTAAAATAGTGATGACTTGCTAGGCGCATCGCTAATTTGACATGATTCCTGACGCCCATTTCGGCGATCAGTTTTTACGATCTGCGCAGGAAGAGAGCGGGAAGCAGCAGCTGGTACATCCTAAGTTTATTTTTTTCTCAAAGACGAGCATAGAAAAAACGCAAATATTAGTTTGGCAAAATATCTTGGTTTGTTACAGAAAATTTTGAACCCCTTTTATATCAGCAAAATTTACCATCTTGTGAACCCAAACAGAGAGCCGAATCTCCAGTCCAGTATTTCAAAATGTTTCTCCGTAAAATTCCCAGACGTAAATAGGTATTGCTAATGGTCAGGCGGGTTGTTTAAATTTTTAATTAAATTTTTAATTATTCACAAAAAGTATTGTCTTAACTTAATAAACAATTGTTTACAGTCGAGATAAAAAAGGTAGGATTTGCGGCGCCATTACTTTGACTCATAAAAAGGCGTTTCCTTTTCGTTTTTTTTTGGTCCTTTAATAATATCATATTCGAGGAAAAACCCAAAAATCTTAAGTACTCCATTTATTTCTGTTCAGTACGAACGACACTGTAAATTATTCATATGTATTCATATATTATAATGTCGTGCGCTATTGTATATGCAAGATGTAAATGTAAAATGTTGAATTCTTCATACAATTCCAATTACTGGTTTTCTTTGTTAGCGAGCTCGGGACATGAGCGATTTATTTTTATTTTCGAAGTAATTTATTTATGAGAAGACATTACGTTGGAGTGCCTTTTAGTGTACAAAAGCACTCTTTTTACTAAGAGGGTGGAATATACTAGCTCTCCTTATATTGAATAATTCTTGCAAATTGCTCGACATGGGGTATATTTTCCAGAAGATCGAGTCCAGATCCTAAAATGTGTGGGTGTATTGTGTGAATATTTATTTGTGGCCGCTTGAAGCCACGTGTTAATCTGGCTGGTTTTGTAAGGAGTGTTTTAGACTATAGTAAAGAAATTTAACCAAAAGGACTACCTTCTAGGTGTACCAATCATTTTGGGATTACACATTTCGGTAATGTTTTTGTTTGTACGTACGTAATTTTGAAAATTCTGGCAAAGCAAGGTGAAAATAGGTAACCAGTAACCACATAGCACGGAATATCGCTCGCGCCTCGAGTGTCAGTCACATTTGCTCTTTGGTTCTAACACAAATGCCTGCCAATAAATGGCAAGGGAAGCGTTTGTCGTCTGTGTGGTTCGACGATTCTAGAAAAATGGCAGGTCGAATCTGGTTTCATAAGGCACGAGAGCGAGATGGGTGGCATGCATTGCGAGAGGCCTATACCCAGCAGTGGGATATAAAAGACTGTCAATGATGACGATGAAATCGAAAATATATATGTATAATCCAAACTGATACTGGATGTAAGCTTGAACTCCGTTGCTCAAACAATGAAATCAGCCTTTCAGTTGAACTACTTTTATTAAAGGAACAACGCTGTAAACTCAAAATAAAACGCAATTTTTCATATAAATTGCCGGGCAGGCCGAACACTTGTTTGAAAAAATTTCCATTCTCAGCGGGACCAATGTCCCATAAGAAAAGTTATTCATTTTGACGAGCTGATTTGATAGTTTGAGGAACAACGGTGTTTACCCTAACACCCAGTATATTTACAGTCCAAACTGAGTGTTTTAGGGAGATAGACCGTAGTTATTTTAACAGGCAAAACCAAGGCAAAACAAAATAAGACAAAACAAGATAAGCAAAATTATTTCGCAAGAAAACACATCAAACGACACGCGAAAATATTGCTGGCGGAACACCTATTTACTGTACAATAGACGTTCAAGACGTAGATAATTTACCATAATTTCCTTTCTCGGCATCGCAATCTCCATATCTAAGGTACAGTCTGGCTTAATAAACGCTTCTATACAATAAATGTACTCTGGTCTGGGAGAAAAGAAAACACGTAGAATGTACCAGCCGCTTCTCTTCCCGCGCAGATAGTAAAAGCCGATCGAGGGAATGGGCGCCAGGAATCTAATCAATAGGCGATGCGGCTTGCAACCCATCACTATTTTGACTTCGTTCTCCTAGCCGAATGTAATAAATTGGGTATTTATGTTCACTAGTGAAGTGCCTATCCAATCCATGTATAGTAGTCTCCAAACATCATATAACTACCAAACAGAATAAGAGTTCAATAGCCAAGCTATGTGCATTGATAGCACACGTTACCCTTTGGGGCACAAATGGGCGTGTCTAATATCTCTCTCATCCGAAAGGTAACCTTTGTTCCGGACTGTTATACCGTTAGTAATTTAAATTGTGTAAAAACCCCACAGTAGCGTGAGCAACAAGACTTATAGTGATTCCGTGCTCCTCAAGTAAGACATACATACATATTATCACGTCTTTATCCCAAGTGGGGTAGACAGAGCCGAAAGTCATAAAACTTGGCCACTTTTAGTATTATAGTGGGCGTAAAGGTGGAAAGCGGAATCAAAATAGTGATGGGTTGCTAGCCGCATCGCCTATTAAGTAAGACGCATTTTTTTAAATCTTTGTCTGTGCCATTAGAGAAATAAGGCGAAGTAAGGCTACCATAAAAAAAAAACTTGAGAATGCAGATCACCACTACGCAGTCCCCACTTGGATGGGTGACCGTAAGTGGCAAAAAATATTTCTAGCTCCTCCGTGCTTCGGAAGGCACGTTAATCCGTTAGTCCCGGCTGTCATCATTGATGGCAGTCGTTAATCTATATCAGACGCGTTGAAAGCTTGCAAAAAATCTGAAACTAGTGTTGGTCACTTACACACGAAAATCAAACAAAACACTATATGAATGTAGCAATGGAGCACGATGGAAGAAGTGGTATAGCAGCTAAGCTTTGACCAAGACTTTATACTGCATTCTATACGCGAGGCATGCAGCACACCCTCTGTAGTTCTTCGCTTCCTTGACGAGCTGGGCTGGCTCGCATAACACCACTCAACAACCTAAACAACATATAAAATGGAGAATGAAGTCTCCTAAACGCAGAAGACTAGATGACGAGAAGTGCTCTACTCACACACAATGGGCCCAGACAAGAGGCCTAAGTGTGGAAAATCGCCTACGGAACCAGGTGAACTGCATTCTATTAAAAATAATAGAAGTAAACATTGAAAGAAATACCCACTGTAACAGATTTGTTTTACAACAAAGTACAAACAAATACAAACAACGATATTAATGTTGCGACTAACTTCGTCTGCGTTAAATTACTTGTCGAGCACTATACAAAACAACGGCGTCCGTCGGTTTATTTAACCCGCTGCGATCATTGTTTCACCTCCACATTCATTTATTATTACAACAGAAAAAACACGAGGTTTTATGTAACTACAACCGAACAAAGGAATTTTTCCTTCCTTTCTTTACGATTTATATAAAAATGCGATTGTTTTAAGTCATTGCTTAAGGTTTATATTCCTTTATATCAATGTTTTCTTAAGTTCTGTTATTGCTCATCATTACTGGACGCCGTAGGATATTATAAGAACAAAGACCAGTTTTATATACTTATATCATGCTGCACGGAGAAATGTCATATATGAGTTGAAGTTATTACAGATACGACTTTATTTAATTGGTTAATTGACGTAAAAATTAAAACAATATCTAAAAGGCTCGGTTAATCGATTTTCCGATGCGTTTATTTCTTAATTGATTTATGTATTTAAAAAAAATACAGTTAACATTTAGTCTTGCTGTTTGTTAATATGTTGCGAGATATTCCCGTGGAATACTGCAGACGTATTTATTTTGCATGACAATACAGTTTTACGACTTACGAGTACAATAATAAAACCGTTTTGCTGGAAAGGTTTTGTACCTTTTCTTTAAGTATTTTTGCTTTGGTACCTTTTTTCGTATTTCTGTATCAAATTGTATTATTTGAATTGTATTAATACAAATACCTTTATTGATACTTTTATATGCAATTAAAAGGAATATAAACAAATGTATACGTACTTTATTTACACGTATATATTTTTTTTTTTCATTATTGTATTTAAGTTCTGAAGAACAAATAATGTAAATAAAATTATTATGTATATTAAATTAACGACCCTTCGTATCATAGCAATTGGGCAAAGGGAGGGTGTTTGATAAAAGGCCTGACATCAAAAGACGTTCTAGAAATTTGATATTAGGGGCTGAGTTTAAGTTCGTTATTTCTATACTTTTATGATTGCTTGTTTTGTAATGGATAACTCCAAAAACGACTGAAATTATTACCGAGTTATATACCGTATGATTTATACCAACGAAGTCGCGGGTTATGGCTTGTAAATACATATATACGTTTGGGAAATCCCAAATTACATGCCAAGTAAAAAATATTTGAAACATACGAAAGACTTAAACGTTTTTGTTGTAAACTGGTGTTAAGACAAAAAAATTATCAGATGCATTTTGAATCGAGTGTGATTAATGTTCAGATGATAATAAAATTCAATTGTTTGTGGTTCTCATAACCCTTTCACTGGCCTAGTTGCGGCGCATAGATTTGGTGTGTCGTATCTTTATCGTATATCGGTCGTTGAACCTGCAGTTAAAAAAAACATTAAGATCTCAGAGATTGCTGCGGTTTAGTAGTTTTGTACGTTTAAGTCATAGTCCGTGATGACTCATAGGCGTTTAAAGCCAAAATATAATATGACGTTATGGAAAATATCAGAGTAAATGAAGTACTTATGTCCATATCTGAACAAAGTTGTTCTTAGTGTGCGTATAAAGAATAACAAATTATATTCTTATTATTTTAAGAAATAAGGTTTTTATGCTTTCACAATTCTATTGTGATATTTCTTATTGAATTATCCGCGTGGAATTTTTCACCATATATTATTTCTCAATTTAATTTAAAATATGCTACTTGTTTTTGTAACAAATCAGTTAGTTTTTCCTTATGTTATATTATTTATTTGATTTCACATATAATATTTGTACTTAGTTTTTATCATGTCAAATTAAGATGGCAATTTCCGATGCACGGTAAATCTAGAAAGAGATTATGTTGGCATCGTAAATAGAAACAACCCTGCAATGTATAATTTGTATTGTGTTTAAATAAATAATAAGAATATAATCTGAATAGCTGTAAATGCATGAAAAGCCCTTGCAACTAATGTTTTGCCTTGTTTTGTTTGACATTACCTCTAACAAAAATTTGCCAAATATTTCGGAAACAGATCCCTAAATTGAAAAATGAATGGTGTTCTCAACCTCACTATATTTTTCAAAGACCTATTTAACGATACCCTACACGATGGGATTGTATAAAAAAAAAATTACTCCCTCTTTACTTGTATGGGAGCTACCCTAAAATATTTTTTTTTACAAGATTTTTTTCTACCACTTTTTTGCCATGATTAATATACATACCCATACCAAATTACAGCTTTCTAGTACTCATAGTCTCTGAGTAAAACCGCGGACGGACAGACAGACAGACATGGCGAAACTATAAGGGTTCCTTGTTTACTACGGAACCCTAAAAACTTACAATGTCCATCCGTCTTTCACAAGGCTGTATATTTTGAACGAATAGAAAATAATAATAATAACTTAATCTTTACATAATAGGAAGACTTTAAATTTTCGCAGAATATCTTGCCGGTATAACAACGAATAATATATTTTTTTAATAAATAACGTTTTTTTAGTTTTTGTAGTTTATATTATTGAATGGTGGTACGGAAACCTTCGTGTGCGATTCTAACTCAAACAAAAACTTGTCCGGTTTTAATTATTATTAAAACCGGACAAGTTTGAGTACACACGCTTTCTAAGGTTTTAGGAAAAGTCATTGACTACTATTGATTCAAAGTTGGAGTTATTTACGATAGTTTGATCTCTTTTCGGTTCTATTTATCGATGTGCATAACACCCTCTAAATATTGGTTCCCTTGACACTTTTTATATATTGTATATTTTTATTTGTTTATAGGCGCTCCCAACGACAGGGACGAGAACAAAGCTGGTCCAGGCGGCATTAAGGTGGTACAACTCGCCGTGCTGCAGAAGCCTTCCAATAATGACAACGATGACTCCGATGGTCAGTATTTTTCCTTATTCTTCTTCTTCTGTTTTATAATATGGCTTCCACCGAGATTTCAGTGATTCTGCCAATGTCCAGTAAATTGAGATACTAAGTAACGGTGTTGTACGGTAAAGTTTTAACAAGTACCATCAAAGCGTATGTTCTTTGATGCCTCGGGGGAGCTTCTGGAAGAATTCCGTTTCCGAAGATCTCGATGGCGTGCAATTGGGGAGGCCTATGTCCAGCAGTGGACGAGTATAGGCTGATGATGATGATGGCAGCTTCTGGTGACAAATCTATAAGAAGCCACTTTAACTATTTCACAAATTGTTCATGAGTACGAGCATTTATAACACCAAACTACACTCATTTCATATTATAAACTCCACTACAATCGATTTGGAAATCGTCTAAGGCAAACCCCAACTTTTTATTTATTGTATAGAAATAGTTATAACATGGCAATAAAGCTTTGTAATTTTCTACCTAGCAACTTGAAGTACCTGCCTTTTGTACGTTTTAAACGTACCAATCATTAGGATGTAACTGCTTTTATAGTACTGATAATTTTTTTTATTATAAATTTTAATTTTTTCGACATATTTTTTTACACTGTGACATTCATTTATAATTCAGAGGGTCTCATACAACAAACGTCATTTTTTCGATATCGTCTAAAGGTGTATAGATAATGGGACCGACAAAATGCAGGAATTTTAATATTTTTTTATTCAAAATTTATCAAATTATTATAACATTTGCATGCCAATTGTTGGCGCAACACGTATGTTCAATTCAATAAGTTTTAATTTTTACGTGTCTGAAATGCAACCATTCTCCTTACATTTTATAGGTAACTAGCTGTTACCCGCGACTTCGCCCGCGTAATTTATAGCCTATGTCCTTCTCGGTACCCTAACCTATGTGTATGCAAAATTTCATTATGATCGGCTCAGTAGATACGGCGTGAAAGCGTAACAAACAAACAAACTCACTTTCGCATTTATAATATTAGTTGGGACTGGGATATGTTTACTAACTTCAATCATCATGTCTTTTTTAGTCTCCACTGCATAAGTATGACCCTCTTTGTAATATCTACTAGAGCCATATTATTAGCCAGAACAGTCAGAGGATAATTTATTAACGTACGTGTTATTAATTACAGAGAAAGCTGGCAACAAATCCAATATGGACGATGATGAAGAGACAGACTCAAGCGGCTCCATGTCAGACACCGCCAACAATGACTCCATGGAGGGCAGGCCACATGTTTGTGACGTATGTGATCTCAGGTATGTCTGGGTTCTATAACTTATTCTTGCTTTAGGATCCAATTATAGGTGGAAAGATCTGTGTGTTATCTATTACTTCCATGTAATGATTTTAGAGAATGAATCGCAGAATGAAGAGGGTTTTCGGAATAAGTTTTTCCCTTCTTCTTCTGTTTTATATCAGTGACATCTCAGTGGAAGCTTATGGCTTCTACTGCGATTTCAATGTTGTCTTTCACTGTTACTGTATTTCAGTGATTCTGCCAATGTCCAGTATATTGTGATACCAAGTATCGGTATTGTACGGTAAAGTTTCCCGACGTGGCGGCACTGTAATTAGAGTGTATTGTATTTTTGACAGCTGCTGTCAAAAATGCCTCTAGCAAAGACAGTATAAAACTAACGGAAAAGACTACCAACCTCATACAAAAATGTTAGCCTAAACTTACTAAAACTAGACGTAATTTAATAATATGCCAAAAATATTGTTTAAATTTTTAGTAAGATATATTTTGTGAATAATGCTTTTATATTTTCATAATATGGTAGAAACAATGTTGTGTAGCAACGAGTGGCGCCATTTATGTGAGGCTGTAAGAACAAGTCGTGCGATTAAGGGGTAGGGACCACATGTCTCTGTTTTCAACATTTATCAAGTCATATTTGACCTTTACCCTGAAAAGTGCATTAAACAACATTTGCCGGGGATCTTATATATATAGTAGAAGAAGTGAGTAACTTTTGGCGTAGAGAGAGACGGAAATACTACAGGTTACACAGGTACAATTGTATAAAAACTATAGTTATAGTTACGAGTACATCATATAAAATTGCATATGTGCGATCGGGTCAACACCCTGTAATATTTCCGTCACTTTTTATGCCAAAAGTTATGATGGGTACTCAGTCCTTCGATTGACCTTTACCATGACACTCCAACTCCGTCGCACTCGCCACCGGAGTAGAGCGCGTAGAGTAGGATTAGCTCCGACTACTGGTGATCGCCCGGCGGTCCCGGGTGACTTGCACCCAGGATAGGCCCTTCTGGCAACGTAGCTTTTGGCCCATATAGCAAACATGAGAGTTGCTGCTCTCCAAAGGCTTTGCCATTGTTTTTTAGTTCGGCCTTTCAGGCTATGCATGCAAAATGCGGTCCATCAGGCATATGGGAGTTCGCTCTCTAAAGCGCTGGACACACAACACGTAGATGAGGCGCAGACATACGACGCCTCCGCGTCTTTTTCATACAAATTGCTACGCTTCTATCGTCGCGACGCAAAACATATAGAAAAGACAGGGCGCAGACACGACGCTTACTCGTCTACGTCCAGTCTGCATCCTATTGTAAAACATACAGAACGGACGGGGCACGGGCGCGAGCGGATGGAGGACGGGCGAAACGGGGTTGCGGGCGCCGGGACTCGCGCGTTGCTACCACATCACCTACAACTACCGAGCGCTGAGCGTCACGTCTGTACCTCGTCTTTTCTATATGTTTTCAAAAGTCGCGGCGGCGCGGCGCCCCGTCTGTGCCCTGCCCGCGCCCCGTCCTACGTCTTTCTTGTGTGTCCAGCGCTTAAGACTTGCGCACACAGGTTACGCTCAAAGCCCAGGTCTGTCTCTCTGGCCCTTTGGTGATGTTAGCCTTATAGGTTGAAGGCACTATGCCCTCATCTCAAAAGTCCGGTGAAGTAGCAAAAGCTCACTTGGAACTAAGTAATTTTTACCTTTTAAAAAAAACCTTTACCCTGACAAGTGCCTCAAACACGCAGGTTCCAGCGCTCGTCGCACCTGTCGCGACACAAGCTAACGCACACGGGCGAGCGGCCGTTCACGTGCGGCGGCTGCGGACGCTCGTTCGCGCGCTCCGACAAGCTGCGCGTGCACACCAAGATCTGCGAGCGGGTGAGACGCGAACTAGTAATCCTCTTTATTTATTACACGTTTATTTGCAGATTGTATGCTCACGCTTGTTTTTGTTGTTTGAGTACCAACATCATTTGCACTCACAACACTCGGCCTTGTCTTTGTGTAGACTTGCCCTTGTTGATCCTATCCTACTTGTCATTATGATCCCATCTTTTGCATACACTGTGCTAGGAATACACCACAGGATCTGCGAGCGGGTGAGACGTGAACTTGTAATTCTCTTTATTTATTACACGTTTATTTGCTGTCAGTATGTTCACGCTTGTTTTTGTTGTCTGAGTACTAACATTAGACATACATCATAATCTCTTCTACACATTGTGCTAGGAATACACCACAGGATCTGCGAGCGGGTGAGACGCGAACTAGTAATTCTTTCTTATTACACATTTATTTGCTGAGAGTATGCTCACGCTTGTTTTTTGTTGTTTGAGTACTAACATGACTCGCGTTCGCAACGCTCATGTTTTAAGACTAACACCACTTCCCTGGCATCTTTAATTAACAATTGTACTATAGAAATAAACTACAAGATATGAGCGGGTTAGTAGTCACTCTTTTTAATTATTCCACATTTATTTCCTATCAAAACGCTCATGCTTGTTTTTTTTTTTTAAATACTCATTTCGATCACCTTACGATTCCTGTATTCAATAAACGCGATTAGATGTAATGCTCATTCCACCTTGTTTGCGCAAAATGCGCACGCTTCTTTTTTTTTTTAATTCGCTTACTTCGGTCTTTGTTTTAATTTTTCAAACAGGCGGTTCTAATCCAAATTCATCTGAATGTTTGCTCATTCTTTTTTATTTTATTTTATTACTGTTTCAGTGTACAACAACAATAAAAAACCGGCCAAGTGCGTGTCGGGCCACGCGCAGTGTAGGGTTCCGTAGTTGCGAATGACAACTTTGAGTTCACACTGTTTACACTCACACCTCACAGTCTAACGACCAAAAACATCTAACAATGAAGATTGTATGAAATTTTACATTTTCCAGTACATTTTATAAGTTGGTTGCCTATAACTTTTTAGTTTGCACTTAGTACCCAGCTCTGATAGTTTTCCTTTCAACTTCAGTATATATACTATTGCTGTAATTTTTTACACGTATCCATATATAACCGTTTAGCTGATAGAGGGGGGGGACACGTACCTCTAACAAAATTTTGCACTTTAAAACCAAATATTTCGGAAACGGATCCCTAAATCGAAAAATGATGTTCTTAACCTCACAATATTTTTGAAAGACCTTTTTAACGATACCCCACACGATGGGTAAATAGAGAAAAAAAAATTACTCCCCCACTTTACTTGTATGGGAGCTACCAAAAAAAAATTTTTTTTCAAGGTTTTTTTCTACGACTTTTTTGCCATAATTAATATACACACTCATACCAAATTACAGCTCTCTAGTACTTATAGTCTCTGAGTAAAACCGCGGACGGACAGACAGACAGACAGACAGACAGACAGACAGACATGGCGAAACTATAAGGGTTCCTAGTTTACTACGGAACCCTAAAAAGGCCTTTATTTGTTAGCATAATTCTTAAAAAATGCTTACGTTTAAAACTGCCTTAAGTTTTAATAAACTCTGACAACCGGGATTTAAAACTTGCAAAATGCTACATATATCGTTAAGAAAACATTAAAATATAGAACCAGTTATGAATTTATGTAACATTTTGACTTTTAGAATAGAATTTTCAAATATCTCCTTGAAATACTCGATGGAATATTTAGTTGTATTGACGTCACACGAAGTATTTATAGCCGTCAATAAAACTTTAAACTCTGACGCGCTGGCTTGGATTAGATTCTCGCGAGGTAAATAAATAATCACAGAAATGTTATATTTAATGGAACCATATAATGCGGGCTTTATTTATAAAATCGATTGCTATAAACATGGTAAAGTGACGGTTTTTTACAATATACGAAATTTCAGTCTCAAAAAACTGTTATATGTACTGTCACCTGTAAAAGTCCATATAGGATTTTCGTAAAAAATCGCTTGTAGCTTTGGAGATTATATAAAAAATAGTAGCAATTTAAACCTTATGTATTATGCATAAGGTTTATGATATTGCTAAATATTTATATCTTCCTAATCAGTGCAATTGATTTTCACCTTTAGGCTATGTATGGCCTTTGCAGGTGACTATACATAATACATATATCTAATTGTGTTTTGAGATGATTCTGACAAAAAATCTATCATATCAAAGACTTACGGCTGGACAGAAACGCAACAAATATTCTGATTTATCTTTGTATGAATTTGTTACTTTCGCCATCGAAACTGCAGGGCCTTGGTGCCCAGAAGCCAAAAACTTTGTTAGTGAGGTGGGACGTCGTTTAAGGGAACGAGGATTTGATCACCGCTCCGGATGGTATCTGGTTCAAAGGCTTTCCATAGCTATTCAAAGGGGAAATGCCGCTGCAGTAATGGGAACCTTTGAGCCGGGTACGATTCGGGGTGGAATATTTGACTAAATATTTGTAAAAACGTGTTAAGAAAATTTTGCATATTTTGATTAAATAAAGGAACCAGTTACCTAAATAATATGTTTATATCTATAGACCTATATATAAATAAAGTCGGGTTTGTTCGAACACTTATAACTCGAGAACTGCTGGACGGACCATGGCTTCTGATTTGTTCGTTTTGCTATCACCCCGAATAGCAAAATAACTATAAAACATAAGAATAAAAAAAAGACATCGCGCTACGACATTCGCTGGGACAAATAGTAAAATATAAAATTCAAGTTCTTAGTAAATCATTATTGTCGACTTATATAGTGTTTTTACTGGCCAATTCGCAACATATGTCTTTATACTTAGCTCATTTACTCAAATATATTGTTTGTCTTTCCAGGAGGATCCAACAGTCGACATGGCGAATGAATCATCAGGCAACAAACGCGAGAACAGTTCGGAAGTCATGTCCGGCATGGTGCGGACCACTCATAGGGAGTCCGGTCACCTGGTGTTCACCCCCAGCGGTGACGTCATGCTGCCCCCTCGGACCACCCCAGTCGTGCTGAACTCCAGTTTGGATTCGGCCAGGTATTTTAAAAATAAGTTTCCCTTTCATCTTGTAGCTTTTTAGTCTTGCATGGTTCGGACCACTCACAGGGAGTTTGCTCACCTGGTCTTCACCCTCAGCGGTGACGTCATGCTGCCCCCTCGGACCACCCCAGTCGTGCTAAACTCCAGTTTGGATTCGGCCAGGTATTATTAAAACAAGTAATATTAAACTGGCTGTTACTTGCGGCTTCGCCCGCTTGATATATAGCCTATGTCCTTCTCAGTACCCTAACCTATGTGTACGCAAAATTTCATGATGATCGGTTCAGTAGATAGGGCGTGAAAGCGTAAGAAACAAACACACTTTCGCATTTTAATATTATTGGGATTAGGATAGTTAGGATTAGGACTAAAGAATCCCCCCATCTTGTTACTTGTAAATGTCCGGCAAGGTGCAGATCACTCACAGGGAGTCCAGTCACCTGGTGTTCACCCCTAGCGGTGACGTCATGCTGCCACCTCGGACCACCCCAGTCGTGGATTTAAAACTTATATTAAATTCTACTCTGCCGGGAACCACACGGCTGTCGTAGAACTCGACTGAGGGAACACAAGCTAAACAAAGCTTTAAAACATCAAAGAGACCTCTCCAATCCGTCAGGTCATCGTGGAGAGTGTAGGCTAAATTCTCTGACTGCCCTGGCTAATATATGGCTGGTAGGGTCGTGCTCCTGCAGTGGAGACTAACAAAGACCTGTTGATGATGATGATGATATTAAATTAAAGAATCCCTCCATCTTGTTACTTGAGAATGTCTGGCATGGTGCGGACCACTCACAGGGAGTCCGGTCACATGTTATCCACTTTAGAATAGGATATATCTGTATGTAATAAGCGTAGGGAAAAGTCACCTACATATCATAGTATAAGATAGAAACTCGGAATGTCGCGATTCTCTCGCTCGTGGAGGCGAATCCTGTGTTACAAGTATGTCCTAGTAATACTAAATTTTGATGCAAGTACGGTATAAGCTGGATATTATAGTCGAGGTGCCTGTAGGCGCGAGACGAAGACGAGTGTTTATAATAAACTGATAACTTAAATAGTCAGCTTACTAGGTGCGAGCATCATACGACGTTTTTCGATACTTTAGCGATTATTGCAAATGAGCACTAGTCCTAGTTCGTAAAATTCAACATTCTGATCCAAGTTTGGAAGTGAAGTGTAATGTTGTTTGTGGCAGGAGTGAAATGTCAGCGGGCGAGCTGCTGGAGCCTGTGCGGCGCGGGCGCGGGCGGCCGCGCAAGACGCCGCTGCCGCTGACGCCCAAGATCAAGAAGAAGCGCGGCCGCCCGCCCAAGACCTCGCTCGGTGCGTACCGTATCACCAACACCTCGTTTTCATTCCTTGTATGCGAAACTAACGCCACCCAGCAATTATTCTTTTAATCCTAAATCATATCAAAATTAATCTATTATTTATATTATAATAATTAATCTATACGTGTTTTCTTGCAGTGACAATGTTATTCTGATAAATTCTTATTGAATAAGATATGAAAAAGTACGTAAATATATTAAAACGTAAATTGTAAAAAGTATAATAAATACATTCTTTTGGAGTTGGACTCTTAGAGGCTTCGAGCAACACGGCCTCCGTACCGGACGGAGGGAGTGGGCAAAGCGACAATTTACTATGACAATTTTTCTGGCGTTTTTTGCGGGGGGAAATGTGCACACAAGTTTAGTTCCGCACACCTACATACAAAACTTAAACTGTCACTTGATAGTAATTATGACATTGTCACAAAAAATGACATAAAAAAGAAAAAATAATTTGTGTACAGATGAGTCACACAACTAACACATAGACATGCATATGCCTAATTTTGGCTTGTACCTTGACAGAGGGGAATGCAGCGTATGGCTACTCCCTTCCGTGTTGCTCGAAGCTTAGAGGTCATTCAACTTGTTTAATTCAACAACTTTTTATTTTCACATTCGCATAAATATTTACCCGAAAGACTAAACATTTTGTAACTAAATTTTAAAATTAATAATTCCCAGCATAGGTCTTAAAAGAAAAAAATATCTCAAATTTACGGGCAAAATCTCGACCTCATTCAGGCAGGGCCCCGAAAATTCATTCATTAAAACCACCAAAACGATCAATATTTCACCGGGTACAGTCCGAATCAAACTTTATGGCGCCTCAAATTATAGCTCCTCACTGCCCAATACGCGCCCCGCCTCCCCGCGCGCGCCCCGCTGTACTTAATATTGTGTACTGAGCATCGATTCACGCGTTGTTCCGAGCCGCCTTATCCGAACTTTAATAAGTTAGTCCTCGTTATATAATAAGTCGGATTGTGTTTGCGCAGACATGGAGGGTTGCGTGCTGACGAGTGGCGCGGTGCTGCCGGGCGCGGCGCACGTGCAGCACGTGAGCACGCCGGCCGGCCAGCAGCTGCTGCTCAAGCGCAAGCGCGGCCGGCCGCCCAAGAACTACTTCGTGCCCCGCCCCGGTATGTGTCCTCTCTCACCTCACTCGCACGTGCAGCACGTGAGCACGCCGGCCGGCCAGCAGCTGCTGCTCAAGCGCAAGCGCGGCCGGCCGCCCAAGAACTACTTCGTGCCCCGCCCCGGTATGTGTCCTCTCTCACCTAACTCCGCACTAGGCGAGAAACATCTGATACATCTTGAAATCGTCTTCTTCGGTCCCAATGAAGGTTTGGGTTGAGTGAGTGTTATGTCAGGCTATGTAACGTCGACAAACATCAATACGGCCGTAAACTTTTGTAAAAGGTAATCGGGTTTTTTATGCTACTTGTTTTATGAACGTAACGTTTTACAAAATATCAAAATTCAATCGTAGAACAAATGTTATTGTTTATGCTCCTGCGAGGTCACTGGTGTTTTACAAATTTTTAGTACATAGCGACTGTAAAAGGTGAAATTAAATAAAATCTTGTAAAACTGTCCTAATTTATTATAGTAGGCCCGGCCCCACTACACTATTTTCTATTTAGTACCTCTATTTTTTCTATTAGCACACATTTTGAGAAATTTCCAAACACTACATATGACTCGAGTCCACCAATACACGACGCAAGGACTCTACTTGTACACCATTTTAAAACGCTAAACAATATTAAAGACTAAAGTAATGTTAGATTCTTTTTTTCTATTATTCACGAGAATCTATGACGCACCGACCACAAAAAAATATAGTAATTGCAATCATTATTTCTCCAAGTCAACGACTCGGTGTTAATTTCAGTGTGGTACATTTCTTACACGTGTATGATTTGTATGACTCACGATATTTTTTTTTGTGCGTTTATTTTGCTGCTTGTGTTGTGGCAGTATTCTCTGGCTTGTTTCCTTGAATTCATTCGATGCGCATAAAAAAATAACTAGATTTTGTGTGCTGTCTACTTCATCAGTCTCTGTATTTCATATCTATACTCTATATTGCAATTTAGAACAATAGCTTTGATAATTTAAGTTTTTATGAGGATGAGCTACAAAGTGAGTTTCGGCCCATAGTATTTTAGCAATTTAATATTTAACATTGCTGTATTAAATTATACTATTGTAATGTGTATATAAGTTGTCCCACGCCATATCCTTAAAGTGGTGATTCAGACCGTCAATATGAACAACTTTTGCTATGGGATCAATGCTGGGCAAAAACTGCAAAGAATTTTTCAACATTTTCGAATTAGTATGGGAAATTCAATTACATTTTCGAGTACCCAGCATTGGTCTTATAAGAAAAGTTGTTCATTTGAGTCACCCCTTTAAGGCAATGTTGAAAGTCATATACACTTTGTATATGTCGTCTGGGAATATTATAAAATCATGTTTAAAAATCGGAGCAAAAACATTTTTATTTTTTATCGTAAAAATATAATAAAAATGTGTGTTGCCAACGCCAGAGTTGCGTTTAGTTAGTTTCTACTTAATGGTATTTTTAACAAGCAAGAAAATACTGCCTAATCTACTGTGTGGCCCCTCCTGCCCGCGTCCCTAGCCGTGCTTGGCTTGGACGCTTTGCTTGGTTAACTCGGAACTTGCGAATAGCAATGTAGTTGTACAGATCGCGCCAAACTTTATTGCGGATCGGATATTAGCTGCGTGCTGCGCAGGACGCGCCCCGCCTCCCCGCGCGCGCCCCGCTGAACCTAATATTGTGTACAGTACTACTTACTACGTTAATAAGTCGCATCGGTATTATTCTATAGCGCAAAATAGCGCTCTACCGCCAACACAAACCAAATGAAAACATCAATGAAATAACGAACTTATTGCTACTATATAAGATTTGAAATCCAAAAACAACAGGACTTGTGCTATCTCGCTCACAATACTTGTACGACTGCCGAGAGTGGCCGAGATGAGGCGTGGCGCGTACACATCAACCAATAGCGGACGGGTATTTTCGCGTCATGCAAAAATTTTACTTCTAACCAGCGCCGAAGTCAAATTTTTGCATTTATATTGGCGTAACTTATAAAAGTGGTAGTACTGTACTGCGCATCGACTCGCGCAATGTTCAGAGCCGCAGTAAAGTTTGGCACGAGCTGTACGCATTCCGTTGTGACCCATGTCTTGTGTTCGCTCAGCTAACCGCCAGTCTTTCCCTAGGTATGGATATGTCAGTACCGATGCAGTACGGGCTAGCCGCCGAATTGTCGACTCTTTGTTAGTATACAACAAACCTCTGGCATGAACTGGGCTCAAAATTCTAAAATTGGGGGATACGTCGGTACTAATCGGTATTTTTTATTTTGTTTTTTGTCCGTTCTCAAAAGAAACTTCGTCATTTAAAAAATATGTGTTTTGGCAGTTGACACAAGTATTGGCAGCTAACTTTCGCTATTTTATGAAATAATTTATTTTAATATTTAATATGGCATTTTGGTTCCTGTGGCCTAATGCTAGGTCTATCTTGTAATAAATAAAGGCGAGGATATATTTGAAAAGTTAGGAAACAAAACGTGTTAACAGCAAGTTAAAAAGCAAATACCTACCTATTTTATTATATTTTGGCAGCATTTTTTTTTCACTTTCAAATTTGTATTTATGTACATTAATTATATAAGTATTTCCAATGTTATAAATACTAAAATGATAGAATAATTGCAATAGTTTTGTAATAAATAATTAATTTCCAATAAGTCTATTCTTTTTGATGATGATGCCTTTTCTTTGAGAATGGATAAATTTCATTATGTAGCTAAATCAGTAACTATTTTTTAAATTATTGCACACACAAATGTAGCTAGATGCACAAAACTATTAAAATTGAAAGGTAGGTAACATTGTACTCGTATTTAGGTATTCCTAACTTACATTTACTAACCTGCTTGCTTTGCTATAATCCTCCTAACCTTTGTATCGCAAATACATTTAACACTCAAAAATCTTTTTAACCTATTAAAGTAACATATGTAGAAGTAGTTAGGTACTAAAATATCACCAACACATTATACATAGAGTTAAATAATAATATTTTGTTTCCAGACGGACGCCCCAACGAAAACTACAACGCGACGAACTTACCCTTTGGCGATTTCTCCTACCTGACCGAGATGATCTACAACCCTCTAGCCTTCGGCTACGGCGTCACGAGCGTCGACCCCGACCGCAACGTGGACGCCGACCACTCCGCGCCCCAAGACGCACACGACCGCACTATCGACGTCTCAGACTCATCCTCCGACGATGACGACTCCCGAGTCGAACCCGAAGAGAACGTCCCACCCGTCGCCATGGAAACTCAAATCATGACCGTCGGAGACTGCCAGATCGTGAAACTCCCGCCGAGTAACGAAGAAAAGGAAGAAAAGCAGGATACAGTGGTGGAGAATAACTCAGTACCGACGTCGTCGACGCCCGGCTCGGTCACCATTACGCCCATCACGACGGTCGGTGACTGCACCATCCGGCCCGTCGAGAACACATAATATGCGCGCCGTGTCGTCTGCCCCATGTGAGTGACCCACATTATTCTGTACCCCGTGTAGGAGTTCGACTGAGACCTAATGAGCTGCGTGCGTTGCCCAAAACAAAGATATATAAAATGAGGTAGGCGTGTTCTACTCCAAGAAACAGACATTTAAAAGCAATCGTGTCACGAAACATCGTCGTCGTCTTCACGGTAGAGTATAAATGTGAGCTACGCGCAACGGTGTTAATTAGCTCCCTTTGAACGCTTCAGAATTTGGTACAGCTCGTCTACCTTAGTTTATATAGAAGTCTTTGTCCCAACATAGCATCATGCCGGGTGAAGTAGCGTTCACATAGATATACATAACAATAGATGTGACCGGTTCAGTAGCAATAGGCAATTCAATGAATTTGGCTACAATACTCTCAGATAAACGTGTGCGTAGATTTGGTGTAGTAACACGTCGTTGTCTTGTACACAGTGGCGGCTCGTGACTCAAAGACCTGGTGGTGCACATCATAAAACATGCCTAAACAATATGGATAATTTCTATATGCAGAAATAATTCTCTCTCTTTTAGATAGGCATTTTTATTTACATTACTTAATGTATGATTATGTTTTGTTTTAATTATAAGATTAATAAGTAAAACAAAACATAAAAACAGCTAAAGTAAAACACGAACACATACAAACGTAAGACAATTTACGCGAAAACTACCTAATCCGAACATTTCCGAACGTCGGCGTTCGTCCCGCGTCGGGCCCCGTGCGGCGCACCAGATTTCGCTAAACTTCCATACTAATCTTCCGTTTCACGCGCCAGGCGTTTCGTCGCCTTCTCAATAGTAGCTGTATGGGCTCGCTGCGTGCGCTAGTAGCGGGCGCACGGCAAAATATTTTGCCAAGCGAAAATAATACTTACAATGTTATATACATGACTGATTATCATTTGACAAAAAAAATATATTTTTACGTAAAACTGCTTATTTATTTTTATATCTATGTAATTTTTTTGTATATATATTTAAGCTTAAACTGGTAGTGCGCCGCACGAGTGCACTTAAGGGGGAGCCGCCACTGCTTGTACATATATTTGACAGTTGCAAGGAACGATTGTGTATTTAGATATGTCTGATAACAGAGGTCGTTTAAAAAGTACAGCTCGCGCCAATTGCGGCTCAGAATATCTTGCGAGTCTTAGCGCAGTACACAATTTTAGGTAGGTGAGGGCACACGAGGAAACGGGGCGCTTACAACCTATAGTATCCACGTCCTAATAGCATCCGCGCGTTTTGGCTACTCTCATATGAGTTTAAATCACTCATAAATTCACCAAATTACCTATGCGTATGGCTGACACATGACATGGACTATCGACTTATCAAGTTAAGTTAATAAAATAGGAAACCACTGTTAGTGTTGCCAGGTCCGATTGGTTAAAACAAATCGAGATCTTGGGGTATAGATCGGGACGTAGACTTTTTGCATTAATTTATTTTCATCGTACAATAATACACTTGCTGGATCGCTAGAAATTAGAATCGGATCCTAGTAATGTATTTTATAAATATTGACGCTGCTCTATGACGCAATCGATATAGTGACTGATATGAAAAGTAATTTATAATTTAATGAAAAGTAGTTTTTGATCATTTTATTGATTCTCGAGCTTCCCGATCAGATGCAAATCGCGACGTCCCCAGACCAGCCGGCCTATTTACTAACTCGGATGACAGGTGTCGATGCCTATCAATCAAGAATTTAGTGTTACAATGCGGTTTTTGTATTTCAAATAAAAAGTTCGAGCAAGCAAAACGCGCATTGTAACAGTAAATTCTAGATTGATAGGCATCGACACCTGTCATCCGAGTTAGTAAATAGGGGGGCAGTAAATCGAGATGTCCCGAGTAATAACTCACTTGAGACCTGGCAACACTCACCACTGGTCAGGTTTGTCAAACTACTGGTTTTTCTAATAATATTCATATTATGTAACGCACGCAGCAAGAGAGAAATTAACGCTAATCAAAAAGATGTCGGAAAAGCTATGAATTATCGAAAAAAGCAATGGGGTAGGCTAAACACGTAGTAGATATACAATTATTGTGGTAGCGTTCGCTCGCACGCGGTGTCCGTAGAAACCATCGCTTGCAATAAATCGTATCTTCCAGTGTGAATTCTACACTCTAACGTATTGATATGTACTTTATATAGTAATAAATGTCTAACAAAATTTACTCAAACTTAATCAAAACGTTGTAATTTTTTTTGTTAAAAGAGTTGTTTAGGATTATGATTGCGATGTGACATAGAAGAGTCCATGTAACTGAACAACTCTAGCAAAGAATTATAGTGTCCTTACTCGCTGTTTGACAAGTTTCAGTGAATATTGCTAGACTGTGTATCAACATTTTAACATGGTGTCCTAAATTTTAAAATATTCTTCGTAAGGTTAGGCGTGATCGCTACTACAATGATGTAAAAAAAACTTCAATCGCTTTAAATTGGAATATTTCAAGGGACTGTCGAGATATGCATTTAGATGAATTAATAATGGTGAACTTATGTACCATATGCTTTACATAACTTTAACCGTGATACTCAGTATAACCATACAGATCAAATAGTATTTGTCACAACTTCTAATGATGCTCCACATGAAAACTATCAATAATATATATATATTTTAGATAAATGGATATCATTTTACATACGTATATTAAATGCATCACAATAATCCGCGTCTTATAAACAGCATTTATAATGCAATTATGAATAAATAAGACTGTTTTTTGTCTATAATAATATACAATCGAGTGATTGAAATATTATAAGCCGAGTCGAGCGACTGCGAGGCAATATATATCGGTTTCATGTGGAATATCGTAATTTACATAGATGTAATATTTTGCGAATATCTACATAGAGGCAGCATATTTACGACGATGTTAAACGGTGGAACTATTTAGATACGCAATGTTTATGATATAATGTGCACTTTGAGGTTGCCTTCAGTGTTTGTAATTATTTTTAATGATACGCTTCTCAAATATATGTTAGGGACATAGCATACATGATAATCTTTGGCGTCGGCTACCAGCGACGTCTATTCTCGAAAAGCGCCCGATATAGTGACTGTTTTAAACTTCGAAGCAACTTTGGCCGTTTGATGCAGCTTGTGTCAAACATTTTGAAATATTTCGAGGAGTAGTATTAAGGTGCTTCTGAAAAAGGGGCTAAGGAGGCTTTGTCTTTTGTGAGCTGTGAAGAGACGTTTTTCGCTGCCTTTTCGAAAGTAGACAAAATCGACGGCAGCCAATACTGAAATTATCGTGTCTGCTAAGCCCCATTATGCAGTTTCTCTCTTCGTTGTCTATGGATCTGATTTTGAGTACGAGTAATTTATCGAGAGACTCTCGTGTATTTTGAGTGGTGTATAACGTAGCATCTGATTGGCTGTCTATATACTGTAATTTGTTTGTAAGATTATGTTAACGTCGTGTAGTCGCACGCTGTTTCGCCTTTCCATGTTCTACCTGTATCAATCTCTGTGAATACTAGATCGTAGAGCGTAGTGTCTTAGATAAACTTAATATTCTAAATATTAACTCGGCAACACCACACGAACAAGTGATACGACGTAAGCTACTTATTTTTAGCAGAACATACGATTGTATGGACGTGTTCTAATAACATATATTTCTTTAATCGTTTTGCCTGTAAAAGCAATGATTAACGTATCGTAGTCTATATAATAATGATATAATGATATGCAATATATTGTAAACCCCACTTGACAGCTAGCCATTCGATGAGGCTGTAAGACAGCCGAGCGCGGCAGGTTTCGATTATATTTTTATAGATCAAAGCACTTTAGTTCCTTACTTCACAAGTACGTGTCCTAACCAACCTTTGGTTTCTAATGTCGACTAAAGTATTAAACACGCTACTGACTCCTTTACTTTATATAATCTGTACAGTAGTATAGTTCCTAACTTGTAATCAATACAAAATTATAACCCTTGACTAGAGTAGCGGAATCATAAATAAATTTCTTTAATCGTTAGCTTAAGTTATATGCGTTCGATCAAATTTTAAGTTAAGTTCACTATTAGTGATATGTTTAAACGTTGTAAGGATGAATTGTTCGATTATTTTACTAGAAGACTGCTCGGATTCGTTATCGTGATTTCCGTTTCGAGTCGGTTGGAGCCCCAAGAGGCAAGGTCACGAGTCTCACGGCAAGCTAAAGCTTATTGAGAATTATTTAATATAGGAATCTGTATTTTTATAATGAAACTAAGATAAGTTTACTAGATGTGGGTTTTGTTATCTTGTTACGCGTAAAGCTTTCAGTTTACAGTTCATACAGTTATATAACCTAATGGACAACGAGTAAGTATGAAGATACGTTTCACCTGTGCCGTTACATGAGTTTAACTAGCAGTCGACCACCATACGTCTTAAAAGAAACTACCTGCCACATACGACCGAACTGTATAATCAACTTCCTACGGCAATATTCCCGAATCGATACGAAATTGGAACCTTTAAAAAATCTAGTATGTTTTCTTAAAAGGCCTTCAATGCTCTTGTCACACCCCTGGTGTTGCAGTTATCCATGGGCAGCGGTGATCACTTACCATCAGGTGACCCGCTTGCTCGTTTGCTGTCCTATTAGATCATAAAAAAAGATGTGCGCGTAGTAGGAACGTGGCGAGCGGAAAGTTTAACTGTCTCTCTCGTTGTCCATATATTTATGGTGTCTTGCCTATGAATACAGTAAAAGTAGCAACAAGATAACAAACTCCACTTCTTAGTGATCAGTTACTCCCATACAGTAATCGTGTATCCTATGTGGCATAGTGTTAGCGTCTCTTAGTTACGTTTTAAGCTCTATTGGCTCTGTGTTGTCGTTAAGTTTATGTGTCCCTTGGTTTCTCCGCGGGCGGTTCAACACGCGCGGTGATGGGCGATTTTCTACTGATCTAAATCTACACTTGCAAACACCCATAAAACTCGCTGCATATATTGCTTTCGAACCAAATTTTGAAAGACATTTCAACACACTCTTCGCATATATTATATCATAGCCACCCTTTTTGCCATCGTAAAATAATTCGGTTGGAAAAAATACACATATTTGTCCAGGGCATTTTTAAGATAAAACCCAAAAACATTTTATGAAATGGGAGTTATTTAAAACACCTTGACATTAGCCCTTAATATTAGTTACACACTGCTTTAGTCAATGGAAATTTGATCAAAAACTAAAAATAGTTTTGTTAAATTGTGTTCCAAAATATTCCAAAGATTTTTAGTATACTTAGACAGAGTCATATGAATATCAAACATTGTGGTGTATCACAGAGTGTTGATGAAATAAAAACTCATTATATAATCCAACCCAAAACTGTTTCTTTTAATAACATTTATACTATTTTATCGGTGTGAATTCAAACAAATTAAATCCGTACGCCTCGAAAAGTACACACCCGCCCGTGTTGATTCGCCCGCGTCTTTGGCAATATGAAAGTTGATTTATTTATGGGATGTTGGACAAACCGAACGATTGCATTTATTTAAATTTTATTGGTGTGCATCGCGATTGTAATGGCATTTTGAGAGGTACTTGGCACCCAGGACCTGCCTAACAAACACAGTTTTTTCACTTGCCTTTTCATTCATTTACTGATTAAAAACTTTTTACAAACTTGCTTTTTTGTTCCAGAAAAGTACTTTTCTGATGTCTGCAAGCTTCACAACATTAAAGTACCTTTCAATGTGCCAGTGACTTGTACAAGAACAAAATTTAACCCAAGGCCCCCTAAATTTTGATATCATACCAAACACCAATATTACGACGAAATTTTTTTTTCCGTACGTTCTCGAATATTCCTTAGCCTTGGTTTAACTTTAGTGTCTGTGGCGTATATTATTTTAATGTGTTTACGTAACGTTGTAGTTGAGTATTTTTTTGAGAGAGTCCACAATTTATTTAGATTGAATGAATAGAAGAATTTCAAAATATATCCCAATACCTAGAACAAATAATACCAAAGTTTATGAGGATACATATACTTACACGCCTATTTAAACATAGGTGCAATAATATTAAGGGTGCTTCTTTCTACTTCGTAATAAAAAAAAAATAATTGCCTCATAAACGAAATTTGTGGACGTCTCTCGTTATCTATCGGATAGTTGTTAGTTTATGGATATTTGGCGATAAATTTATTTTAGTTGTAGCAAACGAACGATTTTTTTATATTCCTGTATTGTGAAATGTTTATCATTTTACGTTGTGATCATGTGAGTGCAAAATTATTTTTTTTATTATTATTCTTAACCAGTTTGACGCAAGTCAACAAGGGCAGCAGATATAACCGAACCGTTTCGTTCTGCATAGTCCAAGAGCAGTATTTTGTAGATGTAGTCTTTATTATTATGAACCTTTTTTATTATTTTAACATTTATCAAATTCGATCGTTAGTTAATTTCTAACAATGAAATATTTAATAAAGAAATCACAAAATTATCAGACTTTAATTTGTATTCATAGTTTCCTCTCTGGTCTGTCCTTGATTCAAGTATTATTCATTATCATCATAGATATCAGAATATTTATTATCATTTAACCAAATTCCATATAAGGTAAAATCTAATTAACTAAATCAATATTTTATTATTATTATTTATTTACTATGACCACGATTATTGTTACAAATTGCCCTTGACACCATTTCCTTTTTAAGTAATTTCAATAAGTTGAATCTTCAATAAGTTGAATCTCCAATAAAATATACTTAATATTTAGCAGTGTACATTATAAGGTAAGTATTATTTAATTAAACTGCATAACTTTGCAATCATTATTTATTTCATATAAATATAGATTTATTTTTGGGTGACCACACTTTAGTATTGTTAAACATTTACGAGGCTAATTATAACTAGTTTATTATGAGATAAATCTTAAGAAATATAAGTTATGTGCGTTTAATTAAGTCCCTGGCGGGGGAGGGGGGGCGTTGTTGACCCATTGTGGTTGCGGGCCCGCCGCGTTGCAGAAGTTGCCGCCGAACACCGGGACCGAGTGTCGGAAGGGGGGCGGCATGCCCATGAAGTTGGGCATTCTGGGGTTGCCGCCGAATTGGAATGAATTGCCCATGAAGGGCGGTGGGGTGGTCGGGTTGAATGTTGGCGGGAACATTGGCGGCCCGCTGTATGGCGGCGCGGTGAAAGGGCCACCGGGGTCGGCGGGGTGTGGAGGGGGTGTTCTCATGTCCACGTTAGGCCACGGCCGCGCGAACCTTGGGAATGCATTAGGGTTATTTCTTCTAGAGCCAGCTGAGAAAGGGTTGCGTCCTCTGCTGGGCCCGCTGCCGAATCTGCTACTAGACTCTGAAGGCCTTTGATTTTTTCTCGTATCAGAATTCCTTCTGTTTTTGGACGTCTCGCCACCACTCTCGTCTTCTTGCTGGTTCTGGGTCTTTCGTTGCTCTTTTCTCGCTTTGTTCGCTCTTCGCTCCTCCTCATCGTCGGAGTATTCGATCTGGCTGGGCGGAGGTTCTACATCGTGTAGCCATGAAGCATCCGATCCTTTTACTCTGAAAAATAGAAACGAAAATTCAAACTATTAAAAACAGTTATTTTACCCATCAAAGTCATCTACAATGTAACATACAGGATAGTATCCTGAAGATACTAATTAGAAAAGCAAAATAATGGAATCTGTAGTACATACTACTAGCCCTATTAACATCCAGCTTGAACAAGGGGAAATGATTGTACATGAATAAGGGGGGTGAGTGTTCAAAAGCTACAGAGTCTGTAGCTTTTGAACACTCACCCCATAAAAATTAACAAACGCTTCTTAAACCTATTTTAGACATTGAAAGAACGATACAAAATATATTTTTCTTCCAACTACGCTGCAATTCTATCATAACTGCACTACATATCCAGCACAAAGCGGAACTTTGCTGCACTAGAAGTAAAAAAAAAAAACTAAACAGTGCAGTAAAGGATTTCCATACATTTTTGCTGCACTAGTGCAGCAAAAATGTATGGAAATCCTTTACTGCACTGTTTAGTTTTTTTAAATCGTGGACAATAGTTGTCACCTGTCATAAAGAAGGTTGGCCAACCTAACGGCCGTATGGAGTTAACAAAGGGACGTGTGTATTGCCTTGCCTAAAAAAAAATACTGGCCATAAAGAAAAAAAGCGGGAATGTGAACAACAAATTTTTAACTATTGTAATTTGTCTTCAGTTTTATTTTTCAACTACTTTTATTGCAGTAGTTGAAAGAAAAGCAGATTATGCACCTCGCATTAAGTAAGTTAAATTGCACTCGTGCTTTTTAGAGCCCTCGCTAGCGCTCGGGCTCCAAATAAACACTCGTGCAACAATAACTTACTTTCTGCTCAGTGCAACAATCTACTATTAACTAAAATATACGTAAAAAGGTGCCTGCAAAGGTCTATTTTCTCAATAAAATATTTGACTCTAAAAAGGTTGAACACGAGCTTACTTCATGAGTTCGTGCACGAACACGTAGTTGGTGTGCGGCGTGCGCGGCGCGATGAACACGTCGGCGCCGGGCCGCACGCCGCGCGATCGCACGTGCTCGGCCGAGTTGAACCGCACGCAGTAGTGCGGCTCTGTCACCTGGGGGACACGTGGAATTCATTACATTATACAGCGTGTCAATTGACCCTCGACATAGGCTATAATCACATGTCCTAATTAATATTATAAATGCTAAAGTGAATTTGTTTGTTTGTTACGCTTTCAATTCGGTTCAGTAGATGGGGATCTACTGAACCGATCATCATGAAATTTTGCATACACATAGGTTACGGTACCGAGAATGACATAGGCTTTATATCACGCGGGCAAAGCTATGGGTAAGAGCTAGTAGGCTATAATCACATATGTTTAAGAAACGTCGTATGATGCTCATACTCAGTAAGCTGGCTGTCATCTTGTATTATATATATGTAAGCACTCGGCTTCGTCTTATGCCTATAGCCTCCAGCTTACTATTTTTGTTTCATAATGTAAAGTTCATAGCTAAAAATATTCCATGTCTGTACATTATGGTATAACTGGATGCTCAATGGCCCAGGGAGCATGAAAAACCGTAGGTCCAGGCTGCCATTATGATATGGTAGACTTAAAACAAGTTTAATGCGCAGTTATTTTACCACAATAATTCACGTGTCAATATTTTGCACATTTGCAGTGCTTTACCGTAGCGAATGATGAAACTGAGAAAACACAAAAGTTACGTACGTACAACTCAAGCCTATTTAATTCTGCAATGTCGCAAAGCCGAATATTTCTGATGTGCCTAAGCCATACTCAACACAAGTCAACTTCCAAGGTTTCACATCTGTTCATTCAAGGGCGTCCCTGTAGATAGATGATCCTTTTAAAAACAAAACATTAAAATAAAATATTGGAGGTTTTCAAAATTTTAAAATAATATGAATTAATATTGTTTGGTGTTACGGAATCTCGTGTTGTTCCGGACTTACCCGGATGGTTCGTGTGCAATTCCGGGTCGCACTTGGCCGGTTCGTTTAATATCGTAATAAAAATTATAGAATAGGTTGTTTTCAATAGTTGCAATATAAATTACGATCAAATTTCTAGAATGCTATGCGGGCCACTAGCGTATACATATATTTTTTTATTCGTGTCTTGCTTGACTGGTAATTAAATACAATATTTGTATTTCGCTATGTTCCAAATGAGAAGTTGACAGAACCATCTCTGTACACGTAAACAGTTCAAAACGACACGTCGCAAATAACTCCATTACTGTATTTTAACTCATTAAAACTTTTGCCCTGTTGAAAACGGTGACGCTAATCGCCCTAAATTACGAATGAAGCCACTGGCTTCAAGGGCGGCATTGAATATTCTATTGAAGGGCAGCAAGGCGTTTTTGCGCGTATCGATTGCTTTAATGAGTATGCAGTAGCGTTATCACTATTTCCATGCTCAAGGAGAAAAATGTAGAATGCACTAGCTGCTTTTCTTCCCGCTCACACAAACTACGAAGATACTATTACTAGTATCAGACGACCGACTGCCTTATGTTGTAGGCAATAGAGGCCATAGACAAATGTTGGAGTGAGGGTAAAAAAGGTTAAATGTAGTACAATTTAGTTAGAATTCCTATATGGGTCAAAAATTCAAAATAAATTGACGCCGCGCGTTCTATGTCCTAATATCCATAACGTCAGTTTTTGCAGTGCCAGCGCAGTAATGTTGGTGATGGTAATGGTGTTTTATAATAGTGTCGAGCAAACGAACCACGATGGATGTCATTGTTGCCCATGGACATCTGCAACATCAGATCTGAACAGAGCTGACCGGCTTTTTAAATAGGTACTTAATAATTTACCCGTCTTTTGAAGGAAACCAGGTTACAGTTCGGTGGTAAAACAGTGGTCCTTCCACTGTTTTACCACCGAACTATAACCTGGTTATATAGCTCGTTCTACTTACACAGGCGAGGTAACGATATCTACAAACATGTGGCTCTCCAGGCCTCGAGATGACAAGCATGAAGGAAGCATGTTACCTCGGCGAGAAGTATATAAGTTCGATAGTGAAATAGCGATGGAATGACTGGATGTATCATTTTCAGGCAGGGATAATGCGAAAATCTGAAGAATGATGTCAATAGACGAGGCTGCTATATTATTTTAATTACGTTTTCCATCTGTTCTCCCACGCAAACTCAAACGAAATCTTTAAGGTCATGTTTAATTGTTGCATTTTTATTGTCTTATGGTATGGCCCATGGCTTTGTCTTCCACTATTTCAAAGTATTATATCATTGTAGTTAGTGGTATATTTTCAAATTTACCTCTATGTATATGGTCGCTGTTCAGATTTTTTACCGCCCCTACAATGCTAGCTGGCGTTCCCTTATTATTTGACGCCCGGGGCCCGGACCCGTGATGACGTTTCCCAAAACAGAATCAAATTTTATAAGATCCGTTTTTTTTTTCTTGTTTGTGGTTGGTCTCTTGATATGAATGATAATGGTCTTCCAATAATTGAAAGCAAAGTTATTGAAGAGTCCAAAAAAAAGCAATGTCTTTATCAAAGAGTAATTTTTAGCCGCGCGCAAGTATGCAACATGAACCATGTTACATTTTTCCTGTATCATGATACAGGGTACTAAGCGGGCAGGCTTGAAAAACTTAATACCCTTTCCAAAAGACCGTAAAAATTTGTTGTTTCACATGTAGACGTGAGAGTGCAAAGTACACAGATTAAGTAACTGTAAACATATCATTCTAAGAAAAACGTCGACTTCTGACCTTAGAAACCGATAGAGGTGGTATGGTTGAACCTTGGACGCGCTAATCTAAGGCCGCCCAACACGATTAAAAATCGCTAGTGTCAGCTTGTTTGTTGAGGAAGGTCGGAACTTCGGAGATCGAAGGTTTTATGGATATGAAGTTTCGGATTTGGATATTGACACTGATCGTCTACCATAAATTTGTACAGACCTTACCACGAGTTTGTAAAGACCGGCGTTGGCTCATTTTATTGTGAGACTATTTTGTCCGAATTTTTCCCACTACGAAAGAAGTTTGTTTGTGTTGCGTGAATGTAAGGGTATGTTTTTTTTAACACCATATTTAGCCACTTTCACTGCACTTACACAGCTGCTCAAATGCATCTGACATAGCTAAATGTCTGTTGTCAATAATGCCGCCGGAACCAACGGCTTCACCTACTACCTATACGTGCTTTCCGAAGCACGGAGGAGCTTGAGATATTTTTATGCCACTGTTGATCACCCATCCCAGTGCCAACCACGCCTGTGATTGCATTACATGAGTAAGCGCTAATTAAGTATGCTTACCAAAGGAAATAAAAATGTTCTGTACTTTTTTTATTTCCTTTGGTAAGCAATAAACTGAATGTATTTCTTTGTGGCGTTTACGTGGCGCGAGTACAAGTACATATTTGATATTATTTACATACATACTATTACCTCTTTCTCCCTTGCGGGGTAGACAGAGCCCAGGTCCGTAAAACCTTAAGGCCATGTTTAGCATGTTGGTGGGCTTGAAGGTGAGAACGGAATCAAAATAGTGATAACCCATCTGCTTGATGCTCGATCGGCTTTTACGATCTGCGTGGGACGAGAAGCAGTTGGTACATTCTAAGTTTTTTCTTTTCTCCTAGATCAGTAAATAAATATACAAGGCGACTTGTAAAAGCTATATGAAGCCGTGACAAGGCCATACCCCGAGGGTTATGAAAATCATATGGCGGTGAAAAGAAACGAAAATCTTGTTAAGATATTTTCCATACAAAAGTAGAAAAACATATTTTTTTTGTTTTGGTCACACCCCTAATTATGCATAATATTAGAAAGAAAAGAAAGACTCATTGATAAATTTCGTTACTTGCGGCAAAGCCCTTGTATGTCATATGTTCCTAGTACTTTTGTAGACACATCCTAATAATAGCAATTTATTTCTAAACACAAACACAGCTGAGATCATTTCGAACTCTTGCTATGTTCTGCCAGCCTAGTACAATTCAGACACCTACCTCTTTGTTGACACCGCGCCGGCCGCCGCGCCGCTCTTTCAAAGAAGCCGCCTTTCCTTTGCGGCATACGCTTTGCGGAACTTAGCAACAACATTGTTTCACAAATTTGACACTTATGTACTTCTATCGAAGGTTGTAAATCTGTTGCGTTCAAAAAAAAAACACTGATCTCGAGTTTTAAACTGGATTAAATGAAAATTTAAGAATCATACACGAGCACGACATGTATCACCACTTAGATTTAGGTACACAATTCAGGTAATTTCCGGCTCAAAGTGTCCTCCACCACGATCTCTGCCCAATTGCGCCCTCTTTTGGATTGAGCTTACGACGTTCAAAAGCATATCCGCCGGGACAGATTGAAACGCCGCAAGTATCAGCCCACGCATTTCTTCCGGGCTCTCACATTCCACGGCATACACTTTTGTTTTTATGTAACCCCACAAGAAGAAATCGAGTGGGGTTAAATCAGGTGATCGTGGCGGCCACGCCACGGGACCGCTCCGACCTATCCACACGTCGAACCGCCGGTCCAGGTACGCTCGGCACTCGCGGGCGAAGTGAGCGGGAGCGCCGTCATGTTGGAAAATCATTCTCCTGTAGGCTGCTACTGGAAGATCTTCCAACATCTCTTCCAGCTCAGTTCTTAAAAATAATAAATAATTTTCGGCATTAAGGGATTCCGGCAAAAAAATTGGACCAATGAGCCTGTCTCCAATAATGCCTGCCCACACATTAATCCGCCACCTATGCTGGAAACTTGCCACGCGGGAAGCCTTCGGGTTCTCGTGCGCCCAGACGTGCTCGTTGTGGCAGTTAAAGAGGCCCCTTCTTGTGAAAGACGCCTCGTCTGTCCACAGAATGTTCATGGCCACCGTCGGGTCCCTCGTGACTTCGTGATCGTACCACGTGCAGAACTGAACACGCGAGGCAAAATCCCGAGTCAGGAGCTCCTGGGTCTTCCGGTAGTGGTAAGGGTGTTGCCCATCAGTGTTCAGTGTCTTCCACACTTTCCACTGTGACACTCCTAATACTGCTCCACAGCGACGTGTGCTGGTCGTGGGGTCCGCCGAAAAATGGTCCAGGATCTGGTCTTCCAAGTCACTTCGCCCGCGCGGTGGGCCCTCGCCAGGGCTCGGTTGTAGCCTGCCGGTGGTGTGCAGCCGGTTCACGAGGTTCCTGAAGCACGCGTAGGAAGGAAGCTGACGGGCGTCGGGCCTACCCAACACGTAGCGATCCTCATACAAACGACGAGCAGCCGCCAGGTTGCCGTCGCATGACCCCACACACATAACCATATCATAATACTCCGAATTTGAGTAGTTCATGTTCGAAAAAGTCGATAGTAATGATGACACGAACGCGTGAGATAATCACTCTTTTCGCTAAGAATGTTACCGATCGACTGACTTTCTTCCGAGTTCCGATACAAGCGCAAGCGGCGACATCAAAGTGACCTCTTTCATCTATCCTGTATGCCTAGTACCTACTTAATTATGGTTCCGCAATGCAATAAGGAAAAACCTTTTTTAAAGTATTTTTTCTTCATTTCGTGTAGGTAAGTTAGGTAAGGTCTTACGACCCCACATACCCTGGTGTCAGAGTTTCTAAACCGCCACAAGTGCGTTTGACGTGGATAAAGTAATTTATTTAATTAGACAAAAGACTTCCAGTCTAACTGACCGTCGTGTTTACCGAAGTTTTTGGACAGCAGCTGCGATATCAAAAATCTTTTGAAGATGTGAAAAATCTTACAACTTCTTTACGCATTTTTTTGTATCTGAGGTATCTGTTGTTATTTATGAATCGGTATTCTCTTTAGTGCAAAACAAATCCTATTAAAAAAAATGTTTTTATGTGAAGAGCGAAAAACTAAAAATAATTCGTGATAACTGCTTTTTCTGGTCAGTGGGATTCCAACATTGCGCTTGGCGGTACGTGGTCGTTATGAGAGAACTTTATTACCCCAATGGCTGTCAGTCTTGCGCGTTAGTGCCTCGCCCACTGCCACTTCAAGGATTTTAATTAATTCAATTCATGTACGAATAATGTTTTACAAAGCTAAGTTAACATTTAGTTCATCGTTCCAGTAACAGTTAAAGAAAACTTATTTATCTGATAGCAAAAAACGGTATTTAAAAAATTTTATACGGAACCAAGCCTAAAATATCATAAAATAAAGCGAATAATGAGAGAGCGAGACAGAAAATTACGTGCATGAAGATGAATAATATTCGCAGAAGAGATAATGCATTGCATCTCGGTAAATTGTTTCTACTTTCGAAATTACATGAATGTTTTTTTGTCTTTTGAAATTTAATTTTAAGTCGATAGAATTTAATTGTTTATTGTTAATTCAAGCATTAATTTATGTCAAGAGTTTACATACCTACGATTTGATATCAGCTGTTTTTACTTTTAATGATGGGCTTCTACTCTGTAAGAAGATTTAACTTTACCCGTAATACCAGTGACATTATGAGGATTTTTTTATTATTATTGTTATTGATATGTAATAAAAATCAAAACCAACTAGCAAGTTTGTCAGAAATCCACGCATAATTAAATCCATTTGTTTGATTCGCAGTTAAATTATTTTTAAAAATTACGATGCTGTTTGCTGATTATGGTTTACGTAAGTAAATTATTTCATTTAGTGATAATCACTAATTGACAGATTTTAAATTTTAGTGATTGAACTACCACTTAAATTAAAAATCTGTCTCTCAGAGACACAAGGATCTTAGGCAATGATTATTCGTTATGGTCGTTGTTTAGTCTTTGTAATTGTAATTTCTTAGCTCCTGGTATTCTAGGTCATTGGTCAAATGATAGTAAAAATTGTAGATTTTCGTAATGATGAATGACAACAGCTGATGTAGGGTTGGTACCTTAAGATTTTTGTCTAATTATGAAATGTTAATTAACTCGGTATTGTGACGCTTTTCTTACAAGATGTTATTTTATCTAGCATGTCTATATGATACCTTACATACCACTTTTCGGTTTATATAGCTCTTACCAGTCACCTTGTATACGGACAAATCACACAGATTGAGCTAGCCCCAAAGAAAGTTCTTAAGAAAGACTTGTATTATGGGATACTAACGCAACGATACAATATTTTATAACAAATACATATATAGATAAACATCCAAGACCCAGGTCAATCTGAAAAAGATCATTTTCCATCTTGACCTGACCGGGGATCGAACCCGGGACCATCCGTGTCACAGGCCAGCGTGGTGACCGCTGCGCCACGGAGCTCGTCAAAATCAGTATGGAAGCATATATTATTTGGATGCTACTTACGGGTCCAAACACGTCGAAGACCTTCCCCAGCGCCTTAGCACCATTCTCCAGGAACAACACACTGTCGATGTCCACTGCTGGGGTATCAGGGAACGCGCGAACTATTACTGTAAACAAAAACAAAGTTAAAGTTTAAAACCACCTTCCACGCTGGTCTGGGAGAAAGACTGTGAAATAATGTGCCAGCTGCTTCTCTTACCGCGCAGATCGTAAAAGCCGATCAAGAGAATGGGCGTAAGGAATCATTTCAGTATCACTATTCAACGGAATCCTTTCCGTTCTCCACCTACAAGACCACCAACATGGTTTTGGACCTTTTAACGTGAGCTCTGTCTACCCCGCAAGGGAAAAAGACGTGATAGTATGTATGTACAGTCTGAATCAAACTTCATGGCAGCTCGGATATTAGATGTGAGTTGCGCAGAACGTGCCCCGCCTCCCCGCGCGCGCCCCCCTGTACCTAATATTGTGTTCTGCGCATCACCTCGCGCGGTGTTCCGAGTCGCCATAAAGTATGATTCAGACTGTATGAGGAGCCCGATGGTCCAGTGGGTGTGAGCTCTATGAGCGCTTACGTTTGTTAAGCAACCCTTGGTGCAGTCCCTACTTGGATGGGTGACCGCAAGTGGCATAAAAATATCTCGAGCTCCTCCGTGCTTCGGAAGGCACGTTAAGCCGTTGGTCCCGGCTGTCATCGTTGATGGCAGTCGTTAAGCTATGTCAGATGCCTTAAGGCAGCTTGAAAAATCTGACACCAGTGTTGGCCACTTACACATACGAAAAACAAAACAAGACTGTCCCTATGTATGTCAAGTTTAAAACTAGAGTTAAAAAGTCATAGGACGAAAACAGACCATGCTGAAACTTGCTGAGGCCGCAAAGAAGACCAATTATATTTACTCGTGCAACTGACATATCATCTACCGAGATTTAGGTACCTAGGTACTTGGTAAAGATATCTGTATACTAGCTGTGCCGGCGACTTCGTCGGCGTGGAATAGTGAGTTATTAAAAAGTACTTAGTTTATGTTCTTTCTCAGATTCTATTCTGTGTACCAAATTTAATTTGATTTGGTTCAGAAGTTTTGGCGGGAAAGCAACCCAGACACACAGACTAAATTTCGCATTTATAATATACATTATTATGGATATTTGTCACAGTGTGCGTAAGAGTAAATAAGGTTAAGGTCACCTTTAAAATAAGTCATTGTCATTGGCTTCATTCCTTCTACATTAATCTATTGCTCCGAAAAATTAATGATAAATTTTTGTTTTGCTTTTTTGCAGAGGTTATATTATATTCTCATTGATGCGCACTACTGGAATAAATTTCATCTCAGTCGCCATCATAAAATGACATGACTGTACTTTAAATAGCCTAAATTGTTTATTTTAGAGTGCTATTAGTAGCACTTCAAAAAGAAAAAGACGTGACATTATAATATATGTATGTTTCTATTATTTTTAGTACCAATCCCAACTAAAATTATAAATACGTAAGTGAGTTTCTTTCTTTGTTACGCTTTTACTAATAAGCCGATCATCATGAAATTTTGCATACAGATTGTCTGAAGTACGGAGAAAGATATAGGCTATATTTCATCCCGGAGTAGTTAGTTATTAAAGTAATGTTAACGAGGGATCGAACTAACGCGAGCGAAACCGCGGATTAAAGCTAGTAAAGAATAAACTCCAAATTGTTGCTTCTTGCGCATTAAGAGGGTTTACTAGCAGTGCGTTTTCCATACAAATGTATTTCTCTATTTTCTCGCTGAAAACTGCTTCTAGAGGCACAATTCTTTTTACATACAATCTATTACTAAAATAGGTATGTCCCTATGTTTTATTTTTTTCTAAAAATCTATTTAAAAGAAAAAAATATTGTACAAAAACAGTTTTTTTGGAAAAAGTAAAAAATAGGGGCATTCCTATTTTAGTACTAGATTTTATGAAAAAAGAATTGTGGCTCTAGAATCAGTTTTCAGCGAGAAAATAGAGAAATACATTTGTATGGAAACCATATTGAAAAAACACTGCTAGTATACGCTCTTAAAGCCATAACTTAGGCTCGCGTTAATATTGGACATAAAGCGCAGCACTAGCCAGCTTGGCAGGCTGCCAGCCGAAACCCCCACCCCCGCCCTCGACAATAACTATTCCGCAGACCATATTTTGTATTAAGTAGCCTTGCTTAATATCGTTGTTCTGTTTTATAAAACTCAATTTCGGTCTATACTAGATCATTATAGTATAATGAAATTAAAATACCAACCAAAAAACAAAGAAATAATTTCTGTCATTTCCATAAATGGGCGATTTGTATGGGAACGTCGAATTTTCTTTTTTGTTTTTGGACTGCTATTTTAAATTCGTTGTACTAAAGTGATGTACTAGTATAGTCCATGGTTTCATTTTTTACGGGTATGTCCCTTCCACTTTTTATATATAAATGGCAAACCTGACTCACTGACTAAATCACCGAAAAGCCGAAACTACCTTTCCTAGAAACTTGAAATTTCGTACAGGGGTTTCTTTCATGATGTAAGTGAATAGGAAATGATTTTAAGAAATTCAATCACTACTATGCACTCTACTGGAAGAAGATAAGCAGGATACTAAGCAAAATACAGCTTTTTTAGTTAAGAATAAACTCCACATTGTTGCTCCTTGCGCATTAAGAGCGTATACTAGCAGTATTTTTTCAATATGGTTTCCATACAAATGTATTTCTCTATTTTCTCGCTGAAAACTGATTCTAGAGCCACAATTCTTTTTTCATAAAATCTAGTACTAAAATAGGAATGCCCCTATTTTATATTTTTCAAAAAAAACTGTTTTTGTACAATTTTTTTTTCTTTTAAACAGGTTTTTAGAAAAAAAAAACATAAGGACATACCTATTTTAGGAAATAGATTTTATGTAAAAAGAATTGTGCCTCTAGAATCAGTTTTCAGCGAGAAAATAGAGAAATACATTTGTATGGAAACCACATTAAAAAAATACTGCTAGTATACGCTCTTAATGCGCAAGGAGCAACAATGTGGAGTTTATTCTTAACTAAAAAAGCTGTATTTTGCTTAGTATTCCGCTTATCTTCTTCCAGTTGCGTGCATAGTAGTGGTTGAATTTCTTTTTGTTTTCAGCGAGAAAATAGAGAAATACATTTGTATGGAAAACGCACTGCTAGTATACCCTCTTAAGAGTCCCACGTAAAGCCGCAATCCCATACAAACGTAGTTTCGTTTTAGTTTTACAACAGTTAAGCCAGTCTCAACCAAATTTCGTACATACGACCGGATAAGGCATATTGATGTTTATAATCAGATTTCAATTTTAAAAAGAATACCTATACAAAATCACAGCGAGTACAGGTTTTCGATACGAAACTTCAACTATGTATGGGATTGCGGCTTTACGTTTGACTCTTTAAGGCCATAACTTAGGCTCGCGTTAATATTGGACATAAAGCGCGGCACTAGCCAGCTTGGCAGGCTGCCAGCCGGAACCTCCACCTTCGAAAATAACATTATTTCATTTTTATTTCCAAACTATATTTTGTATTAAGTAGCCTTCTTTAATATCATCGTGTTGATTTATAAAACTCAATTTCAGATCTTATATATAGCGTGTAAATTGTCCCTCGCCATTACCTTAAAGGGGTGTCTCAAGTCTCAACCCGTCTATATGAACAAATTTTTCTATTGGATCAATGCTGGGAACTCAAAAAAGAATTTTGACATTTTCAAACAAAAGTGATCATCAGCCACCGGCGCGGGAAAAATATCCATTCTTATTGAATGGGAAAGTAAAAAAAAAAATCCGCGACCCTAACATTGTTTCTATAGGAAAAGTTGTTCAAATGGCGATCGAGTCATCCCTCCAAGGAAATGTCGAGGGTCAATTTAAACTTGAAATTTGGTACAGGGGTTCCTTTCATGATGTAACTTGATTGATGACCTAAAGTTTTAGTAATTCAATCTCTAAGGGTTAAAAAAAGGGGGGGGGGGGTGAAGTTTTACGCGGATAAATTGCAAGTTATCTTTGTAAAGGTATGGCGTGACGCGTTGGTAACACGCCGGTCTACTGCACCGAGAGGCTCTGGGTAAGACTTCGATCTAGGTATCTACATTTTCTTTCAGTCTGCGGTTTTGGAACTATCTAAGGAGGGGTTGGCACCAAGCAGGCGGCCTGTCGTAATTACTTATCATGAATGCTGTCATAATGGCGGACCCCGAGCTACTACGACTACAGCTGTTGCAGCATGCTAACCGTTACATAAATATAAAGAATCTCGACATTGTCGCTGCAAAGCATTTAGGCCATAACTTAAGCTCGCATTAATATTGGACTCGTAGAAGCGCAGCTCTAGCGAGACTGGCAGGCCGCCAACTCAACATGACTTTTTTTTTTGCTCGATACTCTATTGTAATGGTACGGAACTCTTCGTACGCGAGTCCGACTTGCACTTGGCCGACTTTTTACTTTGCTGCATACTTATATCTAAACATATATTAAAAGCTGAAGAGTTTGTTTGTTTGTTTGAACGCGCTAATCTCAGGAATTACTCGACCGATTTTAGAAATTTTGTACGGTATCCCTGAATACTTATAGGCTTGGTATATCCCGACAGCAGTCACTAACAATAACATAAATGAAAAATCGGCCAACTGCGAGTCGGACTTGCGCACGAACGGTTCCGTACCATGACAATATAAGACTATCGAGCAAAAACGGCAAAACATTCTAATTGTAGTATTTGCTGTTATGGCGGCAACAGAAATACATCATCTGTAAAATTTTCAACTTTCCAGATATCGCGGTTTATGTATGAGATACAAGCCTGGTAACTGAACGATAGACGGACATCGAAGTTTCAGTAATAGGGTCCTGTTTTTACCCATTGGGTACGAAACCCTTAAAATTACAAGTACAATGTCTTTCTCAAATGCGTGGTAGACAGAGCCAGAGCAGCAGGACGCAAAGCCATGTTCACAAAATCGTAAAACGGGTACATATCAGACTCCCTCTTCCTGATACCCGTTTTTACGTTTTCGTTTCATTTATGCTCGCGCAGAAGAAATGGGCATTATAAGATTTTTCCTTGTCCCTTATTACAATGTTTTTGTTGCTGAGTATTTGAGAATCAATTTTATGTAATGGGAATTTAAAACGATTTTAATTAGACACTCATAAGCGGGATTTTCCAATTCTGTATCTACAGCCGCAATAAAAAGGAGTTAAGTACGTACATCATTTGAAGTAAGCACAATCTACACATTGTCGGACTCTTCTTCTTAGCGTGTCGATATTTACCAATTTCAAATATTTTTCTTGGACCAATATTGGGCAATTTGTACTGCATTTTGTGTTGCTTTATGCAGGTCCTCCAGCTTGCAGGTCGCGGGGCATGCTGGGCATACCAGTAAGTGTGCCATTGTCTGTGGAGATGCACCGCAGCTGCACAAATTGTTTTTGCTGTCAGTGTAAGACCATTTGACCAGATTATCTTTGCATCGGCCGACCTGGGTTCTGAGGCGGTTAAGGCACTTCCAGATTGGCCAGGGCAAATCGTGGCCAGGAGGTAACTTTTCTGCTGGTGGTACAAAGGATTCGACGGTGCATCTCCCCAGCCAACAATTGTCGGACTGAGAAGAATAGTCGGAATGAGAGGAATAAATTTTCATTCTTGAGGAATCTACACAAAGAGACGTAGTGGGAGCTTATTCGCTAGTCTATACGAATATTATAAGGAGAAAAGATTTGATTGTTGTTTGTTTGCATTGAATAGGCTCCGAAACTACTTGACCTATTTCCAAAATTCTTCCTCCTATAGAAAGCTAATTTATCTGTGGCATAGGCTATAATTTACGCGGACGCAGTCGTGGGAAAATCGCTAGTCATGTATATAATGCGCCGTTCATACTAAGGATGAAATGTTTAATTTATGGTAAAAAGACATTGGCTAGTTAAGGCGCTCTTATAGTAACACTACCGCCACTCAGCAATTAAATTCCTTAAATCATAAATTATATGGAATTTTAAAAATCTAACAAGCACAAAACTACTAAATTACGTATAGTATTTTTTGTATACTACAAGTAATGTACTTGTTAGATTTTTAAAATTCGATATAATTTAGGATTAAAAGAATTGATTGCTGGGTGGCGCTAGTGTTACTATAGGAGCGCCTTAATAGATAAGATAATTAAAAAATATTAGACACGTACTTCTTTTGTTAGTTAAACAAAAATCGATAAAATTGTAGCTCGTTAAAGTTCCGCGTGACGTCACAGTTTGCTACACTTACGCAAACTGACATCACGAGCCCCCACTCTTGACTTGAACATTGTCGCGCTTCGTATACCAGTTGTGCCGGCGACTTCATCCGCGTGGAATAGTGAGGATATATTGTATAGCCTTTTTCGAATTAAAAAGTAGGCTGTATCTTTTTCAGGCTCAAGACTGCCTGTGTTCAAAATTGTGTTTCAACGAAAAAGCGTGACAGACGGACAGACAGAGTTACCCTCGCATTTAGAATATAATTAAGGATTAAGGTTATTATAGATTGTGTCCAATATTTTTTGATAATCTAACTGATGGACTTATTAATATTATTATTTTGACCCAAGAAACTAGCTTAAGGAGATAAATCACAACAGATATGCAATTTAAGAACCTCATGTTTCTCGTTGCCAAATTTAAGGTACGGCTTATGAAATTCAAATAAAGACTTATGCGATGCCAACAATATAGACACTAATCATATTTTACGATGGTTTTATGTGATTCGACGTATTACATCTTTGAAAGTTCAACGACCTCCTTTCTCCGCTGGAATTTAAAAGTTTAGAAGCAAAAGTATTTGTTTGTATGCGGCTTATATAATTATATAAAATAAAATAACTTCCCGCTGTGTGTGTCGCTAAGCAATTCGTCATTATCTGTTGACGTAATTAATGTTTATCTTAAATATTAAAAATAAATGATTCTTCGTACTTAATTGCACAGCGATTGTATTTCTTTATTATTAGTTGCTTTGTAAACCTAATAAAACACATTGTGCATAATAGCTGTGATAATAGTTTAGTGCGAAGAGCTCGGCCGCCTAGTGGTCATTTGGCACTAGCGGTTACGCATGTCAAGCAACCCTGGGCAAGTTTATGGCTTAGATTGGTGTGTATAACATAAGAGTCATCACTACATACATATTATAAAACAAAGTCCTTCGCCGCGTCTGTCTGTCAGTTCGCGATAAACTCAAAAACTTCTGCACGGATTTTCGTGTGGTTTTCACCAATAGATTGACTGATTCATGAGGAAGGTTTATGTTTAGTTAAGGTTATGGACTCGGGACCATCCGTGTCGCAGGCAGGCCTGTTGACCGCTGCGCCACGGAGCTCGTCAACAAACAAACATGGATTAAGAGGCTTATCACAAAATAGTGCTCTGAAAGATTAGGCTTTTACGCACGGCGACCACACGGTTGGGGTCACGAGTTCACGACGCTATGCTGTTGCTACAACTGCACGATTTTGATACTTTTCATATTCTTTAATTTTTTGATATTGGATTTTTTTATTTTGTAATATTGTTAATCATGACAAGAAATTTCCACATACGTTCATTTTTGTTGGCTAAAGATACTTATATCAGCGAAACTAGCGATACCCGTTATTAAATTCTTGTACTCTGAAATAAGAACACATTGAAAAAATCTATGTAAGTATTCACTAGTAAAGTACATTTAGTATAAATTTTCATCAAAATCATCATTTGAGATTGAGAGATCTACTCATTACCGCTAAAAGTGGCCGCTTTTGGCGGTAATTAGTAGTTCTAGTATTTACATTTACTATCTTATATTTACTGAATGAAAAATAATAAAAAGTTATACCAAAAATACTACAAGTCATTTACTGACGAAGTTCTTACGTAGATTTTTACAATTTGCTCCTATTTAGCAGTCATATCATCATTTCGTGTAGGTGACACGGTCAGTCGACCATGCACACCCTGGTGTCAGAGTTCTTCGGAACCGCCTCTCGGCCTCTGACGTGGTTTCTTTAACGACTACCAGATGGCAGCCGGGATCACCGGCTTAACGTGCCTTCCGAAGTACGGAATCATCTTTCTTATCAGACAATCAGGTGATTCATGCCTGCAATGTCCTAACCAAACTGGAAACTTAACAAATTGTGCTTCCCGTAGGAATCGAACCACGACCCCCGGGTCAACAAGGCGAACGCCTTAACCACTGGACCACGGAGGCAGCAGTAAAAGAAATAAAATGAGGGATCGCTAGTTCACTGGTCTAAGCGCCTTAAGCTCTTTAAGTTTTTGCCAACATTTTATTTACAACCTGCGTATAATTTTGGAATATTTTTTTAGGGTTTAGTACCTAAAAACGTAAAAACGAAACGTAACGTTGGTGTCACCCTGTCATAACCATTTGCTACAAAACTACTGAACTGATTAAGTTGAAACTCGATACTTATATAAGTCTGTAACCCGAAGATGAGAGATCAAGAGAGTATGACGTATATAATATTTTTCTCGAACATGCTTGGAAATGTTCACATTATTTTGACAACCTTGTTTGGGATAAATCAATATTGCTGTACTGGCCAATACACGGCAGCAAAGTATGTATGAAAATCCCAAGAAAATCCATATCTGTCGTGTTTTAAAGTAACTATGAAAATTCATATCTGTCATGTTATTTAAAAATGGAACGACGCGTTTGCTGCGAAATAATTCAAGTATGGAGGTTACAAATTCGAATTTAAAATTTTACCAGGCTAGTAAGAAAAAAGAAATTAAAAAACTTAAGATTTTGGCGCGATATTTTCTACATATTGTTGTTTATGAACATTTTATGAATATTAATTGACATATTTACATCAATATTTCATGATGGTTTAGGATAACAGAAAAATCATAGAATATACCAGGTGCTTCTCTTCCCGTACAGTCTGTAAAAGCAGGCCGAAGGAGGGCGAAAACCTATGCAGAAGAATATGTCAATAGGTGATGCGACTAGCAACCCATCACTATTTTAATTGCATTTTCTACATTAAAATCCACTTAACCCTAAACATGGCTTTTGAGGTCCGTCTCACCTGTAAGGGTAAACACGTGATAATATATGTATATTTGTTTGTCTATATACTATTTTTTTTTAATTTCCGTGCAATATTTGATAAAAGTACTACACAGGCCTTGGCCGCAATCAGGCATTGATGGACTCATGTATGTGTGCCTCGGCTCCGCCTCGGCCCACATTCACACGTTCGTCCATCAATACCTCTTTTGCCGGCCGTTGCAGTAATGTACTTTATTGGTAAATTAGATATTTACAAAAAATATATCGTAATCGTATACATATGTCTGTTTACGATTTATATAACAAATAAGTTGAAAAGTATTTGACCAAATTAATTCAATAAAACAAATAAGACATTTTTACAAACATGATATTTATTATTTGACTAGCAGGAATTGGTTTTTTGGCTGACCTAAATAATTAAATATAAATATATACAGACAAATCACACAGATTGAGCTAGATTTTATAACACATACATAATTACATAATATGTATATAGACAAACATCCAAATCCTAGGTCAATCTGAAAAAGATAATTTTTCGTCATGACCTGACCAGAGTGACCGCGGAGCGAACCCGGGACCATCCGTGTCACAGGCCGTGTGGTGTTAACCGCTGCGCCACGGAGCTCGTCGTCATAATCATTAATTACAATTTTACTTAATAAAAATAAATTGGAATACTATGTGCCTCAGTGGCATGTATCTGGCTTAGTTAGTCGCACTATACGCTTTGCACTCAATCGTTTGACGAAGAAAAATTCGGCATAGGTCCGCCGTCGACAAGCTCTCGCGCAGTACTGAGTTTGAGCGGTCGACGCATCGAAATATATAGTAATTTGGAGGTTGCAATTACGTTTTTTATAGTCATATCTTTAATTATTATTATTTTAAAGTACAAAATTTTAATTCCTTATGAACTTACGTTTATTCTAGTACATATTTCATGTAATAATATTACTGTAGTAAGGAGAAATTTGCAGTTGATGTTTTAGAAATTTCGTGGTTTTACGGTTTTGAATGGATATTTTTTACTAAATATTCCATACATATTTTAAAATTCCGATTCCGCTATGAACTTTAGCACTATTAAAGAGATATTATTATATTTTTTTCGTTTTAATTCCGTCTGTACAGTTGTTCAGTTTTGGGCACGAACAAGGGCCTCGCCCTCTTTTTGTGTAAAACATGCTTCGGAATTTTGGCTTTATTTTAATTGATTAGATAAAAATGCAAAAAGTGAAGCCGCTATGAACTTTACTAATAACTATTCTCCATTGTTAAATTGATTTAAGTTGTCAAAGTCTTTCAGTTTCTTAGAATTTGAATGCCAAAATCGCGGTCAAAATGTGATAGGCCTCTTAATGGCTCGATACGCCCAACCAACACACTAAATGCGACCTTAGGTCTTATGGTCTTAGACTCTAATATTTTTCAAATGCCGCGAACGTAAAACCGTTCATTGGCTATTCTATTACTTTCATTCACAAATTTATAAAAAAATATTCGAAATTTTCAAGATAAAAATATTGCCTGGATTAGTTTTATCTACGCTACGTCTACGTGCTCCAGATCTGGCCTAAATACTTGTGATGCGTCCGGTGCTTATCCTTAAATTTAGTTATTCACCGATTCATATCTCTGTGGTGAATCATATTTTTTTATTTGATACATCTTCCGGACTAAGGTCGAATGTCGCAGGTCGTATTCATTTTAGACAAAAGACAATATTTTAAATATCGGCCTGATTGGTTCTAATTCTTTTTGGTTAATAAACAATCATTGAAATTTAGTATGCATTAATATCAGTTTGTTTGGTTTTAATTATTTTTGGTTAATAAACAATCATTGAAATTTAGTATGCCTTAATATCAGTTTGTTTGGTTTTAATTATTTTTGGTTAATAAACAATCATTGAAATTTAGTATGCCTTAATATCAGTTTGTTTGGTTTTAATTATTTTTGGTTAATAAACAATCATTGAAATTTAGTATGCATTAATATCAGTTTGTTTGGTTTTAATTATTTTTGGTTAATAAACAATCATTGAAATTTAGTATGCATTAATATCAGTTTGTTTGGTTTTAATTATTTTTGGTTAATAAACAATCATTGAAATTTAGTATGCCTTAATATCAGTTTGTTTGGTTTTAATTATTTTTGGTTAATAAACAATCATTGAAATTTAGTATGCCTTAATATCAGTTTGTTTGGTTTTAATTATTTTTGGTTAATAAACAATCATTGAAATTTTGCATGCCTTATGACAGCACCTCAGGACAGCACTGAGGCGTCGACCTCGATAAGCCGGATAATTGGATAATATTTGACAAGCAGCAACAATAGTTACTAGCTCCGCAATTACATTCGCGTAAAGTATAGCCTATGTCACCCGCAGATAAATTAACTTTCTATAAGCGAAAGAATTTTGAAAATACGGTACTTGCCTAATGTTAAGATTATATAAAATTTGTTTCCAATCATACTAATTTCTATCTAAAAACACTATAAAGAACACTTTAAATTTGATATAGATTCGTTAAGTGATCTTTAAGCTTCTTTAAAGTTCGGTGAATAGGACCATTTTCTAAAGTCCGTTAAATTTATAGCAACTTTTATCATGAAACCATAACCATAAACGAAATATTTCGTATAGCTACCAAACAAAGTTCTCACGCCACCCATACAAAATACAAGCTTGTGACGTCACAAATATGTAGGCATTTCAGAGGCGCGTTTTCACGTCTAAAAACATGTGTCTTTAAAACTTTTATATCTGAAAGAGTTTTTTGTTTAGAAATGTATTTCTGTCACTATTGTGTTTATTTTTGGCAGGTCTTTACATAGCAACACGAAAATTTTTTTAGTCAACATGCCCATTGGTCCACTGGTTTCGGACGGAGCCTATTCAATGCAAACAATTAATAAAATCTTGCTTCTTTATAATATCAGTATCTTTACTTCCTTTCTAATATTATAAATGCGAAATTGAGTTTGTTTGTTACGCTTTCACGCCCTATCTACTGCACCGATCTTTATAAAATTTTGCATAGGCTAGGGTACTGAGAAGGACATAGGCTATATAAAACGCGGGCGAAGCCGCGGGTAACGGCTAGTAGATTTTAAGTCTTCTATGTAACGAACCTAGAGTCTATCTATACCATTTATTTGGGCTTTCGACCTGAAACTAACCACTGGATGTAATACTTAATGAAATTCATGAATCATGCATCTTGCAAATGGCCAAATTTGCATCAGGTGATTATTTTTATTTAACAACTGTATGCTACACGAGTCTCTGTGTTCGATTCTCAACATAGTGTTACCAACTTGTTCCTTTATCCCACAAACTACGAAGAAGATATTATTACTAAGATTACTACTATCAGACGACCGACTGCCATGTTTTTTATAGCCAACAGAGACCATAGACAAATATTCGAGGGAGGGTAAACATGATTAAATCTAATACAACTAAGTTTGAATTTCTATTGGGGTCCACAAATTAAAACTCAATTGATTCGTGTTCTTTTTATACCCAAATATCCATAAAGGCAGATTTTTCCCTCGCATGAAAGGTCCTATGTCCTGCGTACCCCAGACAAGATGTACGACAAATTCTATGTAGGTATTTGATGCGTAAAAGCGTAACAAACAATCTTTCACAACACCGGCGACGTTGCATGGTGCATTAGAATGACGGATGTCGCACCTGTTGTGCACCTGACCGTAGTTAAACAATAAAGGATGGCACAAAAGATGGAGAGTATGGAAATAAAGCTATGGTCGCAAGGGTAGTTTCTTATGGTACAAGAAAGATACAAAAGAGTTATTACAAGACAAACGATGGTAAGCGCGGAAATAAAGCTTTAGTATAACGATAGTTAATTAAAAAGGGTTTTTAACCGACTTCGACAAAATAGGTTATCAACTCGACACGTATGTATGTAATATTGTCAGAATTAGTGTGTTACATACAAAATGTGTTTGTGTTTTGTACACGCATATGTCAAAAACTAAGTTGGTTTATACAGTTATTCTGTTTTAGTTGAACTTGGTATAGCCCAACTTATGGAACAGTGTAAGTTTCATCAAAATCAGTTGCGTAGTTTTTGAGATATAGGGTTAAGTGTGTTTCAGTCATAAGGAAAAATTAAAGACGGCTTAATTTTTTCAAATTACTGCTTGTTCAGATGAGGTGTCCGGACTAAAAACACTCAATTTCACCCTACAGATGTCGTACGAGAATAATAAAAACGCGTAACTTCTACATATAATGAAATCAATGATGAAATTCGAGTGTCCGTGTGAAAAATCTCCATCTCGTAGTTTCATGTTTTCGGCCAGCCGCCTTTCGTATGCCTACTCTTAAGCACTATCTCAATTTGTAAAAAGTTTCAATAAATAGAATCTTGATTATACATATTTCGAGTAAATAACATTTTACATCAAAAGAAGTCCGCTAGGCTGAAATGGGACTGGGCGGGACACATATATCGGATGATGCCTGAAAGGTGGGCACGTTCAATTACTGAATGGGTTCCCACTGATGGAAGGCGGCACAAGGGGAAGGGAAGCCGAGGGTTAGATGGAAGGATGACTTATGTGCGTTCGACCAAGAGTGGCAGGTTACGGCGCTGGATAGGACAAGGTGGAAAACGGAGGGAGAGGCTTTTGCCCAGCAGTGGGACACAAATAGCTAAGAAAAAAAAAACAAATTACAATAATGGCTGCCTGCTCGTCATGTCCTTTGAAGCTTTACATCGTTACTTACAGTATTTTGTGTCAATAGCTATAGACTGGGCATTTGGCAAATATTATTGTTCACTCCACAATCAAAGTCTTACCACAAAGCCGATAATAAATATATTTCCTTTAGATAACAAAGCATGATTTTCCTTATCCACCACAAGTTTATAGGTTGAATTTTAGGCAGGACTTGTGTTTTCCTGTGGGTGGTTGAGCTATTCTTATCTGGCCTTACTAGGCAAATTATTAAACACAATTTTTTTATAATAATCAATTAATGATGTATTATTTCTATGTGTTATATGCAATTTACAATTTTTTATAATAATCAATTAATGATGTATTCTTTCTGAGTGTTTAATGCATTCACAATGCTATTCTGATATACTCTTATTACAATAATAAAAAGGATATTCTGATGGTTCTTTTATATTAATTATTGTTTAAACTTCTACCTTCCAATTAAAGTTAACTTTATCCTTTGTCAAACTGTTTGACTGGAAGGGATACCTCTTAATATTTTATTTATAGATAACTAGCTGTTACCCGCGGCTTCGCTCGCGTAATTTATAGCCTATGTCCTTCTCGGTACTCTAACCCATGTGTATGCAATATTTCATGATGATCAGTTCAGTAGATTCGGCGTGAAAGCGTAACAAACAAACAAACAAACTCACTTTCGCATTTATAATAATAATATAGTTAGGATTTTAGTATGAACCTTTAGTTTACAAAAGATTTCTACCTCTAGAGAGCTTGAAAAATGTACCAAAATTTTCAAACTCACAAGATTTTTTAAATCTATGACTCACAAATAAACAAGTAGCATTGTTTAAACAGAATAAAACACCCAATGGTTGTTTGTGACTGTTTATGTCTACAATATACAATTTTTTTTTGATGACATCACACAGGCTATGACACTTCTCCTGAGTGGGTCCGTAAAAACTATAGTCATCAGGCTAGTTATCACGTAACACATATAAATGAATCATAAGCACTTACCTAATCTATCCACAATGCTGGCTATAGTGCCAATCTTGGTGGTCTCCTGTGAGGGCAAGCTGATGGCCAGGTCTTCGATGGGCGGCAGATCGTCCAGCTCCAGCTCTCCTTGGACCTTCGGAGGCCTGGCTTTCTCTGGTCGGCTGGCTAAGTCTTCATCTCTGAAATTACACAGCATTTAAGAAAATGTATATAAATTCTTCATCATGATCATCAGGTCTTATTTAGTTTCCACTGCAGGAGCATGACCCTCTCTAAACTAAATATTAGCCAGTGCAATCAGAGGATTAGGCCTACTCTCTCCACACTGGCCAGATGGGTTGAAGCGGTCTCCTTGATGTTTATAAGCTTTGTTTAGCTTGAGTTGACAAAGTCACCTAATACGACATCCATGGGGAGACATAAAGTGGTTCTATTCTACTCTACTGGAAACCACACAGCAAAACTTCTTCTACACTCCTTTATTGATCTGACAAAAGGGATGCTCAGAGGGGGCTTTATACATAACTGCCAAAAAAGGAGTGTATTGTGTTTCTAGTTCAAGAATATCCATATGTTAGTTTCATTATTTCACCATAGCTAACACATGCAGTTGTGTTAATGAAAAAATAAAAAGAATTATTTTCTAAACTTTCTAAAACATAATAATCATAATAAAAATTGAGATAGCTGGTTTATTGCTCCTTTGTATTATTGGCCACCGTGTGGTTCCCGGCAGAGTAGAATAGGACCACTCAAAGTCATCCCGTGGATGTCGTAAAAAGCGACTAAGAAAAACAAGCTAAACAAAGCTTATAAACATCAAAGAGACCTCTCCAACCCGTCTGGCCAGCGTGGGGAGTGTAGGCCAAATCCTCTGACTACTCAAGTTAATATATGGCTCTGGTAGTACAGAGAGGGTCGTGCTCCTGCAGTGAAGACTAGAAAGACCTGATGATGATGATGATGATTATTGGCCAACACTTGTAATTGTTCAAGCTGCCTAAAGGTATCTGAACTTAAAGAATGCCATCAATGATAGCCGTCAGGACAATCAGATGATGACTAATAATTTGTGCTGTATAAACATCACTTTGCAGCCCAATTGGACACTTTAGAAATGTAGCAACCTGTTAAGCAGTTTTGAAAATAACTACATAATGACAATGAAATGAAATACATTCGGAAACATTATTTTCAACATATACAAGTGTAAAACTACAGGTCATGCACACATTGTTTTTACACATTCAACAACAATTAAGATTTGTGTTTTTATTTAATAAATAAATTCACCGAGAGTTGAATGTTTGAAGTTGTCAAGGTCAAAGATTATTCTTTGAAAACATGAGTAAGATTGTAAAATTTAAATTTTATTGCATCACAATTTATATGTTTGGTAAAATATAAACTTAGACAATCCATTTACAAAGTAAGAAAAAGAATATGTGCTTACATCTAGTTATTTTCTTCAATGTTTTGTATGCCAGATGTTCTATATAACGATTTTATCCAGTATGTATTCACTGTCCTAACCCATCATCATGAAAAAATCTTAGGATCTTACAAATCAATGAAAAAAGTTAATTACTCACCCACTGGAGATCTCCTCTATATCCTTGACTGAGTCTACTTCACTATCACTGCAGTCACTGGACGAGCTACTGTCCGAATCTGTATCATCCCTATACTCAGTGACCTCGTACTCCACCACACCACTCTCCGAAGAGTCTATTATCATATGCCTTGTAGTCTGGTCATCATCATCACGCGCACTGTTCCTCGCCAAGGGCCCGTGAGCACACGCATTGATAATATTATTTTTCAACACCATTTCACTAATCTCTGCTGCGTCAGAATCCTCATTTCCCGTGTTCGATCTAGTTTCTGTATCATCGGAATCGGAATCTGATGCGCCGTATTCGGCAATTAAACTAAGCGACACGTTTTTATTATTGCTTTCATCAAGGTTTTCCATTGTACCGAGCGATGCGTGAACCGCGTGCTTTACAATCGACTACAAATATTTTCTAATTATCAGTCCCATGTATTTAACTATTGGCTAACACCGAACGTTAATGAAAATATTATCTCTAGAAGGTAAAAGGGAAACAATAGGAATGGAAACGAAAAGTAGGAGGACGATCACAGGCACAACGAAATGATAAATAAAATTAAAATGAGTGATAAATTTAAATGAGTGAACGAAATCCTTGTCCGCGCCTTGACAGCTACATGACAGGAGGATGTTTGGTTATTGACATTTGACAGCTATTTCGAGTGTCACACGTTCAAAAATAGTACACCTGCTCCTTTGCGAATTCTCAAATATCGTACCCAAAGAGTATATAATCACTATATACCTAATCACTTCGTTTTAAGAGACCGCACTTCATAGACACGGATTGAGCTGACGTCCGATTCCAACTGGCGAAAACTACCAATATTCCAAACTCAATTCGGAAAAACCAACCTACAGAAAATAACAAATTCTGAGAAGTAGTGATGTCTGTACACGTTTAAAACGTTATCGATACTAGTGCATAAATCGTGATATCGATAAATTGATGCCTATACGATACGGGTGTATAGGTATTATGGTATATACATTTTATATATATGTATTAACGGGATGCGTAGGATGGTGGATAAATAAGGATATTGAAGAAAAAAAGCCAAAATACCAAATTTTTCATTTGTCTTTATTACATTGTTGCGCTTTTTTAATTTTATCTGCAATATCATTTTCACTGAGTGAAAATTGATCATTTAAAATTTTACAAGTTTTTCTTATGAACATTTTACTTATAAATACAAATAAAAACTCTTTGATGTTATCTAAATGAGCTTCACATTTAAACCAATTCATATCCAATTTGGTACTTAGCTGCAAGCAACACCATTGAGCGATATTTTTACAATGCACATCAGGGGCAATTTCTTCTTCATAAATACGTTTGGCTTTGTCTAAAAATAAACACAATTCTTTTTTTGGATATGTTAAAGATGTTTTATCCGGACCCCATTCTTTTAAAGATATATATCTATAAATTAACTCCGACTGGTCCGGATTTTTCTCAATTAAGTATGATTCACAATGTGCACATTTAATTTTATTTATTATTTTTGCAGCTAAGTAACCACTTACATAGACAGTTGCTTGCTCTCCATAACTACATAAATTCGTCTCCAAACATTCGATGTCAGTTTCCTCAGGAATCGACAACACAGGGTAATTATCGTTATCGGCCCTACATGTTCGTTCTGATAGATCTTCCAGTATTGTTTCTTTTGGTTTTAAAATTTCTTTATAAGTGATAAGTACTTTGTTAGCATCCTCTAAACAATTTGACCCTCGGCTATGTGGTCCAGTTAAACCAGAAACAATACTGGATTTCAATGCAGCATTAAAATGAGAGCATGTAGGGTTCCTATTAGTTACACTGTGCTGTCTTATTGTCCCAAATAAATTTTCTAATGCATCCTGGTTTAGCTGTCGCAAGTTCAAAAATTTGTATTCTGCTTCTTTACTAAGTAAGTTCCAAATATCCTTAAAAGATTTTAAAGTTATTTTGTATCCCTTGATACATCGAATGTTTTTTAATTGCAATTTAGAATCTGATTTCAAAAATTTCATAGTGTCTATATTTTTTAAATAATAATTCCAGGATTCTATATGTTTTGTAGTTTTTGATACGTTTTCCCGAATGCCTGGTTTTTTGTCATTTGGTGAAGCTGGTCCATTTGTAATATCAAAAAGTTTATCCAATTCTTCAACTACTTGAGCAGTTTCACATATTTCATCTGCTCTATCTTTGCTCCACCCCACAGCCATTGTTTTTAGTACAGCTTTCATGGTATTGCTTAAAGCATGAGCTGCATATTTGACTTTCATTTTAATTTTAAAAGATGGATTCACCACTGTAGGTGTAATTTTCGGGAAATTTAAGAAATTTTTATTTATGCTTTCTGCCTCAACCAAATGACTCCATTTTGCAGTTTTTCCATTAAATTGCATAATACCAGCTTGAAAAAAATTATTTCTTATAGATTTAAATAGATGTGGAACGTCATAAATTATAAAAACTTTATTACCGTCCACAAAAAAATAATGTTCAGACACTGGCAGGTTATTTGCTCTTTTCAAAAAATTAAGAGCTCCAATATTAGTGGGACCCTGATCACAAACGGTGGCTACAATGGTGAATCCAGCTTCCTTAATACATTTTATTATTTTTTTAATTAATACTGACAATTTTTCTGTTTCGATAGTGCCTTCAACAAAATAGTGCGCAATAGGCTGTTTGAATTTTAATTTTAAGCCTTGTATCATAAAGACAAGGGCATGTCCAGCAATTTTGTTTTTCCGCCCCAAGTCTCCATCACCGCCTAAATCAACAAAGCCTTCAACCTTATCACAAGACTCGTTATAAATTAGTCTCTTTTTAAGAGCCATCTCATCAAAAAGTAACACGCAATGTTTTTCTTTGCTACTTAACCTCTCGCCCTTATCTTTTAATAATTTTATAATTTGCGAATGGACGCCAGGTTCGACTGGAATGTCTTTTAGGATTCTTTGTAACGTCCTGACGCTTGGCAAAGGTAACATTTTTTGCATATAGCGGTACGCTTTTGGAGATCTCTTAAAAATTGCTAAGGCTGATATTTTATTTTTTAAATCCCATCGTTTGCCTTGAGGTTCTCGATTTTGGTTTTTTATAGCATTATCCACAATACATTTTAAAGTTTCAGAATCTAAATTATCAAGATTTACTGCTGTCTTCGAAAGTCTCTTGATTGTCACCTTGGACGCTTCTAATTGTTTAACTAATTTTTTCTCTCGTTTGGTCATGTGATGTTCAGCGTCTGAAATTAAAATGAAATGTTGTTAAATATTGTAATAAAAAAAAATATTTGGATATTTGTACACAAATTTGGACTAAAACAAATAGAGCATAGCAGTGGCATAACTTAAACTAATAAAAAATAATATCTTTGTTTAGTATTTTTTTATGATTGAGCTGTATATTTATTTCATCTACATAAAACTAAAAATAATACAGTTCCCAGTTTCCCTATGTAAATATATTCCAACAAAAAATTATTTAAAAGTTCTACAGGGAGGTATTTTACAAATTATAGCACTTTATGTCTTCTAAAATTAAGTCCATCCTAACCACGACAACAGCTTACCATGTTTGTCACCAACTGATTTCTGTCTCTTATAGCTCTGGACTACAACAACGTCCTTGTTTGTCTCATCATCTGAAAAAATAAACTGATTACTATTTGTCTACGACTATTTGATAAATGACATAACATATACTATCATGTCTTTTTCCCTTGCGGGGTAGACAGAGTCCAGGTCTATAAAAACTAAAGGCCATGCTATAAAACCTAAAGGCCACGTTTAGCATGTTGGTGGGCTTGTAGGTGGAAAACGGAATCAAAATAGTGATGGGTTGCTAACCGCATCGCCTATTGACATGATTTCTCACGCCCGTTTCCTTGATCAGCTTTTACGATCTGCGCAGGAAGAGAAGCAGCTGGTACACGTCTACGTTTTTCTTTTCTCTCAGACCAGTATGGACGCGTCACGCGATAAATAAAATTTAAATTATGCAACCATATGTAATTACAGCCTATGAAAACTTAAATGTATACTTATTATATTAGTAGGGATAGTTAAGATTAGGATAAAAAACCGGCCAAGTGCGAGTTGGATTCGCGCACGAAGGGTTACGTACCACAAATATTAATATCGAGCAAAAAACGGTAAAAAAATACTTTAGTTGCATGGAAATAAATATTAAATATCTTATTATTTTATTTTTAGTATATGTTATTATTTTGGCAAGAAAAATACAACATCTGTAAAAATTTTAACCTCCTCAGCAAGGACGTTAAATTTTTAACAGTTGTTGTATTTTTATTGCGGTTACGGTTCATGAGATACAGCAAAAAACGCCAACAACTACTCTGTTGTATGGGAGCCCCCCTTAATTATTATTATTATTTTGATTTGAGTATTGTTGTTGTAGCCACAATAAAAATATATAATCTGTGCAAATTTCAACTGTCTACCTATATGGTTCTTGAGATCTGGTTCGGCGAGTGGTAGCCTTGAAAAAGGGCTAAAATATCACGTTTTTTGTATGGGCGCCCCCCTGAATTATTGTTATTATTTTGTTTGTAGTATTTGTCGTTATAGCGGCAACAGAAATACGCAATTTGTGAGAATTTCAACTGTCTAGCTATTACGGTTCTTGAGATACAGCCTGGTGACAGACGGACGGACGGATGGTGAAGTCTTAGTAATTGAATCCCGTTTTTACCCTTTGGGTACGGAACCCTAAATAGGAACTGATTAACTCTGATCAATCAATTCACAGCGGAAACCGCTGGGTCTAGAAGCATTAACTTTTACAATTTTGTAAGTATAGAATAAAAAATATTACCATTTTTTCTTTTGTATGTAACATGCATAGGAGCTTTTGACGTCGAAGCTATCGGCAAATACTCCATTGAACTGGTGCTCGGTCCATCAGTCATCATGGGTACAGATTCAACTAAAAATAATACATTTACTTATTAAAGACATATACACGGATAAAGTACTTTGCGCTGAGCTGCTGCGTCTTTTTAAATATTTCATACATTTTGTATTTGTTATTTGTTTCCGAGAAATATTGCATATCCAGATATACACAATTGTGTTAATCCTGCACCTTCATTCGTGTATTTTTCGGTACAGTTAACCCACCCGAGATTCAAAGCATCACAGATAGGCCTTTTATTCCAAGATCAAAGAGATTGCATCGTATTTTCCTTGTATTTCACTGGCTACAAAGATCTATTATAAAGAAAAAAATTAAAGGTGCTTTATCTATCAGGCACGTACGTTATTAGGAAAAAAAAATTTTCTGTGTAATTATTTTTTTTAGCATACAGCTGCCGCCAACAACGTATTTGCGTTTCGTGGTTTTCTACTGCTGCAACCACCTCTTGTTTTTGTCCACTTGTGTAAATAATTAAAAATAGGTTGCCGGCGTTGAATATATTTATATGATACTAAAAACCAAACTACTGAATAGGTAGATACCAATTCAATAGTTTGGTTCTTAGTATAACGATTGTAAATATAATCAACGCTACACACAACGCCGCTGAAACTGTTTTGTTAAATAGAAAGATTGCTATTAAACAAAACAGTGTCAGCGGCTTATCAATAAAGAAGACGCCGCCATTACCTTCTTTTTAGAGACCTGTTGCAGGTGTTCACTAAGATAAGTGTTAACATTATTGACCTTTTGTTTGAATCATTCTTAGAAATAGTTAAACTTAAAACCAAACTATTGAATATGAATTCTTGTTATTGAACAAAAGAGTGTGACTGCGGTTATCATTAAAGTAGTCGCCGCCATTGACATATTTTTTATTCATTAATTGAATACTCAAAGCTACAGCTTACCTGAGAAATTACACGGAATAGGCACTCTTATCTTAGAACTGTTTCAAATAGTATTTTCTTTGTCAGTAAGCGACCTCTAGTAACCCGAAAACCAAATATGTAATTAAATTAAAAAATGCGCTCAGGATGATTTAATTGTTTGACAGCGACGTACAGGCACATCATTTAATGCTAGACTTCTTCGTTTCACTCTGGATTTAAAATAATGCCTTCGCCTTAAAAATATTATATTGTAATAATAAATGTTCTGAGCAACCCATATTAAATAAACATTTGAATTTTGTTTTTTTTTCTTTTTAAATTTTGTCACATCACAATCTACGACTGGATGATTTTTTTTCACATTTTAAAAACATTTTTTATATGACTGTACTAAACGGCTTTAAAAATTAGATGGTGTCCGAATCGTCGTTACTCTTTGCATCAGCAAGAAAACCACCTTACATATTTGCATTTCTAAAAGCGGTATCCAAAAAGCAAGATTATACAAAATATACACGGAAATAGCACTAATTGGGGATTGTTTTCTAATGCTGTTTGTTGCGTATGTATTAAGTTTCCTGCTGACTAGAGTTTTTTTATAACGTATTATTTCAGTTTTAATGAATGAGACCTATATATTTTTATCATATTTACGGCACCTGGAATTGTATATATAAAGTTGGCATAAAAATTAATTATATAACTATATTTTAACTTGTTCACTTTCATAGAAAAAAGTAAACTGCATGTGTTTCCGCTGAGTATAGATACATATTGCGTTAATAGCGAAATGTTTGCCACCTTGGGTTATATTATTGCAATTTTTCATTAATCCATAATATTTTAGAAATAAAGTATAGTATAGCCTATATTACTACACAGGTCTACATAGCACACTACATAATTGTGTAAAGAAAATAAGAAAGGCATAAATATACTTACCACTTTTACTTTTGTATGTCAGATGCATAGGAGCTGTAGATGTCGAAGCTATTGGCAAGTGCTCCATTGAATTAGTATTCTGTCCATCAGGCATCATGGGTACAGATTCCACTAAAACATAAATATACTATTTAATTCACATGAGCTTTTCTAAATTATCTAATCTGTTTATATTTAATACATTTTTAAAGCACAATTTAAGTCATGTAACATACGGGACGCTAAGTCACTGTAAGGGAATTCCATAATCATTGAGATATTCAAAATAAATTAACGCGGGCCTAACTGCTTTTAAAAAAATAATAAATAAATATATACTGACAAATCACACAGATTGAGCTAGCCCCAAAGTAAGTTCGAGACTTGTGTTATGGGATACTAACTCAACGATACTGCATTTGATTACAAATACATATACATCATCATATATACATCATAGACCCAGGCCAATCTGAAAAAGATCATTTTCTATCTTGACCGGAACGGGGATCGAACCCGGGACCATCCGTGTTGACCGCTGCGCCACGGAGCTCTTCAAATTCAATGGGGATGGTCAACATTTATAGGTATAGATACATCTGAAAATAAAATGTTATTCTCCTATTTTTAAGGGTTCCGTATCCATAGGGTCCTATTACAAAAACTCTACTGTCAATTTGTCTCAAACTGCTTCGACTAGCAGTTAAATAGTTTATTCAGAGTTATCTCACATCTAGATGTACAAAATTACCTTGGATAATATTTTCCTTCCCCAGATTTTGAAGCATACTCTTCATCCAAGTTTTTCCTATCGTCTTCCTAGTTGTATTTGTTTATCAACAAGCGTTCCTGAAATTAACAAAAATATCTATTATAAATGTACATTCGCAGTAACTTTAAAATAAATAAATACACAACACACAAGTTCATTTATATTTATAGGGACATATCACACAAATTGAGCTACCCCGCAGTAAGTTGTGAATTTGTGGCGCAGGATACTAACTTAACGAAACTATATTTTATAATATATACTTAAATAGATAAACGTCCAAGACCCAGGTCAATCTGAAAAAGATCGTTTTTTATCATGACCTGACCGGGGATTGAACCTGGGACCCCCGTGTCGCAGGCTGGCGTGGTAACAACTGCGCCACGGAGCTTGTTGAATTCACATTACAATTAGTAGGAATCTGTCATTCTTATACTTTATAGCTTTTTTCTATTGATTAAATTATCTTTTACGTACTCTATATTGTGTGGATCTTTAAAATATTCACATTACAATTAGTAGGAATCTGTCATTCTAATTTGATTCAGTAAATTATCGTTTACGTACCCTTATTCAACTCCTTGTTTTTTTCATAATATGACCGAACATGTAGTGGAAATTCTTTGAACATGTCATCAGCCAGAGGTGAAGGTAGAGCTAATGTAGGAACAGCTTGTTTAAGCAAACGATTTCCTTTTTCATTAAAGCAGTCCCTTGTAAAATGAGAGCCGCAAATAAACTTCAATTGATGCAATTTTTCAATTGGCACATTGATTAAATCTTCGTCCCCAGATGCTTTGACCCAAAGGCGGCACCTGGAATTGTATGTAAAGTAAAAATAAATAAAAAAATTATGTAGGAGTAGGATTAACATTACACTGGAGAATATTAAAAATGCCCAAAACTAAAAGGGGATAATGAATAAAGGTAGTGCAGAAGTTGAAACATTTGTTTCTTAACATTATTAAATAGGTATTTATTTTATCCGAAAGCTGTCAATATAAAACAGAGCTATTGCAAAGATAACCGCACGGTCCGCAGAGTAGGCGGCGATTTTCCTACAGTAACCAATATTACTATACTTATAACTACTAATACACTACATAATAGCTTTTGCCCTTCTCAGTACCCCAACTTATGCTTATGCAAAATTCATGATGATCGGCTCAGTAGATAGGGCCTGAAAGCATAACAAACAAATAAATAAACAAACAAACTAACTTTCGCATTTATAATATTAGTTAGGATTAGTTTTAGGAAGTTAGGATTATGACAGGATAGGATTGGGATTAAAAAATATTAATAATCTTATTTTATATACACAAAACATATTCATGTGCCAATATTTTTGATGAGCTCTGTGGTGCAGCAATCATGCCAGTCTGCAACACGGATGGTCCTGGGTTCAATCCCCAATCAAGAAGGAAAATGATCTGTTTCTGATTGACCTGGGTCTTGGATGTATATATATTTATGTAGGTATTTATTATAAAATAAAGTATCTCTGTCTGATTTGTCCGTATATATTTATTTATTAATATTTGCAGAATGTACTACCGTGCATTCTGTAACCTGAATTTTGACTATTTGCCAAGGAATAAATGTTTTCTGACTTCAACAATATGGAAATAATTAAATGGATTTGAATAATTTTGCAGATGGACATGTTTATCCACGTAATTTTCATTCAGGAAAAGTTTACAGATCCAAGAGATATTGACATAAATGGAGCCACAGGCAAGGATTTCAACTCAAAGTCTAGGTAACAAAAAGTAAATATAAGTATATAGAAAAATACTGCCAGAAAAGGATGTACGGACATATAATAATATTGCCAAGTTACTGTCCCAATGAATTTTGTTTCACCAATTTTCTCATCATAAGAACCTTGCCTTAACAAAGAAAAAGGCATTCAAATAAAATCAGTTTTGAAATATTTTTTTACTCCTTATTACCAATAAAAACACTTAATTTTTAAGAGCCATAATTAATTCTAATATATATGCTTTTTTTGGACAAACACTTACCGGTCAGGGTCTAATGGAAAATTAGACAAAAATATGTGAGAATTGGGGAGTCGCCGTGCTCCACAAATAACACACTTCTTGTAACGCCGGTTAATATGCGTCTCCATATTAACTAATAAAGGTACTTAACAATATAAAGAGTCACTATCTCACTTAAAACTACTACAAAGAGTCACTATCTCACTTAAAACTACTAAAAAGAGTCACTGTCTCAAGTCGCAAAAAACTTAATAAAACTTTCTTGCAATGTTCGCCTCAAGCAGAGTTCTCGCCGAGAAGGAGGATCGGATGATCAACTCAACTTACTCAGGCAAGATAACTCAAAGGCAAATACGGAGCAAGTAGTTTCACACGCGAAAAATGACTCACAGCTTCAAAAACCTGCAGCCATTTGAATTTGAAAAGTGAAGGAATTCATTCCATCCACCATCTTTTTTCTTGTCAATGTCACAGCGTTGACGTTTGCGCGTAAAATAGCAAGCTAGCCAATATAATAATAAAAACTAGTCGTTTTCTTTTAGTTGGTGAAAACCTGCGCACGAACCTTGAACCTGATGTTTTACGAAAATAAACCATATTTGCATGCCTTAAGATACAAATTACTATGTCAGCAATACTTCCCAAACGAGTGTCGACCCACTCAAGGAGTGCCATTTTTGAAATGGCGCTTCACCAAAACGCAAGTCGTGCTTGAAGAGTTGTTAAAATGTTGGACTCTTTCAATAAACGACTTTCAATGAAAATCAAATTCGATAAAAATTGTCCGGACAAATTCGATATTTATAGACAATCTAGCTATTACCCGCGCCTTCACCCTCGTAATATTATATTCTACGTCGTTCTCAGTACATTAACCTATGTATATAGTTCTAAAATCTAAAAAATTGGATTGTCTGTTCGGGTTCGGCGGTGCTTGTGAATAGCAGCTTCGCCCATCAGCCCATACCAGTTCAGACTCCAGAAGTCATAGTCACACGTTCTGTACAATATCGATAGTTAGGCATCAGATATGGGTGTTTGCAATATACACCCCACCGAAGCTAAATAAGCTCAACACAGACGAGGTCCACTCTGCTTCGTGCCCAGCCCATGCCGACCATGCTGACCAGCGCCCTAAAAGTCAAGCACAAGCACTGAAAATCTACCAGGGATAAAGCCCCACTGCAGAGCAGAGCACCATAGATCACCTTGTCGACATAATGGATAGGACGAGCTGACCCATTACGATCAGTATGTATAGGACAATGTTCTTTACTTGGGAGTATATAACGTACATCACGTCGTCATCACGACACCGCTAGAACAGCAAGTTTCGTTGTACCTGCCCTAGGACCACAGATTGGTAGTTTTGGTCTTGACGAGCTCCATGGCGCAGCGGTCAACACGTCTGCCTGCGACACGGATGGTCCCGGGTTCGATCCCCGGTCAGGTCAATATGGAAAATGATCTTTTTCAGATTGACCTGGGTCTTGGATGTTTATCTATATATGTATTTGTTATAAAATATAGTATCGTTGAGTAGTATCCCATAACACAAGTCTTGCTTAAGAACTTACTTTGGGGCTAGCTTAATATGTGTGATTTGTCTATATAAGAAATAAAAGAAATCCACTACATTAGCATGTTTTGATTTAATCCATACCATACTTCATGACACAAATGCGAAAAAGCATACCACAGTACTATTTTTAGACATGTCGAAAGCTTTCGATCTTGTCTTTCACCCACTATTATTACAAAAGTTGGAGCGTTATGGTGTGAGAGGAAATGCTTTAAACTGGTTAACAACATATATAACAAATAGAGTACAAATGGTTGAAATAACTCAGCTAGAAAAGAACAGATTTACAAGAAAGTATAGATCTGAATATAAAGAAACCAAATTTGGCGTCCCACAAGGAAGTGTACTCGGACCACTGCTCTTTCTTGTCTACATTAATGACCTACCTAGAGTCACCGAGCATAAAAATATCCTCTTTGCCGACGATATCTCAGTTATAGTTACTACTAATAGCAACAGAACTATGACCGAACATGAAACTGACATAAATAATACTTTGACTAAAATAATTGAATGGCTAATAAATAATAAATTGACAATAAACATTGATAAGACATATTTTATGAATTTTAATAATTTGACGAAACAAATAAACATTAATTATAATGGACATAAAATAAAAGATCTTAGTAATGGTAAATTCTTAGGTTTAATCGTAGATAATCAGTTAAATTGGAAAGAACAGGTAGCAAATGTCTGCAATAAAATTAATAGGTTTGCATTTGCACTTTATAAACTTGCTAAGACGGTCTCAAAAAGTACAGCCCTTACTGCGTATTTTGCTTATGTTGAGTCTATATTGCGTTACGGTCTTATAATCTGGGGGAACAGTGCAGGCATACAGAAAGCTTTTGTTGCTCAAAAAAAATGTGTGAGAGCAATATGCTGCGTCGCTCCTGATATATCCTGTAAGCCTCTATTTAAATCATTGGGAGTGCTTCCTCTTCCTTGCTTGTATATCCTTGAAATTGCAAAATTTGTGAAACTCAACTACAATTTGTTCAAAGAAGCAAAAGACGTGTTTCCGAGAAATACCAGAAATGGCAATAGGCTAGTTTTAGATATAAATCTTAAGACTGAACGGTTTAAAAAAAATTGCTACTGTATGTGTATAGCCATATATAACAAGATACCTGAATCAATTAAGGAGCTGACATTTAACTTATTTAAGAAAAGGTTATTCTATTGGTTAAGTGAGCACGGTTTTTATACAGTTCAGGAATTTCTCAATTTCAATAAAGAAAAACTAAATCACTAGAGTTGACCAATGAATTTATTGCAACCATTAATTAATTGTAATCTATTTGTTTGATTTTTTATAATTGTAATATGACAAAGTTAAATTTTAATAATTATAATGTGTGTATTTGCATGCTATAAGTTTATGGCTGTGTAGGAGGTAATTATTTGTAGACCATCCTCTGTATACCCTATACAAAAGCAAATAAAGGACATTCATTCATTCATTCATATATATTTATTTATTTATTTTATTACTTTATGTAAGATACGACGCTAGGGAGGGGAGAGGAGGGAGATCCCTGATGATAAGATGCCGCAAGATGGACTGGAACGCAATGCAAGTGGCAGTGGTGGCTTTCCATGCATCGCCTATATCGACACCTGTCGTGCGAGCCCCAACCCGTGTGGCCGCTGCTCGGCCTAGATGGTTTCTTGCAATTAAAAGCCAAGGAATGAACCGAGATTCTGTTTCTGTAGCTTGACTCTCACCGATCACCGTCAGCGACCATACCAAGGGCAATCAACTTACAAGAGTACGCAGCGCTGTTAGTAACCTATGATGATTCCATCGTCTTCTCTCCAGGCCAGGTGCAGCGGGTGATCCACCATTTAAAGCCCAGGAAAGCCCCGCGGGAGGACTACATAACTAACGAAGCACTCTCCACCATTTGCAGCCGCGAACAATGGTTGTGCTCCGTCAAAGGGATACTTCACTCGGGGCTTAGAGCATTAAACCAAAGTTGGTTTAATGGTCTAAGACTCGGTGCACTTTCCTTAAATCTGGAAGGATGCCTGGGTCATCATCAAGCTGCGCAAGCCGAGTAAAGATGCAGGTTGACCATAGAACCATTGGTCCATCGCGCTGCTGAGCGAATTATGCTGGAGCCTCCTGCATATTACTCTGCATGTCTGTCTCACATCGTTAGATCAGACCATTTAATGACGTTCAAGGTAAGGATGGTGTACAGGAGAACGCCAACAAGAACAACAAGAAGTCTGTATTTTTCCAAATCCCGCGAGTTTATTCTCACGTTTCTGGAAACGGCACGCACGGCACGGCACGGCCACAGGGCATGGCACATCACTATATTTGGCTGCCAGATAAAAAAAAATAATCTCTATGGTGTTTTGTGACATTGACAGTTCATTTACAAAAAAAAGTATTGAGCGAAGCGAAGCGATTTAGTTAGAAGCAGATTTACTTGATACACTAAGGATACAAGTTTTCCCAAAAATTATAATGAATAATGGTGTATTATTGCTGTGTGAATGGATGCAATAACAATAGTAAAAAAAGAGATCCGAATAATATCATATCATACCACACGTAAGTTCAAAGTTTTGTATCGATCGCAATCTCACTTGCTGTTATTGTTTACTTTCGTATTTTTGGTAAATTATGAAATAGTAAGTATTTTTTAATACAATGCATGGTTGCCAAGTAATATAGATTTAACTATCCTGAATGCATAATAACTTACCGGTCATTGGCTTCAAACGCTTTCATTTTGTAGAAGCTTCGTTCGTCCACTCATTATGACTCTTTTGAAGTAAAAGTATAACTCTATGGGATAAATAAATAAATATATACGGACAAATCACACAGATTGAGCTAGCCCCAAAGTAAGTTCGAGACTTGTGTTATGGGATACTAACTCAACGATTCTATATTTTATAATAGACACTTATATAGATAAACATCCAAGACCCAGGTCAATCTGAAAAAGATCATTTTCCATCTTGACCTGACCGGGGATCGAACCCGGGACCATCTGTGTCGCAGGCAGGCGTGTTGACTGCTGCGCCACGGAGCTCGTCAAATAATAATAATAATGGATGGAATCAGGTATAATAATAATAATAATGGATGGCAAAATAGAAAAACCTTTATTCATAATGATGTTTTGATTGGCTACATTTTTTTCCAAAATGGCCAATTCACCTAATAAATTATTGTCTTGTATGAAAACCAACCGGTATTATGTATGATGTAGAATAATGTATATAGTCATCAATTACTCTTTGTCACACCGTGCTCGCATTTTTAAAAATTCAGTTAATAATATTTCAGATTCCCCTCAAACCCTGAGGTGAAACAAAAGTGGCTAAGAGCAATTGGTCGGCCTGCCTGGGAGCCACCTAGTTACACACGCATTTGCAGTGCTCACTTTAACCAGGACCTTGTCAACCATGAGAGCCACCGAGCCAGGCTCAAGGAAGATGCCTACCCTATATATCATTTACCAGTAAGTACATTTGAATTTCCTATGTGGAATGTATGGAATCTACAATCAACTGAAGAGCCCCTAAAAATAGATGAAGTCTAGGTTCAGTGAAACCTTTTTTCTGGGCTGTAATGTTGATCTTACCGAATCGGCTACATATTACTGCAGAGTAAAATGAAATAAAAAATTAGGAAAGGTTAAAAATTACCATTAAATACTTGTCCCACCTTGTATACATATTTATCAGGGAAGGGACCAAAACTCTCCTCATCCTTATTTTGAACAGTGACAATAGTGTCAAATTTATAATAGGATGCAAACTTCAAGCTGAAACTGCTCATTTTCATTTACAAAATGGTCCTCATTGCTCATTCATTGGGAAAAATAATAGCTTTACCATGTCAAAGACTTAAATTTTTAAAAAGGCTACCCATTTGTATACCTACAACAAACTACTTTATCAAGATGTTTGTTCCGATTGCAATAGTTATTTTTGATGAATTCAGATCGGCATATTACGCATCAAATAGTTAAGTGTTATTTTACCCATACATGACTTTGACCAGTGCATTAATTATTTCTCTCACCCTTTTGCTCTAAGCACTACTGTATAAAAATAGTTGCTTGATGGTGGAATTGGGTGAGAGATGTGCATGCAGACGACTTTTGCAAAAGTCTCCCTCAGGTAGGTGCAGGAGACATGTATTATGACTACGGAGGAATTATTAAGGATTTTGGAAGGACAAGAAGATATTTCTGATGTAAACACAATTTTTAACAAGACTGAAGTAGAGATTTATAAGAAAAGAAATGGTACTATAGAGTTAAGTCTTAATCATCATAAGGAAATAATTAGTATAGAGGAAACAGAAAAAAATAAAGAAGTTGTAGCAATTAGTAAAGAGTTAGAAATTGTTGAGACTGTGGAAGAAACCATTGAAGATTCAGAATTAAGTGATGAATCTGAATTAGAATTGTTGGAAACCAAGCTAGAAACTATTGAGGTTGAATCCGGTGATGAGGTGGAAATACCAACTGAAGAAGATAAAATTATAGAATCTAGAGATATAGTAATAGAAACTGTGCTAACAACAGATAAAACAAATGGTGGATTAGAATCGGGTTATGATTTAGATGTGGAGATCCTGGAAACAAAAGACGAAACAATTGAAGTCGAATCTGGTGATGAAACAGTATTGTCAATTGAAGCAGATGAGAATATATGTAAATTTATTTATAAGGAAATAGAAAGCGAGGAAAAAAGAGACGAAACTAATGTCGAATCAGAATCTTGTAACAAATCAGAGGCAGAAGCTGTGGAAACATTAGACGAAATAACTGAGATATTAGAATCAGGTGATGAAATAGACGAAATAAGTGAAAAGGCAGACATAGCACCAGCTGAAACCACCGGTGATGTTAAAGATACAAAATCTAGCGATGGTAAAAGTATACTAGTACTTGAAAAAGTTGAAACTATTGAAGTTGAATCCGGTGACGAATCAGAAAAAGAAAGTGTAGAAGAAAAGAACGAATCTCATGAAGTTCTCGAATTAGAGACGAGAGAAAAAGAGGAAATAATTCCAGTTTTAGAATCTAACGATAAGTTAGAACAAGAGACTGCTTTAGAGAGAAAGACAATTGAGTCTGGTGACATATCAGAAGAAAAATCTTTGGAAAAAAATAATAAAATTACTGAAGCTGTTCAATCTAGTGCTGACCTAGACGTAGAAATTTTGGAAACAAAAGTAGAAACTATAGAAGTGGAATCTGGTGACGAGTCAGAAAAAGAAACTTTAAAAGAAAAAAATAAAAATTTTATTCTTATCGAATCAGAGACGAGAAAAAGAGAAGATACAATCAAGGATTTAGAAACTAATAAAACATTTGGTTCAGAAACTGAAGTAGCAAAAGAAACATTCACTGTTAATATCGAATCTGGTGACAAATTAGGGAAACTGACTGTGGAAGCAAGTGATAAGTTTACTGAAGATTCTAAATCTGGCGATGATTTAGATGTTGAGATTTTGACCGATTTAGAAACTATTGAAGTTGAATCTGGTGACGAGATAGAAAAAGAAAGTGTGGAAAAGAACGAAACTAATAAAGTTATCGAATCAGAGACGAAAGAAAAAGAGGACGAATTACAAGTTTTGGAATCTTATGATACATTAGAAAAAGAAAATGTAGGGGGAAAAGAATTAACAATAACTAATGAGTCTAGTGTCAAAGCAGATAAACAGACTGTAGAAACAGGTAATAAAATTACTGAAGATTTTAAATCTGATAATGATTTAGATGTAGAAATTTTGGAAACCAAAGTGGAAACTATAGAAGTGGAATCTGGTGACGAATTAGAAAAAGAAACAGAAAAAAGAGACAAAAATATTGACGCTACAGAATCTAGGTACTTAGTAGCAACAACTGTAGAAACAGATGAAATTACTGAAATTTTAGAATCTGGTGATGAATCAGAAAAAGAAACTGAAGTGGAAGAAACTGCCAAAAATATTAAAAGTTTAGAGTCTGTTGATCATTTAAAGGAACTACTTATGAAAGAAATTGATACAACTATTGAGGAATTAAAATCGAGTGAAAATTTGGAAAAGGAGAGTGTAAAAGAAAATAAAAAAGAAACGGAAAAAGTTGCTAACAATTCAAACTATGATGATAAATTAGATGTTAAAGATGTGGAACCTGATGAAATCACAGAAATCTTAGAATCTGGTGATGAAATAGATGAGACTTTAGAAAAGGAAGACAAACCTATTGAACTTTTAGATTCTGGCGATGAGTTGACTAATGGTGTAAATAATGGGGAAGAAAGTGACAAAAATAAGGACATTTCAGAAGTTGATAATACAGAAGAAGCAAAGACATTAAAAGTGAAAGAGGCTATTGAAGTTTTAGACTCCGATGACGATTTATGAAACAGGTTTTATTTTATTTTAATTACTTTGTTTGTTTTTGATATATTTTTATGAATTATGTAGGCCTGCCTGGGTAATTTGTCTGAATTTATGCTGATTTACATTTTATAAATAAACAAATACATTGAAGTTTAATTGTTACTAAAGATAACAACAGACAGAGAACATGTTTAGTTTAATTTACCTTTACTAAAACTGTAGAAACAAATGACAAAAACACTGTTCTTACAATGAGAAAAATGGCAATTTTGGCACTGTTATTTATTTCTAATTTGGTGCAACTACTTGTAACACTATCTTAGTACAAAAGTAATTGTTAAAAATATTGTTTCTGAACTATGGTTGCTGTTCTTCCAAAAATGCAGCACTATAGTTATACTTTGTATTTCAACTAAAAAGAGAACAGTGAAACGATAATAATTTTATATTGCCATTGTGGACTACAAGCAACTGGAGTTTTTTATGTCCCTAAAGTCGGAGAAAACTCAAATCTTTGTAGGCCAAACCTGACAGCTCCCACATAATACAACCACAAATGCTAGTGCATCAGTGCTATTTTTCGTTTGTTTAATTAAAAAAAAAAACTTAAGATTCGTATCATACATCAAAACACTGGTATCAGTTGCAGTTTTTCAAATAGTGGATCCATGTTGCGGGAACTGTTACGCTGTAGCACACAGCCGCGAATGCGGACGGGAAGCGTTCCGAAACGGAACATTGGCGAAACCGCGAAATACTGTCTAGTATGATTTTGTTTGGTGCGTCTCACGCCGCAAGCGGCGGCGGCTTTTATTTGTGGTAGAGCCTTGCTACCGGCGAAAATCACTTTTGCTAGTAGCATGAATGGGCCGGCTCGTCCGGGGAAGTACCACACTCTCACAGAAAATCGACGTTTGAGTAGTAGCTTTACCGCTACTATGCTTCGTTCGGTGAGTGAGAGAGCCGGAGACCCATCTCCCTCTCCCCTCAGGGGAGAGAAAAATAAAAGGCCGGCAACGCTCCTGTGACACCTCTGGTGTTACAGTTGTCCATGGGCAGCGGTGATCACTTCCCATCAGGTGACCCACTTGTTCGTTTGCCGTCCTAAGATATAAAAAAAAAAAAAAAAGCGGAACGAAACCGGAACGGAATCATACAACAGCGTTTCGCGGTTCCGCCAGTGTTCCGTTTCGCATTAACGGCTGTGTGCTACAGGTGTTAAGATGGTAATGATGACATTATAAGTAGAAATCTAGTCAAATCTGGGTTCCGTCTGGGTTTTGTCCCCACAGACAGGCTTGCATGATCTAGGGCTCGCGCAGCGTGCGGGCGACTAGCGACTACACACGACCTAGGTCGAGCGAGCGACTTGCGGCGTCTATTACTAACCTTTACCATCCTCTTACTCAACTCTTTGCGGGCTTGTGACAGCATGTAATTTTTTACCCCCCTTATCTAACCTACGTTTATCCATATTGTTTTTAACATATTCTTTCTATTTCTTTTTGGTTTCCTCCTAACTAACCTAGTTATTCAAATAAGGAAATTTGTTATTTGGTAGCTCCCGGTCTTCAAACTCCCTAACATTGCCACAGTTCAGAATCAAATGATTAATCTTACGATTAAAGCTGTAAATACACTTTTGATAAAGGATCTTATTTTTAAAAACGCAAATTAAGAGTTGCCTGGAAGCGAACGGAAAAAGGGAATTGTGACAATATTTGATAATTTTGGAGTAAAATTAAGCATTTAGTCATTTAATATCATTATAATCTACGTACGTTCCTATACAGCTTGGTTAAAATACCAATAGTTTGAGAATTACAAGCCTTTTTAAATTTGTATGGAAATCTTGAGAGGCGTATAATTCTCAAACTATTGATAATTTAACCAAATTGTATAGGAACGTACGTAGATTATAAGAAGATTAATTGATTGGATGCTTATTACTCCAAAATTATCAAATATTGCCACAATTCCCTTTTTCCGTTTGTATGGAGACATGCGCGTCCAGGCGACTCTTAAGTCGAAATGTTCTTAATTCTATTGTTTTATGTCTCGCTAGATACTGCTCGAGATTTGAAAACGTCTTTAAGATGATTTAGATTATTATGACCGAAAGACATGATATATAAAATCAATAAACATAAATTCTGTGTTCGGGTTAAACAACTGCCATTCAGTCGCTCTCACGCTGCGTTGCTCCCTACAGTCGCATGTGTGTTTGATTATTTCGCTATCGCCTGTACGCTTCACGAGCCTTAAATCTTGAGGGTCACTTCACATTGACACGGGCAAAGATGACTTTGATTGACATTTAAAGATCACATGCTTAAGCCGCAGAGGGGTTTATGGTGTCGCCTATCAATGTGAAGCGACTCTATTGGCCCTTGTCATCTAAGGATTTTTGACGGATGGATGTTTTCTTCCTTCATAAGTCAGAGCGATGCCGCCGACCTAGATGCCACATGGTTCGTTGATGAATAAGTAAATTGCATTATTAATGACAATTAACGCGATTTTTTAAATCTGATAAAACAATATGGATGGAAAAAAAAGCGTAGGTAGAGAGGATTTTTGTGATATAAAAATCTAGCGGTTTTATTAGCGTGACGCAATGCGTTGAAATCGGCGTACCAACGATACAACATCTATGCATCGCCCTTACCATAGAGCCAGGGCTGAGCCGTCCCTATGTGCAAAATGTGCGGCGCACACTGGCGCCAAGGCAATAGGGGCGCAAAGGCAATAGGAGCGCCGGATATTGCAATCGTTTGCAGGAAACATTTTCAGCATATAATTCGTTGGATATAATGCACATGTTTTGTTTCTAGAACTTAAACAAAATAATAAATAGCTGAAAGTTCTCGAATTTATATCTAAACAAATCTTAATGAGGACATACAACGGACAATAGAGAATGCCTTATGGCATTAAGTCCGCCAATTGAACATATTTATTGTGCAATAAAGTTTAAATAAATAAAAGTTTTAAGGGAACTTCGCATATCCGTTAAAATTCTTAGCCCTGGACAAGAGATGTAGGTAATGCACGCCTATCGCAAGCCTCATTTTCTCTTCTTCGTCCTTTAAATATTCTAGAAACTACAATTCTTTTAAATTTTTCAGCCTAATTCAAATTTCGAAGCATCAGACATGGAGGTGTGCAGAATATGCCTGGACACGGATTCTAAACAATACAGCCTCCAACAAGGCTTACTCAAGGACTGCATGGAGTCCATTACGGGATTTAATGTAAGTTGTTACCTATATTATGATTATTTTGTATTTAGTTGTATGAGTCGACTATACATCGCAGCAGCAACATCTCAAAGAATGAGTTGCTTTCACTTGAGGCGAGGGCAGCTGGTTCTGTATATTAAAACGTCTTATTCGATTTCCTTTAATTCAACCTCCTGCAGCAATCGCGACGGCGTTTATGATATTTTTTTGTTACGCATTTTGTGTTTAATTCCTTCAGTCCACAATCAACATCCACTGTGGATGTGGATTGTGGACTGAAGGAATTCTTCGACATGTTGCTGCTGCGATGTGGATGATCTACATCGCAGCAGCAACATGTCGAAGAATTAATAACTTTCACTTGAGGCAAGGACAGCTGTGTACTGTTTATTAAAACATCTTATTTGATCTCCTTTCAATCAACAATTCAGTTTCCTACAACACCCGCGACGGCGTTTATCGATATTATTTTGTTACGTCGTGATACTCACAATACATAACGAGATTACGATCGTTTAAAGCGCGACATAAGCTTAGTCGCAGATGCCATGCTACATAGAGTTACAACTATCATCATCATCATCATCTGGTCTTTCTTAAGTCTCCACTGCAGTTAAGTTACAACTATCAAAGTATCTATCTCTCAACTTGGCGAGCTCCGTGGCGCAGCGGTCAACACGCCTGCCTGCGACGCGAATGGTCCCGGGTTCGATTCCCGGTCAGGTCAAGATGGAAAATTATCTTTTTCAGATTGACCTGGGTCTTGGATGTTTATATAAATAAGTATCTATTATAAAATATAGTATCGTTGAGTTAGTATCTCAAAACACAAGTCTTGAACTTACTTTGGGGCTAGCTCAATCTGTGTGATTTGTCCGTATATATTTATTTATTTATTATTATTTAACTTTGTTTACATTTTTTATCGCATTTTTTACAAATGAGAAAAAGTATAATTTTCTTATCGTTTAGTGTATAATGTTTTAGTTTCGAATTTTATTTTAAGTCATATTTAAGTATTATTACATAAATTACATCCTATGTTAACAAAAATATAAAATCACTTATAAAAAATAAAGACTTATAACCCGTCTCTAACGGTTTCCGGTGCAAAGGTGCCCAAAATGCTAGCCGCATTGCCACGTTGTATAGCTATAGCCATCCTTTGCACCAGAAACGTGCCAGAGCGGGAGTCTTATTCACTCACAAACATCCTATGTTGTACAATTACTATAGTACATACAAAATATGTTAATTGTTATTATAAAAAGTCATATATTTCAGGATAAATACAACATAGAAGGCCTGCCGCAGTATGTGTGCTATGAATGCGCCGGACTTCTCCTGAAATGCTACAGGCTGGTGCAAAGGAGCCTGACAGCGCAAGCCACGCTGCTCGATATATTTGCTCAGAATGGACAGGTAAGATCTCATCATATTTCATTTTTTAGGGTTCCATAGCTCAAAAGGTGCAAAGAAACCCTAATAGGATCACTCGTTTGTGTTATGTTTTCTAAAAACGGCGAAGACGTATCAACTTGAAATTGATATCACATTTTTTATCATCGATCTCTTAAATCAGAAAATCAAACTTCTAAGTCAACACAATCAAAAGATATGTTGACATTTTGCAAATTTGTTCTAAAACACTTGGGAATCAAAACTTAGGTAAGTATAGAGTACTTGCCGTAAACCTAGAATCATGAAATTTGGTACTGAGCAAGGTCTTTTACACAAATTAAGACAGAAACCCAAAAACTGTTTAATTCTAATTAGAACTTCAAAAAATATTATTACGGTACCCTCGGATACACTACATACTAAGTAATAAAATAGGTAATTAGTTTAATCTCAATAACAAAGCTGTTATTCACATTTCTGTATCTATTTACACCAATACGAATGAATAAATAATTTGTTTTTCAGATTACTAAATCCCTAATAAGAAAACAAGACAGAGATCAACTTAATCTAAAATCTCCAATGGTCTTCCATACAACTACACCAACATATTTATTTGAATTTAAATACGATGATGATGAACATTATTCGAGCCTCACCAATAGCGAATTCATCACTGAGGCATTTCAGAAAAAAATAGAAATTAATAATGGTGATCGTGAATTAGAAATTAATAATGAATTCAAAGATTTTGTTGCCGTTGAATTAGAAAGTGATGTAAAACACGAAAATTATTTGAAAAGCGAAGTGAAGGATGAGTATTCGGAGAGTGGTGATGATAATGATGAAGATTATGTCAAAGATGATTCGGACAGTGATGATTCGACTAATGACATATCGTTGGCGAAACTTAGTGATAGGAAATACAAGAATAATAGAAGAGGCTCCGTTGGCTGTGAAGTTTTCGTTGAAGAAAATTGTATTGATAAGGTAATTTTTTTTTAGATATTTGTATGACATTGGGAAAATCACTATAGAATGTCGGTGAAAGCCATAATATAAAATATTTAACAAAAATATGTTATATCTTTTTAGGTCAGTAGCAAAGCTGATAAAGCAGAGAAGAAGACGAAAAGAAAATCTGTGGATGGGTTCACTCCTGATGAACTGAGTATGCAGAAACATTTTAATATTGTTAAATTGTCGGTGAGTGAATTATTTGATTTATATTACAAATAACTTTGGCCGGCGGCTTCTTTCGCGTCAATGACCCCTCGAGTCCAGTATTTTTTTTTTTTGTATTGTAGTTTATTTAGTAAGGTAAGGCGTCTGAGAGTAGGTGTGTGAAAATATCATTATTTTCCTGCATGTCATGGCATCGTCTCGGAACGCTTCATCTTTGACTTGTCCACGAATTGCCATACAAACGGGAGTTGTACTCTAACTATACATAGATGACGCTACCTGCTATATTTAATAGATATTCATTATGAAAAGCATTTTCGATTATTGCATTAAATCAGAATTGCATTTTTATCTTCCAAATAAATGCTTAATATCCAATTTACGCCTAAAAACATTCTAATTAGTCTAGTTGATTAGTAGTGGACCTCCTGCCATCTAACGGTGGCTTCTTAAAACTTAGTTTGCCAGAGCGTTTGACACGCCTGCCATCTAACGGTGGCTCCTTAAAACTTAGTTTGCCAGAGCGTTTGCCACGCCTGCCATCTAACGGTGGCTCCTTAAAACTTAGTTTGCCAGAGCGTTTGACACGCCTGCCATCTAACGGTGGCTTCTTAAAACTTAGTTTGCCAGAGCGTTTGCCACGCCTGCCATCTAACGGTGGCTTCTTAAAACTTAGTTTGCCAGAGCGTTAGATGGACGTGTGTGATCCAATCCATAGAAAATGTATGTAACGATATATTTGGACACCCCTGAGAAATACGTTCCGAGTTTCCGACCATGTGCCAGGCATGGCCCGGATGTGTGATAGACAATACAAACTCATTTTGGTTTCAGGGTTTTCAGAATTTATTTTTCCCCAAAGTGACGGCACTGTGTCGAGAGGGCGAGCTATCAAAATCCACCAATCATAAAACTGATGATTAATTAAACATGATTGGTGGTGGCAATTAAAATTCTGGAATCCCTCATTAGGACAGAATTAAAAACAAATTTGTAATTGTTTTTGTATTCTATCTTTTCTTTATAACTTTTAATTGCATATGTTATTATCCTATTCGAATAGCTTCAGGAACAAATAGAAGACTGGAAGAAATCAATGGAGGAGAGGCCGTGGAAGGCGATCACTAAAGGAACGGTGTACAAATGTGAAACCTGTCAAAAAATATTCGCGCACATCACCACTTATCAGACTCATCTCAAATGTCACGATCCGGTAAGATTTTGATATACTCTCTGTCTCTTTTCATCATCATTAACAGGTCTTTTTTTTAGTCTCCTCTGCAGGAGCATGGCCCTTTCTGTACTTCCAGAGCCATATATCTCTTTTTAGTAGTAAGTAGTTCGTCTCGGAACTTGGACCTTGGGAACATTTATTAAAATATGTTATAAACAGCTTAACCGATTTTGATGCCCAATAACATGATGGTTGTCATCGCGACAATTTACTGCATATTGCTGTTAAAACACTGAAACTCTTGAGTGTTTTCTATCCAAAGCAGCAATATTCAGTTTGTTTATTTTTCGTGTGCCTAAGTGGCCAACACTGGTGTCAGATTTTTCAAGCTGCCTAAAGGCATCTGACAATATACAGTAAAAAGTCGCAATGAGAGCCGATCATCGGCGATTGTAGGGCATAACAGTTATTTGATTACCATTTCAGAGTCGAGGCAAAGTCGAGTGTTCGGTATGCAAACTGCGGTTCAAGAACGACACTTTGATGCGCACCCATGCGAAGCGCACGCACGGCAAGAAGTTCTACTGCAAAACCTGCCCTAAGGTCTTTAATAATATGTAAGAAGGATTTTTATAATTCATTGTAATTTAAAAAAATACAAAATAAAGTTCATTGCAGGAAAACTTATGAGAATTCTATCAATCGAAAATAAAGTGGTGAACTCAATATATTATACGTTTAAGAAAACTAATCAATTGAATAAAATATTCGACTTAGTCATGGTACGGAACCCTCTCCACTCAAGTTTAACTCGCACATGGTCAGTTTTTTGAAATATTTTTTATTAAAATAAGCTGTAAATTTCCGAAAAAAAAAATCTTTTCACTGTCTTCTTTGTAAGAACAATGTAATTTTTCATTGTTTTTTTTTTTCTTCTGTTATCCTAATCCTAACTATGTAAATGCGAAAATGAGTTTGTTTGTTTGTTATGCTTTCACGAAGTATCTACTGAACTGATCATCATGACATTTTGCATACAGATAGGTTAGACTACTGAGAAGGATATAGGCTATATAGGTATCACGCGGGCGGAGCCGCGGGTAACAGCTGTTTTTATTATAATCCTAAGTGTTAAAGGTTTTACACAATAAAGAATTTGCACACAAACATATATTACATGCTATCTTCTTTTTTACAGCAACATGGCGAAAAAACACCAAAAGCGGCATTCCGGTCACCTGTACAAGTGTACCCGCTGTCCCTTCAGCACGGTGCACGAGTCGTGTCTGAGTGCGCACGTGCAGAAGCAGCACGAGCACGCGCTGGCGTGCACGCTATGCGGCAGGCCGTGCATCAGCCAGAGGAGCCTGAGGCAGCATTGGGCTGTCGCACACAGAGACCTGCCGGTGAGCATAGAAAGCGTCTTTTAGCACGTGCTTGAACACGCACGTGCAGAAGCAGCACGAGCACGCGCTGGCGTGCACGCTATGCGGCAGGCCGTGCATCAGCCAGAGGAGCCTGAGGCAGCATTGGGCTGTCGCACACAGAGACCTGCCGGTGAGCATAGAAAGTGTCTTTTAGCACGTGCTTGAACACGCACGTGCAGAAGCAGCACGAGCACGCGCAGGCGTGCACGCTGTGCGGCAGGCCGTGCATCAGCCAGAGGCGCTTGAGGCAGCATTGGGCTGTGGCACACAGGGACCTGCCAGTGAGCATAGAAAGTGTCTTTAGCACGTGCACGAGTGCCCTTGAGCGCGCACGTGCAGTTACAGCACGTGCTGGTGTGCACACTGTGCATCAGCCAGAGGAGTTTGAGGCAGCACTGGGCTGTCTCACTAAGGGACCTGCCGGTGAGCATAGAGTGTCTTTTAGCACGTGCACGAGATTAACTGACTCCCACTCATTGCCAAAAAAACGGGCTTTACTGGTATTCGGGCATAGAATACGGGGTGAGGGACACAGTCGATCGTATGATACTAGTAATAGTAACCTTTTTCGTGGCTTGTGCTTCACGCCCAAATACTCAAAAGTATGTTTAACTAAAAACGTTTGCAAATGTCATTCTGTTACTTTCTACAAAATTACTTATAGCAAGAAAATGACAGCACGGGACCTTAGAAAGAGTGCCATCGTTAAGATTCTTTTAGTATTCGGGGATTATTGGCGCTGATAGATCAATATAAACGTATACATTAAAACTAATTGATAATGAGAACCCAATGCCGTCAAATTATTACCTCACGGAGGGGGAAACGTCTCGACGGACAGTAAACCAGACAATAGATTTTTTATTAGGAGTTTGTGGTGGGAAGTCAAGGGGTACAGTTGAAGTTTGCCTTAGACACTTTTGCAAATTGATTTTAGTGGACTTTATAATATGAAATTGGTGTAGTTTGGTGTTATAAATGCTCGTGCTCATGAACAATTTGTGAAATAGTTAAAGTGGACTGATAAATGGACTCGTATAGATTTGCCGCCAGAAACTCCCACGAGGCATCAAAGAACATACGCCATCTTTGATGCTACTTGGAAAAACATTACCGTACAACACCATTACTTAGTATCTCATTATACTGGATATTGGCAGAATCACTGAAATTTCGGTGGAAGCCATAATATAAAACAGAAGAAGAAGAAGATTTTTTATTTATATAACGTTTATAGGCGTCAACTGCCCTTCAATGCGTTAAAACACCCTGGCCCGAATTTGAACGATTTTAGACGACGGTCACCTGGGGCAGTCGTAAGGTTAGCTATGCCACTGAGTACTAAGACTTACTTGCAGGAGCCAGAAGTGACGACGAGCGCCAAGTACCGGTGCGAAGAATGCGACCTCAGCTTCAGCACAGAGGGCGCTCGACGCGTGCATCTGCTCACCTCCGTGCAGCATCGGAAAAAGAGTGACAGTGGGTAAGAGTTAACATTAAGGGGCACACTAGGCACAGCAGCGACGCCAATCATTTTATTCCTAATACTTTACAAATAGAAATAAATTCAAGAATATAAATCATATAAGCCTTAGTAAATAACCTGAAGTATTTTTGGAATCATGTTTTAATATTATGAGAATCAGTCATTAAGAGAAATAGTGATTGATGGCGGTAATCTGATTCTCATAATTCTCACTGATTCTAATAATATTAAGGGGGAACACTAGGCACAGTAGCGACGCCAATCATTTTATTTCTAATACTTTACAAATAGAAAGGAATTCAAGAATATAAACAATACAAGCCTTAGTAAATAACCTGAAGTATTTTTTGAATCATGTTTATTACTATCGGAATCAGTGAGAATTATGAGAATCTGATTACCGCCAAAAACGGCCGTTTTTGGCGGTTATCACTTTTTCTCTCAATGACTGATTCTCATAATATCATAACATGATTCCAAAAATACTTCAGGTTATTTACTAAGGCTTGTATTGTTTATATTCTTGAATTTCTTTCTATTTGTAAAGTATTAGGAATAAAATGATTGTCGTCGGTACTGTGCCTAGTGTGCGGCCTTAATTAAATAATTATATAGGGAAAAATCACACAACTTGAGCTATCCCCACAGTAAGTCGTGAATTTGTTTATAATAGATACTTATATAGATAAACATCGAAGATCCAGGCTAAGCAGAAAAATATCGTTTTCCATCATTATCTGGCCGGGGTTCGAACCCTGCTCCACCTGTGTGGCTAACGTGTTAGCCACTGCGCCAGAAAGGCTGTCATTACTTTCATCCTTTTGTGCTCTCGCTGGTCTAGGAAAAATAGAATTATTTGATGAACCATGTAGAAAGATTCCCTCAGACATTTGCTTAATTCTGTACCATGAAGTCCACACCACATTACGATAGTATGATATATAGGAACAGAGAAAAAACCTAAATGCGAAAGCGCTGCGAAATATATTGATGATTTTTAATATCTCTGTCATCGAAGCATGGTTTGGGTCGTATCCTCATCTTAGATGGTTTGGGACCTGGAGTCCAAAGGTCCGTGTCGAACCGGGGTTTCCGATATATTGCGTTATATTATGGCGAAATATTGATAAAAAAATCTTATCGGATCTCAAGTTCCCACCTTAATTTTACCAAACTTCATCTTTGGTCTCCCACATCAAAAGATAAAAACCTGATACATTTCTTATCTATTTTAGTTCAATAGCGCCTCCAGACCCCTCCCTGAAGAACACGTGCAAAACCTGTGGATTGGAGTTCTCGTCAGCACAAGAATTACTGTCTCATTGTCGCGCGCAACACCCGCGACATAAATACAAGAAGATCTGGAGACAACCTGGAGACTCCTATCCTACCAACTGCGAGTTTGTAAGTCACAGATTGCCATGATTTCCTTTAATAATGATAGGATAAGGTTGAATTCGGTGGACTCAGCATGCACAAGACCGCAATTTGTGGCGATCTATGGGGGAGGCCTATGTCCAGCTGTGGACGTCCCGGGCTGATAGATAGAAGGTTGAATTCTCGTCAGCACAGAAGTTGCTGTCGCATTGTCGCGCGCAACACCCGCGACACCAGGCCAAGAAGATCTGGAGACAGCCTGGAGATTCCTATCCTACCAACTGCGGGTTTGTAAGTCACAGATTGTCATGATTCTCCTTCTAAAGGATATTCTCGTCAGCACAGGACTTGCTGTCGTATTTGTCGACACCAACATCAGTACAATGGAATGCATTCAAGTACAATAGAATGTACTCAATTACAATGTAATAATCTGAGAAGTAATATATGTATTTTGACGTAGGTACGGTCACATGCAAATTCCATATAGAATTTTCTTAAAAAATCGCTTGTAACTTCGGAGATCATATAAAAAATAGTAGCAATTTAAACCTTATGCTTTGTGCATAAGGTTCATGATATTGCAAAATATTTATGTCTTCCTAATCAGTGCAATTGATTTTCACATTTAGGCTATGTATGGACTTTTGCAGGTGGCCGTACATGGCGACTTTTGTATGCTTCTTTTTTTAATGGCAAATATGAAAACCGCGTTGTATACCAAATCGTCATTTCGACTAGTTCATTTGTATTGTGTATGTTTTTCCCCAGTGTGGCGTGACGGTAAAAACGCGTTGGGACCACTGGTGGCACGTGCGACGGGAGCACCCTAAGGAGCGCGACTCCTATCGGCGGGTCTACACGGCCATCTGCGAGACCTGCGGGAAGGGATTCCAGGTGATTGTCTTTGGCTATAATATTACATACATACATACTATCACGTCTTTTTCCCATGCGGGGTAGACAAAGCCCAGTTCTGTAAAACATTAAGGCCACGTTTAGCAAGTTGGTGAGCTTGTAGACTTTAATATTGGTTCGGGGGAAAAGGATTTTCGTATATTGTTTGAAGATTTTTCCCGTCTATACAAAAGAACTGTAATTTTGTCATCAAAAGTCTCAGACAAGAAATGCTTGAACCAACTTTGTGCTATTCTTAGACTGCAGTATATTATTAAAACCAAAATTCAATTTCTTTGTGCATTAATTCTTTTTTATAAATAAACTGTTCGATCTTTTATATTATGTACTTGGTAAACTATGGTTTTGCTTGCCCACTCTTCTTTTAATGCCGAATTACCGACTGTCTATTACGTAGTTTTTTCTGTATTTCTTGTTACGTTTGATTTTCAAGACCCTAACAAAGTAGGCCATAGTTTCCTAGTCGGCAGCGTTAGTTTCTTTCTAAATAGTACATTAGTGCAGTGGTCGAGAAGTTAGAGATTGCCGGACGAGTAGAGTTTTACTATATTAAGAGTTCGGCAATCCTATTCCCGCCGGGGATTGTATAGTGCTTTTCTAAATAAATGTGAGGAAATGAAACAAAGTTACATATGTCTTCATATTTGGCTGTAATAAATTTCCGAGCAAGTTTGAGAAAATCATTTTTATCGTGTCCAGAGCCCGACAAAGCTGCGACTGCACGAACTACGCCACAAGAGCCCGAGCGTGTCGTGCGACACGTGCGGCCGGCTGTTCTACGACAAGTACGCCATGCTGCGGCACGCCGCCACGCACAGCGCCGACCGGCCCTACGCCTGCCCCCACTGCCCGCAGGCCTTCAAAGTTAAAGGGAATCTGCAGAGGCATTCTGTTGTGAGTCACATTTTATTTTCTTATAGCGCCCACAGCTTCGCTCGCGTTAGGGTCGATCCCTCGGGAATAGTAAATTTTTTCACTCTTGAAATTTTGTCAATTGAGTGGGTTTGATATTAAAATTTGCCTAAGGCACAAGCTCAAATAATGCCTGTTCACTCAGATTATTTTAATAATTGTCTTTTCCAGGTGCACACAGGCGCCACGCCCTTCGAGTGCTCGATGTGTGACAAGAAATTTAAGCACGCCACCAGCCTCACGGTGCACGTGCGCACCGTGCACTACAAGTTGCCGCCCCCGCCGAGGAAGAAGCGCGGGCCGAGACGACCCAGGAATAGAAACGATATGAACGAACACGGGGATGTGATTTAGTGAAAGCAATGGTGTGACAACCCAAGTAGTACATACAAACTGACTCCCTGCTCAGGAAGAAGCGCGGGCGCAGACGACCAAGGAACAGAAGCGATATGAACATTGAACACGGGGATGTGATTTAATCAAACAGTGGTGTGACATGACAACCTAAGTGGTATATACAAAGTGAGGAAATAGCGCGGGCCAAAACGACCCAGGAACAGAAGCGATATGAACGAACACGGGGATGTGATTTAGTGATTAATGAAAAGTGTGACAGCCCACGTAATAATATACTAACTGCCGCCCCCCGCTAAGGAAAAAGCGCGGGCCCAGACAATCCAGAAACAGAAGCGATATGAATATTGAACATGGGGATGTGATTTTGTGAATAATCAATGGTTTGACAGCCTTCGTAGTAATATACAAACTGCCATGACAACCAAACTACAGAAACGATTGAACACAGTGTTTTGTGATTTTAAGTGATTGATGCGTGTGACTGTTCTCATAGTTGTTAATACTAACACAGTGATGTGACTAATGTGAAGTGTGAGTGCTCCCCTCATACAAACTGCCGCCAAATGAAGTGAGATCGTGATCCAACATATTAATAGGAAATATGTTATCTAATAGTGAATAATTTAAAAGTCGCTAGTTATTATAAGTTGCCGCCTTCGATCTATAGCAATAAAATTGTAATTTATTATATAAATTGTAGTATTATTAGAAGTTACGTGAAACGTGATTACGATAAACTGTTTCAATGACATCTAAGATACCTCAGTGAAACTTTTTATTGTAATTGAATAAATGTTGCCACTAGAAGTTCACTGCTAGACATGGGCCTCCCCCAAAGATTTCCATCTTAGTTGTCTTGCCAAACTCACCACGCTTTACAGATGGGTTGGTGAGCACAGTTTGTTTAGGTTATATTGGTTGCGACGCGGCTGCCCATCGAAACTGTTTTGATAAGCAAGGGTAATCAAACAGCCGAAGCGAGCTGAACAGCAATGATAGTGCAGGTTTATCCCTCAAAAGGACTAGCAGGGAGTAGCTATCCCTCGCACGAGCCGAATCCAATCCTGGTTCCCTCCTCATAGGGTATCTTCTTCTTCCTTTACCTTATCCCACTTTTTTATGTCCTCCTCATAGGGTATAAAAGCTGATAAAAGAAACGCAAATGGTCACTAACAATTTTATATTTCCGATAAATAACAGAGTACAAAATAATACGGCAGCAATATGACAGTAAAGATTTATCCCTCAAAAGGAATAGCGGGAAGTAGCCGTCCCTCACACGACTCGAACAGCAATGATATTGAAGATTTATCCCTCAAAAGGAGTAGCGGGCAGTAGCTTTCCCTCACACGAGCCGAATCCGATCCTAGTTCCCTCCTCATTAAGGCAGTACCCCCTGAGCACAACAGTATCCCCGTCCTGCAGGAACTTGCGCTCCTCGCCGCTGAGCAGTCGAAGTGGCTTCGTACCGCGCCAGGATAGCTCCAACATGCTACCGTACGAGTCTGGGGTCTGGAACAATGTTTATGTTATGTTAGACTAGCTTATTGACTGGACGTCGACGCAGTCACACGTGGTATTGCTAGAGAAACCCCACCTAACCCGGTTTTTCTGGCATCCAGTCAATGACTGAATTTCTTCAATCAATGAGTCGCGACGATATTGGTCAAAAATCATCATCAGGTCTTTCTAGTCTCCACTGCAGGAGCACGGCCCTCTCTGTACTACCAGAGCCATATACTAGCCTGAGTAGTCAGAGGATTTGGCCTACACTCTCCACGCTGGCCAGACGGGTTGGAGAGGTCTCTTTGATGTTAATAAGCTTTGTTTAGCTTGTGTTTCCTTAGTCGCCTTTTACGACCCTTGGTAACAGCACTTTTCTCCGGGAAGAAAGGTAGCCAATGTCCTTCTCCGTACTCCAGACAATGTGTATGCAAAATTTCATTAAGATCAGTTCAGTAGATACGGCTGCGATTGCGGTGTGTTTGTGTGACTGCGGTGCCGACCAAACCATGTCTCACCTTTTGTCGTGCCCAAACTGTCCCACTATTTGCACCGTACAGGACCTTAATGAGGCCAACGATAGGGCAATTAGCGTTGCCAAATACTGGTCAAAAGATATTTAATATAATAGTATGCAATTATTTCGACTCGATAGGAAGAAGAAGTAGATACGGCGTGACAGCGTTACAAACATACAAAGAAACAAACTGACTTTCGCATTTATAATACTAGCTGTGACCCGCGGCTTCGCCCGCGTGATATATAGCCTATGTTCTTCTAAGTACCCTAACCTATGTCTATGCAAAATTTCATGATGATCGGTTTAGTAGATACGGCGTGAAAGCGTAACAAACAAACGTTAGGATTAGGATAGGATTTGTTGGGATGTCATAATTTGGGATGAGACAGCTGTTTCCCGCGACTTTATCCGCGTAAAACTTCACCCCCGTAGTTGCTTACTCGACCGTCACAAAAGGAAGATCTACCCGCTGGGCAAGGTATGCGCCTAGGGAAACGTATACGGCTCCGACTGAGTTCTTTTTTTTTTTTTTTTTTTTTTTTTGAATGGACTACGTAGCTAGCTCCAAGTGAGCTTTCGCTACTTCACCGGACTTTTGAGGTGAGGGCAGAATGCCCTCAACCTGTAAGGCAAACATCACCAAAGGGTTCCCAGGAGGGACGAACCTCGGCTTTGGGCGTTGCCTGGGTGCGCAAGGCTTGGAGAGACAGCAAACTCTCATATGCCTGATGGGCCGCGATTTGCATGCATGACCTGAAGGGCCGAGCTGAGAAAAAATGGCAAAGCCTTTAGAGAGCAGCAACTCTCATGTTTTGCCGTATGGGCCGAAAGCTACGGTGTCCGAAGGACCTATCCTGGGTGCAAATCACCCGGGACCGCCGGGCGGTCACCAGTAATCGGAGGAATACGCACTCTTACCCGGTGGCGAGTGCGACAGGGGCGGAGGGTGGGATTCCTCTGGCTGTTCGGAGCCGGAGAGGAGCTGGACTGGGCAAGAACGATGTCTATAGGATCATCGGGATCGGTAAGGACGTCCCTAGGACGTCTGCGACGTGCGGTCGCAGTGTCATGGAGAGTGGGGGAGTAGTTGGCGGCTTGCACAACTAGGGGGTTGGGATGTCGCGCGGCATTCTCGAAGTAACGCTTGGAGGCGTTCTTGAGAATGCCGTGGATGGACTTGAGTCGTAAGTCACGGTGTACGTCTGTCATACGTATGTATCGAGGATGGCCGGTCGCCCTACGGATAAAACGGTTCTGTACGAGTTGAAGCCGTTTGATGTGGGAGGGCGCGATATGGGAGAACACTACGCCGGCGTAGGTCATGATCGGGCGGACGCAAAGCTTATAGAGTGTCAACTTATTTCTAAGTGACATCCTAGCATTGCCTATCATGGGACTGAGACGGCCTAATATAAAGGCGGCATGGTTGCGGACTTTGGTGATGTGGTGACTGAAGGTCATGCCACTATCGAATACGACTCCAAGGTACTTGGCCTTTTTAGCCCAGGGAATGGGCTTGTCGTATAGGGACACTGTCCCTATTGGGGATTGGACTTCACCAGACATGGTGATTTTTCGACGTCGCGTACCTTGGCCATCCTTCGTGAAGAGCACAGCTGTGCTCTTCTCAGGATTGACCTCGATGCGCCACCTCTTAAACCACCTGCCTAGTGCGTCGACGGCGGACTGAAGCCGTTTCACAATCATCGAGTTATTGTGATGGGAGGTATAGAGAGCCGTATCGTCGGCGAATAATGCCAACTCTACGTTAGGGGTCTTGGGAATATCGCTTGTGTAAAGCGAATAGAGGAGAGGTGAGAGAACCGCGCCCTGAGGGACGCCGGCTCGGATGGGACGGGGGTTCGAGAGACATCCTTCGACTCTGTAGCGAAAAGTCCTGTTCGACAAGAAGTCTCGTATGATGTGCACGAGACTGTCTGGGAGGCCCATATTGGCCAGCTTGGAGATCAAGCCAGAATGCCAGACTTTGTCGAAGGCTTTCGCTACATCGAAGAAGAGTGCTCCCGTGGGACGACCCCAGTTTCGAAGTTTTAGGATGTGCTCCGTGAAGCGGTGCAGCTGGTGGTGGCAAGCGTGTTTGGCCCGAAAACCAAACTGCTCGTCGGGGATGAGACTTTTCAACTCTACATAGTCCTTGAGTCTTTTGAGGAGGATCCGTTCATAGATCTTCCCCAGAGCACTCAAGAGGCTAATAGGTCGGTAGGAGGTGGGATTTTTCAGGTCTTTACCTGGTTTGGGGATGCCGATCACGATTGCTTCCTTCCAGGCGGCTGGAAAGGTGCAATTTGCGAGACACGCATTGAATATGCTCACAAGGAGGAGGAGGAGGGTCTGCGGAAGGCATTTGAGCAATCCGTTGGAGAGTCCGTCAGCGCCGGGTGCTTTCCGGGGTTTGAGGTCGCGTATGATCGACTTCACTTCGTCAAGTGTCGTCGGAGCTAGGGGAACGTTGGGAGGAATCGTTTTAGAAGCGACGAATCGTTCTGCGTGCGATTCCACCTCGTGGAGGTGGTCGGGGTCTACTGGCTCACGACTAGGAGAGCATTGACTCTCCAGGCTGTCTGCGAAACATTCAGCTTTTTCGTCATCATCGAAGGCGATGGAGCCGTCTGGGCGCGTGAGGGGAGGAGTGGACCAAACCGTATCGGTCTTGAGGCTTTTGGCAATACGCCAGTAAGCCTGGTGGTGAGGGGTCATCTCGGATAGGAGATCGCCCCAGCGTTCGTCTCTAATTTCCGCGATGCGCTCCTTGACTCGCCGTTGCAAGTAGCGAAGGTGGGCACGGGCCTCTTCAGTGGGGTAATTGTCGTGTAAGCGTGAGGCGCGGTTCTTTTCTCTCAACAGCTGCCGCATATCCTCGGGAAGCTCCATTCTGTGGGTGGGATCCACAGATGGGACTTGCCGAGAGCACTCCTTGTGGGATGCTTGCAGGTGGCTGGTGAGAGAAGAGATGGCAAGGTCGGTCTCGTCTGTTGTGGTTATTAGGTCGGGAATTGCATCCAAGTACGGTGTCGACTGGTTGATAACCTTTCCAAGCTTCTTCCAGTCGGTCACCGTTCTGGTGTGCATTATGCGTCCGTTGTCAGTCGGTCCTAGTTGTAAAACAACCGGTCGATGGTCGGAGGCAATGACGGCATGGTGGACTTCTACTGAACACACCTGAAGGGTGATGTTCTTGAGCAGGGCTATGTCGAGAACGCTGGGATTATGTCCCTCCTGAGTGGGGTAGCGCGTGGGAGCTAAGGTGGCAACAACGTCAAAGTCTAGTTCGTCGTGAAGACGCTCTAGTGTCAGTCCGTTTGTCGAGTTCGTGACGGAGTGCCAGCGAATCGATTTGCTGTTAAAGTCTCCGGCCAAGATGGTGGAGCTGGACAGCGAAAAGAGGACTTCGAGGTCGCTACGGAGTAGCGCCTTTTTCCCGGGGAGGTAGACGGAGGCGATGTTAATAGGCGCATGACCGGTCATGGCTATTCGGAGGAGGGAGCACTCAATGTTGATGAGAGACGCGGGGGGGTCTAATTGAGTGCAATGGAGAGACCTTTTGTAGTAGATTACCGTGCCACCGTTTTCGGCGCCTAACCTATCATTCCGGACTATGTTGTAATTCGCGATACGGGGGTTGCGGTGGTGTGGCTTTAAAAAGGTCTCTTGGGCGAGGAAAATGTCAACCTGATGTTGAACGAGAAACTCCTGGATGAGGAGTTTCTTCTGGTTGAACTCGCCGCATACGTTGTAGTATGCGATGCAAAGGGACCGGGGTTTTTCTCTTTGGACTGAGTTCTGTCTCAGATGTTATTTATGTGCGAGATTCGAAGAAACTTTGTTTGCGCGTTTCAGGATTGATCAGCGCCATCTTGTAAGAAGTCTTGTAGTTATTTGTTGTGTCGCCACATTCGCAGTTTGGCCTTCGTGTTAGGTCTAAAATGAAAAGAGATGAAACGATGCTTCGCTCGCCTCGCTCGCTTGTCGTAGTTTTGTAGGTTATCGCTTACCTCGCCACTGATGGTGCCTGTGCCCAAGAGATCGCCAGGTCTGAGGTTGCATCCCGTGACGGTCTGCTGGGCCAGTTGCTGCTTCGCGGTCCAGTACATGTAGCGGTAGTTGCTGCGGCTGATTGTCGTCGCCGCGGGGGACTTTTCGGCTGGATATAAAAAAAACATTTGTTTAATTTTGTTTTATGATATTTTATTATTGCTATGTATCAGAATCAGAAACATTTATTTGCCAGAATACATTGTAACATTTATTTTGTGATGTCACAAATTGTGACATTTCTACTAAGACAATACTTGGCTGAGCGACCCGAAGTGGATCTTGGCTTCCAAGACGAGAGAACGCCACAGCCAAAACTATTAGACTGCCAACCTCATACAGAAATATTGGATCAATTAAGACCTGCTACCAAGTAGGCGACACAGTTATGCGACGGTGCTGCTGAGTTGTATTACACTAGTCTCCAGATGGCGTAAATCTGCGTTAGCCTAAACTTGCTAAATATAATTTAAAAATATAATGCCAAAAATATTGTTTTAATTCAAAGCCCGGCTGCGATATTATATTATTGTGATAACGATAACATTACAATACAATGTAGAATGTAATTTACAATGACTAAATAAATTAACAAATTAAATAAAAAAATGAAACCTATATATTTACAAATAAAAAGGCCGGGTAGATCGTTGCCCTGTGGGAGCGTGCCCAGAAGGCTAGCAGCATTGCGACGTTGTAAATAAGATTAAATAAGATAATTTAAATAATTAATTTATTTTAAATAAGATATAAGTATTTTGAGAATAATCTACTTATACACTCTTGGAGACTGAGTGTATAAGTAGACTTATAGCAAGCAGGAAAATGTTGAAATGATAAAAGGATAGACGAAATAGAAGCGAACTAAATGTCAGATTACATTATAAAATGTTCTTATAATTTAATACGACATCCTTCTTTCGACTAAAAATCAATGTATCTAACCTAAAGAAATCTTACATAATAACAGCAGAACACATAGATTAAAATGTTCGCGAAGTACGAAGAATCCTGCTACATTTTATGGATTACAATTTACATTTTTAGTGAACTTCCAACTTGATGTCAAAGTTGAAGTTGTCGTCGTGTCTGAGGTAGGGGAAGGGCACGGGGTCCTGTGGGTAATTACCCACAGGACCCCGTGCCCTTCCCCTACCCTTACATCGTAGAGAACTCTCCACGATGTAAGGTCTTAGAGCCTCAATGGTCACCACGGTAAGATTGTGGTCGATGGTGTTAAGTACGTCTCTAGTGGGACTCTTGTTAGATATGTTTTTACTTACATTTCAACTCGACTTCCAACCTGCCCCCCTATTTACTAACTCGGATGACAGGTGCCGATGCCTATCAATCTAGGATTTACTGTTACAACGCGGGCTTTGCTAGCTCGAACTATTTATTTGGAATACGCATTGTAAGAGCAAATTTTAGATTGATAGGCATCGACACCTGTCATCCGAGTTAGTAAATACGGGCTGATGTCGAAGTTGATATGGTGTCTGGTGTTTAGTACGACTTCGATCGAAGACCATTCTAGTGGGACTTCTTCGAGATTGTTGTTTTTAGATATATTGCTACTTATATTTCAAGTCAACTTACAGCTTAATGTCAAAGTTGAAGTTGTCGTCGTGCCTAAGGTAGGGTAGTTATAGGCCGTAGCGCCTCGATGGTCACCACCCAGGGTAAGATAGTGTAGTATAGACTCTTGTTTTATATGTTGCTTCTTACATCATCATCAGGTATTTTTTTAAGTCTCTACTGCATGAGCACGATCCTCTATGTACTGACGGAGCCATATAGCTATTAGCCATAGCAGTCATATTATTTGGCCTACACCCTTCACGCTGGCCAGACGGGTTGGAGAGGCTACTTTCTACTTACATTTCAAGTCGACTTCCAACTTAATGTCAAAGTTGAAGTTGTCGTCGTGTCTGAGGTAGGGGAAGGGCGCGGGGTCCTGGGGGTAGTTGTCCACGATGTAAGGTCTTAAGGCTTCGAAGGTCACCACCCAGGGAGAGATGGTGGTACCGAGGTTCTTGGCGGTGAACGGCCCAAGTGGAACATACTCCCATTTTTGGATGTCTCTGGCTGGAATATTATTTTGTTGTTCTTATATCATTTCATTACAATACTACATTAGATATTTTCTTGCTCTTTGAATTCATTAGTCATGTCTTGTGAAAAGCCAGCATAGGCTTTTCACAAGACATGACTAATGAATTTTAGGCAGACTTCTATATAAACTAAGGTAGACGAGCCGTACGTACCAAATTCTGAAGCGTTCAAAGGGAGCTAATTAACACCGTTGCGCTTAGCTCACACCTAAACTCTACCGTGAAGACGCTGTCCATGTAACGTGACACAATTGCTTTTAAATGTCTGTTTCTTGGAGTAGGGCACATCTACCTCAGTATATAGAAGTCTTTGCTTTAAGGCCCTCCAAGGAGGTTTTCGGAATAGACTTTATCCCCAGATGGCGGCAATGCGACGAGAGGTATTTTTGACAGCAGCTGTGACAATCCACAAATTAAATTCAAATCATTTTAATGAAAAAGTCGATGCCGAATACCCTCATTGTCAGGAATAAAGAGGCCTAGGTAATCAAAATATTAATGAACAGTGCACATTGTGGGGCTAGCGTTATAACATCGAAAATCTACGTTGATAGTTGCCATGCCATGGTCACCACCATACTTAACTTCTAAAGGGAATCAAATTTTGCTTATTGAAATAAACCTACAGTTTGATGTTGTTTGTTTTTCGTGTGTGTAAGTGGTTAGCACTGGTGTCAGATTTTTTAAGCTGCCTAAAGGCATATGACTTAGCTTAACGACTGCCATCAATGATAATAGTCGGGCCCAACGGCTTAACGTGCCTTGCGAAGCACGGAGGAGCTCGAGATATTTTTATGCCACTTGCCGTCACCCATCCAAGTGGGGACAATTTTAAAAGTTGATGGTATTGCTCACCGCTCCAATCGTTCATAAGCACCATTCCAAACAGTCTGTCCTCCGCTTCCCTTGCAGTCACTCTCTCTCCCAGTTTGGTGGGGGGTCCGCCCACGAAGGCCGCCATCTCAAGCTCGAAGTCCATCAACCTGCAGGGACCGAAGGTGGGGTCAGCTCCTGAAATAAAATAATAAATAAATATATACGGACAAATCACACAGATTGAGTTAGCCCCAAAGTAAGTTAATTACACGTAAAAACATTTCTTGAGTCATCATTAAATCGCTGGTTGTGTATCAGTCTAAAGTCACTTGTTCTACGAAAATTAAACCGACCGATTGATTTATAATATGTTTAAATGAATTATTTTTTCGGTGTTTTTGGAAATTCAGTTCTGATTTAATTTTTGATTTTTATCTAAAGTAATAGCCTCTTTCAAAGCGTTTGAGGTAGTTATTGAATTTTTCTTAACTTTGAAAAATGTGTAATTTTAATTTACTCAGAAGTAGTCTTAAATTACCTCTCCAACCCGTCTGGCCAGCGTGGAGAGTGTAAGCCAAATCCTCTGACTGATCAGGCTAATATATAGCGCTGGTTGCACAGAGAGGGTCGTGCTCCTGCAGTGGAGACTAATAAGACCTGATCATGATGATGATGAGTCTTAAATTACTTTCAATCATGGGTTTAGTCTATATTTAAAAGGATGCCAATGAATTAAAAAAAAATTAAAAGGATGCCAATGTATTTTATTAAGTATAGATACTTATATAGATAAACATCCAAGACACAGGTCAGTCTGAAAAATATCATTTTCCATCTTGACCTGACCGGGGATCGAACCCGGGACTATCCATGTCGCAGGCAGCAGCAAATCGTTCATTAATGATCATCATCACTTCTTCGCTGGTCTGGTAGTAAAGAAAAAACAGAATGTATAGCTGTTTCTGTTCTTGCGCAGATCGTAAAATCCGATCGAGGGAATTGGCGAAAATCTGAGAAATCATGGTAATAGGCGATACGGCTAGCAACCCATCACAATTTTGATTCAGTTTTCCATCTCCACGCCCACCACCATGCTAAACGTGGCTGTGGGTTTTATAGACCTGAACTCTGTCTACCCCGCAAGGGAAAAAAGACGTGACAGTATGTGTGTATGTATGATCATCATCGTATGAGCGTTTTTCCGGTTACATCCTCAGCTGTGATGTGTTGGAGCCCAGGATCTGCTATTATGATAAAATTCATGCTCATCATTTCGTGTAGGTGACACGGTCAGTCGACCAGGCACACCCTGGTGTGAGAGTTCTTCGGAACCGCCTCTCGGCCTCTGACGTGGTTCCTGTAACGACTACTAGATGGCAGCCGGGACCAACGGCTTAACGTGCCTTCCGAAGCACGGAATCATCTTTCTTATCAGACAATCAGGAGATTCATGCCTGCAATGTCCTAACCAAACTGGAAACAACTTAACAAAGTATGCTTCCCGTGGGAATCGAACCCACGGCCCCCGGGGCAATAAGGCAAACGCCTTAACCTCTGGACTACAGAGGCTGTTAATTCATGCCGTATGCCGTATATTATATGACTTTCAAGAGTGACTATGAATTATTTGATTTTGCGTGTACCACCCTAGAACTCACAGTTGCTTTCCATCAGCCAAGATGGAGCCAAACGCACTCGATTGATTCACAAAAAAATCGACCAAGGGCAAGTCGGACTCGCGCAAGAAAAGTTCTATCCCATTATGCAACATTAGAATAGCGTCCAAAAACGGCAAAAAATTATGTCTGTTGTATGGTAACCCTCATAAATATTTATTTTATTCTGTTTTTAGTATTTGGTGTTATAGCGGCAACATGGTCTGTAAAAATTTCAACTGATACATAATATAAGAGACAGATGGTCATCGAGGTCTCGTAATTAGGGTCTCGTTTTTACCCTTTGGCTACGGAACCCTAAAAAGGAAACATTTCTCTTCCTTACCTTCTACAGGTTGTGTCTGTCCGTATGGTCTCCTAATCGGAGTCCCAGATATCATGATTGAACTGCAACGCCCGTGGTAGCCTACAGGGATGTATTTCCTGGAATATGAATATCTGCAGGTCAAAGAATTATAACCCAGGTAAGGAATCAAGCGACGATCCAGCTATGAACACTCTGGGAATGTCACAACCTTATTCAGGATAGGTATTTGAATACACCTTGACTCTTCAGAAATTCCTTGGGTAATTTTTTAAAATAAGAAATTTTCTAACTTCAAAGCAAGTTGGTTTTGGATAACCCACAACATTTTTCGAGCGCTGGAACCACGCACGTAAAGTATACATGGAAAATTTTTGATCGCTTTGAACCCTTAAGGGGTGATTCAATCCGTAGATATGAACAACTTTTTCTATGTGACCAATGCTGAAAACTCAAAAACAAATGGACATTTCCATACAAAAATATTCAGTCGCCCAGTCAATTTGTATGAGAATGTAAATATGGAAGTAGAAGAGAGATATTCACCAGTTAGGCATGAGCGCGTTCTCCTTGCTTCTGAACATGATGCCGACGTTAGTGGCATGATGAATGGAGGAGTAGAAGTCTGTGTAGTCGCCGATGTCGGCCGGCACGTGCATCGTAGCCTCGCTCTGTTTGATGAAAGCCCTACAAACAAAAACCAGCTAGTAAGCCCGAGCAACAACGTTAGGCATAGAAAATTCCAAGGTTGGGGTGTGGTATGAATGATGATGAAAATACTCCATCATCATTCATGCTGCAACTGTTTGAATTTTTGCTATACGATATTTATCCTTATTTTTCTTATAATAGAGTGAGCATAATTCTGTGCAAAGGTTTATGGTTGACCGTGAGACTGTAATACTTCAGGTTGGTGTCCCGCCCGCACATATGCAATACGGTAGTTGCCTAATGTTAAGATTATACAAAATTTGTTTCCAATGAGACTAATTTTTATATAAAAACACTATAAAGAACAGTTTTAATTTGATATCGAATCGTTAAGTGATCTTAAAGCTTCTTTAAAGTTTGGTGAATAGAACCATTTTTTAAAGTATGAAAATCTTTAATTATAATTATACTGTATTTTAGTCTGCAAAATTTATAGCAACTTTTATTATGAAACCATTACCATAAACGCAATATTTCTTATAGCTACCAAACAAAGTTCTCACGCCACCCATACAAAATACAAGCTTGTGACGTCACAATTATGTAGGCATTTCAGCGGCGCGTTTTCACGTCTAAAAATTTACGTCTAATAACATGTGTCTTTAAAACTTTTATAACTGAAAGAGTTTTTTGTCTAGAAATGTATTTTTGTCACTATTGTGTTTATTTTTGGCAGGTCTTTACATAACAACATGAAAAAAATTTTAGTCAACATGCCCATTGTATAAATATACGAGTACCTATATCTATAGTTTTTATACAATTGCATATATGTGAGCGGGACACCAACCTGTAGTATTTTCGCCTCTTTGTATGCCAAAAGTTACTATCTGTACTCAGTCCTTCTACCAATATGTAAGGTTCTTGATTTGTCCCTATACACACATACATACATTCTATCACGACATTTTCCCTTGCAGGGTAGACAGAGCCCAGGTCTATTAAACCTAAAAGCCACGTTTAGCATGTTGGTGGGCTCCTAGATTTAGAACGGAATCAAAATAGTGATAGGTTGCTAGTCACATTGCCTATTGACATGATTTTCCACGCCCATTCCCTCGATCGGCTTTTACGATCTGCGCGGGAAGAGAAAAGGCTGGCACATTCTACGTTTTTTCTTTTCTCCCAGACCAGCGTGGAATTTTTTTGTCCCTATACCTCTATCATCATCATTTCGAGTAGGTGACACGGTCAGTTGACCATGCACACCCTGGTGTCAGAGTTCTTCGACACCGCCTCGCGGCCTCTGACGTGGTTTCTTTAACGACTACCAAATGGCAGCCGGAACCAACGGCTTAACGTGCCTTCCGAAGCACGGAATCATCTTTCTTATCAGACAATCAGGTGATTCAAGCCTGCATTGTCCTAACCAAACTGGAAACAACTTAACAAAGTATGCTTCCCGTGGGAATCGAACCCACGACCCCCGGGTCAGTAAAGCAAACGCCTTAACCACTGGACCACAGAGGCCTGGCCTACCACTGCGCCTCTTTATATACCTCTATAAAGTGGCGCAGTGGTAGGCATACCACTCAACACGTGGAGTTCGTATCACGAAGGCAGCCGGTGTAACAATAAGCCGTACCTCTGTCTAAGTTCGGCGTCATTTTGAAGCGTAGGATTGGAAACGTCTAGTAGGTTCTGTAGTGTTGTTCTGGCTTCGACCCAGTGAGGCCTTGTCAGGCCCATAAACGCGTTGAGTGTCTCTTCCTGAAATAAGTTTCAAAGGTTTTGGTAAAATCGCAAAGGTAACGATTTTATTTGACTTCTATAATAATAATATAATAATAATGTAATTTATTTCAGGCAATAGTATTGTACTTACAATTATGTACAATACCAGAGGCCCATATTATAAATACCTTACAGACTAACATACATAATGTTCATATAAATAAATACCTTACAACTAACATATATAATAATATTTTATTTTATTTATGGTCTTCTGAAGAATTCAAGGAAGGTGACTTTAGGCCACTAGGCCATCGATCTAAAACTTCATACGCGTATATGAGAGCCTATGTCACCCACAGATAAATTAACTTTTTATGGGTCAAAGTATTTTGAAATCGCTCCTGTTTCTGACCCTTTTCAATGCAAATAATAAAATTTTTCCTCTTTATAATACTTCTTTTTCTGTAAATTCGTTTATATTAGCGAAAATATTCAGACAAATATAACGTGTGGAAAATTTATCCCTTATTCATTACACATCAATATAGCAAGACGTGCAAGATACACAGATTCCAGTTTTAGATAAAACATTATACTTAAGTGGATTTTATTCATAAACAACTTATTTGCATAGTCGGTAACGAACGGGTTGCGTAGGTAAGTAACTTAGTAAAATAGCTACATTTTAGTAAGAAAATGAAGCGACGTAACGATAATGTGACGACGTTACGCGTCTTAAATTACGTTCCGGTTGATAAGCCTTCTTATGGCTATTTTTGCCCTTCAAAATAAACCACTTTTTCTATGAGAAAAATACTGGAAATAAAAAAAACTTAATTTTATACAAAGCACCGGGCCGGCCGAACTTCTTGTATAAAAAAGTGTCTATTTTTTCGAGATCCCAGCATTGGTCCCATATGAAAAGTAGTTGATTATGATGTCAGCTATCTAGTCCTGTAAGTTTGTTGGTTTGTTATAAGTAACAATTTCTAGACCAGAACCATACCATACTAGACACAAAAAAAAATAACAAAATAGCACATTTTTGCGAAAGTTATGGAATGCGCTCCCTACCATGGTCATCCCGAGAGAATACAGCATGGGGTTCTTCAAAAAGGGCGTGAAAATAATTTTCAGGTTGGCAAAGCCCCCGGTGTTACAGGCGTACATAGGCCGGTAACCGCTCTTCATCAGGTGGTCCGTATGCCTGTTTGCTCAAGTAGTTGTATAAACAAGAAAACGTGAGAGACCAGTTTTAAATTTAATATATTTTCTTACATTAGTTTCAATGATATCAAAAAAAGTCTACAGATACAGCTCAAGTCAAGTACGTAATAAACAATGCTCAATGCAAATAAGAAAACTAAGTTACCTTGAACACACTCTGCTTATCTTTGAGCAGCGGGCCGCTGAACAGATGCGAGATTACATGCAGGTCTACAATCCACTCTCCTATCGCCACGCCGATGTGTTTGATATCCTGGAAATTCACAAAATATATTTTGGACACAGCGGTGGGATACAAAGAAAAAAAAAAATTTATTTCTTGTTTCAATTTAGTAAAAACAGTAACCAGGAAAGTACATTTGAATTGATGATTTTTAACAAATTTTTCAGTGAAGTAGGTACCTAACTTAAAAAAAGAAAATAGACTACCCAACTACAGTCAAAAAGGAGACATCTCAACGTATGTCCCTAAAGTAACTTAATACCAAATATATTACCAAAATAATTATTCATATTCATCTAAATAAACAAATAAAATATCGATAAAATATATTAATTTTAATGGAAATAAATACAAACCGTTCATGAATTAATGAGATACATACTTCTAAATTTACTTAAGCCAGTTTGTGTGATACGAGTAATAAATAAAACAACACAACAAGATAAATATCTATGGTATGCCTAGTACCTATTTATCTATTCCAAAACCAAGAACAAATAATAAAATTAAGGTTATCTTACATTTTTCGGCGAGGTGAACACTCCGTACGGTAGATTTTCGATCGGAAAATCTGAATTAGCGTCGTATTCTATAAAAGACTTCATCCTGGAGGTGTGTTAACGACGTGAGTCTCGAAGGGAATGGTGTTTACGAGCGAAGCCGAGTATGTAACTTGTTATGGTAATGTTATGTGTAACCAGCCGCGCCGGTCGCCGGCGACTGAATGTCAAGGGCGGTAGGTACCTACTTACTCGCTGGGAAAGTGATAAGTGAATTCATCTTCACTGCAGACTTCATTGCTGTTTTATTTATAGCTGACTTCAATATGATATGTGCATGTGTCTCTGCCGAATGGCTCGTCTCCACGAGCGCGAGAATCGCGACGAGACCACGGTTCTATCTTAATATTATATGTATATTCTTTTCTATAGGCGATACGATTGATATTCGCTCGCACTCTGCCACTCTTCGGATCGTCGCGATTCTATTGCTCGTGGAAACGGCTCCTCAGTTTCAAATAAATTTTTGTAACATCCCACTGAGGCAATACAGAAGATGCCCAAGCCCTTTTGCATTAAGACTAGCAACTTTACCGAGACTTTATCCGCATAAATTATAGCCTAGTACACCGGTAGATAAATTAGCTTTATATATCTGAAAGAATAATGAAAATGCGTCCAGTAGTTTTGGAGCCTATTCAATGCAAACAAACAATCAAATCTTTGCTCTTTATAATATTAGTATAGCCTAGTATAGATGATCCTAGAGATCGTGTAAAATCATAATCCTATATAAGGACGTAATGCGACACAATTCTATTTTGGGCTCCACCGAAAAGCGACGCACCTCTCTTGTAGTTCTCCTAATTTGGTTAAAATTAGTATTTAATAAACCATTTTATATATACAGTCCACACTAATGTCCCATAGAACATAACGTATATCAACTTAAGAGTCACCTGGACGCGCATGTCTCCATACAAACGGAAAAGGGGAATTGAGGCAATATTTGATAATTTTAGGGCAAAATTAAGCATCCAATCAATTAATCTCATTATAATCTACGTACGTTCCTATACAGTTTGGTTAAATTATCAAATGTTTGAGAATTATACTTCTCTCAAGATTTCCATACAAAAACAAGGCTTGTAATTCTCAAACCATTGGTATTTTAACCAAGCTGTATAGGAACGTACGTAGATTATAATGAGATTAATTAATTAAATTCTTAATTTTACTCCAAAATTATCAAATATTGCCACAATTCCCTTTTTCCGTTTGTATGGATACATGCGCTTCCAGGCGACTCTTAAGAACAAAAACGATAGCTTAGAATACAAGATATAAACATTTTAATTGAGTCTCATACAACAATATTCAATTGTTAATATGTCTATTATTTACAAGTGTACATGTCTTATGTGCAGCTACAAAGTTTACAAATTAAGGTAAAAAATATATTCCAATGAATCAAGAATGTAAATTTGTGTGCTTCCGCCACCATTTAGTTCTTGCAAACTATTGCTGGCCAGCGCCCACCCACTACTTTTAGTCTCTTCATGCCCGCCAGCAATAGTTAATGCATGCGACCCTTGCCGATGTTGCTGCATACGTTGAGGCTGCAGCAGCATCGGCCGTCATGCTCGCGACACGTATTTCGCCTCTATACCACCCAATAAGGGTGGGGCTAGCTGGGGCCTATACCCCGAGCAGCAGATAAAACGGGCGGCAAAATCCCATGTATGTCAGGGTTGGAGTCGCATGGGGCTACAAACGACTCCTCCCTCTGTTATGTCGCGCGCACATTACGCCAGGGGCGTCATTTTAGAGTCTAGCCCCGGGCCCAAAATTTATAGGTTCGGGGTTAAAACCACTTCTTTATCACGTAAAAAAGTCTTCCTGTGCATTAATTACGGCTATGGGTTTTTTTTCTATTCACAACGCTATTCTGATATACAACGTGTTAATGAATAAGCGCAAAACCTCTTACATAGGTGGTAATTGTGCCTATGAATATGATCAATTTTTACTATGGGGCCGACTCTACAACTCGACAAAAAAAACAGCTATTCCATACATTCTGGTCAAGTAGGTATTGAAAAATTGAAACACCAGATTTTTTTGTCGAGTTACAGACTCGGCCCTAAAAATTGTTCATATTCATAAGCACAATCACCACCTAAGAGGTTTTGCGCTTATTAATTAACACATTGTATTCTCATTAAATTAAGCAATAAGATAAAGACAAATATGCAGATTCGAATCCTGCCTACGGCTATTTTCCCACATCTTATTTCTTAATTTAATAAGAATATAACCAATTGTGAATCTTTCCACACAGAAAGAACTGCAAGAGCTTAGCTCCTAAATGTCTCAGGCAAATGTAAGAGCAAATGAACCCGACTTTTAGCCAAGATTCACATGTAGTTTGGTGAGCACGGAGGTGTCCTTACGTGGGCTGTCTGGTGCTTGAGGCATCGCAGCGTCCTCTGGTTCCTCCTGGACTGCCTGGAAAGATAAACGACTGCAAACAGGCTGAACATCATACTACTGACAACATGGCATCAGCCCACTCAACGCGCCCATGGTGAGTAAAAGCATTGTAAGCTTAACACTTCCAAGTCAATATTATACAACGTGGAAGCGACATTCTTACCAGTGATAAATCGAACCACGGTCTACACGAGATCATTATTGTATAATTAAATTATAATAACAGCCAAAAAATAAAAATAAATTGCGGCGTTTCCATACAAGTGTGCAGCAGCCCGGGCTATTTGTATGGGAATCTCGAATTTAATTTTTTTTTGTTTTTGACCTTTATTTTAATTTCATTATACTTACTTAAGTTATTTAGTATAGCCCATGGCTTGATTTATTACGGGTATGTCCCTTCCACTTTGTATTATATTGTCTTGGCAGTCGTGAACGTCATCGTCGTCTCAGCCGCATAAAGTTCAAAGCTGACATGGGCCTCCCCAAGGATTTCCGTCATTGGGGGGGTGTCGTAACACTCACCACGCTTGGTAAACGTGTAGGACGCTGCTGCCCATCGATACCGTTTTTAAAGCGTGGAAAGGATAGGAATTAGTTGAACTGGGGGAACGGGGTAATGGTATTTGGTATGCTTAATGCTCGAATGGATGGGGGATGAGAAATTAGCAGTTCGGGAGGCCGGGTGTGGGTACTCGATGCCATACTTGCACCGGGCAGGCAGTTGAAGATGCTGAGTCGTGACCATAACGTATAGACTGCCTATCCCTTTCATAAATATTAGAAAATTTGAAAATAAAATTTTGAAATGTCCAAGGAGTGTGGAAAGAGGTTGAGTTTGTGGACAGACTTTGCAAGCTGCCTAATAACATCTGACATTACTTAAAAACTCTACAATACTACTATGCCAGCTGCGAAAAACGGCTCCACGTGCCTCTCAGATCAAAGGGGAGCTACAGATATTCTATGCCATTGAGACATTGAAAGACATACAGTGATATGCCATGCCATTTGGCTCCAGGCCGTACAGCTCTTTTAGATCACTGCAATACCCTCTAATGCTGAACCAAAACTAGCCATTTTCGTTCTCTCTCAAATCTTACACTGTCGAGCCAAATTGGACTCTATGACATTTAGTAATAAAATCGTAATTTCTCTAGACCCCAATAAAAAGCTTATTGGGGTCTAGTTTACAATAATAATATGTAAGACAAGGAAGGAAAGTGTGTTTTTTCGCTCACTCATGAGAAGGAGTTTGAATAATAACAAGCATAACTCATTATTTTATTTTATTATCCATTAATACGATGACTGCTACATGTTAATCTGTACTAATCTTACGCTATTTAAATAAAAAAATAACTGGACAGCTAATGATTTATTTATTGTAAAAAACATTGCAATAGAGTAGAAAAGTAAAAAATACATAGATGTAAGAAGTTATTATCAACGATGGTTTTGGAACCTTGTATGAATGATTATTATTGTTTATCACTGGGCGTTTAGTCTAGTACGTAGCCAGGAAAAATTAAGATTTAATGGGCTATTTTCCTAAAGAAATAATAAGTCTATTAGTTAGATTATCAAAAAACATTTGACACGTGTTTTTTCTTTTGTCAATAAAACAAAAAATGACAATGATATACCCCGTTAAAATTGTGTGTGACGTCACTAGCCAGTACACTTTTTAGTGGCCTGTGATGTCACAAGCCCCCACTCATGAACTTTAACACGCTTTATCTTTGTCATTTATTGTTTAAGAGGCCTATCACATTTTGACCGCGATTTTGGCATTCAAATTCTAAGAAACTGAAAGACTTTGACAACTTAAATCTATTTAACAATGGAGAATAGTTATTAGTAAAGTTCATAGCGGCTTCACTTTTTGCATTTTTATCTAATCAATTAAAATAAAGCCAAAATTCCGAAGCATGTTTTACACAAAAAGAGGGCGAGGCCCTTGTTCGTGCTCAAAACTGAACAACTGTACAGACGGAATTTAAACGAAAAAATTATAATAATATCTCTTTAATAGTGGTAAAGTTCATAGCGGAATCGGAATTTTAAAATATGTATGGAATATTAAGTAAAAAATATCCATTCAAAACCATAAAACCACGAAATTTCTAATACAGTATTATTACATGAAATATGTACTAGAATAAACGTAAGTTCATAAGGAATTTAAATTTTGTACTTTAAAATAATAATAATTAAAGATATGACTATAAAAAACGTAATTGCAACCTCCAAATTACTATATATTTCGATGCGTCGACCGCTCAAACTCAGTACTGCGCGAGAGCTTGTCGACGGCGGACCTATGCCGAATTTTTCTTCGTCAAACGATTGAGTGCAAAGCGTATAGTGCGACTAACTAAGCCAGATACATGCCACTGAGGCACATAGTATTCCAATTTATTTTTATTAAGTAAAATTGTAATTAATGATTATGACGACGAGCTCCGTGGCGCAGCGGTCAACACCACACGGCCTGTGACACGGATGGTCCCGGGTTCGCTCCGCGGTCACTCTGGTCAGGTCATGATGAAAAATTATCTTTTTCAGATTGACCTAGGACTTGGATGTTTGTCTATATACATATGTAATTATGTATGTGTTATAAAATCTAGCTCAATCTGTGTGATTTGTCCGTATATATTTATATTTAATTATTTAGGTCAGCCAAAAAACCAATTCCTGCTAGTCAAATAATAAATATCATGTTTGTAAAAATGTCTTATTTGTTTTATTGAATTAATTTGGTCAAATACTTTCCAACTTATTTGTTATATAAATCGTCAACAGACATATGTATACGATTACGATATATTTTTTGTAAATATCTAATTTACCAATAAAGTACATTACTGCAACGGCCGGCAAAAGAGGTATTGATGGACGAACGTGTGAATGTGGGCCGAGGCGGAGCCGAGGCACACATATGTGAGTCCATCAATGCCTGATTGCGGCCAAGGCTTGTGTAGTACTTTTATCAAATATTGCACGGAAATTAAAAAAAATAGTATATAGACAAACAAATATACATATATTATCACGTGTTTACCCTTACAGGTGAGACGGACCTCAAAAGCCATGTTTAGGGTATTAGTGGAATTTAATGTAGAAAATGCAATTAAAATAGTGATGGGTTGCTAGTCGCATCACCTATTGACATATTCTTCTGCATAGGTTTTCGCCCTCTCCTTCGGCCTGCTTTTACAGACTGTACGGGAAGAGAAGCACCTGGTATATTCTATGATTTTTCTTTTATCCTAGACCATCATGAAATATTGATGTAAATATGTCAATTAATATTCATAAAATGTTCATAAACAACAATATGTAGAAAATATCGCGCCAAAATCTTAAGTTTTTTAATTTCTTTTTTCTTACTAGCCTGGTAAAATTTTAAATTCGAATTTGTAACCTCCATACTTGAATTATTTCGCAGCAAACGCGTCGTTCCATTTTTAAATAACATGACAGATATGAATTTTCATAGTTACTTTAAGACACGACAGATATGGATTTTCTTGGGATTTTCATACATACTTTGCTGCCGTGTATTGGCCAGTACAGCAATATTGATTTATCCCAAACAAGGTTGTCAAAATAATGTGAACATTTCCAAGCATGTTTGAGAAAAATATTATACACGTAATACTCTTTTGATCTCTCATCTTCGGGTTACAGACTTATATAAGTATCGAATTTCAACTTAATCAGTTCAGTAGTTTTGTAGCAAATGGTTATGACAGGGTGACACCAACGTTACGTTTCATTTTTACGTTTTTAGGTCCTAAACCCTAAAAAAATATTCCAAAATTACACGCAGGTTGTAAATAAAATGTTGGCAAAAACTTAAAGAGCTAAAGGCGCTTAGACCAGTGAACTAGCGCTATCCCTCATTTTATTTCTTTTACTGCTGCCTCCGTGGTCCAGTAGTTAAGGCGTTCGCCTTGTTGACCGGGTCGTGGTTCGATTCCTACGGGAAGCACAATTTGTTAAGTTGTTTCCAGTTTGGTTAAGACATTGCAGGCATGAATCACCTGATTGTCTGATAAGAAAGATGATTCCGTACTTCGGAAGGCACGTTAAGCCGGTGATCCCGGCTGCCATCTGGTAGTCGTTAAAGAAACCACGTCAGAGGCCGAGAGGCGGTTCCGAAGAACTCTTACACCAGGGTGTGCATGGTCGACTGACCGTGTCACCTACACGAAATGATGATATGACTGCTAAATAGGAGCAAATTGTAAAAATCTACGTAAGTACTTCTTCAGTAAATGACTTGTAGTATTTTTGGTATAACTTTTTATTATTTTTCATTCAGTAAATATAAGATAGTAAATGTAAATACTAGAACTACTAATTACCGCCAAAAGCGGCCACTTTTAGCGGTAATGAGTAGATCTCTCAATCTCAAATGATGATTTTGATGAAAATTTATACTAAAAATACTAAATGTACTTTGCTAGTGAATACTTACATAGATTTTTTCAATGTGTTCTTATTTCAGAGTACAAGAATTTAATAACGGGTATTTCTTGTCATGATTAACAATATTACAAAATAAAAAAATCCAATATCAAAAAATTAAAGAATATGAAAAGTATCAAAATCGTGCAGTTGTAGCGACAGCATTAGCGTCGTGAACTCGTGACCCCAACCGTGTGGTCGCCGTGCGTAAAAGCCTAATCTTTCAGAGCACTATTTTGTGATAAGCCTCTTAATTAACGAAAGAAAAAATACGTGTACAATATTTTTTGATTGTCTAACTGACGGTCTAATTTTATTATTATTATTTTGACCCAGAAAAATATCCTATTCACCAAAGCTTGACTAGTTTTATAAATGTATAAATTTAGTTCCGATCGGTTATCGCGACAATTCTAAGATTTTTTAATAATTTCTCTTACACTATTGCAATGTTATTTTTATATGCTGTACTTGTTACTCTAAACACTACACTACAACGGTACAAAATCTATCAAATCCTTCGGAAGTACATTGTACTGGACATTTTGAGTAGGCACTTAAATTATAAAGTCTTCTGATGTAAGAGAGACACAGATATTTTATATCTCAAGTTTTATTCGAGTTATTTCATCGACTAAATGCATTTAAAGGGTATTCATTCAGTGAAATTGCCATTAAATGTATGAAAAATTTAGAAGGGATTTCGAATTAGTTTTTCATATGATTTTAAAAAGTTTTATACCCTATATCGTTACAATATTAAAATTTATGTCAGTAATTGTTGTTGACAATTGTCAATTTTAAGAGTCGCCTGGATGCGCATGTCTCCATACAAACGGAAATAAGGAATTGTGGCAATATTTGATAATTTTGGGGTAAAATTAAGCATTTAATCAATTAATCTCATTATAATCTATGTATGTTCTTTTACAGCTTGGTAAAATGAACACAGGTTTGAGAATTATAAGCCCCCTCAAGATTTACATACAAATTTGAAGAAAAGGCTTATAATTCACAAACCATTGGTAATTTAACCAAGCTGTATAGGAACGTACGTAGATTTTAATGAGATTAATTGATTAAATGCTTAATTTTACTCCAACATTATCAAATATTGCCACAATTCCTTATTTCCGTTTGTATGGAGACACGCGCGTCCAGGCGACCCTTAAGAGTATTCATTCACTGAACTTGCTTTTAAATGTATGAATTTAGAAGGGATTAGTTTTATATATTCAAATGATTAAAAAAATTATACGACACATCGTTAAAATACATAAGTAATTGTTGTTGACAGTTTTCAATATTTATATAAAACGATAAGGAAAAATAAACATAGAGGTTATTTAATATAAAATAAACTTAAACAAATAACATATACGTATAAATCCAAAAATACAAATATTGGGCCCTTATTATTGCATATTGGTATTAATTACATGTATTCCTTAAATGTTTATTATAATACGATAAAGAAATGCGAATATAGAAGATATGCTGTTTGTACACCTAAATTATAATGTACCGACGATGTATCCACATATATGATTTATACAACATATATGGGAATGGAACTATGGAATAAATATACAAAAATTATAAAGAATTGGATGATCATAGAGCCGGCAATGCCGATTCCATAAGTTTCCGCGCGCTGTTGGACGATGTAATTATTTTTTATTTTATTTATAACTCGCAGTTTAGGTTAAAGCGCTGTTCACACATTTATGGGTCAGGGTCATCCGGGTTATGGGCCGTCCGTGTCCGTTTTCCGATCATGGCCGTCCGGGATCTGTGTTCACACATATCAGGGAAACCGGTGTCAGTGTAACCTTTCTTTTCTTTCTTCTTTTTAATTATGGCTTCCACCGAGATTTCAGTGATTCTGCCAATGTCCAGTATAATGATGTACTAAGTATCGGTGTTGTACGGTATGTGGCATCAAAGATGGCGTATGTTCTTTGGCAGCCTCGTGGGAGATTTTGGCGACAAACCTATACGAGTCCATTTAACAGTCTACTTTAACTATTTCACAAATTGTTCTCGAGCACGAGCATTTATAACACCAAACTACACCAATTTCATATTATAAAGTCCACTTAAATCAATTTGCAAAATTGTATAAGGCAAACGACAACTGAACCCCTTGACTTCCCACCAAAAACTCCAGTGTAACCTTTGTCCGTCATAATGTATTGGCGATTGTCGGGCAATTGTACTATCGGTCTGTCAAGCAACGATTTTTTGCACAAAGTTACACAATAACACAAGAAATGTCATCCCCATAGGTAAAAAGGAACACCATGACGCGTCCAGGCGCCCGGTCGGTCACCGGGACATTGACGGCCCGGCCGGAGTTCATACAAATCAGCGCTTAATACATTTGCCTAATTCCGATAGCTGCATGTAACAATGATTATTATCCATCACTGGTGAACTTACAATTACCGACTACCATACATTACATAAATTAATATCATAAGTTTGTCATTTGATATGAATTTTGGACAGTTTTTTGCAAAATTAAGCCATCGATAAAGTTTTACTAATTAAAAATATGGTCGAATATTTTTTGGCTCCAATATTACTTCTAATTTAGTAACCTTAACAATTTAAGAATATTTATCTAGTTGTGTTAATAAAAGAATAATTTTAGTTTCACATTAACATCATTTTAATTTATACAATATCTAATTATTGTGCGCATGTTCGTTTCCTATTACTTTATTAATAAACCAAATAAAAACAAGGTTTCTTATATATTTACCGACGAATTAAAAATACTTTACTGTCAACAAACTAAGTTAATACATTTTTCTATTCTAACAACTTCTATTCTACGAGCCAAGTGGATTAACATATCTGAACATGTTGTTTTAATCCACAGTTTTATTTTTATGTAGCAATTTTCCCACGACGCGTATTTATAGCCTATGTCACCCGCGGATAAATTAGCGGATAGGTTGAAAGAATTTTGAAAATCGGCCGAGTAGTTTCGGAGCCTATTCGATGCAAACAAATTATCACATCTTTCCTCTTTGTTATAAAAATATAGATGAAACAGTATTGATTAAAAACTAGCTGTTACCCGCGGCTTCGCCCGCGTAATATATAACCTATGTCCTTCTCGGTACCCTAACCTATGTGTATGCAAAATTTCACGATGATCGGTTCAGTAGATACGGCATGAAAGCGTAACGAACAAACAATCAAACTCACTTTCGCATTTATAATATTAGTTAGGATTAGGATTTAAAATATCTACGTTCAGATATGCCAATTAACTACTACAACTGGGCGCTTCGTCTACTAGGGCTTCAGTAAAAAAAACCTGTCGATAAAGGCTTGCAATAAATTTTAAAATGACACCATAGAAAACTAGCTGCCCCGCTTATTATGAGAAATAAAACAGTGAATTATCTAATGTTTTCTTATGTTTTCGCGATTGTTACACATTTAAATAAAATTATTTTAATACGGTTTTTATCGCATATAATTAATTATCTACACAAAGTAGCGTCGATCTGCGTCAGCGAAGGCAGAGTTAACTTCAGCTTTCTCCTGTAGGCCGGGTCGGAAGCCAGCGGGTTCCGTTTCAAGTAGAAAGCCTATGTCCTCTTGTTCTGTTTGAGGTACTCAATGGAGAACCAGCCGGCTTTCAGATATGCAGACTAACTACTACAACTGGGCAGTTAGTCTACTAAGTTTTCAGTAAAAAAAAGAACTTGTCGATAAAGGCGTACAATACATTTTAAAATAACAACATAGTAGACTAGCCGCCCTTTTCAAAATGAGAAATAAAATAGTGAATTATCTACACAAAGTGGCGTCGATCTGCGTCAGCGAAGGCAGGGTTAACTTCAACTTTCTTCTATAGGCCGGGTCTGCGGCCAAAGGGTTCCGCTCCAAGTAGAGGGTCTGGATCTTCTTGTTCTGCTTGAGGTACTCGATGGAGGACCAGTCGGCGATCTGGTTGTCGTTTAGCTGCAAAGAACAAAAAAGTGAACAATGTGATATTTTCGCGATTTTTACACATTTAAATGAAGTTTTACTTGAAAATTGGAATAGATAGTGAGAAAATCTGGGACAAACTGTTATTTTTCCTTGCAGATCACATGCCTGCATTATAATATTTAATTAATAATAATGAAATATTTTAAATAAAATTTATATAAAAAATTGAATAAATAGTCAACGGAACGAAAAAATCTGGGAAATCCTGTAATTTTTTTTGCAGGTCACATCTTTCGAACTTAATATAAGAGATTTAGTTTTTAAGGGGATACTGTTCTGCAAGGCAAGATGACTTCAATCTATTTTTTAAGTGAGAACGTGAATATAATGATGAAGTAATGTGATCTAAAAACAGAGAACACCAATTTCAAGACGGTACAACGGCCATGTTCATCAAACCTACCCACAACTCCTCCAGGTCACTCATATGCCGCACGTTCTCGATGCTCGTGAGCCTGTTGTTGGCCACGTTCAACATCTATAGCTTTATCTAGTTGTCCACTATGACGCTACAACACCGGTACAACAGAAATGTAGATCAAACCTACCCACAACTCCTCCAGGTCGCTCATATGCCGCACGTTCTCGATGCTCGTGAGCCTGTTGTTGGCCACGTTCAACATCTATAGCTTTATCTAGTTGTCCACTATGACGCTACAACACCGGTACAACAGAAATGTAGATCAAACCTACCCACAACTCCTCCAGGTCGCTCATATGCCGCACGTTCTCGATGCTCGTGAGCCTGTTGTTGGCCACGTTCAACATCTATAGCTTTATCTAGTTGTCCACTATGACGCTACAACACCGGTACAACAGCCATGTAGATCAAACCTACCCACAACTCCTCCAGGTCGCTCATATGCCGCTTGTTCTCGATGCTCGTGAGCCTGTTGTTGGCCACGTTCAACATCTGTAGCTTTATCTAGTTGTCCATATTGTCCAAGACGCTGAACTAGCCTATATAATATATAAGACGGTACAACAGCCCATGTAGACCAAACCTACCCACAACTCCTCCAGGTCGCTCATATGCCGCACGTTCTCGATGCTCGTGAGCCTATTGTTGGCCACGTTCAACATCTATAGCTTTATCTAGTTGTCCACTATGACGCTACAACACCGGTACAACAGCCATGTAGATCAAACCTACCCACAACTCCTCCAGGTCGCTCATATGCCGCTTGTTCTCGATGCTCGTAAGCCTGTTGTTGGCCACGTTCAACATCTGTAGCTTTATCTAGTTGTCCATATTGTCCAAGACGCTGGACTAGCCTATATCATATATAAGACGGTACAACAGCCCATGTAGACCAAACCTACCCACAACTCCTCCAGGTCGCTCATATGCCGCACGTTCTCGATGCTCGTGAGCCTGTTGTTGGCCACGTTCAACATCTATAGCTTTATCTAGTTGTCCACTATGACGCTACAACACCGGTACAACAGCCATGTAGATCAAACCTACCCACAACTCCTCCAGGTCGCTCATATGCCGCTTGTTCTCGATGCTCGTGAGCCTGTTGTTGGCCACGTTCAACATCTGTAGCTTTATCTAGTTGTCCATATTGTCCAAGACGCTGGACTAGCCTATATAATATATAAGACGGTACAACAGCCCATGTAGACCAAACCTACCCACAACTCCTCCAGGTCGCTCATATGCCGCACGTTCTCGATGCTCGTGAGCCTGTTGTTGGCCAGGTCTAACGTCTGCAGCTTAACCTGGTTGTCCATGTTCTCCATAACACTGATCCCGTTCTCGGATAGATACAGCTGTTCCAGCTTGGTTAGGTTCTCTAGGTTCTCGATTTTGGTTAACCTGTCAAAAAAAACTCAGGATAATTTATAAAACGAGCAGAGAACTCAACTATTTCTTTATTTGTTTCAATGCTATGAACGTTAATGGACGTTTGGTAAAATAAAAAAAATTGTTTATTTCTTTAACAAAAATTGGTACAGACATTTCTTGTAGTTGTGACCTTCTATTAAGTGAAGTACACCTGTATCAGAAGGCCACGCTCTTCCGTAGCCATCATAATTAAAGTACCTATTATTTAAAAATGTTAATAATTTGTAACAAAAATTATACTACTAATGGAGTCAGGGTGAATGTGTAACGTATGGTGTATGGTAAAGGTAACGTTATATGCTTATTTTTGATCATTTGTGGCCACAAAGTACGGAGAAGTTTACTATAAAAAAAAATTGTTAGTACAGTCTGAATCAAACTTAAGGGGGAACACTAGGCACAGTAGCGACGCCAATAATTTTATTCCTAATACTTTACAAATAGAAAGGAATTCAAGAATATAAACAATACAAGCCTTAGTAAATAACCTGAAGTATTTTTTGAATCATGTTTATTACTATCGGAATCAGTGAGAATTATGAGAATCTGATTACCGCCAAAAACGGCCGTTTTTGGCGGTTATCACTTTTTCTCTCAATGACTGATTCTCATAATGATTCCAAAACATGATTCCAAAAATACTTCAGGTTATTTACTAAGGCTTGTATTGTTTATATTCTTGAATTCCTTTCTATTTGTAAAGTATTAGGAATAAAATGATTGGCGTCGCTACTGTGCCTAGTGTTCCCCCTTAATGGCGTCTCGGAACACCGCGCGAGGTGATGCGCAGAACACAATATTAGGTACAGGGGGGCGCGCGCGGGGAGGCGGGGCACGTTCTGCGCAACTCGCAGCTAATATCCGAGCCGCCATGAAGTTTGCTTCAGGCTGTATTAGTATATAGTTTATAGTATCAGACGACCTTACTCACCTGTCTTATGTTTTCTCTAGGCTATAGAGACCATAGACAAATATTTAGGAGTGAGTTTGAATTACCATAATCATCATCATCATCTTCAGGTCTTTCTAGTCTCCACTGCAGGAGCACGACCCTCTCTGTACTACCAGAACCATATACTAGCCTGAGTAGTCAGAGGATTTGGCCTACACTCTCCACGCTGGCCAGACGGGTTGGAGAGGTCTCTTTGATGTTAATAAGCTTTGTTTAGCTTGTGTTTCCTTAGTCGCCTTTTACGACGTCCACGGGATGACTTGGAGTGGTCCTATTCTACTCTGCCGGGAACTACACGGCTAATTTAATTACCATAAATTCAAACTCAATTGAACCACTTGACTTTCCACGAATAACTCCCGTCTGGTTATTAATGGGTTTGTATTTTAAACACATACTTAAGGCGCTCCTATAGTAACACTAGCGCATCCCAGCAATTAATTCTTTTAATCCTAAATTATATCGAATTTTAAAAATCTAACAAGTACATAACTAGAAAATTACTTGTAATATTTTTGTATTAATTTTCACTAATATTCTTTTGATGAAATAAGAGAAAAACAGGTTAACGCCAAAAGTGGCCACTTTTGGTCCACTTTTAATCCTAAATTATATCGAATTTTAAAAATCTAACAAGTACATAACTAGAAAATTACTTGTAATATTTTTGTATTAATTTTCACTAATATTCTTTTGATGAAATAAGAGAAAAACAGGTTAACGCCAAAAGTGGCCACTTTTGGCGTTAACCGATTTTTCGCTTTAAAACTATGTATATGGCACTAGTAAATTACCTGTAATATACAAAAAATACTATAAGTAATTTAGTAGTTTTGTACTTGTTAGATTTTTAAAATTCGTTACAATTTATGATTTAAGGAATTTAATTGCTGGGTGGCGCTAGTGTTACTATAAGAGCGTCTTAACTTTGAATGGTAGGAAAAATGTTTCATTTATTTGTATTTAACTGATCTACTGAATCGATATTTGACATTTCTTAAGCTTACAAGTTTGTCACTTGGAAGCTTGAGATTCTGGCATGCCATAAGCCTCACATGTTGTATCTGCTAACATACAGTTTAATTAAGATCTTACCGATTGCTCTGTAGAACTAATATCTCCAGATTGACTAAGTCTTCCAAATTTTGTATTTTCGTTATCTTATTCTTCCCTAGGTACAGTTGTTTCAATGTCGGCCCTAAGCCTTCCAAATTCTTGATTTCCTGAAATAAAAGTATGTCAACTTAAGATATAACCTTGCTAAGAAAAATAAGCTGACTACGCACCCAGTTAACAAAAATATAAACTTCCCGAAATTGTGGACATAATATTAGAAATATGTACCAACAAAAACAAAAAACTAATACTTAAAAATTTTATTTCATACTTTAATTACATAACTTAAGGTAAAATTTAGTGAAATCACATAAAAAAGTAGTAAATAATCAAATTGCGTCCTGTTGAAAAACTTCATAAGGTTTGTGGGATTGTTCAGCTAATTAGCAAAAAGTTTCGGAAATCAAAATATGGCTTGGCGGAAATTCGCCCCTTCGTTCAAGCGGTATGTATGAGTACATTCTATGCGGGCGGGAAGGGAAGCCACAGCTGGTACATCTATGTTTTTTTTTAATCTAAATTCTTCAATTTTTCCCATTTTTCACAAGGACGGCACTACCTTTTCACAAAGTCCTTGTGAAAAATGGGAAAAGGTAGTGCCGAAGCGGGCACGGTGAGCGGGGGTGGGCGATGCGCCTGATTGGTCCGATTTGGCTCAGCTTTGACGCGAGTTATCAATGAATGCCGAATGCGTAAAACAAGAATAAGTGACGATAATTAATGGCCGTACACATTTCCAACCCATCTGGCCAGCGTGGAGAGTGTAGGCCAAATCCTCTGACTACTCAGGCTAGTATATGGCTCTGGTAGTACAGAGAGGGTCGTGCTCCTGCAGTGGAGACTAATAAAGACCTGATGATGATGATGACACATTTACTATTATCTTGCAATAACCAAATATCTCACTTCTTTCGGGAAAATTTTGGGATTTAGATTTTTTTATCTTTTGTGTTTGCGAATATGATCAGTAACGGGCACACAATGCCCCATTATATTTATTATACTATCCCAAAAATAGTCGTGTATATGTATTTGATAAAATTTGAGAGAGATAGATTGAAAATATTGTATTGTTGAGTTAGTATCCCATAACACAAGTCTTAGTTAAGAACTTACTTTGAGCCTAGCTCAATCTGTGTGATTTGTCGGTATATATTTATTAATTTATTTATATATCCCTTTGAAGAAATAAACCTGTACTAAATTAGAGATAAATAGAAAGCCTTACCCTGATGCGATTGTCCCCAAGCTCTAACATTTCCAATTTGTTGAGATGGTTCACATCCTTGATTTCAGATATCTTGTTGGAGCTCAGGAACAGTTTGCGGAGGTTCAGCAGCTTCCTCAGGCCCGTTATCTCTTTGATTCTGTTGAATGATAGATCTAGGATCCTGAAATATAATTTACAAGTATGTAGTAGTGAAAGTACGCAGAAAACTAGGAGAAAATGCGCAGTGCTGTTTGTTTCAGCTTCTTCTGCACCCCACTTTACAAGCGGCCTAAACTTTGCAATAAATGCTGTCGTCAACATTTCTTTCGTTGTGAACTCGAATATGACAATTTATGAGTTCAAAGAAACCTATATTAAAAAAACATTTAAAATCTAGGGAAACAGCTCAGACTGCTGGAGTGATGACATCGTCATGGTTGCGGGTCCAATGTGGAAGAGAAAGGCAAGGCCGGTTTGCAATCGCATAAGAGGAGGCATATATGTATGCAGTGGATACAACAAGATGTTGAATTCGTTGTGAAAGTTATCAAATGTGCACACAATTTGTATGAGAATTTAGATTTTTTTACATATATTTAACAATGTATACAGATATTTTAAAAGCTAAACAAGTTACAATCATTCTAAATAAGTACATATACTTACTCTAGATTGACCAGGCTGTCCAGATTTTCAATGACAACAATTTGATTGTCATACAGCTCTAACTCCACCAGTGTAGATAATGTGTCCAGTCCTTCGATCTTCTTTATGAGATTCCACCTCAGGTACAACCTGATAATTATAGTTAATATTAATTTATAGTCCCGGGTTCGATCCCCGGTGACCTTTTTTTTAGATTGACCTTGGCCTGAATATTTATCTATATATATTTGTTTTAAAATATAGTATTGTTGAGTTAGTATCCCATACATAACACAAGTCTTACTTAAGAACTTACTTTGGGGATAGCTCAATCTGCGAGACTTGTGCATATATATTTATTTATTATAGTTCAAATAGGAACCTTTGATAAGTTATTTAGAGAGGCAGAGGGTAGGAAAAGTTGGAAAATAGTCCTCCGAAAAAAGTTTTTAAATTAATGATAAGTTTAATCACTGACTTTACTCAATGTTGCATCTGTGTTGCACTTGAATTTATTCACAGAATATTATGGTGCAAATTTGCATAAAAATAATTATGTACCTAAATCGAAATAAAATAATAATTTAAGAGGTGCTCCCATACAAAAATGTTTTCTTGCCGTTCTTAGCTTGATAATCTATAATCTAAATAAATAAAGTAAATAGTAGGATAATGGGACAGATCCCTTCTTGGTTAGTTTCTAAAGATAGCATGAAGTTCCAGACACCAATGTAAATCATGTTTAAATAATTCCTTAAGTTGATATATCCTTTTTATTTAATCTAAACCATTCCTTATATTGAGATTGGTTTAAACTTTCGTCCGGTACGGAGGCCGTGTTGCTCGAAGGTTTAAACTTACTAAATATTGACTAAACTAAAAATATCTCTGTAACCTATTACAAAAATATTTTAAAATCCAAACAAAGTAATTTAAATAAATAAATAAATATATACCGACAAATCACACAGATTGAGCAAGCCCCAAAATAAGTTCGAGACTTGTGTTATGGGATACTAACTCAATGATACTATATTTTATAATAGATTACTTATATAGATAAACATCCAAGACCCAGGTCAATCTGAAAAAGATCATTTTCCATCTTGACCTGTCCGGGGATCGAACCCGGGACCTCCGTGTCGCAGGCAGGCGTGTTGACCGCTGCGCCACGGAGCTCGACTCCCCCAATCCCAACAAGTTGCATTATTTAAGCAATAAAAGACTCAAATGCACTTTTTATTTTTTGATGATGATATACAGCCTATGACACTACAGAGAAGAACGTGAATTTAATGATACATCACACTTTAAAATTGGTCAAGCCGTTGAGGCTAAAGGAGGAAACAATGGAACCGACATACATACACGCAAAAATCATTACCCTTCTTCTGGGTGGATCAGTTGGGTAAAAATGACTAAACTGACTGAACTGAAACACACTGAATATTGGAATTAATCACATTCTGATATCTATGGAATTAATCATAGACAGTTTAGTCAATTAGAGAATGTTTATGATTGGCTGATCTGAATCCCACAATTAAGTGAATGGGTTTTATCTTGTTTCAGTGAGATCAATGAACAAATCATTTGATATTTAAGACTGTTCAAACCTACTTAAAAGTTTGTTATATTATTATGACTAACTCTAAATTTATTCACAACATCCAAGGCCTAGTGGTCATCAATGCCAGGCGCCAGGCTGTCACACTGTAAGACCCGGGTTCAACACTCAGTCAGAACAAATGGAAAATTTCGCATTAAATAGGGTATACAATATAAGATGTCACAAATATAATAAATTATCAAGTAGCTTAACCTATTTAGCCATATTTAATAGCATGGAACATTTTTTTATTTTCAAAGACTAATTAAATATGTTTTTAGTTAAACACACTTGCATTAGATGTTACTTAATTTATTAATCCATGCATCGATCAACTTATCTACTTAAAAAATAATTTATTGAGTAAAAACATTTATCAATCAGCCATTTACGAAGAGATGATTTAATTTTATTTATGGGGCTAACTTAATCTGTGTGATTTGTCCGTAAATATTTATTTATTTATTTTAAATCTGTTTACTGGAAGCTCTTTTATTTCTGATGGTATTTTATTATATATTTTTCTGCACTTAGCTTAACAGTTCTTATTATATTTCTCACTTTGCGGAACTACATCCAGCACAAATCTACTACCATTCCTAGTGGATCTATGAAAGATAGCTCTCGCCGACAAAATAACTTCTTACCAGCTCCACACCTTCACCTATACAGTAATGGGCCTCAATACATGGCAGTTAAGGTGTACAATCACCTGCCAAGTTCATTAAAAGCCCTCCAAGGAAATAAATTTGAAAATAGTTTGAAATGTCTCCTTTTAAGCAGGGCCTATTATAACATAAAGGAATTTCTAGAGGATAAGTTTTAGATAAAGTTTTAGTCAGAAAGTTTTATGTTTGTTAAATTGAATTATTACTTATTTGTTATATTTTATTTCTTGTATGTTGTTCAAATGTGAAAATTATTTAATAATTATTCGCAAATACCGAAAGGTTTAATGTAACATACATTTTATGTGAATAAAAAATATGAATATGATATCTCTTGCTTGAACAAACAGGTGGATATTCTGTTTTACAAAAATGCATATATGTCTAATATATACAAGCAGGGGAGGGTTAATATTTGCAAATAGAAAAGTGTGTAAAAGTTAATATCTGTATAAGTATATAGTATTTGTTACATAAATACAGTATTGTTGACTTAGTATCCCATAAACCATCATACAAGCTCAATCTGTGTTATTTGTCCATACATTTTAATATTTATTTATTCCCTGAGAAACACTATATGAATTTTAATTAACCTTGAATTTAAATTTAACCATATATGTATGGAATTTTGGTTATACAGTAGTAAAATTTAAAGTCTTTCTACTGCATTTAACTAAACCACATGCTACCTAAAATGCAATACCTGCCCTATATTTTGTTTTAAGGCAAATTTTTAATAAAGGTTTCAATTTGTTCAGATGCCATTTGACACAGCTGAACAACTACGAAAGCATCGGCTCAGATAACTTTAAGATATATCTTAATCTATTCAACAGGTCCCATTCACTATCACTAGAAATAGTGAGTCATTGTTATATTTCAATGACTCACTATTTCCATGTGAACCTCAAATTTTGTCCACTTTGTATAAAATTAACATCACCTTTCTAATTTTTTGAGGCCCTCAAGATGTTCAATCTTTCCTATCCTCCCATGATTTAAATCCAGCTCCTCTGTATGCTCATTCACTACTATGATCTCTTGAGTTTCTTCTTCAGTCGCCGGAGGGGTAGCCGGCGGTGGCGGAGTCGCATTTTGCTCAGCTCTATTTGCACTCGACGCAGCCGCTTTAGCATCGATCTCCATAGGTACGTTAGACTTATCTAAAAACAAAGATCTCGCTGTTATACTTAGAAATCTAAACTTATTTTTTATTGACGATTATTACAAACTGTTTACATACCTGCCATTTTGTTTGGCTATGATAATCTTAGTAAACAAGTTTTCACACAGTAAGTACCTAGTAATATGATTGTGAATCCGAGATTATTTTCAATTAAATTTAAATGGAAAATTAAATTTCGATTCGAAATTTTTCCATACAGTGTCAATCGTGAATCGGTGTCAGTGTCAAAGTCAATGCGGCAAGCAAATAATGTCACAGGAAAAAAAAGTGTTAACAAAACGCAACACACAATATAAAGAAACCTCAGATTAATAACTAAAGAAATTATAGTTCTGTGAAAGAAACCCACTAGCCGAAGACATATTTTATTCTGTGAAAGAAACCCACTAGCTGGTGACATATTTTAAAAAGTTGAAAGGAGTTCTTGGCGGGAATTTGAGCGAACTACATGGTGTTTGTTTTGGATTGTTGTGCAAATTGTTTCTAGTGGACTTTATAATGTGAAATCGGTGTAATTTAGTGTTATAAAAGCCCATGTCAAGGAACAATGTGTGGGATAACTGAAATAGACAGTCATTGTGCAGCTGTAGTGAGATTTACATAGCAGGCTGGTGGTTGTCCGCCTTGCTGCGTTCGCTATGATTGAATGAACCAGTGGGTTCGTGAAGGATTGTCGCCAAGGGCTCTATAGAATCAACGAAATTAATTTACTACATCATTTCGTTGATAACAAGAAAACTCGAAAAAGCGCAGGAAATTTTTTACTTGATACTTGATACTTGCTAAATCTAAGGGCTAAATCTAGGCTAAATATGTAAAGGCGCATCCAGATTCACGCCGAGCATCCCCGAGAACACAGCGTGAATGAGATCCATTGCCCGTCTCGTTCTCGCCTGTTGTCGGCCTGTTCTCGGCACGGTGGCGGTATTTTGGTCCGAGTCAAAGGGTGTTTCGTTCGGGTGAGAAAAGAGTATCAATCACATTCTCGTTTGGTCTCAGTCATAGATATCAGAGTGGTCTCAGTGCAATATGGAGTCTAATTTTTACATAGGTATTTTTCATATATGTATTTATTAAAAGTAAATAAGTTCTATTTCGGTGTATTTGTGTCATCCACCATCGCCTTGGCTGCCTTTGTATTTTAATATTTATAAGATTAGGATTATAATGCGCTAAAGCACACAATAATAAAGCCTCTGCACTGTCCTACGGCCGAGAAAAATCTAGCGTGCTATTTTTACATAGCGCATGCTGTTGAAATAGACGCTATGGCGCTTTGAATATATAGCGCGATCGCGGACCGCGGGGACCGCGGATCGCGGACATTGCGGCTGTGGCGCGTTTTGTTTCTCGCAACACGCACGCTATATTTCGTATCGCGCGCGATCTAAGCAATTTTTTTACGACTTTGTTTTCTCTGTGTGTAAATAAATCGTTATTTGATTGTTGGTGATTTTTAGTACCTAAAATCAATGAACTTTTAAATACGCCTGTAATTGAGTTACAATTTACAGTAATGTTAAAATAACGAAACAATTAATTATAGACAAAAATATATAAAAAAATATAAGCCTGAAAAGTATGAAGGAAAGTTCATTGATTTTCTTTCACTGCTTTATTTTTAGACTAAAATGCGATCGATTAAATAAATAATATTGTTTATCTTAGCGGTTGGTAATTTAAGGTGCTACGAGATATAGCGAGGTGCTAGATTTAACGCGCCTGCTAAGCGGCCACACGCTTTATATCAAATAGCGCGCTGTAACATAGCGTATTAAATAGCGCGCTATAAAATAATAGCATTTAGTCTATAGCGCGCTTTTATTTTATAGCCGTTGCGAACATCTCTAGTGACTTGAGACATTCGCTGAGTGTGGACCATAGAAAAATTTTACTCTAACGAGGTGTGGCCCACGTGTGGACTGTAGACACTTGTGTAAAGTCACGGGCGAGATGTCTCGCCGTGAGTCTGGGGTACTATTTTTGAACGCGTGCCACTCGTCTTCGAACGATTTCTCCATACAAAAATCGCTCGAAGACGAGTGGCCCGCGTTCAAAAATAGCATAGTGCGTGAAAGCCACAGAACTATATAATTAATCTGAGGTGAAAGGAAAGCCATAACACAAAAGTTGAAATGTCAGTGTCAGCTGAGGTTTGACTTGACATTGTCAATCATCAAATGCTTGGCGCCAATACCTTTATTTTCGTGTAATTATTTATTTTATTTATTTATTGCATGTTCAATTTTATTTCACCATTAGTTTTTGGTATTAAACTTGAAAACGTGTCCCTATATCACAAAATGGAAGAAACCGACGAGTTATCGCAGTTGGAAGAACTGCTTTGTGCAGATTTAGACGAAGATTGTGTAGGGACGCCCAAGACTGGTGGAACTGTGCGCGAAGTGGATATTTTCAACAACATCGACTCTGAGGATTGTTCATCTCAAGTGGAAAGTCGGCCTCCAAAATCTTCAGTGGTTCACAATGGTGACACCGACTCTTCAGACGACGAGGAGAGACGAAACTATACAGAACGAAAGTACAACGATTATGGCTCTGAAATCAAGAAAGTATTGGATAATAGAGAACATGAGAAAAAGGAGAAACAAGTAGACTTTGAGACCAGGTTAAGGCAAACTAATATAGATGCTAAGGTAGCTCGTAATACTTCATTTATTAAAAAGCCAGACATAGTTTCTGAACAAAAGAAAAATATGTTTTGTGTCCCCGATACAAAGTCTAAACAAGCAACAGATGTTTACACTGACCCCATATTTGGGCTAAGAATTACAAAGCCTCTTATATCAAGTTCAGCACTTTTGGATCGCATGCAGGGTCGGGAAGCAGTAAATATGTTAAGAGTAAAGAGACATGTTGAGAATGAAGACTTAACCAAAGACTGGGTGATTGCTGGAGTTATTGTCAAAAAAAGTACAGCCAAGAAATCTCAAAAAGGTAGTCAGTTTCTTATTTGGACATTGAGCGACTTGAAAGATGATATGAAGACAATATCAATGTTTTTATTCAGAAAAGCCTATAATGATTTGTGGAAAACCATGGAAGGCACTGTTGTTGCTGTATTAAATCCTAATGTTTTGGACCGGTCACAAAATAGTCAGGATCAAGCTTGTCTCAGTGTAGAAAATCCTGATAGGGTAATGATTTTGGGGCAGTCAAAAGATATGGGTATCTGCAAGAGCAAGAAAAAAAATGGAGAGCCATGCACAGCTTTTGTTAATTTAAGCAAATGTGAACATTGCATTTATCATGTGAAACAAGAATACCAAAAGTTTTCAAAAAGACAAGAGCTCCAGTCATCTACAATGGGGAAGGGACTGGTCAATTTGCAGAACAAAGTATTAGGCAAGAGTACAGTGATATATGGAGGGAAAGCTTATTCTGCTTTACCATCAGGAAACCAAAAGAAAGTCAAGGAGAGAGATCAGAACAGACTAATGTCTCTTAGTGACTACTACAAAGCAGAAGGAGATAGTTTGATGACAAATAAAGCACCGTTTGGGGCTGGTCCCTTCAAGAAATCTGACATCTTGCATAGCCCTACTTCTCAAAGAACTAGTGATTCTGAGAGACTTAGCAAACTGACTGGCTTGAATTCTAGCCCGCAGAGTTCTAGGGCGCCATCAGTGACCCAAAGTTTAGCTGAGAAAGTGGCAAGTTCACCTTCACTTGGCAGGGGCTTTAGTCTGAAAGGTAGTGGCGACATTGACTTGAATATCTCTTATGGGCAAAAGGCAGCTTCAAAGGCCAAGGAAAATGCAATAAAGCTTATTCAACAAAGTGGAGGTATCAAAAGAATAGATCCAAATAACATCAAAGGCACTGATTCTGGAAAGAAAAGGGCTTTGGAGAAATTGAATAATTCTGGCAGTGAGGAAAACGAAAGCAAGAAAGTGAAACCTAACGAAGGTGAAAGTAGTAAAAAGCCCAGAGCAGTTATGTCTGAAAGGTTCAAGAAAATTTTGGAGGCAACATCAGCTCATCAAAACTTGATTGAGCAGCATGATGATGATGAACAAGAAAAATATTTCAATAAACTGGAAAAGAAGGAAGCTATGGAGGAGAAAATGTTGAATACTTTCAAATTAGCTTGCAAGGCTGTGAGATGTGCAAAATGCAAGTATACTGCATTTTCTGCTGCACAGTTGTGTAAAGACGAGAGGCATCCTCTGAAGGTGTTAGACACATTCAAGAGGTTCTTCAAATGTGCTGACTGCAGCAATAGGACTGTTTCACTAGAAGTGATTCCTCTACACTCCTGCAGCAACTGCAGTGGATCTCGTTGGGTAAAAGCCCCAATGCTAAGAGAGAAGAAACTTGAAACATTATCTGAGGGCCTCTCCATCAGAGGTGAGGAAGAGACTTTTATTGGAGGACAGATCAATAAGGGGAAGAATATTAATTTATTAGTTCCTGATAGTTGAGTTTTAATTATATGACTAATGTTTTATTTCTTAATTTATAGGTATTTTGTGTGCATGAAGGTTTACAATAAAAATCATTGTAAAAATAAAAGCATAATATAATTTTATTATGAAACTTCCAGTCAATAACACTGAACCATTCCATAAAACACAATGTGTCTTCGATTTAAATACAAGATCTGTTACAATAACCTTGTCGAGCGAAATATTTGAGGGCTTTATATTTTTTACACAGCCTTTTACAATAAATTACTACACATTACAAAACTGATCAGTGGAGCTAACAATAACATGTGACACCAATTTATTGTGTTACACATATGTATTTACAAACATACTGGGCAGTGGTTTCAGTCATGGAACAAAACTTCTATGTAAAAAATAAACTCTAGAACTGTTAATATCCTAGCAACGAAATATGTTACCTACATGGGGTTGAAACAATAAAAACAATATATAATAAACAAAACCAATATTTTATTCAACAGAAACTCATTGCAAATAACATATCATAACCTTGCTGTTTGACAACCAGTACAAAATATGGGCTGTTCATTAATTTCATTATTAATAAATGTACATCATCTCTATTTCGCTATCTATATAACCTATGTTATGAATTACAACAAATCAATTTTGAGAAGCTGGTAAGAATATCGTGCCTTATGATTTTTATGAGGCAGATTGTGTTTAGTCAATCATATAAAAAGTAAATGTGCTGTGCCTTCAAAACACGAGTGGTTGATAAAATTGTAAAATAGTAAACTAGCGTAACGACAGCGCAACAACTGGGCGCGAATAGGCACTTTATAGCGTGTATCTTTCATGATTCAGTGAGACACTGGGATAGTTTTATAATTACGTAGACATTTACATAGTACACAAAGAAGCATCCCACTTCTTTTTAGCAGAGGGCATGGAGAGTTTAACAGAGTCTTAAGTCCATAGAGAAGGGCACGTCTTCAATGTCTATCCGTTTCTAGGAATATAATAATGTCCAATTTGTAGAGGTAGGTATTATATGCTAAATTATTTTTGGGAATTTGTGTTTTCCAATTTGCTTCTTGGATATGGTGCCATCATTATGAACTGTAGAGGTTAGCCCCAAGGCATTCTTTTTTCCAATTGTCTAATTGATTTTCTAACGACTGTAATTTATTGACGTCATGTCATTGTAGTAAGCACGGCATTCCAGAGCCGGATTGAGGGTTGAAACGAAACTAGAACCACTGCCCTAGGGGTGCGTTCGTTCAGTAAAAAATATATAAAACGGTCGGGGTGATCATTCCCACTCGGTGGTAGCTGGTGGCTTGGGCGTCAGGTCGTACAGTACGCGCGAGATGCCGGGCACGCTCATCAGGTCCTTACGCATTCTGTCTAGAACCTATGGACAAAGGTTTCATATGAAATAATATGTAGAACCTATTTGATGGATAGTTTGGTCTCCCTAGTTCCATTCTAATACAAGGAATCAGGTCTTTATTCCTAACGGGGTAAACTTGTATACCTGTTCAGGTCAATACGTTGAAAACATTTAAAATTACCCTCAGTAAGACCTGGAGGCAAACCACCAACCAGCTGGCCTGATTGGGATCAGTCTAGCTGGTTGGTGGTTTGCCTCAGGGAGGGCCTGAATGCCTTGAAATGGTACACCCAGGTTGCCATTCACCTGGCTACGAAAAGGATGGCCTGAACATACTTTGTGGCCGGGTATGCAAGGAAAACATTCACTATCAGTTTTACTTATATGTTCCCACTCTCACTTAAGATTTCTCGTGGAGACATTCATACCATTTTTCGGCTTTGCTTCACTTTGTCACACCGCTCATCTTCCTCGCACTCTGGTGGAAAAGCAGCATATGGATGAATAATGGATTAAGAGCGTATACTAGCAGTATTTTTTCAATATGGTTTCCATGCAAATGTATTTCTCTATTTTCTCGCTGAAAACTGATTCTAGAGCCACAATTCTTTTTTCATAACATCTAGTACTTAAATAGGAATGCCCCTATTTTTTATTTTTTCCAGAAAAACCGTTTTTGTACAATTTATTTTTTCTTTTAAACAGGTTTTTACAAAAAATGAAACATAGGGACATACCTATTTTAGTAATAGATTGTATGTAAAAAGAATCGTGCCTCTAGAAGCAGTTTTCAGCGAGAAAATAGAGAAATACATTTGTATGGAAAACGCACTGCTAGTATACCCTCTTAATAGCGCATATACTCACGTCTTGCGGCATGGAATCCGAGCCGAGTATAGCGGGCACGCCAGTCATGAAGTCGGAGGTGATGAAGAGGCGCATTGGCGAAGTGGATCGAGATCAGATAGCATATATACTTACGTCTTGCGGCATGGCATCCGAGCCGGGTATGGCGGGCACGCCGGTCATGAAGTCGGAGGTGATGAAGGGGCGCAGCACCACGGAGCGCTGGCACGAGGGCGCGCGGATCGCCGCGTCGCGGTCGAAGTGGATCGGGATCAGCACCACGGGCATCTGCGCGATGCGGTTCATGATGCCGCTGGAGATCAGCACCTGGACACAATGGTAAACATATAATTCTACAGGAATAGATATCTCATTCGGAGTTAGGGTTGCCAGGTTTGTGTCCGGCTTTATCCAGACGCCTGGCAACCCTATTTTATTTTTTATTTATTTAATTTATTGCACATACAATCATTATGATTTGTACAAAAGGTAATAACTTAATGCTAAGCATTGTCTACCAGTTTTACCTTAGGGATGTGGTGAAAAGTTGATAGTAGGGGTGCAAGTTGTAAAGATAGATCCGGAGTCATGAGCTCTAGCAAACTAAGTTTCACATAGACACTGTCTGCCATACTGATTTTTGCTAAAGTTATATAGTTACATTCCAGGGAAAATACAAATCTCCAGTCCTAACAAAGGTCCAGCCATTTTGGCTATACGAAGAAATAATGCTTCTCTTCCCGCGCAGAATGTATAAGCCGTCGCCATAATGGGCGTTAGGAATCATGTCTAAAGGCGATGCGGCTAGCAACCCATCACTATTTGGATTCCGTTTCCCACCAACATGCTAAACTTGGCCTTCAGGTTTTATAGACCTGGGCTCTGTCTACCCCGCAAGGGAAAAAGACGTGATAGTATGTATGTATGTACACGTTAAGAAATAAAAGTTTATAACTTGTATTTCATGGCGGAAAACAATGTTGGTACGAAGGCGGACTTACTGCTTCAGCGATCTCTTCCAGTCTGCCTTAGAGTAGAAGGAAAGATCACACGGAAGTTGTAATACGCACGAAAAACATAACCCTCCATCCAGGTGGGTCAGTAGGATAAAAATAAATGTTACCTGTGTGGCAAGATCGTCAGCCTGGCGTAGTGTGGAGATGACTTGCTGTGTGAGGAACGTTGGCGTGATGTCCGTCACTTGCTCCTTGATGAGACCGCCGAATGCGTAGCACACCCTGTACAATACACATCATTTGAAATATAATAGCATACTCCATTCATTACAAAAATTTAGAGGCACTCCAGAAGTGCAGATAGGAGTGAAAAAAATACAATGGGTACTCAGTCCTTTTCTAGTCTCCACTGCAGGAGTACAACCCTCTCTGTACTACCAGAGGCATATTATATTCTCCAGAACAGTCAAGAGGCTTTAGCCTCCACTCTCCAAGCTGGGCAGACGGGTTGGAGAGGTCTCTTTAATGTTTATAAGCTTTGTTTAGCTTGTATTTTCTAAGCCGCTTTCTACGACATCCATGGGAAGCCTTGGAGTGGTCCTATTCTACTCTGCCGGGAACCACACGGCCGTATAGTTAGGCCCTTGATTGGTGTACCTGTTGACGTTGTGGCAGACGCGCGGGATCATTTTATAGTTTTTATATAATTGCATATGTGCGAGAGGGACACCAACGTGTTATCTTTCCATCTCTTTCTATGCCATAAGTTACTATTGCTACTCAAATCCTTCTCCTAAAGTTAAGGTATTGCTGCTTAGTCCTTTTACTAAAGTTAAGGTCCTAGATTTGGATACCTGTTGATGTTGTGGCAGACGCGCGGGATCATCTTATAGTTTTTATGTTCGATCAACAATACCAACTAGATATCGCGTTACGTACAAAATCGAAGCAATTCTGTCCGCTTGAATGTAGTTATAAAACCGTTTTAAGTTCAACGTATTCTCGACCATAGCACGTGATAATAAAGTCTCAATTCTATTATTCCAAACAAAACAAAATAAGAGCTCACCGTCTGGAGTGCGCTCTTATTTGCCGAGCCGCTTTTCTTGCGCCGACCTGATATCAAGTTGGTATTGTTGATCGAAGGTTTTTATACAATTGCATATGTGCGAGCGGGAAACCAACCTGTTATATATACGTTTATTTCTATGCCCAATAGGGTACTCAATCTTTCTACTAATACTTATATATAGTGACGGTCCTTGATTGGTGTACCTGTTGATGTTGTGGCAGACGCGAGGGATCGTCTTAGAGTTTTTATACAATTGCATATGTGCGAGCGGGAAACCAACCTGTTATCTATACGTTTATTTCTATGCCCAAGTTACTAGGGTACTCAGTCTTTCTACTAATATATAGTGAAGTGATTGGTGTACCTGTTGACGTTGTGGCAGACGCGCGGGATCATTTTATAGTTTTTATATAATTGCATATGTGCGAGCGGGAAACCAACCTGTTATCTATACGTTTACTAGGGTACTACTCAGTCTTTCTACTAATATATAGTGAAGTGATTGGTATACCTGTTGACGTTGTGGCAGACGCGCGGGATCATCTTGGCGAGGTAGGCCATGTCCTTCCAGTCGGGCGGGTAGCGCTCCGTGGACAGCGCCACGGCGTAGCTGTACGACCGCCCGTCACCTGACAACAGGACAATATTGTATGTTATCTATACTGTCTATTATCAACTCCGCCACCAGGGTCCATCGGGTAATTTTTGATCCAAATATCCACACGACATGATGATGATTATAAAGAGCAAAGATTTATGAATTTGGATGTAATAGATAAACTCAAAACAATTTTGTAGTGCATCTCTGATGCCATCTTACGAGTATGTAACGGCTTTCCGTCAAGTGGCCCCGTATGACTGTTTGTCTAGTAATTATGAAATGTTTTTGTAAACATATACTTATGAAACTTGGCACACGTGTTTGGAAGCTGTCAAAGACAATTACAAAGACTGTGTTATTCTGTTATTATTACATATATACGGGTCTGATAAAAATGCATTGCAGGCAAACGACTGACCTTGCACTCCGACAGACCGCAGCGGCAGCAGGGTGGCGGCGACGGGTGACTGCGAGGAGATGCGCTTGAGCTCGGCCTGGTCCGCCGCGCTGCTGGCGTTGGCCACTCGCCCGAGCAGCGCGTGCGACTTCACACACATGGACGCGTACTCCACCATTATTTTCACTATCACCTGTGAATGAACAATATTTTTAATGTGCAGGGCAGTGGGCAGCGGGAGTATGTAAATTAGGTTACTCGCGCTGTCAATGCTCATGCCACTGCTGGCGCTCCCTCGATTGTCGGTTTTTCGCGCGGAAGTCAAAGGACGTGCAGCGCGAGTACTAGTGAGCGTTTACATTCAGCATTCTCACTCTCTTACCGCTGGCGTTCGAAATAATTTATATAATTCCTTCATCGACCATTTTTTAAGAGTCTCACGTAAAGGCGCAATCCCATACAAACGTAGTTTCGTTTTAGTTTTACAACAATTAAGCCAATCTCAACCAAATTTCGTACATACGACCGGATAAGGCATATTGATGTTTATAATCAGATTTCAATTTTAAAAACAATACCTATACAAAATTACAGCGAGTTGAAGTTTTGTATCGAAAACTTGTACTCGCTGTAATTTTGTATTTCACGTAAAACGAAACTACGTTTGTATGGGATTGCGGCTTTACGTGGGACTCTTAAGGCATTTTTTTTGTATATCTTCAGAATTATACACATAATTACATTGCATAATTGCATATATTAAGCAGACATTATGCTGTCGCCGCAACAACTTCTACGTGGGTCATTGTTGCGAGTACAGCGGTAAACAAGTATGAAGGCTGAGTGTGACTCACTCACTCGCGTCGTTATTGCCGCAGAAGTACTTAGGTAAATATTTCCAGCAGCAGCGGGAGCAGTGGCAGTGGCTGAGTGTAAATGTGGGGTTAAAGCGTCTAACGCACCCGTAAGGGGTTTTATAAAATAAATAGCGGCAGCGCTAAGGTTTCAGATCCGGTAAGCTCTCATCATCATCAGGTCTTTCTAGTCTCCACTGCAGGAGCACGACCCTCTCTGTACTATCAGAGCCATATACTAGCCTGAGTAGTCAGAGGATTTGGTAAGCTCTCATTGAGCAACAATACGATTCAGTACTGTCATCTGGTGGTAAGCATTTCAGATAACCCTCATTGAATGAAGTGATGTGTCCGTGTAGCTCCGTGGCGCAGCGGTCAACACGCCGACCTGCGACACGGATGGTCCCGGGTTCGATCCCTGGTTAGGTTAAGATGGAAAATGATCTTTTTTAGATTGACCTGGGTCTTGGATGTTTATCTATATAAGTATATGTTATAAAATAAAGTATCGTTGAGTTAGTATCCCATAAAACAAGTCTCGAACTTACTTTGGGGCTAGCTTAATCTGTGTGATTTGTCCGTATATATTTATTATTTATGTCCCGCTTTTATGTCATCAATGCATTAACTAGTAAAACAATTTAGTTGATTTCATAATCATCAGTCTAGCACGTATACATATTTGATCAAGGAGCTTGATCATCTACGCCCGGTCTTAAAAGTGAAGCGCATTGTTATTTCAATTTGTATCAAGAATTAATTACACACAGTATTATCATAATATATGGTGCGTATTGTAATGTTTGGTTGTACTCCTTCACTGATGCAATGCTCGAATCTGTAACGATACATTAAACGCAAATGTTCCTAGTGAGAGATGGGACATCTTTTGATTAGCGTATCCCTACCTGTGTCTCGGCGAAGTCTCTGTCTGCGTAGGGCTCGTCCTGGCAGAGCACCCTGACGGCCAGCCCGGGCCCGGGGAACGGGTGCCGCTCCACCAGCGCCGGCGGGAGCCCTAGCTCCATGCCCAGCGCGCGAACCTTAAACAAATTCATAAGTTATTATGAGATTACATTGTATGAGCTGAAGAGAATTGACTTTGGATTTTATGATATCCACAAGTTGGGGCTTCTCAAATCTGAAACTGCAGTTATTATGCTTATTACGATTGTCAAGTGACAACAAAGAGACAGGTCAGAATATTTTGAGTCTCGCTGCGACCACAATGGATGTCAAAGTGAAATATTTTATGCATCGTAAGCTATTTCAATATCATTTGGTAAACTGGTAATGTTCATTACATATAAGAATTCATTATTGTTGACGTCAATAACTTACATTACACCGCTTCCAAAGCGGAGTGCAGAAGAAGCAGCAACAAACGGCATTTCTCCAAATGACGTCAAATTACAATCTACGACATACGAGTATACCTACTTAGTAAGTAGATGTAACTCCATAAAAACATCACTGGAAATCTAGTAGAAATGAAAAAGGTGCTTGCTAAGTCCTGTTAATATTAATAATTATGTGTTTGAAGCGCAAAAGTTTTAAAGAAAATAGAATTTCTAATCGAATACGATTGATTTCAATTTTTAAATGTTTATAATCCTGAGGAATCCTTATGGAAGTCCTTCAGCGGCTCAATGACGCTTCCGCGTTGTCTCAACAGCCGGACGAGTTCTGTGTCATTGTGATGGTGATGATGAAGACTGATTTAATTTTCAAATCGCTTATGTCATAAATTCTAAGGTCTTACCTCATCCTTATGGAAGTCCTTCAGCGGCTCAACGACCCTTCCGCGTTGTCTCAACAGCCGGACGAGTTCTGTGTCATTGTGATGCGTTTTGATCGTGGCCGCGTTGTTGGAGCACAGGGACGAGGCGGATTCGATCAGGTCTGGCCGGAGAGTGCCCTGACCAAGGAGGACTTGGTCCTCTCTGGAACAAAAGTTACAACATTGAATCAAAGGTGCAACCACAGAGCAAGGAATGTGACTCGTTTGCGCGCTACTACATGCTTTTTCAACACATTTCATACGAAATAAATTGGCCAAGTGCAATTCTTACGCAATATCATAACCGGCGAACCTCCTCATATCTTCCAAACAAAAGCGAAATATGTAATATATAAGGTGGAGGTGACAGTCGCAATAATTAACTCCTAAAAAAATATGACTTTGCAAAGTTTATATCTTAGATTAAAGTCTAGATACATTCTATTAGCTTAAAAGCTAAAAAATTGTGTCCAACCCATAGTCTATGATGAAAACACATAGCTACCAATTTGACGGATTTTGATTGCATTAGTTGAAAGGACACGTGTGCTTACACAAAGCTGTCACGCACATAAGCATTGAAAAATTGGTCAGTTTTTTATAGGCATGACTGAGTCTAGAAAGTATATAGTCAAAGGTTATATCTACAAGAGTTTTTTCACTGATTGCCTATTTTTGGCATGTCCTTCTGTAGCATAACATATGCATATTTTGTACTATACGCACTGTAGATTCAAGTCCCGCACGGCCTGCTCGGCGAGCCGGATGAACACGTCGCCGATGATCTTACGCTTGTCCTCGGGCGAGGCCGTGTGGCACAGCAGCGGCGTGTGGCGCACGCGCGCGCCGCCCGCGCCCGCCTCGCGCACTACGGTGCTACCCTGCCGGAACTGACCACAAGTACATTAATCCCTCGGTTGCAGTCGGCGCGGAAACAATGTTCTCTTAAACTGCTGGACAGTTGACGAAAATTAGCAAATTTGAATATAACATAATACAAAGTATTTAAGACCCTATTTAATGTAATTTTAAACACATATTCTTTTGGAATACCGCCTGCCTTTTTCTAGGCTATTTCGCAGAGCATTGATCAGTGCTTCCGCGCCTAAGGGTTTGGTGAGAAAAGACGCTGGATGCAATCCGCTTCTAACTGGTTGTATTGGAAATCCTTAGGCAATGCCTATGTCCAGTAGTGGAGTTCGTGCGGCTGAAATGATGATATTGAAAATATATTTCATAGTGCTTTTATTTTCTCATTATTACGGAAGTATTGACGCAACCTCTTTCGCCATCTACGTATGTACAAATTAGGGTTTTGTGGAGCCATATGGCTTGTATTTATTTTTCACAGTCATCGTCCGAGCTGACGAGAAATATGTAATAATCGTCAATTCCAGACATCCAATGTAAGTAACAAACAATATACAAGATTAGTTCACTACATTTTTTCAAAAGTCAAGTTCAAACGTCAAAGCAATAAATGTTGACTTCTTTAGGTAGGATAAAATTACTCTTCGTCTTCGGTCTCTGCGTTTTATAATAAAACGGATTGATTTTGTTTGACGTAGAATTTCCAAAGGCTTTGCGAATCCTTCATGGGAACAGCTTATTGACTCCATAATATTGTAATATCATCATTCGAACAAGTAGGTATGCAATGTTTCAACTCAATCAGCAAAGGCATGTTGTCGCAACTCGCAAACCCCTTAATCGTACGATTTGTATTCGCAGACACACATAGATGGCGCCACTCGTTGCTACACAACATGGTGCTGTAGAGTTGCTTGCTACTTGATACTAGATGGCGATAAGCTGCGTTAGCCTAAAATTACTAAAACTAGGGTGTAATTTTAAAATTATTATGCCTAAAAAATTGTTCCAATTTTTAATGAGATATATTTTGTGAATAATGTTTTTATATTCTTTTAATACGGTAGATACACTGTTGTGTAGTTACGAGTGGCGCCATCTATGTGAGTCTCTGAGAACAAATCTTACGATTAAAGGGTTGGGACCAGATGGTAAAGGATAGCCGAGATACAGTTGAAACATTTATCCCAAAAATACAGACACATGGCAAATAAAATAAAACCTTAATAAAAGGCAAAAATGTATTGCTTCACCAAATTCAGTCTTATACAATAAATGAGGTACTACAAAATGGTGAGCAAAGTTACTCTTGGGGAGTCGTATTAGAAAGTTGTCTAAGTTTACGAACAACCTTCTTTTTTACTCCCCTTAAATAAAAAATGTTTGGTCTGTTTTTAGGGTTCCGTCCAAAAAATTAAAAACGGAACCCTTATAGGATCACTCGTGCGTCTGCCTGTCCGTCCGTCCGTCTGTCACAGTCGAATTTTTCCGAATCTACTGAACCAAATTAAAATATATAATACTAATAATAAAATAAATAGATAATACTGTAGACTAAGATATCAAACTACAACTTACTTGATGAGCTGCATTAACGACGTGGAGGCGAACGCCTAATTCTCTGAGGCACCGTTCGACTTTGGCGCTTTCATTTTTACGCATGAAACCTGCAATACATACACATTTTAATATTCCTAATAATTCGTGCGTACTGATGTGTCGTAAGTAAACAAAGAAATTGCCAAAAGCGCAATTAATCGTACCAACATCAAGGGTCAATGACTCCTTAATTAAATTGGTACCTAAAATAGACAGCCAGAGTAGATACAGGTTGTTTCGAATTATTACAGATATTTGATAAAGAATACATTTTTATTTTTGGTTAATTTTGGTTTCTTACTGTTTTTAGGGTTCCGTACAAAAGTTGAAAACGGAACCCTTATAGGATCACTCGAGCGTCTGTCTGTCCGTCCGTCCGTCTGTCACAGCCGATTTTCTCCGAATCTACTGAACCAAATTAGATGAAATTTGGTAAGATAGTGTAATCCTATGACCCAAACACGGATGTGCAAAGTAAATAAAGATTTTTTTGAAATAAGGGTCATTCTGAGGGGCCCAATTACAAAATTTTAAAAAAAAGTTTTGCAAACCGTACTGTGTCACATATCAAATGAAAGGGCTCATTATGAGGATCTCAAAAATATTTTTTTTTGTTCGGGTAAAATCAATAATTACTTTTGATTTTATTCACGAAAGAAGGCAAAAATTGACCATTCCCCCCCCCCCCCCTGATCTCCGAAACTACTGAGCCGAAAATTTTGAAAAAATTACAAAATATAGTTCATTCCTTGAAGATTACAGGAAAAATAATAAGAATTCTATCACTTGAAAATTAAGTGGTAAACTCACAATAATAAGTTCATCTAGGGAAATAGTTCACTAAAACACCACTAGATGGCGCTAGTCAATTGAATAAAACATTTTTTGCACATTGTGTGTGTGTTCACGAAGCATATTGTACGGAACCCTCATTGCGCGAGTTTGACTCACACTTGGCCGGTTTTTTTTATGATATTTGGTGATCTATAGTATAGTCCGTGGTTTTATTTCTAACGCAAATGTCGATTCCATCCTATGCAGGCTGATTGTCAACCTATGAGCTATAATAAAATCTCAGCCCCCGTAGCATGGCTCCCGCGACGCCGTTTATATCGCGCGATAAACTATCTACTTCTCGCTCGCGCAGTATGGCGAAAAACAAGATGGCGATAGTCGATAAACGTTGTCGCGCGTGCCATGCTACGGGGGCAGAATTAGAATCCCTAAAGGAATACAGAAACGTAAGAAAAATAGGTAAAAATAAAATTTGACTTTCCATAGAAATTCGCCCAGCGAATCTGTGACGTTGTAAGGGAGGTCTAAAATTTATTTTCGTCTTATATTTTTTTTTTGCTGTTTTGTATTTTAATAGGGATTCTGATTCCGAGATTTCAATATAGCTCATAGGTTCAAAATCGCCTTTATGATATACGAAGACTATGTCCAGAAATGTTTATATTTGCCTGTTACCATTGTCAATGTGTAGCGCGATGACCTGATCTTCGCGGAGAGCGGTCCGTAGCAACGCCGCGCACACTGTGGAGTCCACACCGCCGCTCACCAGTACCTGGGTACAAATTATTGATAAGCTATCAGATAAAAAAACCCACTGCAGCTGGAGTTCTACCATTCGAAATGGAATAGAATGTTTCAAATTGTTTTGTAACGGTTTGTGAAAATGTCTCATCTTTAATGAATCGGGAAAAAAGGACTAACTTTCCAAGAGAATATAATTCGATTATTCAATCCGAGCTGAAATCCGATCACTAGTATGATACAGATTTCACTTTTAACAATTTGACCTTATCCACCCTTATATTTTAATCAGTACACAAATTTTAAGAGGTGACTCCGCCCACAACATAAACAACTTTTGATATGGGACCAATGTTGTGAAATAGAAAAAAAATTTACATACCCATACAAAAGTGTACAATTGATCAGACCAAATTGATGCAAAATTAATGTAATTATGCATCAATTTGGTCTGTTTGGTTAATTTTCAGCATTGGTCCCATAACAAAAGTTGTTCATGTTGATGGGCTGAGTCACCTCTTAAAGTTTGTGTGTTGAATTTAAAATAAGGGTGTATATGTTATGTAAAACCCTACTTTCACATGGATATATCGTACTGCGCCTAAAATGCCGTCAAAATTTTATCCAAGGAAAGTTGTTAAAAAGCAGATAGCCCAACTGAAAATAATAAATCGATCAGATAAATAGATGAAAAAGAAATATATGCTTATTTATGCTAATATATCTCAGGAACTTCTGGACCGATTTCAAAAAATCTTTTACTGTGGGAAAAGTACGAACCTATGAAAGATTTTTTCGACAGACGATAAAGACTCAAGGATATCGTTATTCCCGAGTGACAAACGCTATATATGTTAACGATATATTGACGAGCTCCGTGGCGCAGCGGTCAACACGCCGGCCTGTGACACGGATGGTCCCGGGTTCGATCCCCGGTCAGGTCAAGATGGAAAATGATCTTTTTCAGATTGGCCTGGGTCTTGGATGTTTATCTATATATGTATTTGTTATAAAATATTGTATCGTTGAGTTAGTATCCCATAACACAAGTCTTACTTAAGAACTTACTTTGGTGCTAGCTCAATCTGTGTGATTTGTCCGTGTATATTTATATTTATTTATATGTACAACGGTCGAAGCCAAGCAGATTGCTATTTATAAGATATGCCTGCCAGAATTGGCTTAACAACATCAAAAAGATACTCACAAGCACTTTATTGTTGTCCCCAACAGTCTCTCTGATGTACTGCAGGCAGGCCTCCCTTCGCGAGCGCAGGGTGAAAGATCGCGACAAGCCGGCGATGTCGAAGAGGAAGTTCGACAGCATCTGCTTGCCTTTCGGGGTTAGATCCACCTGAAATAGACAACTTTCATTAGAATAGTAACACATTTCCTCTCCAACTCATCTGGCCAGCGTGAAGTGTGTAGGCTCTCCACGCTGGCCTCTAATGGCTCTGGCTAATATATGGCTCTGGTAGTACAGAAAGGGTCCTGCGCCTGCAGTGGAGATTGAAAAAGGTCTGATGATGATTTCCTCTATACAACGGTGACTGAAACCGTCAAAATGAAATACTTTTCCTATCAATGCTGAAAACTAGATTTTTTTTTTACTTTCCCATACTAAGTGCCCAGACGGCTGAATACTTTTGTATGAAAATGTCGATAATAAGTATGACAGGAAGGCGGCCCTGCCTATCAATAAAACAGACAAACTGATATGTTTTACAAGCACATGTCATATTCAAAGCCCGATCAAATATTTATATTCTTTAAGAAATCAAATCTAGGCTACACCTCGATAAAACACAAAATTAAGAAATTTGAAAAGTAGCAAGTTCATAGTGACTTTGTAACATTTTGTATGGAAATTCTCGCACCAATGTCTGGGAGTGTGTATAATATGGTTTCTTACCTCTGGATGAAACTGCACTCCGTAGAGCCGCATCTGTTCGTTATAAATGGCGGCTATAAGGTGGTTGGAAGATTGCGCGCCAACTCTGAACCGCTCCCCGACTTTCTGGACGCTGTCGCCATGGGTTAACAGGACTGGCTGCAGTTTTTCCAAGCGGCTGTTAATGAAAAAGATGATAAATAATTGACTGAGATACTTAGTGTTTGAAAACATGTTTAATATATTTTTATGAGCAATATTGCCTCTTGTTAAATATAAAGGTAAATGATTATAATAGGCTGTATGTTTATTGATTCTGTCACAAAGAGAGTTGTCAGTTTAAAAAGTAAAATGTTTTTGGTTTCCGCCACCAGAGGCGCTAATTTTCTCTCTTCCGCTGTCTGCTACCTATGTTAGATTACGTTTTGTGTATTTTCATTGAAATAAAGTATTTCAAGAAGTCTTACTCGTTTATGTATATTGCCTGGCCATTAATAGGTTATTGGCCCAGTGCACGCAGTGAAAAATCTGAGTAAAGAGCAGTATTTTCATCAAATTATACTCAAGTGTGAAAAGCAACGCGTGGTGCGGTTCGTCGGTAACCTCAAATTGCAACATGGAAGTTACCAATTCTATGCGCATTGAAAAATTTGATGGGCGAAATTTTCGGCAGTGGAAATTCCAAATTCGATGTGCTTTGAAAGCAAAAGGACTGGACATAAACGCGCCGCGGCCAAGTGAAAGTGCTGGACAAGTGAAATGGTCGAAGGCGATGGGATGGCCATGTTTATTATCACGTCCTCAATGGATTTAAATCAAATATCTTTAATAGAAAATTGTGAAACTGCTGTTGAAGTGATGCAAAAATTGGAATCCATCTATGAACAAAAGTCAGAACTTAACAAAATGCTCGTCCACGAACGTTTTTACCAATACAAAATGCAAACCACTGACAGCATTGCACAGCACGTGTCCAAAGTGGAGAATTTGGCGAAGCAATTGAAAGAAAGTGGTGAAAATATTAGTGACACTGCAATAATAACAAAAATATTAGGTACATTGCCGCCAAAATATCGATCCCTACGCCAGGCATGGATGTCGTTAGATCCTAAGTCGCAAACGATACACAATCTGACGGCAAGACTGTTAGATGAGGAGCAAAGCCTCACTAACGAGGAAGAGACAGAAACTGCATTGTTAACTACAAACTCTGCAAGTCAATCAGGCAAGAATGCACCTGCAGCCACAGCTAGTAATAATAAGAAACATCACCGGTTTATGTGCTATAACTGTAACAAACGAGGGCATTTTGCAAGGGATTGCCGTGCCCCAAAGAAGTCTGGGAAGAAGCCCCAAGAGCAGATGGCGTTCAGTGTAGCTGAAAATTATTTAAATGAAGGTGTATGGATAATGGACAGCGGTGCGTCCGCTCATATGTCCTACAGGCGTGACATATTTTATACTTTTGAAGAATGTGATACAAAGAGAAGTGTGAGGCTTGGAAACAGAAAGGAGCTTGTTGTTCACGGGAGTGGCAACATACAGATTGAGAAGATGGTGTATGGAAAGATAGAACGCTGTGTATTAAAAGATGTATTATATATTCCAGAATTAAGAAGAAACTTATTTTCGGAAGGTATGGCTACAAGAAAGGGCTACACAATTGTGAAGAAGCGTAATACTGCCTTAATTATGAACAGTGAAGAAGTTGTAATGATGGCAAAACTTAAGGAAAATAATCTTTACGAACTAGACATTAGAACTGTAACGCAGGCCAGTTGTAACTTCGTGCAAGCAAGCTTGAGGACCTGGCATGAACGTCTGGGACATTTGAATGTGAAAGAAGTGCAAAATATGTGTAAGAATGGTGCCATTCCCGGAAAATTGACAGATGACAGTGACTTCATATGTGAGGCATGTCAATATGGCAAACAAAGTCGCTTGCCTTTCCATAAATCACATAGAGGGCAATGCAATCCTGGAGATATTGCTTACAGTGATGTGTGTGGCCCATTGGAGCAGCCATCAGTATCAGGTGCCAGATACTTCCTGTTATTTAAAGATGGAGCAACCTCATACAGGCATGTTTACCTGTTAAAACATAAAAGTGATGTCCTCGAGTGCTTCAAGAGGTATAATGCCATTGTGAAAAATAAATTTGGCCATAGTGTTCGCACTCTTCATACAGACAATGGGCGTGAGTATGTTAATAATGACTTTGAAGCCTATTTGCAGAAGGAAGGCATTGTGCATGAAAGGAGCGCGCCATACACACCGGAGCAAAATGGCAGGTCTGAACGGGAATTCAGAACGATTATGGAAAGTGTAAGATCTATGCTATATTCTCGTGATATCCCATTAAAATTGTGGGCAGAAGCTGTGAACTGCTCAGTATATTTATTAAATCGGAGTTCTTCAAGCCAAACAAAGAATATTACTCCATATGAGTTATGGAATGGAGAAAAACCTCTTCTTCAACATATAAGAATTTTTGGATCAGAGGGCTATGTTCACATACCTGATGAGAAGAGAAAGAAGTTAGACAAAAAGAGTGAGAAGCTGATGCTGGTAGGCTATGAAAATGAGAACTACAGAATGTATAATATGGAGACAAAAAAAATTTTTGTAAGTAGGAATGTCAGATTTAATGAGAACAATGTGCCTATCATGAGAAAGAATATTGCTGAGATTTCAATGGGAGAAGATGATCGTAGCTGTGAAAAATTGAATGTACCTGGTACATCTTTCAACTCACCTCAACAGGCCCAACCTGAGGAAGAGGAATATGGAAGCTTTGAAAGTTATAGTGATGAACAAGATGATACTTTTGAGCCATCTCAAGAAGTAACTATTGATGAAGAAAGAAATATAACTTTAAGGCCTCGGAAAAATAGAGTAGAAGAAGCAAATATTATGGAGTGTGATATACCAAGTACATATCAAGAAGCTATATGTTCCAAAAATAGTGATAGATGGAAAGAAGCCATAGAAGAAGAATTAAAATCACACACCGAAAATGAGACATGGAAATTTGTAGAAAGGAAGAACAAGAAAGCAATAACGTCAAAGTGGGTTTTTACAGTGAAGAAAAATAGTGATGGTAGTATAGAACGGTATAAAGCTCGTTTATGTGCGAGAGGGTTTACCCAAGTGAAAGATATAGACTATAATGAGACATTTTCACCTACAGCAAGGTATGATTCTATTAGGGTTTTGTTATCAATTGCAGCGAGAGAAAATTATGATATCCAACAGTTTGATGTGAAAACTGCATTTTTGTATGGAGAACTGCAGGAGGATATTTACATGGAGGTACCTGAAGGGGTCCATGCTGAACCAGGAAAAATATGTAAGTTGTTCAAATCTTTGTATGGTCTAAAGCAGTCCTCTCGTTGCTGGAATAAGAAATTTTCCTCTTTCTTAACTGCATATGGTTTTCAAATGTGTCCTTCTGACAGTTGCATTTTTGTGGGTCATTTTCATGGTTTTAAAGTCATCCTTATGTTATATGTAGATGATGCATTATTATTTTCTAAACGTAAAGTAACTTTAACACATATTTTGAATGACTTGAAGAGTAGTTTCAAGATAAAGATTTTAAATTTAAATTCTTTTGTAGGAATGGAAATAATTAAGACTGAAAATTCTATAATTATAAGTCAAGCTCAATATGTAGAAGAAATAATTAAAAGATTTAACATGTCACAAGCTATTCCTTGTAGCACCCCTGCTGATAAAGATGTGTTGTTAACTAAAAGTACTGAATCGGAAAAATTTACAAATTTTCCCTATAGGCAAGCAGTGGGAGCTTTGATGTTTTTGTCAACTGTGTCTAGGCCGGATATCGCTTACTCTGTAAATATGGTTAGTAGATTTTTAAATAATCCGAATAATGAGCATGTTAATGCAGTAAAGAGAATAATTCGTTATTTGTTGAGTTCTAAAAATGTTTGTATTTCATATAATTGTAGCAGTGAATTGATTGGCTATTCGGACGCTGATTTTGCTTCAGATTTAAATTGTAGAAAATCTAATACTGGCTATGTGTTTATGATGAATGGAGGGCCTGTAACTTGGGCAAGTAGGAAGCAAAACACTGTTGCTCTTTCAACAACTGAATCAGAGTATATGGCGGCTAGCGAAGCTGCCAAAGAGATTTTATGGCTGAGACAGTTATTAGTTGATGTAGAGGAACCACAAATGACTGTTACTTTATGTATAGACAATCAGAGTGCTATTAGGCTTATTCACAACCCTGTATACCATAAAAGATCAAAGCATATAGATGTCAGATACAATTTTATTAGAGAAAAGGTAGAGCAAAATATTATTTGTATAAAATATGTTGAAAGTTGTAATCAACTTGCTGATTTTTTAACAAAGGCTTTACCTCCAGGTAAATTCATTGTGAATAGAGAGCAAATATGTGTTATACATTGTACTGGGCTCTGATTTCTACTATAATAAGTGCTTTTATAGATAAAATTTTGTTTAAAAAAAAATTATTAAAAGTTTATGATAGAATGTGCCTATTATAATATTTAAGTGGGAGTGTTAAATATAAAGGTAAATGATTATAATAGGCTGTATGTTTATTGATTCTGTCACAAAGAGAGTTGTCAGTTTAAAAAGTAAAATGTTTTTGGTTTCCGCCACCAGAGGCGCTAATTTTCTCTCTTCCTCTGTCTGCTACCTATGTTAGATTACGTTTTGTGTATTTTCATTGAAATAAAGTATTTCAAGAAGTCTTACTCGTTTATGTATATTGCCTGGCCATTAATACCTCTTACAATTCCAATAAACAATTCCAAAAAAAAAATCTTTTTAAAATAATTAATCCAAGTTAAGAGTCGCCTGGAAGCGCATGTCTCCATACAAACGGAAAAAGGGAATTGTGGCAATATTTGATAATTTTGGAGTAAAATTAAGCATTTAACCAATTAATCTCATTATAATCTATGTACGTTCCTATACAGCTTGGTTAAAACACCAATGGTTTGTATGGAAATGGTCAAATTTGTATGGAAATCTTGAGAGGCGTATAATTCTCAAACATTTGATAATTTAACCAAGCTGTATAGGAACGTACGTAGATTATAATGAGATTAATTGATTGGATGCTTAATTTTACCCTAAAATTATCAAACATTGCCACAATTCCCTTTTTCCGTTTGTATGGAGACATGCGCGTCCAGGCGACGATTATCCAAAAATATTGGATTCATATTTTTTCTTTTGTCAATCAAACAAAAGATCACAAAGATAAAGCGCATCAAAGTGCAGTGGGGACTCATGTCATAACACAACAGACGTCACGCGGAACTTTAACGGGCTCTATCAATTTTTGTTTGATTGACGAAAGAAACTATTTAAAAATAATCTAAAAATGTAACTTACTTGAAAAGCGGACAAGTGGTCTCCACCTCGACTTCGTACTGGCCGTCTTCGCGAGCGTCCTTCCTCAACACGGAGCCACCGAACTCTTTGTTCAGCATCTGCATGCCGTAGCATATCCCTGTAACAATAAAAATTTAGGTTTTAGTATTACTATTAGTTAGTAGTACAAGTAACTTGTTTCTTACCTGTGTTGAAAGTCCAATTTTAAAAAGTAAACTGTGTTAGACCCACCTGTGATGATGATCCTATACCCAGCCTCCTTCAGGTGGAAGGCCGGCGTGTCCACGGCCCAGGGGTAGATTTTACCAGCTCGAAGTGAGAACGTTTGACAAGAGGTTAACATGATATAGGGACCAAGATAAAAACTGTTTCTTACCTAGTGCTGGAAATCCAAATTTGAATTTATCCGCGTCATATTCGGTGCACCCTCAGCGTAAACCGAGTTGGAGCTACCTGAGACGATGATCCTGTAACCAGCCTCCTTCAGGTGGTAAGCCGGTACAGTGGTAGATTGTAAGCGGTCGAAGTGAGACGTTTTGGCAAGTGGGTAACATGATATAGGAACCAGGATAAAAAGTGCTTCTTATCCTGGTCCCTCTAGTACTGTAAGTCCAATTTTGAACATATCCGCGCCGTATCTCGGCGCATCCACGGCGTAAACGGAGTTAGGCCCGCCTGAGACGATGATCTTATAGCCAGCGTCCTTCAGGTGGTAGGCAGTGGTAGATTGTACCAAATCAAAATGAGAAGGTTTGACAAGTGGACGTAACATGTGTTATTATTATAGAGACCAGGATAAAAAATTGTTTCTTACCTAGTACTGGAAGTCCAATTTTGAATATATCCGCGTCGTATCTCGGCGCATCTTCAGCGTAAACAGAGTTAGGCCCGCCTGAGACGATGATCGCCCTGTACTTAGTCTTCTTCAAGTGGTAAGCCAGAGTGTGGTAGATTGTACCAGGTAGAGGTAAGTGAGAAGATTTGACAAGTGGGTAACATGAAATAGAGACCAGGATAAAATAACTTTCATACCTAGTACTGGAAGTCCAATTTTGAATATATCCGCGTCGTATCTCGGCGCATCTTCAGCGTAAACGGAGTTAGGCCCGCCTGAGACGATGATCGCCCAGTACCTAGTCTTCTTCAAGTGGTAAGCCAGAGTGTGGTAGATTGTACCAGGTAGAGGTAAGTGAGAAGATTTGACAAGTGGGTAACATGAAATAGAGACCAGGATAAAATAACTTTCTTACCTAGTACTGGAAGTCCAATTTTGAATATATCCGCGTCGTATCTCGGCGCATCTTCAGCGTAAACGGAGTTAGGCCCGCCTGAGACGATGATCGCCCAGTACCTAGTCTTCTTCAAGTGGTAAGCCAGAGTGTGGTAGATTGTACCAGGTAGAGGTAAGTGAGAAGATTTGACAAGTGGGTAACATGATATAGAGACCAGGATAAAATAACTTTCTTACCTAGTACTGGAAGTCCAATTTTGAATATATCCGCGTCGTATCTCGGCGCATCTTCAGCGTAAACGGAGTAAGGCCCGCCTGAAACGATGATCGCCCAGTACCTAGTCTTCCTCAAGTGGTACGCCAGAGTGTGGTAGATTGTACCAGGTAGAGGTAAGTGAGAAGATTTGACAAGTGGGTAACATGATATAGAGACCAGGATAAAATAACTTTCTTACCTAGTACTGGAAGTCCAATTTTGAATATATCCGCGTCGTATCTCGGCGCATCTTCAGCGTAAACGGAGTTAGGCCCGCCTGAGACGATGATCGCCCTGTACCTAGTCTTCCTCAAGTGGTACGCCAAAGTGTGGTAGATTGTACCAGGTAGAGGTAAGTGAGAAGATTTGACAAGTGGGTAACATGAAATAGAGACCAGGATAAAATAACTTTCTTACCTAGTACTGGAAGTCCAATTTTGAATATATCCGCGTCGTATCTCGGCGCATCCTCGGCGTAAACGGAGTTAGGCCCGCCTGAGACGATGATCGCTCTGTACCCAGCCTCCTTCAGGTGGTAGGCCGGCGTGTCCAGTGGTAGAATGTCGGACTCCACGCATAGTTCGCGCACGCGACGGTCTATCACCTGTAAGAACAGTGACGTGATTAAATATGTTTTGAATAAATGGTTCGATATCCTACTATGACTCACAAAGCCAATAGATAAATCATTAATGGCTCAACGTAGACGAAGGACATTGGCAGACTAAAAGTCCGTAGCGCGCTCTTATTAGTACTGCACTTAGTCTGCGTATGTCTACCTGGCGACAAGAGATATTGCGCACTACTAATAACAGCACGCCGCGGCATTTCTGTCCGCCACTGTCCGTTATCTGCGTTGAGCCTTACGGTGACAAACTTTTGTTAGGTTTTGCTATAAGCTCTTTCACGATTTATATGATGTTAAGCTTTCGTGATCATAATCATTACGGGACTTACCACGATCATTTTTGATATTAGTCTGATACTCCAGAGCACCGCACAGTTTGTTAATAAATGGTTATTTACCTTGCCATACTGGGAGCCGGCGTCTAAAATGGCCACTTTATCGCGTTGGAGCGAGGAGCCGTTGGTACCGCGGTACTGCCCGTCTGCAGTGGCTGTGTGCATCTCGCCAACTCGCCAGCAGCACTGTAACAACGATTTCAAATTTTATTAGACAATATCATGAAGAAAAAGCTTTGACTGTGAAAGTAAAACAGCTACAAACGTGCATCCAATAAAATAGTACTCTAGCGTCGTGGGAATTGATTAATCGAAGGGGGGAACGGCTAGGGGGTGACGATTTCCATACGCTGAAATAATAAAAAAGTGAAAAAAAAAAAACCCTATACATGTCGGATACATGGTTGAGGTACTTATTCACCATGAAAGGTGTCCCCCATATGTTAATCTAATGCACTCGAGTAAATCCAAAAATCGTTTAGGCTCCCCTACTAAATCTTTTATTATCCGTAGTTGCTTTTAAAGTTATTTAAACCAAATAAGACAAAGAAAATATTTTTTTAAAATTGGAAAGTAATTGCAAAATACCAAAATTTTTACCCAAAATATTTATTTATTTTAAACTATGCCCTTTTTTTCCTTCGATATTGTACAAAAATGGACGACTCTTATCGTAGGCAACCGGAAAAATACGGAGTCTAACTGGTTTGGTTAAATAGATTTACACAGTTGCTTGTATGTATACAAGTGGGGATTTTTTTCTAATTATCGGAAGGCCATTAGAATTCATTTGTACAGATATATTTCAGTGTATTGATAAGGCTAGGTAAATTAAATAATATTCAGAACTAGAACTTGACTATGAATTAAAAAAAGTCGTACAGAACGGAAACTCTAAACGTCTTTCTAAATATGGCGTCCCCCGACCCCCGCTCCGTTTTCCCCCGTGCTAAGGACTTTTTAAGATTTTGAAGAACAGAGTTAGCTGCAAGTGTTACGAGCCGTCTCTTATACGCATGTTAGAACTTTAATTTGTGGTTTCGACACTTCACACAGACGTGGGCACAGATGTAATGTTTTGTTTGTAGTAGTTTGAGGCATAAATATTAGTGCGCTTGTTTGCAGCGTCATACCTGTGGTTTAGATTAATTAATCGGGGTTTAATCTCGTTGTGCTAATAATTTAAGTGCGAATACTTCAGCCATATATGTATGTATAATTACCCTTAAAGGATATTATAAACCGACCAGTGAGCATCAGAACGCAAGTTACATAAAATAAACGAAATAGGACCTTATACACAGTACATACATTACATATTTGTATGGATGTTATTTTAGTAATATTTTGGTAAGTAGACATGTAGGTACGTGTGGTAGTAAAAAATTTTTTTTACGATTGCTGGGCGAAGTCTAAACAATTATTTTAATTTGCAAAATGCCACCTATTGATTATAATCTTATTGTGCATCGTTGTATTGTCTTTGTATACATGTTGCCATTGTCACAATATAAATATAGAAGTCAATTAGGCGATACAAGTTTATAAGTAACAGTGACAGTAGGTAGTATAACTAAGTTATATAAATCAATGCAACTAATAATTTATAATTATTATTGTTACACATTTACATAAAATTAATTTGATGCGGTTTTATCCCGTAAAACCGTCTAATAATTACTTAAACTTTGCAAATTCTTTGTCAAGTATATCTAACATAATCCTGCAAAAGTACAGTTCTCAAGGAATCTATACAAAGGCGGTCAAATTCGAAAGCTATGCACATAAAAAAGAATATAATGATAATTTCATTATCTGCACTCAGTTAAAAAAGAAAAAACAAATACGATACCTTAAACAGAAAATTTCTAAAACCGAGCATTACACGGGAACAAGATACCACATCGAAAACACATTTTCACGAAATGCATTCACAGCACAAAACCTAAGTCCCATCAGCACAACAAAGGTTCCCGTAGGAATCGCGGAGACACGTCACGCATGAAAAGTACATAATCATTTGTCCGAATCCTCTGTAGTGTTCGCGCGAGGTGTGTCGCGTTATTTATAGAAAGCATCCCACATGATGATCGAATATAAATACACAAACACTGCGTTGCTTTCGAAATGTCAAATACTGGGTACTGAGTCCGTTAAGGCATTTTCTACTGTAGGAGTGTTGGTAAAAATATGGAATAATATACGTACAGGGCGCCTTCTCATACGATAGGTAACAATGCCTTGTCTGGTACGTGCACAGTGCCAATTTATTGAGTTTACAATTTTAAACGTACTGGCAAAAATTAACGTAAACGACGATATATTATAGGACGCAAAAGTGACTAGTCTGGCGGATGGACGGTCTACCTGTGATGTGACAGTCTGAAAGATTAAATGAGTTTCTATTGGACAAATAATTAAAAGGTGCCTATAAACTAATCACCGTCTACAAAGATTTTAGTTGGGTACCAATATACAAGAACTTAGACAGTATCGAAAAGACTACAAAATATGATTCTAATAAAAAAATATACTACAACTTATGTCTCTCTCACTGGAAATATAGTTAATATACCAATCACTTTTAGGATAATCAATATGTATATGGCTTATATTTTTTTTGATGGTGTTAAATAAAGTCTTCTATGAAGCAGCGCCTACAAAAGTGACGTTAATCACGGTCACGTAAAGTCACGTTGTGTGCAAGGTATTGTTTGTTTAGTTTGCATGAAATGTTTCGACGCTAGACTGTAATGTACCAGCTGCTTCTCTTCGCGTGCAGATCGTAAAAGCCGATCGAGGGAATGTGCGTCAGGAATCGTCTCAATAGGCGATGCGGCTAGCAACCCATCACTATTTTGATACCGTTCTCACCTACAAGCCCACCAACATGCCAAACGTGGCCTTAAGGTTTTACAGACCTGGGCTCTGTCTACCCCGCAAGGGCAAAAGACGTGATAGTATGTATGTATGAACTGTTAATTTTTTTTGGATTAATATTTTGTGTGCCCCGACGCCGATTACTATCATTATCATGTGATGATGAGACTAGGCACCCTGTTCTCATTAGCATCTCTCTCGGACAGTCGTAAATTCGTTACTAGTGTTAATGATAATGATAACAATGACCGTGGCCGTGACTGATTTTGTTTGAGCGCTTGTCTTTGATCATTGATAATTTTTGTAATCAGACTAATTCCTGATAATGTATTTCATCATAAAAGATTCATACAAAGTTTTTATTTAATTGCATGTTTTGACGTGAGTGAATCGTGCTCCTGCAGTGGAGACGATGATATTAGTGAGGAGTTTTGGAAGTTAGGAAATTTCTTTATTTCGCGAAATAATACTCTCGAATACTGAAAGGCATTTTAGATGCATTTTTAGTAAAATCGTACTCACGTCTCGTTCTGTCAATTTAGCCGTTAACCCAGCAACACAAAGACAGTCTAAGATTTAATATTATCATTAGTTAATTTTGAATAAAAGTTAGGATTCTAACTTAGAACTTCTAAGTGCCATCATAGTCGTCATCGCTGGAGGCCGCTCTCTAGCGGTCTCTACCGAAGGCGGCGAAGTAAAGTTTCTATATACGATAATCATAACTAAGGTTAAGATTATCTAAATATATATAACTCAAAGGTGACTGACTGACTGACATAGTGATTTATCAACGCACAGCCTAAACCACTAGACGGATCGGGCTGAAATTTGTAATGCAGGTAGATCTTATGATGTAGGCATCCGCTAAGAAAGGATTTTGAACAATTCTACTTCTTAACGCGAGCGAAGCCGCGGGCAAAAGCTAGTCGTATATAAACACTATCAGAGACAATAGTGGGAAATTATAAGATCATTGACGTCTCATTCACATGGTTAATTTGTTTATCGAAGGTTTATTGAGACCGATCGAAACAGGGTCATCATCATCATCAACAGGTCTTTGTTTGTCTCCACTGCAGGAGCACGACCTTCTCTGTACTACCAGAGCAATATATTAGCCAAGGCAGACAGAGGATTTGACCTACACTCTCCACGCTAGCCAGACGGGTTGGAGAGGTCTTTTTGATGTTCATAGCTTTGTTCTACGACGGGGAGACTTGGAGTGGTCCTATTCTACTCTACCGGGAACCACACGCCATATCGAAACAGGATATTGGGCCGAAATAGAAACTAACTTCAATATGTGATGTAAAATAATAAAAATAGGTAGGTAACTAATATTGTTATGCACTAAACTATCCACCACACGTATTTTCCTCATATACAGATCTTTTTTAATCTTTTTTTTCCGATGCTTTAATACTCTTTGTCTGACTATGCAACCTCATGTGGGACTTCTAGTATATTTATCTTAGCAACATTATACACCTCCATAATAGGTATATTGATTTTGCCGAAAATTACAATGGATTCTGCATTAACCAGTCAGTCCGTTGGTAGTCCAACTAAGGAGTTGTCCCATATAATGACACATTCCAGCAAATGACAAAAACTATCAAGTCTGATTAGGACATACGCTTCAATAGCAATACAGAGTTGTGAGTCATGTAACTAATAATTATTTTTAACAAAAAAGTAAAACCGACTTCAACCCTATGCACTTAACTTAACCTTTGACGAGCTCCGTGGCGCAGCGGTCAACACGCCTGCCTGCGACACGGATGGTCCCGGGTTCGATCCCCGGTCAGGTCAAGATGGAAAACGATCTTTTTCAGATTGACCTGGGTCTTGGATGTTTATCTATATATGTATTTGTTATAAAATATAGTATCGTTGAGTTAGTATCCCATAACACAAGTCTTTCATAAGAACTTACTTTGGGGCTAGCTCAATCTGTGTGATTTGTCTGTATATATTTATTTATTTATTTATTTATTTTATGCACTAATGTACAAACTGAAACTTAAAATTAGATTTTATTGGGTGTGGTAGTTCAATCAAAATAGAGGAACAACGTCGTCATAAACTTGTCTTGATTCGCGAAAGAAATAAACTGTACAATTTTTTTTTGATTTTGTTGAGTTTTTCTCACGTTTGTATAAAAGCACTGGATACATTTCGATAAAAATATTATAGGATCACCTTTGAAGTTCAGTCAAAACAGAGGAGTAACGTTCTCATCATCATCGTCTTGATTAGCATAAGAATAAAATACAAATAAGTTTAAACCGAATGGCATACTCTTACAACTTATTTTGGGTTTTTGTTTATTTTTTCAAAAAGTGCTCGATACATTGCGACAAAAATTTTATGGGTCCAACTCTGGAGTATTAACCTAGTAGTTCTGATATCTATGAGTATTAAAAGATAAAAGATAAAGATATACTTTATTTGGGAGAATAAAAAAAATATAGTTAAGTACAGAATACAAGGAAAAAAAGAATAATATAGTTAAACTAAAAAGAAAAAAAACTTATAATTATAGTCTCCCAAAATGGTCCCAACTCAGCATTTACTGGGTGTTTTTAAAGAAAAACCACCAGCACTGATCTTCCGTTGGGGCCAAAACGGGTGCAACACGGACGCTCGCACAAACATACAAATATACATATAAGGACAAACATACACTATAAAATTTGAAACATATACATATTTAGAGTTTGTATAGACCCAAAAACATAAACTATATAAAATAAAAAGAAAAACTGTGTAATTCCGACTGATAACCTCTTTTTTAAGGTCGGTTAAAAAAGGCAACAATCCTATTACCTATCGAACAAAAAAAGAATCACGAACATCAATCCATAATTGGCTGAGTAATTGTGTAACACACATAAAAAAAACATACATAAGAATCGAGAACCTCCTTCTTTTTTGAAGTCGGTTAAAAAGAATAAGTTAACACTTTGATAAAAAGTATAGAATAAATTCACCGCTAGACTGGGCTGATTATTGATGCGCGTGTCACGAGATCATCCCAAACACGTGAGTTTCATTTCGGCGACCGGCGATGCCGTAGCAGTTCAGCAGCTTCAGGCGCTATCACACATTTTTGTGTTCCCATCTGACGGGACTCGGCCGGGTCGGAGAAAAACGATTACATGCGATTAGTATGAATTGGCCATCCGATTTTTACCTATAGAGGCGACATTTTTTTATGGTATTGCACAACTTTTGTGCAAATAACCGTTAGCAGACAAGCCTATGACCGACACTACAATTTCCCGACAATCACCGACATAGTTTTATGGCCAAAGATTAGACACCGATTTGGTACCCAAGGAAAAGACATAAGGCGAGCGACCGGGCGGAAAAAATTATGTTCAATCATTGGACTAAACGCTTAAACACTTAAAAACATAGGTACAGTTGAAAATTTCGCTAAAGTCATAATCAGTTTTTTTATTTAAAAACATTAAAATTACTAGATGCAACAAAAAAATGTGCTTAATTAATAGGGCAAGGTAAAAGTCTACCAAGTAAAGTCTTAGTTAATCACATTTGCTTTTATTTCTGAGAAATTTAATCACTTATAAACTAAAGGGGATTGCCCATTTCCAGGCCCACCACTTATAAATATACCATGTATGAGCATGAAATAAAGTTTAAAATTTAGTTCATATTTTATTTAATAGGATATCAAACTTACGTGATAATTCTTTGTAAGGTTCTAATTTTATTTATATTGGTATTTTGATTGATTTCTTCTGTTCAGTTACATTTGTCCATACTAACTGAATATTGAACTTTTGATTTCATTAATCCCAACTATTCCAACCAATATTATAAATGCGAAAGTGAGTTTGTTTGTTTGTTAAGCTTTCCGGCCGTATCTACTAAACCGATCATCATGAAATTATGCATACACATAGGTTAGGGTACTGAGAAGGACATAGGCTATAAATCACGCGGGCGAAGCCGCGGGTAACAGCTAGTTATCAATAACCACACTAAATATAAACTTACTATTTTTAAAAATTGTTTGATGTGCCAAGTGATTCTGTATAATTTTGGTAATCATACAATTTAGTAGTTTTTTAATGAGGGACGTAGCTCCATAGATCCTAGAAAGGAGAATGCTCACTGCAGTCATGCAGTAAATCCTTTCTAGTAGAACAAAACCCAGCTCAATTTTGGTATATACAATCATAAATAGATTTAATATTATCTAGCGAATGAGCATAAATAGAACCTCATAAGTCCAGTCATGATTTAGTGCAAACGAGCCCATACAAATATTCCAAATTTGATTGGCCTATTGTGAATTAATCCGCATGGTAAATCAATTTTTAAAATTAGTCCAGTCCAGAGTTAATCCATTACACAACATCAACACATCTTTCCTTTTTATGAATTTTGTTACAAAGATGAGTTAAGAAATCTGATCGAGTCCACCAACAATTCCTTCACCTGTAATTACAAGAAATAGGTCATATCCAATTTTAAAAATTCAACTAAGTAGATAAAGACTAAGGGCTGCAAAGTATATGATTGATTCACAATTTAAAACATTTTCTTTTATTGCATTTAGATACATTCACAATTACAATGGAAGTATGTTTTAGCATTTCATGAAATTCAACTTGTGAACTCCCCACATTTGTGGTACTTTATGTCTAATGGAAGATCAATATTTTTGTATAGCTACAGAAATTATGCACAGTTCTACTGCTTTTACGATAACAACTGGAAATTGAATAAAATGAATAGTTTTTATTCAAATTTTGGTTCTCATTTATCATTTTTTGAACATCATTTATCTTTCTTGTTATTATTATTTTTCTATTTGCAAAATTGAAAAACTACTAGCATACTACTGGGAAAAGTGCAATAGATTTCTGCAAATATTACATACTTTTTCTTATTGGAAAATATGTACCTATTGATAGTATAGATCTTTCACCTTCACTTTGAAACAAAACAACTGAACAGTAGCAGCACCAATAGACTCACATCACAAGAAATCACTTAGAGGATCTGATCCCAACTATGTTTTGGCAGAGGTTACAATAATAAGGTTATCATTCCATAACTGATAGCAGTTTCATGTAAGACCCCTTGTAAGTTACTGATGATGAAATATTATGTAGGTATTTAGTATACATACATACAAATGCTCTCATGAAAACAAAGCAACAATCTTGCAATTTCTAACAAAGGAAGGCTTACATACCTTTCTGAGAAAAAACATAGTAGGTACAAATATTTGAACTTGCAGGGGAAGATACACATTATATTAAGAAATAAGATGATCGAATGATAAAAAAAATGATAACATCGAGATAAAACGCAGCATTACTGAGTGGACAGCAGTGGCAGGCCGCAAACCGGGTGACTCCGCATTTGCCCACATACTTACACCTCGAATAAGAAGCGCGTGCTGAATAAATTTTACCAAATTAGCATTTGGCCACAATGAGGATTTGTTACGGATAAAATTGCGTGTAATTTAATGATAATGATGAACAAAACCGGGCTTTGACATTAGTTTCTGGGTCATAACCACAGTCACCGTTTTGAAGTGGCCATTGCTATCACCTAAGTTATGCTGCTGTCGGGTGTATGATTCAAGATAAGGATTTTTGGACTTACCTAAAACAAAATATTCGCGACTTTAGAAGAATATGTTCATGAAAAACACGAGAAAATGTGATTCTCCATTCAGCACTACGAATACAAAATTTTAGTACTGAAATTTGACACAGGTGGCGCATGTGTTTAGCTTTGTTTGTGATGCATTCTGAAGTGATTAATTTTGCAAGCCTTTTTATAATAATTTCTTGTAGTTAGTTTGTTTGTAATTCATTGCTATATTGAAAAATAGACGTATTTTTATATTATGCTTGTATCTAAAATTTATTAAACATATTACCATTATTTCAATATACCTAAACAGGAACATCTAAATATTTTTTTATAAAATGCATCCAAAACTTTTGCTTGTCATCATGTCAGTACGTTTCATTCTACAAAATGTATTATATCATTAATTTTGATATTTTTTATTCACATCGTATAATGATACGTAGAATAGTAAAATCAAATTAGTATTGACATCATGTTTATGTAATAAATGCATTTTTTACATAAAACGAAATAATATGAACGTATAAGTTTTATTTTCTAACTCAATTATTTGCGTTTTCCTAAACTTCTGCGTAAAAATAAAAAAAAACTTAGTAGATTTCTTTCCACGCAGCAGACATATCATGGATCCAAAATAATTAATTGATCAATAGGTAATTAAAATTGATTGCTAAAAAACGTAGGAACGTCAAAAGGAACAGAAAGAAATTGGACAGACAAGCAAGAGTTGTTGGTTTGGTGAATTGGGTGAAATCGTGTTTTTTGTTATAATTATTACATAGAAAAAGAAATAGATTTAAATACTTCAAGATGCCTGATCACTTAGGAGATGACATGCGTAAAGTAAAAGATGACAAAGAGGAGCCGGAAAAGGAAATCAAATGTGAGTACATAGTGCTTGAAGGAAAGCTAACTAACCTTTGTTGAATTTCTATAACAAAATCATCTGAATATGATTTTTCAAACATCTATTTCCATTTTTCAGCCCTTGATGAAGGTGACATAGCCCTTTTGAAGTCATATGTAAGTTACAATGTCTTGAAAAAAAAAGAAATGTAGTACAGTATGACTGGCATTTTTTACCTTTATTTCTTGTTTAGGGACAAGGGCAGTATACAAAAATCATCAAGGAGGTTGAAGACGGCATCCAGACTGTGATGAAGCGCGTGAATGAGCTGACCGGCATCAAAGAGTCTGATACAGGGCTGGCACCTCCGGCTTTGTGGGATCTAGCCGCTGACAAACAGACCTTACAGAATGAACAGCCTCTACAGGTAAAAATTATGTGCTGCAAATTTAAAAATAGCTTTTAAATAATTGTAATTGCTGCTTGGTAACCAGTGGCGGCTCCTGACTTCAAGGAGTGGTGGTTCACCTGCTTACCTACGGGCTCTCAAAAGCAAAATGACCTATTGAAATGCCGTATGTTCGTCAATTATTTGTTGTCCATTACCCCTATGCACCTACCTAATAATATTTCTACATACATAATTAGTTACTCTAGGTACAATTCTTGTTAATATTAATGCATGTTGTAAAACCATTTCTGTATAAAAAGTACCTATAGTGGGCAGGTACTTATGTACCTACATGCAGTGAAATATCTCATCATCAGTGGCGGCTCGTGACTCAAAGACCAGGTGGTGCACATTATAAAACATGCCTAAACAATATGGATAATTTCTATATGCAGAAATAATTCTCTCTCTTATTTAGATAGGCATTTTATATTTACATGAACTTAATGTACCTATGATAATAAGATTAATAAGTATAGTTATATTTTATTATATTATTATTTAATAAGTATAGTTAGAGGAGCTGCACGCTAATGAATATTCTAATAGGTAATTAATTCAGGTTGAAAAGCACAAGATGGTTTAAAAAACGCTTAAAATAAGCCATAGCCTATTTTCTATTTTAGTTCTTGTTTAAATAATCCCATTTACATAACAACACACTTTGAAGCCACTTTGAAGCACACACAAAGTAGAAAACCATAACTATGAATAATTATTGGTTAATTTCGCACGTGTTATCTATCACACCATGTCACAGGTGCGAAATAAAACAAACAAACTGATTTGAGTAAGGCCAAGGACACGCCTTCGCAACAAAAATCTTCAACAAGCTAGTGAGACACCCCGGCCGATGCCGCCCGAGCGAGCCCGTTCGGGAGTATTCGGGACTCGTGCGCCGTCCCGATTTTTCAATTTTTCTCATACATTGAGTACGGATCATCTTCCGTTTCACCTGCCGAAGCAAGCATTTCTGTCTCATTGCATATAGTTTCTATGGAGACGGTTCATGCGCACTTTGAAAGCGCTCGCCCAATTTTTGGTTTAGCTAAAATGAGTCTTAAATTTTAGGTAATAAAGATCAAGTTGGTTTGAAAATATTTTTTTAAATATTTCTTTAGTGTGTAATTTAAGTTACATACTGATGGATAAATGCGTCGAAAAAAAAAATTGGGAAATACATAAAAATGTGGTAGTGGAGTGCACGAGTGCTCTGAAGGAGCGGCCGCCACTGTTGGTAACTATAAGTAGGGTAAGAATGGATGAGCGTCGCCACGGATAAAAGCAGATGGCTAAAGATTGAGGAGGCTTTTACTCAAAAAGGGACCGTGTAATCGGAAATTAAACTAAACTTAACAGAGATATAAAAGATTACTTATTGTTATATGGGAAATAAAGCTGAATTAAAGTGATAGTAGGTCTCTTTTTTTAGCTATTTAGGATAGAATAGAAAAATATTTATTCAGTGATTTACAAATGGTAAAACAATGCTGGGCAAAACCTTCCCCTTTCTGGTTCCACCTCCCTCAATCTCTTGCCATTTCTCTCCAAGTTTTATTAAAACAACACACATCCTCTGTCCATCTCATTTTAGGTTATGATAAGATACATAGTGACCATTTGCTTGTTTTCAGGTTGCCAGATGCACAAAAATCATCAATGCAGACTCAAATGACCCTAAATACATAATCAATGTTAAGCAGTTTGCAAAGTTTGTGGTGGACCTTGCAGACTCTGTAGCACCTACTGACATAGAAGAAGGAATGAGAGTAGGGTAAGTTTCTATACGTTATCATCATCATCAGGTCTTTTTTAGTCTCCACTGCAGGGGAATGACCCTCTCTGTTTATTTGTTATAAAATGTATTAATTCATCTTTATTCCACCATTTTGCTGGAGCCAAAATACTGTCTTTGCTATTGTTGTTTGTTTACTTATGGTTATTGGTCTTAAATTAGCCTTGCCTATGGAATACATTATAAAAGCTAGTAATAAATACTTGATCAGTTTATAATAAACTGATACTCTCATATGTCAGTTAATAAGTTTTGAAAGAAACATGACTGACAGGATTTATAATTTATTGAATTTAAATCATCAGAGCATTTTCCTGATTGCACCCTTGGCTATGATGCAACCACAGGTCTGCTTGATAGTATTTGTGCTGAAATGTGTCAGTACAGTTGCGTAAAAATGTATTCCGATTAAGTAAAATAAATAAATAAAATAAAAATACGTTTATTGTCGGTTTTTAGGGTTCCGTACAAAAGTTGAAAAACGGAACCCTTATAGGATCACTCGAGCGTCTGTCTGTCCGTCCGTCCGTCTGTCACAGCCGATTTTCTCTGAATCTACTGAACCAAATTAGATGAAATTTGGTAAGATAGTGTAATCCTATGACCCAAACACGGATGTGGGTATACGGATTGAGGGGCCCAATTACAAAATTTAAAAAAAAAGTTTTGCAAACCTTACTGTGTCATATATCAAATGAAAGGGCTCATTATGAGGATCTCAAAAATATTTTTTTTTGTTCGGGTAAAATCAATACTTTTGATTTTATTCACGAAAGAAGGCAAAAATTGACCATTCCCCCCCCCTGATCTCCGAAACCACTGGGCCGAAAATTTTGAAAAAATTACGAAATATAGTTCATTCCTTGAAGATTACAGGAAAAATAATAAGAATTCTATCACTTGAAAATTAAGTGGTAAACTCACAATAATAAGTTCATCTAGAGAAATAGTTCACTAAAACACCACTAGATGGCGCTAGTCAATTGAATAGAACATTTTTTGCACATTGTGTGTTTTCACGAAGCATATTGTACGGAACCCTCATTGCGCGAGTTTGACTCACACTTGGCCGGTTTTTTACATTATGTTTACAGTAATAGTACCTAAGACTAGCTTACTAATACGTAGTACCATTTAGTTTTGAACAAACCAAAGTTCATCCATAATTAGCTGCCCACCATCGAACTAGGAATAAACCTGTATCTCGAGTGGTGGGGAGCGTCATAAAGGATTCAAGGGTGAGTCCGATACAGCGATAGTAAGAAACCTAAATGTAACTTATGCTTATGAACATGCTGATTCCCAAACTAGCTTTTGCTGTATTTTGGGATACAGATAAAGTCAACAGTAGCAATTTTAGGACATATTGGCAAATATTGGCTTCATGTTGCTTGGGAGAGGAACAAACGAGCTTGCTTTGAGTTGCAAGTCTTATGTCACTCGCCCTAGATTATCATGATCATTGAATAAGCCCAATCTAATGAGATAATACATTGGGTTATTACCTTGAACGACACCTTAAGTTATTAATATTAATTTTATTTTGTATGTATTCAAGTCCCTTTCATAAGAAGCTATAAATTATGTAAACAAATGTTCAGAGGTTCGCAACATTTGGATGAAATCAAAAATAATATTGTTGATTTTTGTGTAAAAAAATAAACCAAAGAAGAGATGGTTAAAAATATTTTTCCATAAAGAATGGAGGGAGTTTGCAGGTGAAGTGATTATTTGGCAACGTAAAAAATCTTTTGCCCTGCTCAGACACAATAGCTAATAATAAAAAAAAACAATTTATAGCAAAAACTGTTACAGAAACTTTATTATAAATCAGTAAGACTCAATAGCTAATAAAAAAAACAACTTATAGCAAAAACTGCTACAGAAACTTTATTATATCTCAGAAATGCGCCAAATGTTTACATTCACGGAGTCGGACTCGTTCCTATACCAAAAAACATTGAGCGACAGCGTTTTGTTTCGTTAAAATATAACCCGACTAATTAGAATTGGTCTTTAGTTTCGTATTACCCGTATAGTAATTTAAGTCAATTGTATTTGGTTAACTCATATATTGTCGCTAGGTAACTCCAACTCAGTAGAAGTTTATTGATGTACTTAATTTATAGCTTCTCGTGGAGGGGAGTTTAGTATAAGTATATTCTCGATGGCTCAGAGGTCAACTGCATGAAAAGAGATATATTATATCTCTAATTAGAAAAATAAGTAAATATTTGTATTTAATTTTTGAGGTTTCTTATGCAAAGGGTGCTGTCTGTCCGTGTGTCACACGGCTGTATCTTTAGAACCGTAATACATAGAGATTTGTGATTTCCACAGAATATTTCTTTTTTGCTACTATTACAATAAATAATAAAAGTTAAAGGATCCATACTTGGGAAACAACATGATTTTGTAGGCATATTTTGTAGTTAAATTAAATATTGTTTGATGTGAAGGAACCTTTCATGTGCGAATCCAACTGCCATGGGTCAGTTTGTATTTTGACCCATGACGCAGTTAGCGCAAATCATGTTCAAAACGTTTTTCGTTCACTCAAGTTCTGCATTAAGTTAATTAATTCATTTAAAAATAAATTAAATTATTCAAAAATTGGCCTTTGCAGGCTTTTTCAGCCACAGACTACTAGCGTTTCTGCATATCGCTGCATTGTATAGTGAACAAAGCTCTTCATTGCATGCAATGCCTGAATATTCGAAACCTTTTTTTACTAATGATGGTTTAAAGTCTCATGCTGTGTCTGTCCTGCTAGGTAATCACAGATCTGTATAACCTAAATCTGTGTAGGTAATTGTGAAGACATTGTCAGAATTTAGTTTAAAATGCTTTGAGTATTCGGGCGTAAGCTTGATTAAACATACAAATCTTTGCGTATTGTTTGCCACTGTCCCACATAATATGCGACAGTTGCCTGATAGTATATTACTAAAGGTATAATATGTATGTAAATGGATACCCCTTCACATATAATATGAAAAGAAAATATGTAATTTTTGGTTTCAACACTCAATAAAATTTCAGGGTGGACCGAAACAAGTATCAAATACACATTCCTCTGCCACCCAAGATCGATCCTACGGTCACCATGATGCAGGTGGAAGAGAAACCCGATGTGACGTACAGCGACGTCGGAGGCTGCAAGGAGCAGATTGAGAAGCTAAGAGAAGTCGTGGAGACTCCTTTATTGCATGTAAGCTGTATGAGATACTCTGTGTAGTATAGATTGTTGATTCATGCCTCCTGCGCAGAAATGCGCCAATTATTTTATGCTATGGTTTTTCCGAGAGACTACAGTATGGGATTCTTCAAAAAGGGCGTGAAAAGATTTCTTCAGGGTCGGCAACGCGCGTGTGACACCTTTGGTGTTGCAGACGTCCATAGGCTACGGTAACCGCTTTCTATCAGGTGGGCCGTATGCCTGTTTGCCAACTTAGTTGTATAAAAAAAAATATATATTTGCCGAGTGCTTATCGCTACTAATATTATAAAGCTGAAGAGTTTGTTTGGTTGAACGCGCTTATCTCAGGAACTACTGGAGTGGATCAATATTAATATCCTAATCCTAACTAATATTATAAATGGGAAAGTGAGTTTGTTTGTTACGCTTTCACGCCGTATCTACTGAACCGATTATCATGAAATTTTGCACACACAAAGGTTAGGGTACCGAGAAGGACATAGGCTATAAATTATGCGGGCGAGGCCGCGGGTAACAGCTAGTATCTCTATATAGGTACCAAAAATTCTTTCACCATTGAATAGGTATGTTATCCCACAGTTCAATAGGCTATGTTTGTACCACGGACGAAGCCGGGGTGGACTGCTAGTAATAAAATATAATGATGACTTTAATAGCCTGCTTACCATATACCATGAGTATGAGCGTCATACGACGTTTTTCAATGCTTTTGCGGTTACGGCGTATAAAAAAAGGACGTTGTCCATAAAATACTACATAATGATCGAAGTTTTGATGTCAGTATAAATAGAGAATGTATAAAATAGTAGTAATTCTCTGTCTTTTACCATGATAATTTTAAAGGAAATGGGAAGGCGGTGAAAAACCCCTATAGATTAGCACACAAGTCAATATAGCATAACATGAGGACCTGACTAATTCTCTTAAATCCTTTTTTTAGCCTGAGAAATTCGTCAAACTCGGTATCGAGCCCCCGAAGGGCGTTCTACTCTTCGGACCCCCTGGCACTGGCAAGACGCTGTGCGCGAGGGCGGTCGCCAACAGGACTGACGCCTGCTTCATCAGAGTCATTGGTATGAATTTGTTCTTTCTAAATCTGTTTTTTCTTATTATGCTGTTATGACGATGAAATGAAATAATAGTACATTGTGTACCAAGGGCGGTATAGAACACATTACGTCAAACGAGCGAGTCCGAGTTTGTAATGTCTAATACCGGCCGTGATACACACAATGTTTTTCATCTCACCGAGTAAATAGTAGAGTAAAAAAATATTTATCATATTATATTGGTTAAAATTGTATAGTATGAATGTATAAGGGTAGGTGAGATGAAAATAGATTTTATATAGGACAGCAATGCATCACTTTTTGAACGACATCTGTTAATTCAATTTGTTTACGAATAAGACTATACTCTACTAGCTATTTTCTTGTGACTTCTTACTGAGCCGGCTGGCTGAGTATGAGCATCATACGACGTTTTTCAATACTTTTGCGTGAAAACCGGCCAAGTGCGTGTCGGGCCACGCGCAGTGTAGGGTTCCGTAGTTGCGAATGACAACTTTAAGTTTACACTGTTTACAATTGCACCTCACAGTTTAAAGACCAAAAACATCTAACAATGAAAATGTATGACTCATAAAAAAATTACTTCCCCACTTGTATGGGAGCTACCCTAAAAAAAATTTTTTTTCAAGATTTTTTCTGCCACTTTTTTGCCATGATTAATATACTCGTACATATCCATACCAAATTACAGCTTTCTAGTACATATACTCGTAGTCTCTGAGTAAAACCGCGGACGGACAGACAGACAGACAGACAGACAGACATGGCGAAACTATAAGGGTTCCTAGTTTACTACGGAACCCTAAAAAGGGCCTAGTCTGGTAAATACAACTTACGATCCAAGTTTCGTTGCCTTGTCATAACGACCTTTTTAATAGCGAATGCATTGAAAATTACTTACATTAAACTTGTGTAATAATATTTTAGTTCCATAATTTAATAATAATTAGTTCTATACCTAATATACCTACCTATATGGATAACACTACTAACTAATATCACTTCTCCATTAAAGTTTCAAATCTATCAATGGGGAGTAAAGAAAGAAGGCTTTTCGTAAGCTTAGAAAGTCTTCTGATACAACTCCCCTACAGAAACACTACAATGAACATCCTCGTCAGTTTGAGTTTTTTGACGAAGCTACATGTTGTTGGACATTTATTTTATTATCATCATCATCATCAGGTCTTTCTAGTCTCCACTGCAGGAGCACAACCCTCTCTGTACTACCAGAGCCATATACTAACCTGAGCAGTCAGAGGATTTGGTCTACTCTCCACGCTGGCTAGACGGGTTGGAGAGGTCTCTTTGATGTTAATAGGCTTTGTTTAGCTTGTGTTTCCTTAGTAGCCTTTTACGACATCCACGGTATGACCTGGAATGGTCCTGTTCTACTCTGCCGGGAACAACACGGCACTTATTTTATTATTTTGTTATGAATTGCTGTTTGTTATATCGGTCAAAATTTTGTAAATAAATACATTGTGGTATTTTCTTTATATTTTTGACTCAAAATGGCTAACCGAAAGGACTAACATTTCACACACACACATTTCCCTCTTTCATAATCGGTTGCCTGTCTACTTTGCCCTTTCTCTTTTTCTCCTTACGGAGGTTTAGAGAAATGGGCGTGATGCGAGCGGTCTTATGCTTAATTAAAGAATCTCCTTGGGCGTTCCCCGGATAATTTGAAGCTTATACACTAATATGGCGCGTCATACAAGTACAATAATATAATACTACTACAAACGAATCTTTACATCCGTGCACACGTCAATGTGTGAGTTAACAATCAGGGTCGCTAACGCAAAGTGAATTCAAGTACGTATTAGAGAGTCGTGCGACTGGCAACAGAAGCAAATTTCCCTGCTTACAAAGATATCAACACACCCAAGAACGGGAGAGAGGTGCGGCGACGCCATATTGCGGGGCACGCTGCGATTTTCGTTCTGTACATTTATTCTTTATATTAATTCTGTTCATCGAACTCGTCTGCCCCTTTATTTACTAACTCGGATGACAGGTGTCGATGTCTATCAATGTAGGATTTGCTGTTACAATGCGGTTTTTGTACTCCAAATAAAAAATTAGAGCAAACAAAACCCGCATTGTAACAGAAAATTTTAGATTAATAGGCATCGACACCTGTCATCCGCGTTAGTAAATAAGGGGGTTGGTCAGCGTGAACAGTATAGGCCAAATCGTCTGACTGCTCTGGCTAATATATGGCACTGGTAGTACAGAGAGGGTCATGCTCCTGCAGTGGAGACTAAAGAAAGACCTGATGATAATGATATTAATTCTGTGACTTTGATGATAATTCCCAGATATGGGTGTAGGCGTGAAACTCATTAAATGACACCATTTGCCCACAGGTTCGGAATTGGTACAGAAGTATGTCGGTGAGGGCGCTCGTATGGTGCGCGAATTGTTCGAAATGGCGCGCAGCAAGAAAGCTTGCCTCATATTCTTCGACGAAATTGACGCTATCGGTGGGGCCAGGTACGTATCATATTCATTTCGTAATAAGGTTCAAATTTGAACTGCAATTTGTGCGTAAAAATGCACATCATGCGAAAATTTTTATTTGATCACATAGTAAAATATGTTTGTACCACTAATGCTATTTTTTCATGCAACGTTCTAACCAGAACGGATTTACAATGTAAGAAAAGAATTTAGACCTTATACTTACGTTGGATACATTTCATATTTGAATGGCTTGGCGACGGCCGCTGATGTCCGACATAAGCCGACTCTGTTTTGTTTATTCCATGCAAATGTGGAATTAAACTTGTGTGGAGAAAGACCAATATCCTTTGTGACTTCGTATATCCGTTTCGGCGTAACTACAAGTATAGCATTTTGTAAAGAATATACCAAAGAACATTTTGTTTCTTATTTAATAATAATTAGAAATGAAATTCGTGTTAGGAATGGGGTTTTTCTCATGATGACCATCGGCGCTTATACATCAACTAGCAATTTTCCCACGCCTTCTTCCACGTAAAACTTCACCCCCAATTTAATCCCATTAGGGGTTGAATTCCTAAAATATTTTCTTAATGCTCACTTACATCATAAAAGGAACCCCTGTACCATAGTTCATTGCTTGTAAATTACAGGAAAACCTGTAAGAATTCTATCATTTGAGAACAAAGTGATAAAAAAACATTTGACACTGTACGGAACCCTCTCCACGATAGTTCCTCTTGCACTCGGTTTTACTTTTTTGTTTTCTTAATGTCAAACATTTCTTAAACTAAATTGAATAGGACTTTTAGTATTCAAGTTGTAGTACTTACATCATTACCTAACCACGAAGTAAGAATATTTTGTGTGTCTTTCTATAAAAAAAAACTATTTTATAATCAAATAAAACAAATATGACAATTTAACACAATTTTTATATCATCAAATCTACTAATTTATAAAATTACATAAGACTATTTTACGCAGCATATTTTATAACGTGAAGTACTTCAACTACAGGTTTGCTTTCCTCAATTTCCCATGCGGTTCCGCTGTCAGCTTTCTCAAACACCTCAGCTGCAGCCTTACCTACTTCTACAGCTGGTTGACATATAGCCGCCTTTACCAAATCATCAAATACTTCCTTATCGTCTTCATTCAGTTTGCTTTTACTAGGAACTATCAAGTCGGTGTCAGTAAATCCCGGACATATTGCTATAACACGAACTTTCGTTTTATTATAATTCTCAATATGTCCTAGAGACCTTGTGAATCCTAAAACTGCAAATTTGGAAGCTTTATAAACTGGAAAATATGGCGTTATTTTATAACTAGCATTGGAAGCCAGATTAACTATCGTTCCTCCATTACCGCCTTTGTCTTTTCTCATATGCGCGTAGAATATAGTTGAACATTCAATCAATGCTGAAACATTTATATCAATGATCTTCTTCAAGTTCTTATCAGCGAAAATTCCAGCACAATTCACTAAAACATCTACTGCTTTATAGTTTTCAAAAATCTTCTTGGATACTTTCTCAAGGTCAGTTGTAACATTGCATTGCATAGTAACAACCTTATTTGTGCCATGTATTAAATTTAATTTATCACTTCCAACTTTTAACGCGTATTCATTAATGTCCAACAATACAATAGTTTTAACGCCTTTGAGTAAGAATACGTCTGCTACGGCCGATCCTATCCCCCCTGCTCCTCCAGTTATCACTACAACTTTATTTTTCAAATCCATATATACGTCGTTAGCTTTACAATGACTATTGAAAACTGAAGGAATGTGATTACTGCCGAATATCTGTTAAACGACCTTGATTTGTTTCGGTCTGAGGTTTATTTAGTTATTGAAACGAAACACCTAAGTAAAGAACTGCTTACGCTGGTTTAGTGACGTCATAGCTTAAGCGGAGATTTACAATCAAAACGAATGCTGCTTTGCATAATCATTTTACTTCATAAACGAATCCATGTGTTCTTGTTACAAATTTGTAAATATCCATAAAAGTACGTAAGACTATTTTAGGCAGCATATTTTATAACGCGATGTACTTGCACTACAGGTTTGCTTTCCTCAATTTCCACTGCGGTTCCGCTGTCAGCTTTCTCAAACACCTTAGCTGTAGCCTTAGCTACTTCTTCAGCCGGTTGGCATACTTGTTTGGCCGAATCTGCCAAATTATCAAGTACTTCCTTAGTGTCTTCATCTAGCTTGCTTTTCCTAGGAATCATGTCAGAGTCGGTATAACCCGGACATATTGCTATAACACGAACTTTCGTTTTATTATAATTCTCGATATGTTCTAGAGACCTTGTGAATCCCAAAACTGCAAATTTTGAAGCTGTGTAAATTGGAAAAAGAGGCGTTACTTTATAACTACAATTGGAAGCCACATTGACTATTGTTCCTCCATTACCGCCTTTGTCTTTTCTCATATGCGCGTAGAATATAGTTGAACATTCAATCAATGCTGAAACATTTATATCAATGATCTTCTTCAAGTTCTCATCAGCGAAAATTCCAGCACAATTCACTAAAACATCTACTGCTTTATAGTTTTCAAAAATCTTCTTGGATACTTTCTCAAGGTCAGTTGTAACATTGCATTGCATAGTAACAACCTTATTTGTGCCATGTTTTAAATTTAATTTATTACTCACAACTTTTAACGCGTCATTAATGTCCAACAATACAATAGTTTTAACGCCTTTGAGTAGGAATACGTCTGCTATGGCTGATCCTATCCCTCCTGCTCCCCCAGTTATCACAATAACTTTACTATTCAAATCTTTATATACGTCCTTAGCTTTACAATGACTATTGAAAACTGTATTTCGGTCTAAGTTTTTTTTTTTATTAATTATTGAAACGAAACACCAAGTAAAGAAGTGCTTACGCTGGTTCAGTCTCGTCACAGGTCTCGTCGTAGGTAAACCGGAGAATTACAATGGAAACAAATGCCGCTTTGCATAATCACTTTACTTTATAAATACTTTTCTTATTATGTTAATAAGTAAGATATGGGAAAAATCCACAGGGCAGGATTTGAAGAGGGTCTTTAGGCTTTGTACGACTAATACCTTACCAATAAGGTCACCGCGCTTTGATCCTACACGTCAAATTTCTCCACTAAATCTTATTCCTCTACGCATTAGAGCTTGCGTCACCTTTCACCTAACGTATCTACCCCGCCATTACAAGTGTGGTATTTGATTGAACTAATTTTACAATTAAGTTGAAAATCGATAGGGAGCCATTATTCTATTGTTTTTATTTGATATTCGCAAAATCGACAACTGCTAGCGTTTCGGAACGACCACTGTCGCGCCTTCAGAAGATACACGGGGCCCAGTGCTGCCCGCATTTTAAATAAATCATTTGAAAATGAAACATCATTGAAAATGTTGAGCTAGGAGGGTCTTGAAAACCCTTTAATCTATTTTATTAACTACTTTCTAACATTATTAAAACGGCCAGTAGCTGACTATTTACGTGAGTAACCCGTTGTTACGTACTTTAATAATGTCTTTATCTCACGTTAGTTTTAATCAAAAAATACTTTCTAACAGTTTAAAGTATGAAGCTTTATTTTGCGTTTTTGTCAAATACGGCCACTTAAGGATGCGCTAGTCGGGAACTCGAACTCGTCAGCGCACGTGGCTAAAATGCGTGCTATTTCGCTGAGAAAGGGATAGACTCGGTTTTGAACAGTGCGGAACTATTTACATTGATGTATAAGCACATCGGAACAACAGTCTAGTGTGTGCAAACACAAACATTGTTGAAAATCTACATCTTCGTCGTCTAAAAATTCGCGAGTATGTGTTTTGGAGAAGTGTTCTTGTGATAAAACAGCTGAATGTTTTTATTAAAAGTAAAATAATTTATATTTTTTATTATCCAAACTATGCTTGTATGAATTTTGTTTTTGAGATTTTATACACCTTCCGGTATTTAATTGTGGCCAAAGTTGCGTTAAAATTACGTGTTAAAACGGAATGTTTTGAGACTCATAACTGTTAAAGTACTAATAATTTTACAATTATGATTCCATACAAGCATAGATAACGACAAAACAAATCGATAGAATTAAAAACTTTAAACAGACGATACCGAACAACGGAGTCATCACCCTACAGAATTTGTATGGCGAAACACCTGACTAGTGCACCCTTATGGCAAAATTTCAAAATAAAGCTTCATATTCACGCCTTTAACTGTTGTTACAAAGTAGTTCATCAAATAGTGTGAAAAGTTTTCTAGACCCTCCTTGCTTAAAATTTTATGTCTCCGTTTTCTTTCAAATGATTGATTTAAAATCATGGGCAGCACTGGCCCCAGTGTTTCGTCTTCACAATCAATGTTGTATGTTAGTTTGAGAAGAAAACTAGACTTAGAATACATTTTATTTCAGGGGAGTAAAGAAAGAAGGTTGTTCGTAAGCATAGACAACTTTCTGATACGACTCCCCAAGAGTAATTTTGCTCACCATTTTCTAATATTACCTACCTCATTAATTGAAGACTGAATTTGGTGAAGCAATACATTTTTATGTGATAAGTAGTTGCATAATGGTAAAATAGCCAACCGGTTTTTAGTACAATTCTTGCAATTCACGAGCCGAGATTGATTGACAACTCAACGTTTTTCTGTTTGTTTGTTTTTCGTGTATGTAAGTGGCCAATTGTATCGGATTTTTCGAGCTGCTTAAAGGCATCTGACACATCCACTTTGTCATAAATGATGACAGCTGGAGCTTTGCTTTCCGAAGCACGGAGGAGTTCTATATATTTTTATGCCACTTGCGGTCACCTATCCCGGTGGGGACCGTGGGGACCGTGCCCGGGGCTCATTTTTCTGCTATTTGCTTATGATTCAAAACAGCCAGTTTCACATTTAGGTATAGAAAAGTTTAATGTTACTGTACAAATGACTGTGGTTAACTTATAAATTCTCATGTGTAGGTTTGACGACGGCGCCGGAGGTGATAATGAAGTCCAGAGGACTATGTTGGAGCTAATCAACCAGTTGGATGGTTTCGATCCTCGTGGTAACATCAAGGTAGGCATCCCAAATAATGAATTTTATAACTTGTAATACTTTGTCTATTTGTACACAATGGAATTATAACAGGTAAATAATAAAAAAAAGTAGGGCTCAGAATTGCATTATTTTTAGAAAATCGTTGAAGGAGGCCTTAATTTTTATCCAACATTTTACGATGATATGAATAATTCAGTTAAAAATGAAATTTTCATTACTAGTTATTATAGTTAAACACTCAATACAATACACACGACGACTGCACTGCCAAACGGCGACTACGCAGTGGATCAATAATTAAAAAAATTATTGTCATTAACATTCCATAAAGAGAATATTTAATTATCAAAAGAGTCATTACATAAAACCATAAATGCATTGGCAGGTACTGATGGCCACTAACAGGCCCGACACTCTCGACCCGGCGCTCATGCGTCCGGGCCGTCTCGACCGGAAAGTCGAGTTCGGTCTGCCAGACCTGGAGGGACGGGCGCACATCTTCCGTATCCACGCGAGGTCCATGAGTGTGGAGAGGGACATCAGGTTCGACTTGCTGGCTAGACTGTGTCCGAACTCCACTGGTGCTGAAATCAGGTAAACTTTAGAAAAGTTTTTAAATAATAATTAAAAGCAAGTCTATCGATTTTAAGCTATTGACGAATTTTGATACTTGGGTATTCTTAGTTTTGTTTTTTTTTTCCATACATATGTACGTACAGTAAAAAACCGTGAACCCTGTTGCTACAGTATTTAAAAAATCAAAGTATCTTTGTCCCTTCAGTCTACGTATTCATTGGTGTCTCGTCTCTCACACAAAGTAGCAGATGTTTGGTTATTTGTCAATCGCCATGTGTAGTTTTTTTGACAGTTTCTGTTAGTAAAATTTATGCATATCTGCCGTAGCCCTATAATAAATTATAAAATGTTCTATTGTCTCCAGGTCCGTCTGCACAGAAGCGGGCATGTTCGCGATCCGCGCTCGGCGTAAGGTGGCCACTGAGAAGGACTTCCTCGAAGCCGTCAACAAAGTCATCAAGTCGTACGCCAAGTTCTCGGCCACACCGCGCTACATGACCTACAACTAAATCGGTCCATGAATAGTTTGCTTTATTTGAAGTACTGGCTGGTCAGAACATAAAAAAAGGAAATAAAAATCTTTTTTTTTCGAGCTTCTAACCAGCCTCTTCTATAAGTACTTCTTTTTAAAATTAACTGAAAAGTCACTGGCTGATATTCAAAAAGTACTTCTGATAAAGTAAGTGTTAAGGGTTTGAGGAATGAAATCTTTACTAGTTTCAGACCTTGAATGTAATAGATAACTAATATGATTTTCGTATAATAAAATTATTATAATATAACTTGGTCTATTTATTGATAAATCCTTAATATTTTCTGCAGAAACTAATAAGAGTTGATTTTAAAAGTGTCGGTCTGTTTGTTCTATATTACACAAATATGAATGATGGTTTATTTGCTATTGATTAATATCCATCTAAAAACCTCTAATTCATCTCCAAATTTGTATCAAAAACAATATTATAATAAATTACACCCAAATACCTCGTTGTCTAAAAATTGAAATTAATAAAGTTTAATGTCACTTTAAAAAAAATATATTATTTTTGAGGGTACATTAAAATTACTCCCTTCGGCCGACTAGTCTTAATTGCGCATCTCAGTCATCGTCATGGACCTAGCTAGTCATCGTTGCGCATAGATTTTGTACTCACTTCAAAATAGACTTTTATTGAGCTCTTTTTACTATAATCGAGTTGGAATAATTAAAATACATACTTTTTGTTTGTTTGTTGTGTTGTGAATCGTGATTGACTATAATTTGTAGAAAGTACTGGATCATGCCACTAAACGTAAGTTGGTACCTATTTTACTTATTTCCTTTTTTGTTTTTTTTTTAGCACACACCTTTAGGTTATAAAATTTTCTAGACATAAATAAATCTTTGTGTAAGTATCTAACTGGAACAGGGAAAGTTCACTAATTTGAGTGGAAGAAATTTATGTTAAAGCTATTATAATTTTGTCTTGTTGTACATTTTTGGGAACTTTGGAATACCTCAAAAATTTGTTCCAAATTTTGATTGGGAATCTGAAAGACCAAGTACCTTTTAAACATTTCTCCTATTTAAGAACAAATTTATGAATAAGTAGTTATAAATTGCAAAGTCATAATCAAGGAGAGAGGTATCGAAGATACAGTAAACACGTTGCCAAAATATACGACGAGCTCCGTGGCGCAGCGGTCAACACGCCAGCTTGCGACACGGGGGTCCCGGGTTCGATCCCCGGTCAGGTCATGATGGAAAACGATGACCTGGGTCTTGGATGTTTATCTATATAAGTATATGTCATAAAATATAGTATCGTTGAGTTAGTATCCTGCGACACAAGTTCACAACTTACTGTGGGGCTAGCTCAATTTGTGTGATATGTCAAAAAAAAAAAAAAAAATATACATTATGCTAACGACACCCGGTCCGCTCCGTAAGTGTCAATATAAACAAATTTTTCCTAATAGGACTAATGCAGAAATTCCGAAAAAAAAAACATATGATAACATGTAAATTGGCTACTTGACTAAAAAATTTTTCGTGTCGCTATGTAAAGACCTGCCAAAAATAAACACAATAGTGACCGAAATACATTTCTATACATAAAACTCGTTAAGATATAAAAGTTGTAAAGACTCATATTTTTAGACGTGAAAACGCACTGCTGACATGCCTACATATTTGTGACGTCACAACTTTGTATTTTGTATGGGCGGCGTGAGAACTTTGTTTGGTAGCTATACGAAATATTACGTTTGTGGTAATGGTTTCATAATAAAAGTTGCTATAAATTTAGCGGACTACATTACAGTATAATTGTAATTTAAGATTTTCATACTTTTAAAAATGGTTTTAATCACCCAACTTTAAAGAAGCTTTAAGATCACTTAACGAATCGTTATCAAATTAAAAGTGTTTTTAGATAGAAATTAGTATCATTGGAAACAAATTTTATATAATCTTAACATTAGGCAAATACCGAATTCTCACTAGTTCATCGAACGTAAAACTAGTGAGAATGAATGAGTTGTTCATATTGACAGGCTGAGTCGCCCCCTGAAAATCTGACAGGGTTTTATTAACATATTGTTTGTGTAACAGAATCAACAAGAGTTTTTTTTGTCCCCTGAATTTCGTATGTATAAAGAAGGGTTATTTTAGGATGCATATACGGACGTCGTGGAGCTTTGCGCATTGCTGCAATGTCTTGGGTTTAGTGTGAAGTCCTTGGACACCTATGACGTCAATCTGAGCCAGGAGCCAGCAGGAACCAGGACTGTGGTCATCAATTGTCAGGTATTACCTACAAGTAAACTTGTCGACCTCTGGAGCAGAGGTCCTGGGTTCGATCCCCGGTCAGATCAAGATGGAAAATGATCTTTTTCAGATTGTCCTGCGTCTTGGATGTTTATCTATTATATGTATTTATTATATTATACATATAGTACCGTTGAGTTAGAATCCCATGACAGTCACGAACCTCATTTTGGCCTCGATCTGTCTGATTCGTCCTCATATATTTATTTATTAAACTTTTATCTGACTGAAGTTAGGCATCGCTATTAATTATGATTTTAAGCTTTCGCGGTCACAATCACTGTTATGTTCACTACGGGACTTACCGCGATTATTTTTGAGTTCTGTCTGATATTTCGACAACATTGCAGCTGCCATTTTCACAGACTAACTTTTAGTCTGTGAAAATGGCAGCTGCAATAAAATTAAGCATTCAATCAATTAATCTCATTATAATCTACGTACGTTCCTATACAGCTTATGGTTTGAGAATTACAAGCTTTATCAAATTTGTACGGAAATGTTAAGACGCTTATAATTCTCAAACTATTGATAATTTTACCAAGCTGTATAGGAACGTACGTAGATAATTATGGGATTAATTTGATTAAATGCTTAATTTTACCCCAAAATTGTCAAATATTGCCACAATTCCTTATTTCCGTTTGTATGTAGACATGGGCGTCCGTCCAGGCGACTCTTAGACAAGACCCTTAGTACAAGTTTCGATACGAAACTTCAACTCGCTGTAATTTTGTATAGGTATTGTTTTTAAAATTGAAATCTGATTATAAACATCAATATGCCTTATACGGTCATATGTACGAAATTTGGTTGAGATTGGCTAAACTGTTGTAAAACTAAAACGAAACTACGTTTGTATGGGATTGCGGCTTTACGTGGGTGCCCAGGCCATATCTACATGTTAAGAAAAGCTTCAGGTTCTCACTATAAATTGTAAACAGCAATCCATAAAATAGTTTGAAGGTTATCTAGGCTCCAAGTACAAAAATTTTAATGAATATGTGTTTTCTTTCAAATTATTTATTATGTTGGGGCAGCATGGACACCGAAAAAACGTACATGAAGGGCCTGCCAATTGAAAGAATTGCATGTTTATTTAATAGAGATGTGATTATAAGCAAGAAAGAAGATTTTGTGTTACCTATTTTACAATATTATTGTGTTTCCACGGAAGACCAGTGTTGTCGACTGTTACAATACATGACAGCCAGCAATGTATGCTGAGTGGAAATCACTTTCAGCAGTTTAAATATAATTATTTTATTTTTACAAAATTGGTGAACTGTACTAACTTTGTGTTAACTGAACACTGAATTAAGATTTTGTTCTATTCTAATATGAGATGCCTATAAGGTATAATATAAAGGTACTCTCAGTACATCTGTTTTTACTAAACTGGTAAACTGATACCTGTGTCGATGTAAGTTCACTGTTCAGTCCTCAGGTTGGAACGTGGTGTTGGAAAGTGCGGGGCCAATGTGCTCGTGTCCGGCAACCAATAAGCAGAACAGCGGCGTGTGGCAAGTTTCTGGAGTAACTGGAGGGAAACAGCTGGATAAAGTACGTACAGTAGCCGGGCAGCGTATATAGTAAGGCTCATTCAGTATGTCCCCTACGCCTTAAACGAACTGAAGCAGCATTTTCAAGCTCTTTAATGAAAAACACGCGTAAACGCTGCTCCAATACGACCCAGAGGGTGAAGTACTGCCGTAGGGTTTCCACTGGTATAACGCATCTCAACGTAGGGTTTATCCTAGTTCTATTCGTCAACAAGAAACTGATAAACGTTAATGTGGATTAATTGGCTTTAACTATAGAGCAGGTACGATTATGATACGTGATAAATAAAGCAAATACAGTACAAAACAAAGGAATAAAAGTTTATTTAGAAAAATATTCAATGCTTCTTTGCACAAGGCTGGTTATTATTATTATTAAAGGCTAAATAATGGGATCGCTTGTTCAGACATAAACCTAATTTTCAATTGTTTCTTCGTCATCCATCAAATCATAAATACTGATATTTTTTTGAAAAACATGGCGTCACTTCTTTGCCCTGTGCAAGATAGGCAAGTTTTTTGCGATCTTGTTCAAACAAGTAAAGAATGTTTAAACGTGAACCCGTATTGTTTCTCTTCCAACAATAGGTATATGTTTGCAAAAACGAATGAAAAAAAATCGCACCTCACGTGCCAAGTGCAAAGATGATCGGCGCCCGCAAAGCCGAAAACATAATTGTGTGCGTGAAATAGCAATATCTTTTTATCAAAATTTTAGCACTAGAAATCCTACTCGAATATGTCCCGAGAGAGTGACGAATAGGATGAGGGTTTCTAGTATATTTTATTGCGTTTAAATTTAGAAATTCTACTGCATTACGTCACCCTCTGGGACGTATTGGCGCAGCATTTACGTGTGTATTAGTAATGCTAATTCGATTCGTCTCAGGCGGAGGGTACGTACTTATACTTAATGAGCTTTTCTATATAGGTACGCAGCCGTAGGGTGGCGTGGAGTGTCTAGTAGTACTTGTTCTATTTTATAGTAATCGCAAATGTAATGAAAAACGTCGTATGATGCTCGTCCTTAGTAAACTGGCGTCACCTCGTATACAGACCTATATATAATATCCACCTTCCTGTACACAAACAATGCACTATTATAGACTCACGCCATCTAGTGACACTTGGAAAATACTAATTAGACACTCCAGGGCCGTCACGATCGCCGACACTCTGTGTCAAGTGTCAGCAAACTGGCTCCAAAATGAGGTAGACAATTAAGGGTAGAATTTATATCAGACCCCTTTTCTTTCTCAGGAATTCGGTTGTACCCTTCTCGGCTCCCTACCCAAGACCCACCGGGAGCGCCTCTCCTCAGAACTACAGGAGATGATCCGCTGCATCAAGCAGTACAGTGAGTTCAGCGACAACGAGGAAAACCCTAAGGAGCTGAACAAGTCTGCGAGCATGATCGAGCTGAGTACTCCTGAGAAACGGTTGGTTTATACTGATCACGTCTTTATCGTTTACTAGCTGTTACCCGCGGCTTCGCCCGCGTAATATGTAGCCTATGTCCTTCTCGGTACCCTAACCTATGTGTATGTAAAATTTCATGATGATCGGTTCAGTAGATTCAGCGTGAAAGCGTAACAAACAAACAAATAAACAAACTCACTTTCGAATTTATCATATTAGTTGGGATGGTAGTCATTAGAGCCTGGGGCTGAGTCAAAAAGGCCATGTTCAGCGTGTTGGTGGGTTTTTAGGTGGAAATCAGCATCGGTTGGATATTTTGCTAAGTGGAACAACGACAAAAACTTTCATGCTGGTCTAGGAGATATTAATTATATCATGGAGTCCTACCTCTAAGTAACAAGTTTTTTTTGTTCTGGCAGTTGCATTATGATGGTACTACTGGTAGCATAGCGTCACAACTTTGTATATACCATATACAGGGTGGAATCGAATTCGTTAAAATACGCAATAAAAAAATTAAACGTAAAACATTTCTTGTCAAAATTAAATCGCTGGTTGTGTATCGGTCTAAAGTCACTTGTTTTGCGTAAATTTCACCAACCGATTGATTTAATACTGTTTAAATGAATTAATTTTTCGGTGTTTTTGGAAATTTAGTCCTGTTTTAATTTTTGGTTTTTATCTAAAGTAATAGCAAAGCGTTTGACCTAGTTATTGACTTTTTCTTAAATTTGAAAAATGTGTAATTTTAATTCAGTCAAAAGTAGTCTTAAATTACTTTCAATCATGGGTATAGTCAAAGACAATATAATACTAACGTATAGACTGCCCACCTCATACAAAAATATTGGACCAAATTAAGGTTGCGAAAAGCAGGCGAATGTATGGCGCAGGAGAGTTGCTTGCTACTCGATACTAGATGGCGGTAATCTGCATTAGCCTTTAACTTACTAAATATACGGTATATATAGTCATTTTAAAATATTATGCCTAAAATATTGTTTTAATTTTTAATAAGATATATTTTGTGAATCATGTTTTATATATTCTCATAATACGGTAGATACAATGTTGTGTAGTTTCGAGTGGCGCCATCTATGCGAGTTTCTGAGAACAAATCGTACGATTAAGGCGTTGAGACCACATGGTATAGTCTATATTTAAAAGGATGCCAATGAATTAAAAAAACACCATGTATATTATCCGGAGTTAAAAGCATTATTCACAAAATAGCTATACTTATCGTATTTAAAAATAATAAAATATTGTGGCATAATATTTATAAATGATATCTCCTAGTTTTTAACTTAGCACAGGGCTCCAGCGTTCTTTGTAGAAACTTTTTAATGAATAAATGACTGATTTCAGTTTCTCTTGATTTTTCGTTTATAGGTATCGATCAAGTGAAGTTAATTTCAAATTTAATTTTATAACTCCTACATTAGGTTATTTCAACCCAAAGTGGACACTCCCGCTCGCTACCGTTCTTTGGACACCCTCACCACCACCAAGGATGAAGAACCACCTCTTCCGGCTCCCAGACCTCTGCAGCGACGCATCGCCAACGTGTCTGCTGATGAGGAAAAGCAGGATTTAAAAAAGGTTAGTGTCATCTGAATGTAGCCAATAGAACCACTCCAAATCTTCCCGTGGATGTCATAGAAGGCGACTTAGGGTTTCTTAAGTCGCCTTCTAAGACATCCACAAGCTAAATAAAGCTTATGAACATCAAAGAGACCCCTCCAAAGGAGTCTGTGCGGTCACCTATATTCTTTGGCTGGTGTGGCTCCGCCGAGCATCCACCGTGACGTTGCTTGGGCTGTGGAGAAGGATAAGCAACTGCATGATGGGAGACATCCGCTTCACGGACAAGTTCCCCCACCTCCACGCTTAAAGAGTCGCAGTAGCTTTCTCCGACAACCAAATATATCACCTAAAGAAGCCCCAGCACTCAAAATAGAGAAATGGAGAAGTCTTTATCCGCCAACACCTACTACTGTACCACCTGCAGAGAAACTACCACCGGGTGGCCAACTTCCCTGGTCAGTCTGGAAGTCATTAAATAGACTAAGGGCTGGTGTTGGAAGATGCCGCGATAACCGGGTTAGGTGGGGTTTCTCTAGCAACAATCTATTTATATATTATTATTATTATTATATTATGCAACTGCGGCGCTGTTCAGACGATGACCCATCTCATAAATTGCCCCATCTGTCCTACTCCTTGCACCGTAGGGGATTTGTTGGATGCTAACAATCGCGCCGTCCAGGGGGGCGATTCTCGCGCACTCGACATGATGTCGAAGTCGATATATATCGAAAAAACATGGCGGATATCGAATTGTGCTATTCGCACTATATCACAGTCGATATTTATCGACTCCCAGCGCTCGATATACATCGAGTGGTCGGCAGCACTCGATAAGGCATGTCTCATGCAATAACTTCGATATTTTGTCAATGATTTTCAGCTGACTTCAAAAAAAGAGGTTATGAATTCGACTCGTTTGTATGTAATATGTCAGAATTGCATGAGTTTTGTATATGTTAGTCATTATTAGCTTCTCAACATGTATGTATGCATGTATGTTTGTTTATCTGCGAATATTTCGGAAACTATTAGTAGGATTGTTAATTTTTTTGTTGGAATATTACTATGATCCAACTTAGGGAAAGAGCAAATTTCATCAAAATTGAAGTTGGGTTATTTTTAGACAAGTATTTCTTGTAAATTTAACAGACCAAATTTTTCCCTCTATCTCAAAAACGATTTTGATGAAACTTGCACTGTTCCCTAAGTTGGATTAAACCTAGTCCAACAAAAACAAGAATTTTACAAACTGACTTGTGATTTCTGAGATAACTATGCGTATCAAACATACAATATACACCTATGAAATTTGCCATGTATGTTTAGAAGCTGATAAAGAATTAAAGACTGACATGTAGTTATTATAAAATATAATAAAGAACAAACTTCAATTTTCCTAGTGACTTATTGACACTTAACTCTAGGTATCTCCAAAACGAATGAACAGATTTTGATGAAACTTTGTTCCTTAAAAGTTAGACTACCTACCAACTGAGCAGGCTTAGCCTAGTGTGAGAAATTTTGTTAATACCAAATGGCATGTCTTATTCCTACTTTTAGATTCTAAGTGTTTGATATAAACTTAATGTAAGTATTCAGCATGCAGTTTATATGGTAATAAACTTATTTTACTTCACTTTACTTAAGCCAAGTTCAAAAGAATTTTGGCAATTCCACTGCTAATTTGAGATATGTGAGGACAAACAGACAAATATTAAACACTTATGAAATTTGGCACACATGTTAAGAAGATAGTATAGAGTAACATATCCAAAAACTGGATAAATCTGACTATATATTACATACATATGAGTTGAATTGATAACCTCCTTTTCAGAAGTCGGTTAAAAAAACTTCTTGTTAGGTCAGATATTGTTAAAATTTGGAATTTCATAAATAAAATGTCATTAATTGGTATTTAAATGTTTATTTTTTGATCTACGCTCCAATATGTATTAATTATTTGAAGATTTTTATGATTTTCCAAGTGTTCCAGATTGTTTTGTTTTATTTCCGAGTCATCTTTCTCATGTTCATTGTAATGTTGAGACCTTTACTGCTAGAAACTGAAAATAAAAAGATAATGCTAATTAATGAAAAATTGTATTTTACATAATTAAATAACATTAAAACAGAAAAATCTATGCATACAACATCCAAGCAAAGTAGCATTTCTATTCCTCCACTCAGTCTTGCTGTGGATGTTAGTCACCTCCTACAGAGGTGACTTATGAAACACAAACTAAGCAAAACATCAAAGAGACCTTTTCAACCCGTCTGGCCAGCGTGGAGAGTGAAGGCCAAATCATCTGACTGCTCTGGTAAGTGGTACAAAGAGGGTCGTGTTCCAGCAGTAGAGACTAAAAAATACTTGATGATGATAAAGATAGTATACAACTTTACTTCTTTCATTTATAAACTATCTTGATTAAGTAGGTACCTTTGTTTATTTATGACAATGAGACAAAACTTAAGATAAAAGGGAACGGAAATTTGAGCTACAATCTAATAACTCTTTATTTAGCTATTTAAAGCATGTGTAAGGCTGTAGTTTTTGAAGAATTTCACTATGTGATCCATGGGTGATCGAAGTGAGTAAACAAATTTAAAACACTTGTTTGGTAAGTCGTAGTTATACATAGATATACCTATTACTATTAGAAAACATCGTATGTTTTACCTTTGGTCACGGACTCCATCATTTTTAAGTTCTTTGTATCAAATTATCCAGCAGCCACAGACTATTTTCGCAGTGAAAAAAGATATTTAAATTTTTCCAACAAGGTGTAGATGGCTCCCCGTCCAACAAATAGGCACAGTAGACGCGTAGATTAACATTTCTATACGCAAATTACAAGGAAAACACATCCAGTAACACTTTTAATTCATAAATTAAGTTAAATAGGGACAAGAAAGATGTTTTGACAAAAACAGAAAGCGCGCGTTTCATTGATATCGCATTGCGATATTTGCGATGATGCGTTTCGTTTTATGTACACACGCTATCAAAAGTATGAAAACTTTTATTATTATTAACATTTATTAGCATGAAAAATAATACAAAGCCATAAAATATTATTATTAAACGTAAAAAATACTTTTTACAAAGATATTTTTCCATTTAATACGATAAATTACAGAAATAAATAATTTCAAAATAAATTGATATTTTATCGATTATGATTTGGCACAATCGAGAAATACGGAACGTTTTTCAGTAGAGATGTGAAAATATCATGTCTATTAAGCCCCAGAATAGCAATAATGATATTTTTCATTCGACATCGAATCTTCGACATTTTTATCGAATTCGACAAATCTCTATAGAAACGAGAATCGGGCCCCAGGTGGCCAACTTCTGGTCTAATATAATATAAGATTTATAAATATAGCCTTTTTGACTCGAAAAGAACTAGTCGTATAAGTACTGAAATATGATTTTTGGTTGCAGATAATGTGTACGAGGCAGAGCACATACACATTATCTTCCACTCCAGGCAGTGGCAGTATGAGGAGGATCCGAAATAAGACATCGAGGTAATCAATCTGTTTCCACCACAATATCTTGGATTAACTTTATATATATATATATATTTTTTAAATTGCTGATAATGTCTAAGTAAATTCCTAGCTTCCGTCATGTTTATAATTATCCCTTGACCTGCTGGTAGGGTTGCCAACTTTTATTTAACAAAAGAAAAGTATATTTAAGGTGGAGTTAAAATGAACAGTATTTAAAAAAAGTAAACTTGACGTTTTACAAATCATTGTAATTTTTTAAATGATTCTAAGTTCATAAAACATACTACTAAGTTAATGGTAAAATAAACGAGTGGCTATTTCGAAAAAATAAAAAATAGAAACTATGTTTTACATATTGTCTTATCATAGCAGTTCTAAAGTACCAGCGGTTATAAAAACGGTATTTCGCATACTTTTTTTTTATTGAACAGTAAAATGTATCAAGGAGCGAAAAAAAGTATAATACTGTTAAAAACAGTATGGTTGGCAACCCTACCTGCTGGTCAACTGGAAAAGATCCCTTTTGGGAGAAGTCCACCAGTTGAACTTTATCTTTCTTGTATATTACGCAAACCGCCTTTCTTTGCCGTGCCTGCTTCGCGCACTAATCAAAATAAGTTTGCTCCGATACCGAGAGCTTTAAATATCTTAAATTCACTAAGTCAAAGCATGTAAAATTGTTCTTTGGAAAAATTCACAAGTATGACATTATTGTATGTAGGTATACCTAAATTGAATTATGTTATAGTATAGCGTAGTTGCATTAGGTTAAGCATATAATAACACGCTGTATTGTGGTTAAATAATGTATGTTCTTAGATTTGGGCAATAAAGATTTTCAAGCAAACAAAAAAAAAGATAACACCAAACTGTAATAAAACCTTTTTTTTTCAGTCCCATTCACTCGCAACATACGATGTTGGACAGCCTAATGGCAGCGGAAAAGGCCGCCGAGGATCTGAAGAACAAAATAGGTTTTGTCATCAAGGAGTTTCTGGAAGAAAAGAACGATTCCTCTCTCTCGTCTTCGGTGTTGGATGTCTCGAAAATATCTATTTTGAAGGTAAGATAAAATTTATAAAAAATCTTCATTAGAAATCTGGTAGCACGTAATGGTCATTGATCAATAAATAAGTATATATGTTGCAGGGATATTATAAAAGTCGTGATATTATTATTTTACTAGTGACATTATAATTACACAGATTATTGTCAATCGTTTGTATTACTTACAATTTAACGGGCTAGTTTCAGTACCATTATAATTTCACTAGACCGATGCAGTGAAATTGTAAGGCAGTGATATTTTGTCAAAAACACTGGTTTAAGAAAGCCGTTAAATTATCAGAGCGATCGCTGATTCGTTACCACCTAACCAACAAGTAGAGTTAGGAAATAAAAAACAGATTTTAAGAAATATTATTTTTTTTAATTTAACTTGTTATTTTTTATAGTACTATCTATACTATAAAATACGCTGAAAAAGTTATAGCGCTTACTAATCAAATCATAACTTTAATAACTATAAGCTTTACCCATTCGCTGTCTCTATATTTTGCAATATTTTCACCAGGGCCCACTTTGTTTTTTTTATGTAATATTACTCTAAATTGGACGTATATTTTAGTAAAAATATATAAGAAATCGAAATAATATTCTAAAATATTAAAAATACGTTAAACATATATGGTGCGTTGGTGGCACACAGTCAGAATATTTTCTATAAATTAAAAATAAATTGACCAATAACAACACGCGGGGCTCCCACCACAAACGCAACTCATAATAAACCTAAATTTATTATAATATCACTATTGCGGCCCAGTGAAATTGCAATAACTCTGAAAAGAGCCCGTGAAATTATACGAACGAGACGTTATTGACAATACTCAGTGTAATTATTATTTCACTAGAGGAATTATAATGTCACGTTTTTGACAAAATCCCTGCGACATATATAAGTTTTTCTGTGACAATTGTGCTGCTCACACTGCTGTACCGAGTGGTATGCCAAACTTGTATATCTGAAATGTAGTAGGTAACGGTGTATGACACAGAACACAGAGTGGTGTATGAAATAAAAAAAATCTTTAAAAATAATGTTTTCTTATGTTTGCGCGATTGTTACACATTTTACCACCAGCTTGGGATCCAGTCATCAATTTAATCAAAATTAAATCTCAAGCTGAGCAGAAGACTACAAAACCTTCAGACACCGTGAGCCAATACTGCGTACATCCGGAACGTAATCAATAAATATTTTAGGCGGTAGATTTTGCAGTTCTTATAAAATACTAGACAAATGTCAACTTAGTCTACGTCTAAGTAAAGTGCTCGAAACGTTAGGTGTATAAATAATGTAATAAACGCGATAAAAACCGTATTAAAATAATTTTATTTAAATCTTTAAAAATATTGATTTTTACTTCAAATCAGGTTTGGGCACATACCTACATTGTATAGTTTTGCAGAAGATTTCAGGCGCACGGTTTCAACTGTAATAAATCGAACAAGTCTCATTCTAGAGCAGAAATAAAGATATTTTATTCCGCCTTAATCACCCTATCTAGAGCATTCGGCTAAAGCTATCGGTGTTTGCAATAATTACCGTAGACCAACCTACATCACATTACAAAAGAAAAATATTGATTTTATTATTTATTTTATTAAAGAAAATAAGGAAATTTTGGAGCTCTTTTTTATTCTAGGCTGAAACATCAAAAGCCCAATTTGCATCGAGTCCCAACCTATCTGCGTTGGGTAGTGTAAAGGAAGAATTTCCCAAAAGCCGCTTGAAGCGCTTCGAAAGCGTCTCCACGTCTAACTTAGCTCCTAAATTGACTCCGAACAGGGATGTCAAGTCGAAACTGCGGAGGCTATCACCGAACATCTTCAAGCTTAAGAAAGATAGCCCCGGCGTGAGGGCAGAACCTAAGGGGCCCGAGAGTAGAAGTAAATTGAATAGTAAGTATTATCTTATTCCATTAGCTTTCCAAACTTCACTAGTTTTACTCAGCAGCAGCGCTCTTGTGCAAAAACAATCTGGCTAACTGGGGTACTAAACGACTTTCCGCAAATCGTGTGGTCTATCTCCTCACACGGTGACCCGCCGGGCTATTTGCTTACTTTTGACAACTACGGTTTAAAACGTTTTGATAGTCACATTAACATCCATTACAGTTTACGTATCTTAAATAAAAATAGTCATTCACTCAGAAGACATAATGGATGTTAAAGCATGTGGTCCCAACGCCTTGATCGTACGATTTGTTTTCAGAGACTCGCATAGATGGCGCTACTCATTGCTAGACAAGTCTCAACATTGTATCTTCCGTATTATGAGAATATAAAACCATTATTCACAAAATATATCTTATAATGACGAGTAGTCAAAGAATTTGGCCTACACTCTCCACGCTGGCCAGACGGGTTGGAGAGGTCTCTTTTATTGTGTTTTCTAAGTCGCCTTTTACGACATCCACGGGATGACTTGGAGTGGTCTATTCTACTCTGCCGGGAACCACACGGCTGATAAAATATACATACATGTCGATTTCTTCATAGATATCTTTTCATGTGCTATGTGTGAGCCGAGTCCAGAGTTAAACCAGGTTATTATATTATACTAGCAGCCCTACCCGGCTGCGCCCGGGCATGTTTTATACCTTAAAACCTTCCTCATGAATTACTCTATCTATTGGTGAAAACCGTATAAAAATCCGTGGAGTAGTTTTTGAGTTTATCGCGAACAGACAGACAGACAGACGCGGCGGAGGACTTTGTTTTATAATATGTAGTGATTTAAAACGGGTCACTCACGTGCTACTTTGTCGGGATTGCCGACTATAGTTTCGGACTCATCAGGAGTCCATTTTCAAGGCGAGTTCGGGATGCGCGACGCCGAAGTATCCCGGGCCCTTACTGCGTTTTCGCGGCGCGCCGCACGCAGCGCTGCTCGCTGGCTCCTCGTGGTGGGGATAGGAGGCTGCGCGGGCGGGGGATGTGGATGATGTGACGTCAGGGTGGTACAAAGTAGCACGTGAGTGACCCGTTTTTAAATATAATGTATTTATCTCACGTTAGTTTCAATGATATAACAGGTTATTATAATTTAATGTCATCAGACTGTTTTACAGGTATGTTCAAGTCGAAAATAGTGACGCCTGTCCGTGGCACCAGAGCCTCCGACGAAGCAAGCCCCAATTTAAGCGCGTCCAAGAGGAAATTCAGTCATGTGAAGTCTACTATCCCAAGGCCTACGAGGAAGGAGTAAGGAAGGTTTGAGTCCAGAAGATTGAAGAAGAAGAGATTTAAATTACGGTACAGTGGGCCACATAGAAAGTATACTATCGCCATACTATTGGTACTATTATAGAATAGAGTAGAAAAATCTTTATTCAGTGATTTACATATGGTACAGTACAACAATAGTTAACACAAAGTTAGTACAGTTCACCAAAAAAAAAAAACAAATAATTATATTTAAACCACTGAAAGTGAGTTCCACTAAGCATACATTGCTGACTGTCATAAAACAGTCGGCAACACTGGTCTTCTGTGGAAACACAATAAAATAAAAATATTTTTTTTATAGGCCACGTCAACAGGTTTAGCTCCACGGAACAATAAATCCGTGTTTAGCTCGTTTTATAAGTACCTATAGTTCTCACAACTAGGTGTATAATTAAATCATTGTGTGCATGTATATAAAGTATTAGATATACATAAAGTAAAAATATATACTCGAGAATCAATCATAGAAAATAGAAAGAAAGGATTATATTATACGAGTATTATATATATACTTTTTATATGGCCTACTGTACTACTTAATTTAACTGATTATACAGCTTGATGTCGTTTTTAAAAACTAATAAACTGTTTTACAAGATTCAATGGTATTCATTTCATAACTATGTGACATTATATTGTCTGTGGTGATAGGGTTGCCAACATTTTTTTGTCTGAATATAGTATTTTTTCAAAAACAGCCATTAAAAATATAGTACGCTTCAAAAAAATATAGTATTTTTTGGGGAAAAAGATAGACTAATTTATAGTTATGTATTTTGTCTTCAATAAATCACAGTTAATTTTATTAAAATACCTATATTAAATTTATCTAATATATTAAAATAAATATTTTTGGTTTTAAGAGAATTTAGGACAGGGACGCGTTAAAAAATTGCGGGAACTAGATTTTTATTTTTATTTTATTAGTTTTAGATTTGCAAAATATAAACGTTAATCTGTTGTACTGAAGTATAGTATTTTCGCGTACTATATATTTCTTCAACAGTATATAGTACGGAGTCCCGAAATATAGTACAATACTATATATTATAGTACGGTTGGCAAGGTGAGGATAAGATAGACAATACCCTGTGCCACATTATGTAGTAAGTGTTCCATCGTATCAAACAAATAAAGCAAAACTGTTATATGTACGGCGTCAAGTTATTTTAGTGGCTTATAAATACGAGTATGAGCTCCAATTTTGCGATATCGTTTTTGAGATAAATGCAAAAAAAAAAAAAAAAAAACGGGACCTTCAATGGGCCCTCCCCCCTAGGGCTCACCTCGGAGGGGTAAGGACTTTTATTATGTTTATCTCCTAACAAGTCCAAACGAAGTTCCTAAGTCAAATTTTCTGCTTTCGACTTTTCCATCCACATGCCTCTTTTGAGCACTCATTTACCAGACTTAAATACTTAAATTAAAAAAATGAAAAACATCGTGAATAGATTGGATAATAATGTGCACGAAATGATACTAAAAAACATTTGCAACACTTTATTGAGGATAACACTTAACTCGATAAAAACCATACATAAAAAATCAATTATCCGACAGCTCAGAATTCGAGTATTTCTCGAGCAATTTCTCCACTTCTTTTTCTAACGTCTGTTTCTTGTCCGACTTTTTCTTTGTTTTTGGGCGCGCGTGCTTATGCGAGTGCTCGCTTTCCTTGAAATTACATTTAGATTTTTGATATTTTCTATTCCTGTGTATAGAAACTGGGAATATTGTTTCTGTGCGTTTTCTTCTAAACACATCCTCGACAAGGTGTTCTTTCTTTCTCTCGTGTCTCTCGTGGCATTTCCTGCCAGAATCGTCTGAAGTACATTCATCGCTGTTAGTTTCCTTCGAATCAATACCTTCGTTACTGTTCAGCCTTGCATTTATGATTTTCTCTTGACTTTTTACAGTAAGATTCCGCAAAGTGCAAGTCTTACTCGTTATCTTATTCTTATTTTTCTTAGCTATTTTCATGCAAATAGTCGCTTTTGGGTAGCCAGTGAATTGCTGGTAGCAATCTCCTTTCTCCAAAGATGTGAAGCTGTTGAAGAACTTTTTAGGGTGTATATCATCTGTGGTTTCGTTTAGTAGAATATAGGATTTCTTGAGAAGAAGTTTTTTGTCAATAGGATTCTGCATGTGATAGAAATTCTCAAATTGTTCGTGTGTTTTTAGTCTTTTTATCGCATTTCTCGATACGATATTGTATGCTACAACAGCCATCAGAATAAAAGATGGTTCATTGCTGAGGATGTGATCCCAGAGGATCAGCCATTCGGAACAGTTCAATACCTCACTGAAAGCTGTCTCTAGTATTTTCAGGGCATATATCTGACTCGTGATCCCATATTCGCAGAAATGGTTCAGCAAATGTGAGTCGTGTTCTCCAAGAATATTTTCGACCATTGCTAGTATGCTGATGGGAGGAAATGGGGCATATTCAAACCAAAGTTGGCAGTAATTGATTAATACTGTTGCTACACATTCAAACAGAAGGAGAGGATCTTTTTGAAGCACTTTGACGAACGGAAAGACAAAGCCAGGGAGAAACTTCATCACACTAAATAATGGACACCAATGAGCAAGACACGACAACAGCCTTTTCAAACTCTTCAACGTTACTGAACTGTGTATTGTAAATTGCTTTTCGATGTCTTTGAATGCTGGATGGATTCCTTTGTCAATTAAGGAAGCATAGGCGTGCTTATTTCTTGGAGTGTTGAGGAGTGATCGCCAGATAACTGCTCTAAATTTCTCAGGATATTCGCTATATTGCATCAGTATCCTCCTTAACCTAGCACTGTCCATACATATCCTCATCTTATGCTCGACTTCCTCCTTAGACGGGGACACTTCGTCTAGCACGTACTTCTGTTCAGAGGTACTTGGGCTGTCTTTTTTTAATTCAATAACAGAATCGAGGCTCTGAGCCATCTCCATGACGTATGAAGAGTTGTAGATATTCACTTCACCTAGCTGCAGAATGCATAGGAAGTATTTACCTATCGGGCTGACTACGAATTTCTTGATTCCCGACGAAGAAGGGTTTATAGTGTGTACCAGTACCAATGATTCTACGTCTAATAAGCGAAGTGTACAGTCACTGCAAAGTATAGCAAGTATTTTGTTAGCACCTCCATCGAATACTTGCGGTATAAACGCAACCTGCTGTGCTCCATGTATCCCATACTTAGATAAATCGATAGACTTCAGCGCTTTCCAAGTGTCCATACTAAAAAGTATTAAAGTGGGCGTGAGTCCGGCCATGGCCATGGCGCGCCCGTTCATAGTGAAAGCGATGTTCTTCATATGCTTCAAGCCACTGGGTATGATCTGCTTCACTGATTTCATGGTCTCATTCTTCCATATCTGTATCGTGTCGTTCTGAAAGCAAGCCACGAGGTAGTCGCCGCCCGGGGTGAACAGGATTTGTTGAATCTGTGCCCCTAAGTACGTATTCAATGTGAAATATTTTGAATAATTTCGCAGCTCCCATAGTATCGCTTCGACAGGACTAGCAGTGAGAAGGTTATTTGTTTTATTGTTAGAGAACGATATGTGTTTTATTGGGGCTGTATGACCGCCCAAAGTCAAGGTTATTTTACCAGTTTCGATATCAAGGAACATAAGGTTATTCTTTTCCACGTTCGCAATTATTAAGCAGTCCTCCTTATGAGGAACGAAATGAAGCGCAGTGCAAGTACCCAAGCTGTTTAGTTTCCAAAATTTGAGGTCGGTGAAGTCTAAAATAAATATGTTCCCTAAGTTATCAGCGCATGCTAACTTCTCGTGGGAATCATCGAATGTACCTGAAGAGAAGCGGATTCTCCGGTTCTCGCCCTTCGAACCTCGCACAGTGTGGTGAAGCTGAAGTATGACTCCATCCTTCGGCTTCGATTTCAATTTAATATTGAATTTTTCCAAGTGCTCCCCTTCTAGAAACCTTTCTTGTTCCATTTATAAGGCACAAATTTATTAATTGTTTATCACAATTATTTCAAAACTGTTTTCATTTTTCTTTGAAACATTTAATTATTTTAAATTTAAATTTGGCGGAGTCAAGCAATTTCAAAATAATACAAAATGACGTTGACGTTACTAGGGATGCGACAAAATCACAACAAACTGCTCACTTGGATATCGATTAATCAACTAGACTGACTGGGTGCGTGTGGGTGTTAGGGAAACAAACAATGAGGGTTGCCAGAAATTTTTATATTTCTGATGGATTGATTTGTATTTGCTATCTATCCCTTAAGGTGTAGACAAAAGCAAAGGGCCACAAGATCTTAACTGTGGTAGGTGAAAAACAGAATTTAAATAGTGATTGATTACACATTACCCACAGCCTTGTCTTAATTCTTCAGATTTTCCCCCGTTCCCTCAATCGGAATTTACAAACGCCGTGGTAAAAGAAACACACTACGGTTATATTTTATATGTGTATTTCTCAGGTGTATTTATACGAAACGATTTTTCACTTGTCTGTCTGCCTTCACTTTGTGTCATTTACAATGGTCATCAAGCGGTGCTGAAGCGTGATAAAAAAAATAGACCGTCGGTTACGGCTTATGACCCTAATTATTTTCAGTCGCGGCGTATTTTCTCCGTAAACAGTTTCCGTTTTTTCAAGCCTCTGGAAATGCAAGCTAATTTGACGTAAAGCGATTATGATTACGGTTGGTGGTCGGCATGAGCGCGCAGTGCGGCGGCAGACACCACGCGACGCGGGCTCCCGCGTTTGTTGGCATTCCAATTTCAAAGCACTCGTCAATTTTGGCGCGTTACTCAAAATGTAAATTCTTAACTCAATGATCTATATTAATAACTTACTTCATTGTTAACTTTTTAAAGAAAGTTTTACAAATGAACATAAATGCTCATAAAAATCACATTTATTAATAAATGTTGAGCAGAAATCTATTGTCCGGGAAATCATGTTGGAATGCTTGTTAACGAAGTGTTCGCATCGCCGCCTAATAGCGATAGTAAAATGTCTTAGTTTTCTCTAAGATTCCGCAAGCGTCGCGTCCGGCGTTTCGGGTAGTCGAGCACATGCCTACGTACAGGCTGGTGGAGAGTGCCGGCACGCTAAGCCGAATCCTGCGAGGGTTGAAAATGTGTTTCCTGAACGTCCTGCGCCTCCACGTGTCGCAGAGTCAGCGACAGAAGAGGCTGTACAAGCAATACATGGAGCAACTGGCTGGGGCGTACGTTGAGCGGTGTACGGACTTGAGCACGATTCGTTGGGACCCCCGGTATACTTACAGAGGACCTAGTCCCGAATGGCGGTACTCGATGGCGTGTGATGAGTACTGGTACTCTGATGGATCTAGGTCCTGTTGTGGAACTGAGTGCTCGGACAGTGGAAGATGCTCGTCACCATGTTGCTCGGAGGTGATCTTCAATGGTGGACAGCACTTCAGTGGCAAGAAGGTGAATAGTGGTCACGTTTGCAGGCGGTACCCTGTGTGTTATCCCGGGAACTTCGGGTAAGTACTAAAATATAACAAATTGATAATTTTGACTTCACTGAAGTACCTAGATATGAGTTTGTTTATGCTTGAAGGAAATCTGCACTCACCAGTGAAGAAAGGAACGATTTATCTCATCTAATCAACTTCTGTAGACGTACAATTGTTTTATTCGATTATCTAAAACACTTTTAGAAACTGAACCGTTATCTATTTGGTTCATGCTGTTTAAAGTTATTAATTATCCACTTGGTCTAAGATTTTCTAGCTATCTTTTTAATCGTGTTATTTCCACTTTAAATAGAGCAAAGAAAATATGTACCGCGTCACGACTGAGGTCTAGAGGAGAATAATTATCTAAGATTGCACATATTTTCTTACATGACAGAACAAAAACAAAGTAATGTACGTCAATTGTACGGTTTATCTAATGGGAACCCTATACAATACACCTTGTTGAAAAAAGTGTGTTTTATAGTCTGTTATTTGATTGTTTTGTCGTTTTATCATAACTGGAGGGAAGTTACTCGAGCTATAAATATAAAAACACATCTAGCTTTAAAAGTAATCTCACTGACATCTCTCGTATCTTAAAGTAAGTATTTATGTTTTACTTTTTATTTATGCTACTCATATCTTTTGATCGTAAAGTATAATTTTACAGTAGAAACTTATCATTAACCAAGTTCCAATTATGTTTGAAAAAATAATGAAACCTAAATTAAATTAAAAATAAAGATGAGCTTCCATACTTGAAACTTGTTTTGGAGCCTTTTAACAGTAAAATATTGACTGGGTACGAAACCCTTGCGGTGGTGCGATTCCGACTCGCACTTGGCCGGTATTATTTAAGACTGCTAAAAGTTACCTGTATATGTTTACTCTAATAAACGGTTATTTCCTGCCCACACCCAGAAAAAAGCGTAGCAACCAAACGGTGCTATTTTCCTGTCATTGCATTCTCACCATAATTGATCTTTTACACGAAGCCAGTGCGACAATCAATAAGCCAAAGATTTTCATTCTTCAAGTTGCTAGCCTGACTAAATATCTCCGTTTATAAGTCTTATAACGAGATCAGTAGCCAGGCCAGTAAGCGAATCCTTAGGCTAATAATTTCTATTACATGGGTAGATTGGCTTGGATTAATTATTAATATTATTATAGCTTCGTGGGAGCTTAGTAGCCAGCATTTTTAAGCCAGTCAATTGACTGGCTTAAAATGCTGGCAACTAAGCTAATTGTCAATAGAGCCAGTAAGTCAATAGACTAACTGGCTTGGCTCAGTCACTGGCCTCGTGTATTGGGCCCATAATACTCATGCGGATCAAGCAACTCTATGTTTACGCTTCTCGATTAATATGCAGTGCAACATTCGCGCATCGATGCGCACAAATGCATCGCACGGCCATTTATTGCCACAAAAGGTTAATATCCTACGGTCTTTTGAAATAAACATGTGTTAAGTTTTCTCCATCACGTAACTACTAATAAAACATCAATATTGATTAATATGATTGGTCAATACATCTTGTAGTTCGCTATCAACACACATATTGCATTACATGGATAGCTTTCTTACTTATTTATTTTAAGTTTAAAAGCTCTTGAAGTAATTGTGTTTAAATAAATAAATCCACTGACTATTTCTGGCAGGTCCAATGGTGTGGTCAGTATATATAATATTTTCTATGGGTGTGGTGTGTCTTTTCCTTTTTCATTTTACGCAGTAGTGAATATATGCGTGTGATTACTTTTAAATACTAGATATACTTTTGTCATGTCAGTCTAATTATGCCCTGATTGCTGTTGCATTAACATCTGACATTTCACTAGTGAGGACACTATTATAACTATATCCCATGTAACATGGGATATAAGTCGTTAGAATAGTGGCCTAATAATAGTGTCCTGGGCATTGCAACATATTTCTCATACCGAAGCATTTATAATGTACATGCGCAAATCAATCGAGCGAACTACTCACACTTTCAGTTATCGATATTATATTGGGCACATCACTATATATCCCGAGACATTTTTTATTATTATTTTTTTAATTATCCTGAAAAATCATAAGCAAACATTTTTATTTCATGTCTATGTTAAAAATTAAGATTCATAAAAATCTATTTGTGATCAAGATAGATTTAGCAGGAACGTTGAATTTTTGAAAATTTAATGTAACAAAAATCTAGTAGAATAAATAAGATTTATCTAAGGAGGTACCTACAGGTACCTACCTTTTGAAACGAGGTGTAGAAAGTGTCTTATGTCTTATCTCGATATAGTAATTAGGTACTCATAGTAAAGAAAACGCATAATATACGTAACGCATATCAATTTGAAGGAAAGTTAATTCACCCCGTTATTTAAATAAATACACAGAGTACATAACATTTAGAAATGGCTAGCTTGCAGATTTGTTAAGGTGTCTGTTATTGTAGACCTTATTGCATTTGAATTAAGGAAGTAAATGTATCATTTTACTTTGATTATGATGGAGACACGGATTGGCAACATCCGTGACATTGCGTGCAGGCAAACTATGTTGTTTGGATAAATTGTATGGTCAGCAGAGAAAACATTACCTATATACTTAGGGTAATAAAATGATCGTGGTCCAGTGGTTCCGTGCTTCGGAAGGCACGTTAAGCCGTGGGTCCCGGCTGCCATCTGGTAGTAGTTAAAGGAACCACGTCAGAGGCCGAGAGGCGGTTCCGAAGAACTCTGACACCAGGTTTTGCATGGTCGACTGACCGTGTCACCTACAAGAAATGATGATGATGAATAAAATAATATTAAAACCTAACAATTTTCCATGCTAGTTTAGGAGAAAAGCTGCTTTTTTTTCCACGCAGACCGTAAAACCGGTCAAGGGATTGGGCAAAAATCTAAGGAAACACATTATTGGTGATGCAGCTAGCAACCCATCATTATTTTGATTCTTCTTTCTAAATTAACGCCCACTAAGACGCTAACGTAACGCTAGTGTATATATATGGATCTTTGTTATCCGAAATAAATGAAATTTTAATTTAATTTAATTTTTAAACGTGGCCTTTGGGTTTTATGACCTTGGGCTCTGTCTGGCCCGCAAGGGATACAGACGTAATATGTATGTATTTATGTAACGATTTTCCTAGCGACTTCGTCGGCGTAAAATAAAGTCTTTGTCACCAGCAGATAAATTAGCTATCTATAAATGAAAGTATTTTGGAAATCATCCAGTACTTAAGAGTCCGTTCAATGCAAACAAACAAACAAATAATCAAGACTTTCCTTTTATAATGTTTGTAAAGACTAGCTAGATAAATTTATTCGTGGGGCTAGCTCAATTTGCGTGACCAAAAGACAAATTTCCTTTGTTGCATTGTGAATGTACATCGATCCGGTCCATTTAATAAATCTTTTAATTACTTATTTGACTTCCACGCTGGTCTGGGAGAAAAGAAAAAACGTAGAATGTACCAGCTGCTTCTCTTCCCGCGCAGATCGTAAAAGCCGAACGAGGGAATGGGCGTCAGGAACCATCTCAAAAGGCGATGCGGCTAGCAAGCAACCCATCACTATTTTGATTCCGTTCTCACCTAAAAGCCCACCAACATGCTAAACGTGGCATTAAGTTTTTTTTACAGACCTGGGCTCTGTCTACCCCGCAAGGGAAAAAGACGTGATAGTATATGTTTATATTTAATTACTTATTTGGTTTTATTAAATTCACGTGAATAGGTACCTACATTTTATTATGTTCGCTCCTTGAAATTTAAAATTCTTAAATAACATGAGTTTTTCTGCTAGCTGTACTCTGTACATATAATCATCGATCATTTTATGAGAAATTGTAGCTCACGCACATATATAATTGTAAGCGATATTAGTATGTAGTTAATAAGTGAAATATATCTTATCTATTTCTTCTCAAGCTGTAAATTAGTCCAGTTGGAAAGCGGTTCTTGGAGGGAAATGCTACTTAGCAATGTTATTAGTAACACTACGATTATAACTGCCTCCGTGGTCCAGTGGTTAAGGCGTCTGCTTTGATGACCCGGGGGTTGTGGTTCGATTCCCACGGGAAGCACACTTTGTTAAGTTGTTTCCAGTTTGGTTAGGACATTGCAGGCATGAATCACCTGATTGTCTGATAAGAAAGATGATTCCGTGCTTCGGAAGGCACGTTAAGCCGGTGGTCCCGGCTGCCATCTGGTAGTCGTTAAAGGAACCACGTCAGAGGCCGAGAGGCGGTTCCGAAGAACTCTGACACCAGGGTGTGCGTGCATGGTCGACTGACCGTGTCATCTACATGAAATGATGATGATGAACGCCTTAATCGTACGATTTGTTCTCAGAGACTCGCATAGATGGCGCCACTCGAAACTACACAACATTTGCATCTACCGTATTATGGGAATATAAAAACATGATTCACAAAATATTATTATTATTTATTATTACGAGCCATTAAAGAATGTCCCAATGTTGGGCAAACAAAATATATCTTATTAAAAATCAAAACAATATTTAAGGCATAATATTTAAAAATGACACCGTATATTTAGTAAGTTAAAGGCTAACGCAGATTACCGCCATCTAGTATCGAGTAGCAAGCAACTCTCCTGCGCCATACATTCGCCTGCTTTTCGCAACCTTAATTTGGTCCAATATTTTTTATGAGGTGGGCAGTCTATTACGTTAGTATTATATTGTCTTTGGCCAGAGCTGTCAGAGGATTTGGTCTACACTTTCCACGCTGGGCAGACGGGTTGGAGAGGTCTCTTTGATGTTTTCTTTCTTTCTTTTTTTAATTATGGCTTCCACCGAGATTTCAGTGATTCTGCCAATGTCCAGTATAATGAGATATTAAGTATCGGTGTTGTACGGTATGTGGCATCAAAGATGGCGTATGTTCTTTGGCAGCCTCGTGGGAGATTTTGGCGACAAATCTATACGAATCCATTTAACAGTCTACTTTAACTATTTCACAAATCGTTCTCGAGCACGAGCATTTATAACACCAAACTACTCCAATTTCATATTATAAAGTCCACGCAAAATTGTATAAGGCAAACGACAACTGAACCCCTTGACTTCCCACCAAAAACTCCCTCTTTGATGTTTATAAGCTTTGTTTAGCTTGTCTTGCCTAAGTCGACTCTCCGTTTACATCCCACTTTTTCATCCTAGTTTTGTAAAATACCGCTTTTATACCAAAACCTTTTCCGCTTTAAACCCAAGTCGCCTTCTACAACATCCACGGGGAGACTTGCAGACTATCGCTTTTTACTTTAAATGATTTATTTCAAATGGGCCATACACACCACGCTTGGCAGACGGTTGGTGAGCGCAGCGCAATTTATCTATAAGTACATATGAACCAATACAATGTATGCCATAAATATACAAGAGACTGCTTACTTGTGAAAGTGATGTATGCTAGCATAATTACTAAGGCGTTAATTATATATGATAATTTGGTAATCTGATTACGTCAGATAAGCACTCGCTTAACGATGTATGAATGAATACATACATAAAAGTACGAATATTAATGAATTTAAAATGTGGAGCCAAAACATCACGATGACGGCTATTTAGCATTCAATAGAATTAGTATTACCATTCCTCAGAAGAGCTTGATGGCCCAGGCGTGTGCATTTTTAGCGCTTACGCATGTAAAACAACCCCGGGCGTGGTCCCCCAGCGTGGTGGTGGGATAGGTGACCAAAAGTGGCACAAAAATATATCTAGCTTCTTTGTGCTTCGCCGCCGGTGTCATGATTGCATGGCAGTCGTTAAGCTATGTCATGCTTTTAAGTATCTCTTGGATAGGTAGGGATCTAACATCTGCATCGTCACTTATTACCATCAGATGAGATGGGAGAAACATGCCAAATTCAATAATTAATAAAAAAAAATATCTGGCACTTGTGACGACTATTCCCTAAACTCCCTTCACAAAAAGCAAGCTACAACAACTTCAGAAGGACCAGTGGTAATCACGTTATGTCAAGTAAAATAGTATGTCTTACTTTAGAGAATTAGAAGAGAGTTTGTGGTGGGAAGTCAAGGGGTGCAGTTGGGGTCTACCTTGGACGATTTTGCAAATTGATTTTGGTGGACTTTATAATATGAAATTGGTGTAGTTTGGTGTTATAAATGCTCGTGCTCATGGAACAATTTGTGAAAAAGTTAAAGTGGACTGTTATATGGACTCGTATAGACTTGTCACCATAACCTCCCGACCACGAGGCATCAAAGAATATACGCCATCTTTGATGCTACTTGTTACAACTTTACCGTACAACACCGATACTTAGTATCTCAATTTACTGGACATTGGCAGAATCACTGAAATCTCGGTGGAAGCCATATTATAAAACAGAAGAAGAAGAAGAGAATTAGAAAGAAATGTAGCCAGTGTTAGTCATGTTATAAGATATATAAAAATAAAAATGTTGCAACCCCTGACATGGAAATCCCTCTATTTTATAACCATCGATAGAAAACCTGCTTTCAAATAAATAAAAATCTCATCCGAACGGGTAAAGTTCACAACAGCATTTCGTGCGTGTCAGGATTTGCTTCGCACGTTCTGCGAGACAAATACACCTTGCTTGTCGTACTTGCTAAGTAATACTTAAGAGTCCCACGTAAAGCCGCAATCACATACAAACGTAGTTTCGTTTTAGTTTAACAACAGTTAAGCCAATCTCAACCAAATTTCGTACATACGACCGGATAAGGCATATTGATGTTTATAATCAGATTTCAATTTTAAAAACAATACCTATACAAAATTACAGCGAGTACTAGTTTTCGATACGATACTTCAAATCGCTGTAATTTTGTATAGGTATTGTTTTTAAAATTGAAATCTGATTATAAACATCAATATGCCTTATCCGGTCGTAGGTATGTACGAAATTTGGTTGAGATTGGCTTAACTGTTGTAAAACTAAAACCAAACTACGTTTGTATGGGATTGCGGCTTTACGTGGAACTCTTGAATCCATATTATAAAAGCGACAGTAACTCTGTCTGTCATCTCTTCCTGAGCGGATTTGGATGTTTGGTATGGAGAATAGAATAGAATAGAATATACTATATTGCACCAAATAGGAAACACAAAATAAAACATGGTAAAAATCAAAATTGGCACAAAGGCGGACTTATCGCCTAAGACTTTGGATACCTTGCATCCCCGAATCCTTATCGTGGGATCAATTAGCTATACTGAATAGGCTCCGAAACAATTGGACCGATTTTCAAAATCCTTTTACCTGTGTTAACATATTTTTTCTGTGGTTGTCATAGGCTATAATTTACCACTTCTCTCCATCTCCCTTTCGGGTCGTCCTCTGGATTTTCAACCGGGCATGGAGAGCTGCAGCCATGAGGTGCGGTGGCCGTCTTTTGATATGCCCATAGCCAAGGGACATTACAGGTATCGAGTGTTTTGACCACTGTTTTTAGGGTTCCGTAGTAAACAAGGAACCCTTATAGTTTCGCCATGTTTGTCTGTCTGTCCGTCCGCGGTTTTACTCAGAGTCTATAAGTACTAGAAAGCTGTAATTTGGTATGGGTATGGATATTAATCATGGAAAAACAGTGGTAAGTATAAAAAATCTTGAAAAAAAAATTTAGTGTAGCTCCCATACAAGTAAAGTTGGGGTGAATTTTTTTTTTCTCTAGTTACCGATCGTGTGGGGTATCGTTAAATAGGTCTTTAAAAAATATTGTGTGGTTGAGAACACCATTTTTCGATTTAGGGAAATGCAAATTTTTGTTAGAGGAAAGTGTCCCCCCCTCTATCTGCTAAACAGTTATGTATGGATACGTGAAAAAAATTACAGCAGTAGTATGTATACTGAAGTTGAAAGGAAAACTATCAGAGCTGAGTATTAAGTGCAAACTAAAAAGTTATAGGCAGCCAATTTATAAAATGTACTGGAAAATGTAAAATTTCATACAATTCTCATTGTTAGATGTTTTTGGTCGTTAAACTGTGACGTGCGAGTGTGAATAGTGTGAATTCAAAGTTGTCATTCGCAACTACGGAACCCTACACCGCGCGTGGCCCGGCCCGACACGCACTTGGCCGGTTTTTTTTTATTTCTGTTTTAAAAGTAAAATGCATGCCTCTCAACAAAGCCTCCACTATTTCAGGAGTTTAGGTGCATATCATCATAGGACAGAAGTAAATAATAGCAGGCAGGGGTGTCATTCTTAACTGGCTGTCGGGTGGTTGCGGTACGCGCGCTTGGCTTCCCCAGCTGCTACCTACTTGCTTATGGATAAGCAAGTAGCAGCTAGGGAGCCCATCCGAGCAAGTAGCCCAAATACCATGCGATGAGTAGCAGCGTCGGATCTGAGTTATGCCAAACAATCTGCGCTCACCAACGTGTCTGCCATAGCGTGGCGAGTAAGGCAAATCCCTGGGGAGGCCTATGTTTAGCAGTAAGATTTTTAACGGCTGAGAGATGATGCCATAATTGCAACGAACGACGCTCTTTTACTCTTCCTGAAACACACGGACAAATACATACATACAAATAGATTATCACGTCTTTATCCCATGCGGGGTAGACAGAGCCCAAGGACATAAAACCCAAAGGCTACGTTTAGCGTCTACCGTGAAATTAAAAAAGTGATGGGTTACTTGCTACCCGCGTCGCTATAACGTTATTCCTCAGATTTTCGCCAAGACCCAGACCAAAGACAATATAATACTAACGTAATAGACTGCCAGCCTCATACAAAAATATTGGACCAAATTAAGGTTGCGAAAAAGATGGCGGTAATCTGCGTTAGCCTTTAACTTACTAAATTTACGGTGTCATTTAAAAATATAATACGTAAAATATTGTTTTGATTTTTAATAAGATATATTTTGTGAATCATGTTTTTATATTCCCATAATAGATACAATGTTGTGTAGTTTCGAGTGGCGCCATCTATGCGAGTATCTGAGAACAAATCGTACGATTAAGGCGTTGAGACCACATGCCCAGACTAAGTCTCGGGTAAAATCAACTAAATAAATAACAATTGACCGCTCGACGTCAACAAACAGGTGACAGTTTATTGCAGACATGCTTTTGCAACCTGAATAATCAATCTTGCGGTCAGTGGCGGAGAAAAAGAAAGTGAACCGATATTGACCGACTGATTGGTTAGGTTACGGAAAATGGCTACCGTTAACATTTTGTCCATTTTATTTGTATTTTATACTTACTGCTGAAAAGCAACTGATATTTTTTACCAGGCTCACCCACCCAGAAAGAGGGTTAAGTTTTTCGCGCGTCTGTAGTGCTTTCTGAAAAAACTTTCGTGGTTTTCTATTGATTATTAATAATTTTTAAAAAGGTTTGTATTATGTATATATCTATGCAATGTATCATATATGTCTGTTCCATAGAAGCATCCCCACATCACCAAGCAAACCCCTCGTCCCCCATGTCTTCAATAGTAGGTCAAGCCTATTACCCCATCCCCTTTACGCTACCTACGTTATATTTGAATGACCCCAAAACGGAATAGGTTATATCCTACCTAGTTATATTCTGATAACTATGGATGGGTTAAAAAAAAAACACTAACTTCTCGTTTGTGTTTTTTTAAACCGACTTCGAAACACGAGGAATGTATGTCCCCCTGAATGTTTTTTTATCTTTGGTTACTAATTTTCAGGGTTCCGTACCCAAAGGGTAAAAATAGGACCCTATTCACAAGACTTCACTGTCCTTCCGTCTGTCTGTCTGTAAGTTTCTTTTAGCTGTCTTGTTGTGTGTTGAAAAGGCAGCTAAAAAATATAGTTGATTTAACAACAAATACGAAATATATAATAAAATAAATATTTAAGGGGGCGCCCATACAATAAACGTGATTTTTATGCCGTTTTATATCGATATTAATAACGGCAACGGGAAGACACTTAATATATTCACAGAATAGTTTACTGTATTTTCACTTTAATTAAAAATTAATAATTCATTCAAAATAACACAAGTAATGGAAATTTGAAATAGTCTTGAATAAATGTAATTTTTTTTCGATTATTGCTCTAATGTTTTAGACACAGAACCCTTGATGCGAGTCCAACTCGAACTTACCCGACTGTATTCGTCGTTTTTGTATGTCCGATCTTAAAAAAACAACAAATACGTAGGTGAATCACTTCAAAAAATATGCGAAGCATAATATGCCGTGAATTAGAATTAAAAAACTGACCTGATTGGTCACAGACGATGGTATTATGTAAGGGACAAACTGAATAATTCGCGCCATTACTTTACTGCTTTTTTCAAAAGCTTTACGTTACGAATTTACGCTACGACCTTACCAAAGACAATATAATACGTAAGTAAACCACAGAACTATTACTCACGAAGTAAACCTTACACTCCATTCTATTGTCTTTGACTTTACATTGTGGAGTGTTGAGCGTTTCCATATCGTTCTAAGGTTTCCACATTTCATGTTCCAGGGCATATATATTACAATTAATATGTATGTATGTAATTTCTTTATTGCACAAAAAATAACTAAAACTTAAAAGAAACGATTATCCAAGAAAAAGGACCTTGGAACAAAGGCGGACTTATCGGGATCTCTTCCGGTCAACCAAGTGCTTGATTTGAAAAGAAATAAGAAAAGCTTGGGGTGGGGATAGTGCCAATATGAACAATAAACCTACACTACGTCAAAGACAATATAATACTAATACTACGTTAGTATTATATTGTCTTTGCCTACACTAATGCATATACATAAATAAACAACGTACATTTGATAAACACAAATAAATATATGAATACATATGATAATATATAAATAATATGTATATGTCGCATTCATCTGGTTGAATCTGCTATTTGATTGAATGACTAGCGCGTTCATTGAATGACCACGTTTAATTGAATGACTAGGCCAAACGTCGATTGAACAAGCGTCGCTCAACGTCCAACTAGTTAGCAGGTTCTAACATAGCCCTTTGAACAGAGCGGGCATAAAATCAGTCAGGTGGTTCAAATTTAGTTCATTTTTTTACCACTGCGGCGCTAATAGTCACCAAAACCAAACCAAAACAAATATACAAGTACGTTATTTGTAATAAAATAGTATGACATTATGGATTGACCTAAATAAACGCCGCCGCCGGCTACTTTAATAACTAACAAAAATGAAATTACAATGTCGGCTAAGATTCAACGACTTCGCTAAATGACATTCATTCAGTCAAGACGTTGAACGTTACATTCAACGACTTGACGAGTTGTCCTTTAGTCATTCAATTAAACGTGGTCATTCAATAAACGCGCTAGTCATTTAATCAAATAGCAGATTCAACCAGATGACTGCGACATATAAATACACTAACATAATAATATTATACATACTTAATTGCTCAATAATCTCAAGGAATCTTCATTCAAGACAAGATACAAAATGCTAACGTAGTATCATGTATTATGGACAAAATATAACGATATATAGCTAGGTAAGGAAACTAATGGTTTCACTGATTTACTGAGTAATGGCGTAATGGCGAGGTAATGGTCCATAAAGTTAAGGGCGGTTGCCCGAGGAAAGTGCTGTTTGTCAAGCCGTTAGACCGAAACAACTTTTCACTCGATTTTCAATTATCACCTGTCTAGTCTAGATATATAGAAAGAAATCTACTATGACGAGTGTTATTGAAATTCGTATAAATTTGAAGTTTATTGTGTGAATCCTTTTATATTCTTTTCGTATAAACAAATATATATTTATAATCACTATTTTTGAAGTCGGTTAAAAAGCTCAAATTAGCGCCATCTGACGTGTATCGGCTGAATTAAAAATGTTAAGTTTTCATTTACTTTTTCTCGGCTATTCGCTAACAGATGGCTCTCTTACTTTTAGTTACTCTCCATATCCAAAATAGATGGCGTTGTTGTATTTCAGAAAAGCATTATTTATGCACACAATAAGGCTCTATTGAGCTTTATTGTGCGCATACATAAATAACTTGCTACTAACCTATTTAAACGTGATAAATACATTGAATCCAAAACGCATTGCAATGCATTTTTATTTCAGTCTCTAATAAGAGAAGACAGACGGATCCAAATACCAAATACGAAGTATTTTTTGCTCTGTGATAAATATCATATTCTAACTCCGAGTTGACAGGAGGAAATGGAAATAACATTTTTTGTAGAGCTCTTTTCTTAAAATCCACCAAACGATTAATGGAAACAGATGGCCATCCACTACATCCATTTCGCCCTAATGGCGCAGTTGGGCCCAAAAAAATAGTAGACTAGGAAAAGTGTTCAATGGCTGTCATTGTGCGGTATAAGCTGGAAAACGTAAATAGAGAAGAGAAAAGAATTTAAAGTACCTATATGAGTGAGAGTCATTAAACACTTTGGAAATTTAATTTGTTGTCTATAGCTATAGGAAGTATTTTATTCACATAAAAGTTGATTATACTTACCTACTTTTGAAGCTATCGTCTCCGTTGCGCAAGGTCGTTTGGGAGCCGAAGCTTGAATTATTCATACCATTGCTGGACTTGACTGATTTTTTATGTAAACTGGTAAAAATATATGCCGTTTGTTTTCTAATATTGAAAAGTATTTATTTGTGAGTTCTTGTGAATCATTATACTTAATTTCATTTTTGTCAAAGTCTTATCACATTTTTCAGTGTTTGTCGGAGTTTGTGGTGGGACGTCAAGGGGTACAGTTGAAGTTTGCCTTAGACATTTTTGCAAATTGATTTTAGTGGACTTTATAATATGAAATTGGTGTACTTTGGTGTTAAGTATAAATGCTCGTACTCATTACCAATTTGTGAAATAGTTAAAGTGGACTGATAAATGGATTTGCCGCCAGAACCTCCCACGACTCCCACGAGGCATCAAAGAACATACGCCATCTTTGATGCTACTGGAAAAACTTTACCGTACAACACCGATAGCATGTGGTCTCAACGCCTTAATTGTACGATTTGTTCTCAGAGACTCGCATAGATAGCGCCACTCGAAACTACACAACATTGCATCTACCGTATTATGGGAATATAAAAACATGATTCACAAAATATATTTTATTAAAAATCAAAACAATATTTTAAAATGACACCGTATATTTAGTAAGTTAAAGGCTAACGCAGATTACCGCCATCTAGTATCGAGTAGCAAGCAACTCTCCTGCGCCATACATTCGCCTGCTTTTCGCAACCTTAATTTGGTCCAATATTTTTGTATTTACATACATATGTCAAACGATGTTGTTCATTGCTGGTTCATACTAGAATCACACTCTACCATTGTTCCTCAGTCTAATAATTTTAGAAAAAAATAAATAAAAATAATTATTAATATGTAAAATACGGGTCACTCACGTATGAAGTCAGCTACAGGCCGACATGTTTCAACCTCATCCGGAGGTCTTCCTCAGGGCGAATGTGAACCGAGACGCGCGCACGAAGTCGTCCCAGTCCGCATATTAATAATGTTAACATCTCACGTTAGTTTTAATCAAAAAATAAAAATAATGTTTACCGGCTGTTGCCAAATATTGTTTTGTTTTGTTTTTCGTATGTGTAAGTGGCCAACACTGGTTAAAACAGTGCCAAATATTAATATGTGATGATTATTTCATACTAGCAATTTTCCCGACAGTTTGTTAAATTATAGCCAATGTCACCAGATAAATTAGTCTTCGATAGGAGAAAGAATTTTGAAAATGTAACGATTTTCCGACAAGTTTCGGAGCCTATGCAATGCAAACAAACAATTAAATCTTTATAATACTAGTATAGATAGATTAGACCTACTCTTTTCACATATGCCTAATTTCTGTCAGAATTTATTTTTGAACCGAGTAAGTTTTCCACGTTTACCGAGTTCTCTACCAATTAATCATGTTAAAGGAAAAGCCAGTGAAAACTAATTAGCAAGTGAAGCTAGGGCCAATAATAACTATCATTTCGAAGGCCACCGGTTACGTGAGCAGATCCGCTACTTTGAATAAATTACTCTTAAGCCGTTTCACTTTCGTACGTTATATCGTTTCGGGTCATCGCACTTTTGATTATTGATTGTTTAGGAGAAAAAGTTTTTGAGGATCATGATCGTGGTTCTTGAGATCATGAGTCCATTGCGGTAGGTACAGTCCGAATTAAACTTTATAGCGTCTCGGACTTTAGTTGCGAGCTGCGCAGTACGCGCCCCGCCTCCCCGCGCTTATCCTAATCATGTGGTCTCAACGCCTAAATCGTTTTTTTTTGTTCTCAGAGACACACATAGATGGCGCCACTCGAAACTACAAAACATTGTATCTACCGTATTATGAGAATATAAAAACATGATTCACAAAATATATCTTATTAAAATCAAAACAATATTTTAGGCATAATATTTTAAAATGACACCGTATATTTAGTAAGTTAAAGGCTAACGCAGATTACCGCCATCTAGTATCGAGTAGCAAGCAACTCTCCTGCGCCATACATTCGTCTGCTTTTCGCAACCTTAATTTGGTCCAATATTTTTGTGACGTGGGCAGTCACAAAAATAGTGCAGCAGGTATTACGTTAGTATTATATTGTCTTTGTCCTAATGTTGTGTACTGCGCATCGCCTCGCGCGATAGCACGATGTTCCGAGCCCCCTTAAAGTTTGATTCGGCTGTAATTAGATTGATATTACAATAGGAGATATTACTGAAAGCTGTGCCGCCAGAGTGCGCCACTAGCACATACAGTAAAACAGGTTTGACACTGACAAGTGTCAAAGTCGCAATTAATTTGTGAAATTATACATTAGTCCTATATTAATTTGATTTTAAAATACTCCTATAAGTATTAAAATATAAAAATGCAATTAATCTGCGTATTCGGATGTAAAATAAAGGCAATTTATTGCAAGTTTGACATACTTGTCAATGTCAAACATTTGTTTACTGTCTCTGCTAATGCTGCCCTCTGGCGGGAGAACATTGCAGTATTATCTCCCATTAATCAAAGTCTTAATTAACTGTTTGATTTGACGAAACCGAATCAATGTTCAATCGAACACTACACACCTTTATATTCAGTAATCGTGAAAAACTTTTAGAGAATGTTTAAAGAGCCCAACCTTTGAGCCCGAGAAAGGATTTTTCGGAATTTAAAGATATTTTATTTTTAGTACTTATATCATCATCATCTTAGCCGCAAGAAGTCCACAGCTGGACATAGGCCTCCCCTTAGGATTTCCAAAGTTGAATGTTGTTAAAGGGGATGAAATTACTATCTACACACCTACTCATTTGTTTTTATAACCTAAGCAAAACAAAAAATCATTTAAATAATATTTTTGTTAATAGTACACGTAATTATGAATAATGACATGTACTCAGGCAGCATAGTAATTGTTGTAAAATATGTTTCTCTATAGGTTAAAAAACCCTGAAATATAAAAAGATATGGATTTAATTACTTATTATTAACTATGAATTAATTACTGTTTTTAGAAAGTGACCATAAGCAGAGACAATAAATACTAACCCACCATAAGTCTAATAGACTTGTACGTAATATTTTTTCCTAAGATAAGTATCAAAATATAAGCTCTGTTATTATAATAAAATGAATGATGCGTCAAGTGCGTCAACCATACAGTAGCGGATATAAGTGACCTCTGATATCACGTGAAAGGAACGATGTATTTGAAAAGAATGATTCATAATTTTTCATCTCTTGTCTGATATTTTGATTGATTAGATCTGATTGTATTGTATCTAGTGTGCAAGTAGTCTCAGGCCATCGGACAAGAGTAACAGTTTGGCCTTCACACCACTTCTATACCCTTTGGAGATTCGAAGAATTTGTAGTCACTTTATTTCCCACATATTTTTATGATTTGCTCTGAAATTCATCTGATGATATACATACATCGTCGTCGTGGGGTTTCTCTAACAATGACCGTTGTGATGTGACTGCGGCGCCACGCAATCAATGACTCACCTCATGACGTGCTCCAATTGTCCCTCCACCTGCACAATCGGAGATCTTAATGAGGCAAATGACAGAGGAGTCGCTGTGGCGACTGGTGTCGCTTTTTTAAATCGTATTAGACCATAAGGGTCTAAAACGATTTAAAAAAGCAAAAATAATCATTTTTACTCGAAAAAAAAGATGATACATCGGCTTTATTCTTTGTGACACAGATAAAGCCGGGGTTATTATACTTATTGTATTTGGCCGGGGGCAGCAAATTTAATTACTAAATGAATATGAAGTGGAAACTAGAATAAGGTACCTAGTATTTTGTAAACTTGTCGACTAATTAGTAAAATTACAATATTTTATTACGTTGATGCAACCTCAATAATGTCATTTATATTTTGTAAAGTCTAAATCATGTTTGAAACATACTTATTTAATTGACCGAGCAAGGCCTTAAAATCGAGTTGGGGCTATAATATATTTTTTGTGTGTAAGTTATGTGTGTACTTATGTTTCATCATCATGATCAGATCTTTGTGAGTCACCATTGCACATATTAGCCAGAGCATTCAGAGGATTTGGCCTACACTCTCCACACTGGCCCGACGGGTTGGAAAGGTCTCTTTGATGTTTATAAGTTTTATTTAGCTTGTGATTTTTAAGTCGCCTTTTACAACACGGGAAGACTTGTAGTGGTCCTATTTTACCCTGCCGGGAACCACACGGTATGACGTGTTTGTTATACGAACTCTACAACGTAGGTAGTAAAATTTTCATTTTTATTGGGAATCAAAATCGGTTCAGTAGTTAATAAGATATGTATATAAATATAGCTAACGACTAGCTATAGATAGCGACGAACTACTATTTAAAATAATAATTAAAACCAGAGCAGATAGTACATCTACTCGTCTGTTAATTACATATACTTATATATAAGACTACAGCTAAAATAGTATGATTACATAAATAAATGATCTAGTACAGAAGTGAATGTGACGCGCCTACTTTATCTCTCGTCCTGGTTTACCTGGCCTAAACCCCGGCCATTCTTTCGACTTTTATTTTTTACGACGGAAGTTTCGTTAACAAGGTTCGAAAATTATATTCAAGAATTCACCAAGGCTATTAATATTATCAATATTTCAAAATCAATTCTATATCATAGAAATAGCTCCGTAGCGCAGCGGTCAACACGCCTGCCTGCGACCCGGAGGTCCCGGGTTCGATCCCCGGTCAGGTCAAGATGGAAAATGATCTTTTTCAGATTGACCTGGGTCTTGGATGTTTATCTATATCTATTATAAAAATATAGTATCGTTGAGTTAGTATCCCATAACACAAGTCTCAAACTTACTTTGGTTAGTATTATATTGTCTTTGCTTTGGGGATAGCTCAATCTGTGTGATTTGTCCGTATATATTTATTTATTATTTATTTATAACCTACTTATGTTTCTACTGGAGTGTCATTCCCAGGACTGTTATAGAATGGATATTCATTTGTGATTCACACTCTGAGAGTGCAAAGAAGGAAAATATTCCAGAAATTGTGAAACCCACTATTTTTTGTATTAAAATAATCATTGCGTGCATTTCCACACATTCACACCAGCATGTGGCTGGATTTTTAATATTAGAGAAACAGAACCTTTGCTTTGACGTATTCTAACAACAATCCTATCCGTATTAGTTTCGTTAGTATTATGTTGTCTTTGGTATTAGCATGTGGTATCAACGCCTTAATCGTACGATTTGTCCTCAGAGACTCGCATAGATGGCGCCACTCGAAACTACACAGTATTGTATATACCGTTTTATGAGAATATAAAAATATGATTCACAAAATATATCTTATTAAAAACCAAAACAATATTTTAGGCATAACGTTTTAATATGACACTGTATATTTAGTAAGTTAAAGGCTAACGCAGATTACCGCCATCTAGTATCGAGTAGCAAGCAACTCTCCTGCGCCATACATTCGCCTGCTTTTCGCAACCTTAATTTGGTCCAATATTTTTGTATGAGGTGGGCAGTCTATTACGTTAGTATTATATTGTCTTTGGTATTAGTCAAAGTTCTCAAACTCTCTCAACTATATTCAAATGCGAAAGTAACGCTGTATGTGTCTGTTATCTCTTCACGTTTCAACAACTAAATTGATTTTGACGTATGTATGGATGTGCTTTGAGGCCAGAAGAAGGGTACCTTTCGACCCGGGAAAAGGTACAGTGCCGAGGGATTTAGGCGTCCCGCATCGAGCGGGCTGATGCGATGTCCATATAAAGTGAAAAGTCATTGTGTACCTTGTATAATCGAAATATGAATCGTAAGAATTTTTTCATGCTTATTGCCATTATTGCATGCCTCCGAAAGTCATATTTACGACATTTATGACTTTCGGAGGCCTCAAATACATAATGCTTATATTATTAAAAACATCGATGAGCGTTCAAAACTGAATTCAACATTATCACTGATATATTCAAATTAGTATTACGACATTTAACGAAAGCGAATTGACTCGAGTTGTTTTCTAATATTTCTCCAATTTGGTATTCATGTTTGTAATAATTGTACAAGCAAGGCGAAAAGCGTTTACATAATTTTTTAACGAACTTCTCGTTATTATGATATTGACACTTTTGTTTCATAAACAAAAATACAAAAAAATATTTGGAGTTTGTGGTGGGAAGTCAAGGGGTGCAGTTGGGGTTTGCCTTAGACGATTTTGCAAATTGATTTTAGTGGACTTTATCATATGCAATTGGTGTAGTTTGGTGTTATAAATACTTGTGCTCATGAAGAATTTGTGATATAGTTATAGTAAACTGTTAAATCGACTCGTATAGATTTGTCACAGAAGCTCCCACGAGGCATCAAAGAACATACGCCATCTTTGATGCTACTTGTTTAAACTTTACCGTACAACACCGATACTTATAGTATCTTAATTTACTGGACATTGGCAGAATCACTGAAATCTCGGTGGAACCCACATTATAAAACAGAAGAAAAAGAAGAAATTTTTGAATTCTTTTTGTATTTATTTTTGTACACATGCTATGTTCGTTTACGTATTATTTTTATTTACAATAAATAACTCATCAGTTCAGTATATACACCCTTATTTTAAACTCAATACACAAACGTTAATAGAGTAACTCAACCCATCAACATGAACAACTTTTGATATGGGACCAATCCTGAGAAGTAAAAAAAACATTCCCACACAAAAGTGTCCAGCTGATCGGACGGAAAAGGAAAAGGTAAAAATAACATTGAATTTTCAGCATTATTCCCATAACAAAAGTTGTTCATGTTGATGGGCTGAATCACCTCTTAAAGTGTGTGTATTGAATTTACAATAAGGGTGTACATCATATGTAACAAAATATAAAATGCTAGACAAAAATACTTAAACAAATCAAAAATGTGTTAGCTAAAAGTTCAACATCACGTTTACTTAAATAATCCGAATTTGCAGGGGACATAATATTAAACTTTGAGAAATATTAAATTTAAGATAACACTTCAGAGCTTAACTATACAGTAGCTTGCCGAAAGCGACCTTGCCATCTCACACTTCGCCGATCAAGTACACACAGACAAACATGGCATGACAAACATGATAGTAGTCGCTACTCTATCTGAAAGATGGCTGTTGGTCTTAAAAAGTTATTTTCTTATACGCGGTGAAATATTGATCATTTGAAGCCTTGAAGGGTGACGAGCTCCGTGGCGCAGCGGTCAACAAGCCTGCCTGCTACACGGATGGTCCCGGGTTCGATGCCCGGTCAGGTCAACATGGAAAATGATCTTTTTCAGATTGACCTGGGTCTTAGATGTTTATCTATATAAGTATCAATTTTAAAATATAGTATCCTTGAGTTAGTATCTCATAACACAAGTCTCGAACTTACTTCGGGACTTACCCAAAGAAACTAACGTAGTTTCTTTGGGCTAGCTCAATCTGCGTGATTAGTCCGTATATATTTATTTATTATTATTTGTATCTCCAATTGATTTTACGGGTACCCTATCTTTTGGAAAGCTGGAGGAGGAAGGAGAAGTTGATGTAATGTAGACTCCTGCCAGAACCCGTTCCTGGAAATATCAATGTATGATATGCCCTAATTATTATTATTTATTCAGCCCGTCGATATGGTTTTTCCTATGGGACCGATGTGACCTTCGCAGTAAGAGCCGAATCTAATTACTACACCACGGAGACAGTTAAAACTTCATATGTACCTATAGATAGTAATCTCAGGCATGTGGTCTCAACGCCTTAATCGTACGATTTGTTCTCAGAGACTCGCATAGATGGCGCCACTCGAATCTACACAACATTATATACATAAGGTAGACCTTATTATGAGAATATAAAAACATGATTCACAAAATATATCTTATTAAAAATCAAAACAATATTTTAGGCATAATATTTTCAAATGACACCGTATATTTAGTAAGTTAAATAACGCAGATTACCGCCATCTAGTATCGAGTAGCAAGCAACTCTCCTGCGCCATACATTCGCCTGTTTTTCGCAACCTTGATTTGGTCCAATATTTTTGTATGAGTTGGGCAGTCTATTACGATAGAATTATATTGTCCTTGTCTCAGGTAAGTGTACCAGCGGGAACCAGTCAATTTTTACGCCAGCAATTTATGTAATGAACAACTTTTCACTGCGACCGGCAGCGCTGGTTGATTTTTGGAAGTCGCTCCACTTCCTAACCAGATTTGCGCTTTGTACATTGCACAAGAGTAGTCCAGCTGTGCAAAAATTTAACTTCCGTATGAAAAAAATAACATGCGCGGCAGTCTTTGGGTACTGCCGATTGAAGTGAAAACTAAGTAACTTTGTTAAACCAATAAGTACAAAGCTTTCGGTGACGATGTCGCGAGTTTCATGAACGTTTTTGTTTTTGCTTTTATTTATGCATTGCGAGTTTAATGCTTTTATTCCTGTAAATTAACAGCATGAGAGACTGTTGTAGTGTAGCTAGCCAATGATTACATTGGCTACACTACAACGATACAACATAATGTTTGGTACTCACAACACATCACTCAATAGTACACACCGCAGATAGAAAGTAAATACAGAATTGGCACTTCTTTTTTATTATCCTATTGCAAGTATAGAGTCTGAACACGCTGCATTGCACAGTCAATAAAATTGATCTCATAATGTTTTTTTTCGAGAATTTGGTCATTTAATCCTATCCTAACTATATCCCAATCCCAACTAATATTATAAATGCGAAAGTGAGTTTGTTTGTTTGTTTATTTGTTTGTTTGTTACGCTTTCACGCCGTATCTACTAAACCGATCATCATGAAATTTTGCATACACATAGGTTAGGGTACCGAGAAGGACATAGGCTATAAAGCAAAGCCGCGGGTTACAGCTAGTAAACTATATATCACTCAGCTTTAGATTTTTTCCTACGTTCACCGTTTCGATAAAGACAACCGGTTTTAACTTCATTTTTGTGTTGTATGTAGAGTACGAATTTGTTACGGTAGTGATTAATAGTCTCTTACTTTAAGAATGAAGTAAAACAGTGCAGTAACTACTATTTTGTACGATGCGTAATATGGACTTCTATAAGTACTAGGTACTATTCGGAGGTAGTGATAGTGTTTGACAGCCGGTTGTTAAACAAGATCATAGTGTGTTACTTAGCTTTTTCACCAAAAGTGTCGTGTCGTCGTGCCGTTTTTGACTCTTCACGTTCTCACTTTAAGGCGTAGTGAGTTCACACACTAGCGCCACCCAGCAGTTAATTCTAGAAGTCCTAAATCATATCAAATTTAAAAAATCGAATAGCTGAATGCCCTAGTAAATTACTTGTAGTATTATTGGTACAAGTTTTCACTATTTTTAATTTAATGAATTAGGAAACGAATTATTACCGCCAATAGTGGCCACTTTTGGCGGTAAAAATTTGTTGTTTTACACTTAGATTGTAATATCTATGAAAAGTAACAAAAAGAATACTACTATTTACTAGGGCAATCAGCTATTATATTTTTTAAATTTGATTTGATTTAGGAGTAAATGAATTATTTGCTGGGTGGCGCTAGTGTGTAAACTCACTTATAAGCACTTGACCCTGTCACAATATAACTGGTATAAACGACTCGTAATAAATAACATTAACCTTGTGTTGACTATTGTTATGCTGTACCATTTGTAAGTCACTGAAAAAGATTTTTCTATTCTATTCTATTATACTGTAAAGATATCAAATCTGAACTCCAAAGTACTTACTTAGTCGCCTGGACGCGCATGTCTCCATACAAACGGAAATAAGGAATTGTGGCAAAATTTGATAATTTTGGAGTAAAATTAAGCATTTAATCAATTAATCTCATTACAATCTACGTACGTTTTTATACAGCTTGGTTAAAATACCAATGGTTTAAGAATTATAAGCCTTTTCAAATTTGTATGGAAATCTTGAGAGGCGTATAATTCTCAAACCATTGATAATTTTACCAAGCTGTATAAGAACGTACGTAGATTATAATGAGATTAATTGATTGAATGTTTAATTTTACCCCAAAATTATCAAATATTGCCACAATTCCTTATATCCGTCTGTATGGAGACATGCGCGTCCATCGACTCGGATGTGACCGGGACACGCACGCCACATATGTGAAAGCTATTCTTATGTAATGTTTTTATGTTGTGAAGTCGTCAATACGTTGAAAGTAACAATTGCTATTGTTCAAGTTCTGGGACGATGCTGACTCTGTTTGTTTACAAACAATTTCAGGTGAGGTGGTTTCGGCCTCATTGCCAATACGATATTGTTTTAAATTACATAATAATATTATCAAATAGGTGAAGGTGTTGAAAGTTTTATTGTAATTTAATGTTACTATGTGTTACTGTACGTAAATGTTTAAATAATAAGAGAACCGATTCAAACCGTCAGTGTATAGCAGAATCTTGTCTGTATATATTATAATTAAGCTTAATATAATGGAAAAAACAGTCAACAGAAATATTGAAATTTGCAACTATTTATTTCTAAGTATTACTTTTTTATGTAAGCATTTATTTAAATTAAAAAAAACTAAGCTGCCTTAATAAAGTATATTGGCATTACCGTAACGTGTACCAGCTACCAACTGCTACTCTTGCCACGCAGACTGCAAAAGTAGGCCAAAGGAGTGAGCCAAAATCCAAAGAATCATGTTAATTGGCGATGCGGCTAGCAATGCATCACTATTTTGATTATGTTTTCCACCTATACCAGCATGCTAAACGTGGCCTGGCAGCCCCATAAGGACGTTATAATATTTGGTCTAGTTTTTGCCTTAAATATTTTAAATTTTAGAAAAGTATCTCTAAGTGTATTTATAAAAAATTTCAAGACGATTGATTTAGTAGTTAGACGTGAACTGGAACTGCTTTTATTTTCGCTCGATTGTTGTAAACGTGGTGTTGTTCTATGGTTGTAGTAATACGGAGCCCAAGAATAAATATAGAGTTAATTTATGAATATTAAAGGATGCAGTTGGATCAATTACATGAACGGAATTTCGCGAATTTTGCTGTACGAACAAAACTTCTTTACATAATTAGAATGTTTGTTTTGTAACACAGCGCTGGCCAACATTCCGCCGAGGCCGCGCTCTTGACAATCTCCGTCGCTTCCATTTTTATCGGGATTCTCATTCACCTATACATATATATACATAAATATATATAATATTATATGATAATATAGTATAGTATATTGACGAGCTCCGTGGCGCAGCGGTCAACACGCCAGCCTGCGACACGGGGGTCCCGGGTTCGATCCCCGGTCAGGTCATGATGGAAAACGATCTTTTTCAGAGTGACCTGGGTCTTGGATGTTTATCTATAATAAGTATATATTATAAAATATAGTATCGTTGAGTTAGTATCCTGCGACACAAGTTCACAACTTACTGTGGGGCTAGCTCAATTTGTGTGATATGTCCCTATATATTTATTATTTATTTATTTATTTATATATACTATATTATTATACCAGGGCACGGTGGAGTGACGCAAGACGGCTGGCAGAAGCTGGATGCCAGCAGCCGAAGATATATCTCGATCGAAAATGATCTCATTCACCTTATCATAAATATTTACAAAATAATAATCATTAGTACTGATCCTTTACAAGTTTTACAACAAAACCAGTAGAAACCTAAAGCAACACCATCCAACAGTCTTTCTTTCAAATCTTCAAGACAGGTTTTTACCGACAGGGAATGTTAGGAAGGCTCTCATATAAGCGGCGGCATTAATGCGTTCGGGTGTTGGGTCTTATTAGCTGTAAATTATTATTGTTTAATATTTTACTATGACAACCAGCGGCTCATCGGCCCCTATGATTATGTACTGCTATCTGGTGATAAGTATATCTGAAAACCCTAATCTATATAATTTGACATACTAGCGTAATGTTTTCTAATAATTTATACGCGCATGTTCTTTGGCACCATGAAGCTGGTTCAATGATGAAATTGGAATGTAGTATAGGAGCTTCTTAATACTTTGATGGACACTAAATCAGGTTATATAGAAATTTTTGTGTTATTATTACTTCTATAAGCGTGAAGTGTCTATCAAAAACTTAAATATCGAATCATTACAAGAAGCTCTGGTCGTCTAATTTTCAATACTTAGAAAGTCCAACGCAGACTAAGCAACGGAAGCATGTGTAAAACTTAAGTATGAAAAGGTCTAAAGTTGATGATGCAGATGCAATTGAGTGTAATTATGCCTTTGATTGCATTTACGACTGCAATTACATCCAAACGATTATCTGACCGCACAAAAAGCGCCCGGGGCTTTCACGCATCGAGGCCAATAGCGACACAACCGCAGACGCATCAAAGGGGCCGCTACATCCCGTGGCGACTCGCCCTCTCTCTCATGTGTATATGTTCCCGGCTGCATCCTAGGTTGGAGTGCGTCGAGTGTCGGGGTCTGTTTCTGTAATAAGTTTATTTGTATGGATTACTCAGAATTGAAGCAGGACTCTGGCAATACTTATTATCACATCTTTATCCCTTGCGGGGTCGTAAGGCCACGTTTAGCATGTTAGTGCCAGCGGAATCAAAATTATAATAGGTTACTAGTCGCAATCCCTTGACCGGCTTTTACGGTCTGCGCGGCAAGAAAAGTACCTGGTATATTTCCCAATGTCGTTGTTTGATGGCATGAGAATTTGTGGGATGAGTACGGAATAACTCATTTTATTTAACTTTTGTTACGTCATTAGTACTCATGATTCCGTCATTTATAAACAATGTTAAAAATATATATATCTGTCTGTCTGTCCGTCCGCGATTTTACTCAGAGACTATAAGTACTAGAAAGCTGTAATTTGGTATGAGTATGTATATTAATCATGGCAAAAAAGTCGTAGAAAAAAATCATTTAGCAATCATTTAGTGATTTAAGCCGTTTGGGTGTGTAAGCCAAATCCTCTGACTGCTGTGGCTAACATAATATGGCTCTGGTACGACAGAGAGGGTCATGGAAGTATTTATTTAAAAATTGGTCCCATTTAATTTTCATTAAAATCGGTTTAGGAGTTTGGTTGATCTCTTGGCCAATATCATCGATGACAGTTGTTAAACTATATTATATGTTTTTAGGTAGTTTGAATATCTGACACCAGTGTTGACTACTTACACACATAAATCAAAATCAATAAACGTACTTACTTATAACCTGTCACTCAATACAATTCTTTATTGAAACCCAGGATTTTAACGTCCGTTGCATTACTTAAATATGTTTTGTTGTTTCCTTCTACGATCGGATGATAATTAATAATGCTGAAGAAAATTAAAATTCTGTTAATTTTTTATAGAAGTTTATTGATTTCGTTTGCTACCTGTGCGCCTATCCCTGATCCTGATCTTTTTTTTATGATTGGACAGGGTTTTACTAACATATAGTAGAGGTACTTTATACTATCTTTCAATACTCGCATGTATATCTAGCAAACCATCTGCTATAAAAAGCTATCATGAGATTATCCACGTAAATCACTTCCACGGATGATCACGTATTTTGGTCAAATAACTTGGGCTTCTTTGGAGTTATTAGACCATAAACAACATTTATTTTCACAATTGATGCACATATTGTATTTTTCATTATTGCATAGGAATATATGGCGAAATTTTTATCGCTGTGCTTATATGGGTGAATCTGCCCGTCAATATGAACAACTTTTAATATAGGACAAATATTGAAAATTAAAAAAATTACATTTCCATATAACAATATTCAGCCGCCTGGTTAATTTATATGAAAATGTATTTTTTTGAAATTCACTATTTATCACATTTGAGAAGTCGTTTATATTGATTGGCTGAATCACCTAAACGATAAAAAATTCACCGTGTGTAAAGTGACCCATGTCGTATCAAGAACTAAAGTCTAAAGCAGAAGATAGAGAAGTTTGGCGCATACTTCATCGACAAGAGCTATAAAGCTCTTAAATAAGAAGAAGAAGAAAGTGACCCAACGAGGGTTGGTATATGCAGGCGGCTAGGCTTAATGAAACAAAAATGCATATAAAAATAACTTATATTAACAGTGACCTCCACAACATGATTATTACCAAAACAAATCAACTTTTTTATTATATCAAGCGCATCGGGAATTTTTATTGGCTCCAAAAATAACATTTTACATTTTTATATATAGGCTCCAGGCTCCAACCATGAGTATCCCAAAAATCTACAAAATAGCAAAAAAGTTTTCGCGGGTCTTCCCTTTTGAAAAAAAAAAGAATTTACCAACTTTTCCATTAAAAAGTTAACTTCGTCTTACCCGAAAAGATCAGATGAAGAAACCATTTTTGGTTGTCTTATCTCTTCAAAATGTACGGGAATCCCGAAATTTTTCGCGATTACGACATTGCATGATTTTTTAGCGCCTTTGGATAGGCCTTTCCTTAAAGTCCAGGGGCTCTTTCCGGTTACGGTCCCATTTTGACAACATGTAAATTTCTCATCTCCAGAAGTCAGCGCTCTGGCACCTGAGACGACTCGTACAATCTCCTGAAGAATGCAGCTATTATCTCGAAAACTACTCTGAATATTATGTAGTCATTTATAACACATCGTTATTATAAACATTTCCCATTAAAATTAACCACGCTACTCACAAGTCCACTGTACAATCCAGGCATAATAGACGCGTGATCTAGAATGTAGTAATCGATATGTGGAGTATTACAAAATATGTTCCGAAAATCACGTTACTAAAGACAAATATTACCGTAATCCGTAATCCATCGGATATACGTAATATACCTGTAATGTAAATTAAAAAGAGTAGCAGAAGACGAACTCAATGGTGACAACAAAGTAGGTATACAGCTTGCGTAGCGTTGGACACCGACGGTAAAGGTTGTGACAGTAAATCAGGCAGCCTATGTGTCCAGTGGTGGACTCCTAGCGTCTGAAATTATGGCGATGATGAACGTAAGTTAGCCGTTAGTTTTGCACATACTGTGTCGTTTCCTAGATTAGTCTTAGTTAGTGTTTGACACACGTATGTAAGACTCTATGTACATTTATGTAAAATCGGAGCTTTGAAATGACTGAGTAATAAATAACCTGCAATCTAAGTGGAATTTCCCAACGGCAAGTTTTAGTCGTTCTTATATTGTTCGCCCAGTTGATCTGTCTAACAAGACATTCCTTTTGATTCACCTGTGTGTAATAAAGATGCTCAATCAATAGACTTTGCAGGTAACGCGTGAAGAGCATGGGAAGATGCAGTTTTACAGATCTAGCATGGACTACTTCTGTATTTTGGCTCTTTGCTTCGCAGCTGAGCAATTTGGTGTGCAGTGTTATCAAGTGCTGCATCCGTTACCTCAATAATGTCCGCAGTACCGCCGTCCGCGATTCTATCTGCGCACGCACGCATTCGATCGCGAACTGACGCTACAGCCGCGCGCGTCCCATTCTGGGTCAACGGTATTCCACACATTTCGAATTCAAACTTATTTTTTTGCTACAGACTAAATAGTGCAATTGTGATGGCAAGTGTCAAAAGTGTTGTGAACTTGTGTTAAATCGTGGATTGTGTTCTGGACAATCGGTAAGTTTAGACTAATTTTAACAAAAAGGTGGCAATGTTATTAAGTTAATCGATTAATTAAGGTTCTATTCGATTATTCGCTTTAGTTTAGTGAGATCATCAGAAAGGACAATGACCGAAAATAGTATTTTTCTATTGTTGCGCGTACGCACATGTCATGGTACATACCGTCTACGCTATATGGTTGAACATCGCGCACATCTCGCGAGTGTACATGTGATCGACTTTTCTCTTGATTTATGATATTGTAGCGAAATCTTATTGTGAGCATGTGACACAGATTAGAGTGTTCTGCCTTGACTTTACGTTATTTTCATAAGTAAAGGTTAATGTTCTATCAATTCATTTAGTTAAATCAATCAAATTAAATGTTCGTTTTATTAAATTGCTAATTTGCAATTTTTATAGGTATGTACTGATATATAACGTATAATTTATAAGTTCGCTAAGTTTTCAGAGAGTTTTAATTAATTTTTTTGCACATAACGTAGTTAATCAACGGTCAAGATAAACTCGATGACTTTCCTAATTGTCTCCCAGTTTATTCTAGGGATATTGTTACCGTGACTCGCGACACGAAAGGGGTCTCGGATGAAATGTAGATATCAAACTTTAGAATAAGGTGGTGAAAAATATCTTAAATCTCAATTTTTTTTTTCATATGAGTAAATGTATGCAAGTGAGCTTTTGTAGCATTTTCTGAATAAGTAAGAGTTGTAAAAGGGATTTTAAAAGTGTTTAAACAAAAACTTTTACATATGTATACGGTAGCGGCTTTTAAAAATAGCTTTTTCATTAGCAAACTGGAACTTCATTGTTGAAATAGCATACAAATAGCATACCTAGAAATAGTTAACAGATTTAGCACTCTTTTTTTTTTAAATCTTTTTGGCTATTTAGAATTCATTAATATTTTCCATTTTAAATTTCTACTAACATTTTGCAAGCTTTACGCATAAATAAGTTAATTTTCCTTATTATAAAATTATTCAAATGAAAAGTAAAATTGGTCTTTTCTTCCAAGCTTGATTAAAAATTACATTCAAATGTAAAGTAAATATTGACAGAACATCTGCTAAGAATGGTTAATTAGATGGTCTAGCGGATGTGTTTGTCTATACGAGGTGCATATTAGACGAATAATTCATTAAAACTTTCTACGTTCGTTGGTACGTACTGTTTTTTGAAAGCGAGGGAGAGAATTAAATCGTCTGCTGATTTGTGAACTGGTTAAATTATTTACCCAAGTGAAGTAAATAATAATCACAATTAATTAAATGAACAATACCAAGAAAGAAACTAACAACATAATAATATATAAACAATTTTTTTCGTGACTTCATCCGCGTAAATTATAGCCTATGTCTCCCGCAGATAAATTAGCTTTCTATAGATGAAAGAATTTTGAAAATTTTTCGGTCTCCAGTAGTTCCCGAGCCTTTTTTAATGCAAACAATCAAATCTTTCCTCTTGATTATATTAGTATAGACTAACAATATAAATAGTTTCTTATAATATATATATTTTTAATAAATATTGTTTTACGGCCCTGGATACAAGTCCTTAAGAGCCTTTCTTCATTCATTTCGCCAGTTGGCGAGTTATTCTTGTTTATTGTCAACAAAATGATGGTGTAATTAATTTCGTTGTTTACACGGAGCCAACTCTTCGCGAATCCACTGGTTTCATCATTAACGACGCCGCAAGGCGGACAAGCACCAGCCCGCTTAGTAAATTCCACTACAGCCGCACAATGACAGTCTATTTTAGTTATTCTACACATTGTTCTTAAATATGGGCATTTATTACACTGAATAACACCAATTTCACATTATAAAGTTCACTAGAATCAATTTGCAAAACAATCTTAAACAGACACCGTGTAGTCCGCTAAAATTCCCGCCAAAAACTCCCAGTTTCTTATAAATTCTAGAGCCCCTGTCAATCGTGATCAAAACTATGGCAACATTGCAAAGACAAATCAGAAAATCTCTTTGCCAAGCTTATGGATCTAAGAATAATTAGGATAGGCCCCTAAGGAACGTAGGTAACAGTGACGCAAATACGAGTACCAATGTATGCAAACGTATTGCGACACGAACACACATCGATATTAGATGCATTTAATTTTCCCCTCTTAGAAACTCAAACTCTTCCGAGTATTAAAGCAACACCTATTTATACTGTACATATGTAGCGGAAAAAGTTGGCGATAATTGTGACGGCCTCAGCGTCTAGTATTATTTCTTGGTACATTGTCAAATATAAGCCTTTTCTACGCCATCCTCCTTTATTATACTTTTGCTATTTGTGCACGAACGACCGCTGGAAAACGAATAAATTTTATGTGGGAAATTCACGCATCTTAAAGACACACATTTAATAATAGTGCCCCAGACCAGATGGTCGATCTACCGTCATGAAAATAATTAGGAGCTATTTGCTAATTTTGTACATCGTTTTGACGGTTCAATATCGATTACGGTTTATTTATCTTAAATAAAATAGTCAAACATACGAAAGTCGTATAGATGTTGAAGTTACCATCAAAACGTACACACTGCAATTGTCAAAAATATACAAATTGGCCTACGGGTCACTAAAAAGTTGTGATCTATAGGTCCTTTTTGTCTTCGTCATCACTTTAGGAGCATATATGACCCTCTCTGTACTACCAGAGAGCCATGTATTAGCTAGAGCAGTCTGAGGTTTTAACCTACACTCTCCTTGCTGATCAGACGGGTTGTAGTGGTCTTTTTGCTGTTAATGAGTTTTGTATTAGGTACGTTAGTATTATATTGTCTTTGGCTTTATTTAGTTTGTGTTTTCTAAGTAGCCTTCTTCAGTAAGACTTAGATAGGTCCTATTCTACTCTGTTGGGAACCACACGGCAAAGGCAGGGATAAATAAGAAACCCTGTAAACATTACACCTGCCACGCAACTTGGTAATCGTAAGAACTCATAACTCTAATTGATACCTGGCGTTGTATAACGCATAATTAATCATTTAGGATGGCTATTAGGATAGTGAAAGTTTTACTGCTGGAGCATTTGTTCGTTTTAAGATCTTTATCTTTGCAATCCTGACGTCCATACAAAAACAATTAAGATAAATAAATTGTATAAGATCAAATCACATTTAAAATTATCTTATTAAATATTATGCATTATTGTTCAAAAGCTACAGACTACTAGCATTTCGGAACCGACCACTGCAGAGAAGAAATGCCGAAAGAAACTCTTTTCAACAGTATAGGTCGCCTACTGGCCTGAAGGGCTTTGTGTTGGCTTTTTAATCTCTGTCGCTTTTAATTAATATACGGCATATAAATATTTTTTAAAGTTTTTGATAACGATTGATAGAAAAGTCAACGAACAAATATAATCTTGATAAGACCTGACACGATAAGAAAATATTCATAATATATATAAATAAATAATTAAGTTTTATCGCAGCAAGTTAATTCTTAAAAACAGTACTAAGTAGTGTTACTAGAGTGCATATGGACTACCGTTAATATATTATTTATATCATTTAAAGCGGTTCTAACAATTAAGGCGCGCAAACACAGCACGCTCCAGATAACAACTGATACGGTGCCATAGTGCTCGCGGGGCCAAATTGCATTTGTTTAGGTCATATACTCATATTTTCCTACTGCTTGAATACAGTAATTAATTATGTTTACGAATGCTCTAATAGCTATGAACGTCGCGATTCTGCCTTTGGATATTATCATCATCATCATCATCAGGTCTTTTTCAGTCTGACTCTCTACTACCAGAGCCATATATTAGCCAGCGCAGTCAGTGGATCTGGCCTACACTCTCCACGTTGGCAAGACGGGTTGTAAAAGACGTATAACATGGGTTCTGTCGCAGTTATCTCCAAATCTAATTACTACAAAAAATACTTAAATCTGAAAAAATCTCAGTAAGAAAAAAAAAGAATACTTCAAAAAATACCTTTCAAATTAAACACCTCTTAAACGTTTTGCTGTCTTGAAGAGATCTATTCTAAGATAAAATAGTTTGTATTTTATATTATTTGTTTGTTATTTATATTATAGGATTTTAAAATATACATTATGCATATAATAATACCCATGTTATTCTTGTAAGTATTAAATTGTCATTGATTAATACAAAAAATTAACAATGCTTTTGGGGTAAATAACAAATGATAAAAATTAAAAATATCCGTGCACATATCGCAACGGTCGCCAACCTTGATACTAACCGAGTATCCGTTAAATTTAACCTCGATTTAGTTAGTCGCTCTGCCCATCATACGCGGATTAGCAAGTACTGCAGAGGAGGTAATGCTGCAGATACTAAACAAGTCAAAATGGCAATACTAAAACCGGAGCACAGTCCTTTAAATTTACGATGGCGAGTGACATGTCGTTATGTGCATCTTTAAGTATGTTAAACTAATGAAAAAAAATCATGACGTCATTAATTTGGTAGAAAAAGGCTTCTTAATAGTTTATTTATTACCCTGGTTGAATTAAGCCAGGTAAAATTTAAGTCTACTGCCCGGAATCTATTGACGGAGAATCAAGAGCGCTGCTCTTAAATTTTGATAATGATGATGTCGTTTGCGAAGTCCTAGCCCCTCGGCAGTAAGTTAAAGCTTCAGCTGTGCCGTGTGGTTACCGGGCGGCGTGCCGTTTGGTTCCCGGCAGATTAGAATTGGAATCCTCCAAGTCTTCCCGTGGATGTCGTAGAAGGCAACTTAGGAAACATGAGCTAAACAAAGCTTATAAATATCAAAGAGAATTCCCTAACCTGCCTGGCAAGCGTGAAGAGTTTATACCAAATCCTCTGACTGCGCTGGCTTATATATGGCTCTAGTAGTACTGAGGGTCGTGCTCCTGCAGTGAAGACTAAAAACTACCTGATGATAATGTTGTAGTTATTATAATAAAATACCAAATGAGCTATGTATTAACAAATGTGATGAGACTTATTCTAGTAAATAAGTACTTAATTGCCCTGGTTAAATTAACCCGGGAAAAGTTCCAAATTCAAAATTAATTTATTTTGTCACTGTTAAGTCTACGGCACTGTCAATACAAGAGCGTGGCTCATAAATTTTGATGATAATAATAATGATGTCGTGAACTCCTTAAGTCCTTTCCTACAGGAAACCCTACGACAGGAAGTTAATGCTTAGTATCTATGAATGTATCTCCTCTGTGCTCACACTCCAATTGTTGCCACTTGCCCAACTGACCGAAGAAAGTGGTGTGCAATTTGCATCTTAAATGCACTTGATATGTTTTAATCTCGAGATTGAACGGGAGATTCAATTACTTTTTGTTCAATTGATTGATGGTAACGTGTGATAAGTGCTTATCGGAAGATAAGAGCTAATTTTATGTCTATTGTATTTTCTAAGAAAACCGTGTTTGTCTTCCAGTGCAGATTGTAATGGTTGAAGGAATTGGTGTTGTAGTGTATGTGCTGTGATGTGTGTTAAGTATACGACTGAGTGTTGACATCTACTTTATTTGTCAATATTTTAGTGATGGAATCATAATCCCTAAAATAATAGACAATACGCAAGGGAAAACGGTAAAAATGAAAACTTATTAGACCGCTGATTGGTGAATTTTTCACCTTTTTTCTTGAGGTTCAACATTTTATTAGGGACACTGATTCCAAAATTATTACGATTCCAACCTAATCAGGTATCATATAAATATATACGGACAAAGCACACAGATTGAGCTAGCTCCAAAGTAAGAGTTCGAGGCTTGTATTATGGGATAATAACGATACTATATTTTATAACCAGATCAATCTAAAAAAGATCATTTTCCATCTTGACCTAATCGAGAATCGAACCCGGGATCATCCGTGTCGCAGGCCGGCGTGTTGACCGCTGCGCCATGGAGCTCGTCATATATCGGTCGGGTATAAATATATGACTATTGGCTGGAAGAGGATAACGAGTTCAATCGTTGAAGCAAAAGACATCAACGCGCCTGACAGGCTATCCTTAAAGAAGTGCTTTTAATTATTTTATTAAAAATCCTATTTTATCCAAACTACTGAAACAATTTTGATGAAATTTATATGAGAGCGAAAAGTTTTTTTTGACAAATTAGTTCATAAATCTCAGAGTTATGAAGAATTGTGAGCCTCCTTTTTGAAGGTTGGTGAAAACGGAGCTTTTTAAAGTAGATTAATCAAAGTTTCACTCCAATGATCTAGTTTAAGTCCGATTATGTTTTCAAACAGTGCAGACGTCTGTTTACAGCTAGGTTGTAATTAGGTCTGGCCAATTTTATATAATAACGCCCTCGGGTTATAATATCTTGCTTGATTTTTTAGTGAAGTTTTTAGTAGCGTGTATGAAGTAGCTTTTGAATTATAATAAGATCATGTCTAAAGTATGATACAATATATATTCACTTTAATGATTTTATGTTATAAATGTTAATGTCTTTTGGTGAACGTTAAGCTTTCATTACAAATTGTTATTAACTTATAATATTTATTAATATTGTTGACGTTTAAAAAATATTAGGAGGTGAGGTGAAGGAATTTTTGAAATCCAACACACGAACAATTCTTTAGCTTTATAATATTAGTCATGTGGTCTCAACGCCTTAATCGTACGATTTGTTCTCAGAGACTCTCGAAACTACACAACACTGTATCTACCATATTATGAGAATATAAAACATGATTCACAAAATATATCTTATTAAAAATCAAAACAATATTTTAGGCATAACATTTTAAAATGACACTGTATATTTAGTAAGTTAAAGGCTAACGCAGATTACCGCCATCTTGTATCGAGTAGCAAGCAACTTTTCTGCGCCATACATTCGCCTGCTTTTCGCAACCTTAATTTGGTCCAATATTTTTGTATGAGGTGGGCAGTCTATTACGTTAGTATTATATTGTCTTTGTATTAGTATAGATTTCCGCTGACGTTCTTATGGAGTTAAATGCATTTGCAGCGAGACTGGTGGAGTTTGTTTGTTTGGTTGAGTGCGCTAATCTCAGGAACCTGGACCGATTTCAAAAATTCTTTATCCTTGGATAGGTAAGTTATCCCTGAGTACCATAGGCTAGATATGTACCACGGGCTAAAATGGGGCAAATTGCAAGTAATAAAAAAAAGTTCGTGCTAAGATGTGTGCCGTGTGGTTCCCGGCAGAGTAGACTACTCCAAGTCTTCCCATGGATGTCGTAGAAGGTGAATTAGGAAACACAAGCTAAACAAAGCTTATAAACATCATAGAGACCTCTCCAACCCGTCTGCCCAACGTGGAGAGTGTGGCCAAATGCTCTGATTGCTCTGGCTAATATACGGCTCAGGTAGTAAAGAGAGGGTTGTGTTCATGCAGTGGATACTAACAAAGACCTGATGAAGAAGTGCTAAGATCTGTGAATGTTAATAACGAATCACTAACTAACTACTACTCCCTACTTGGATGGGTGACCGCAAGTGGCATAAAAATATCTCGAGCTCCTCCGTGCTTCGGAAGGCACGTTAAGCCGTTGGTCCCGGCTGTCATCGTTGATGGCAGTGGTTAAGCTATGTCAGATGCCTTAAGGCAGCTTGAAAAACCTGACACCAGTGTTGGCCACTTACACATACGAAAAACAAACAAACAACAAACTAACTATCCCGCGGAAAAAACAATTTGATTTTATTATACCGGGAAAATCATCGAGCTTTCAAATGAGCTTTTCCTTTATAATCTATTACCTCTTTAAGTTTAATCCTCGTAAAGCATATACTCGTATTTATTAACGTAAGCACATGAAGTTATTAAGTACCTGGTTACATAAGGAAGGAAAAGTTGATGAGCTTTTCCCTTTTATTGCGTTATTAAGAGCTTGAAGAGTAGGAACCCTATCATTCAAGAGTTATTATAATTAAATTAAACATAGTTAATTACTTATTAACACTAAATTAAAATAATTACAGTTTTATGTTCTATATTACTAACATCACTCCTTCGTAAAACCTAATTTTTTTTTCTTTTTTCATTTTAACAAAATACTAAGCGAATTCTGTTTATTTTTATCAATAATTAATAACAAATTATCTTCAATTATCCTCTCTGTCTTACTAAATGGGTTAAAAACGACTATTAAAATACTATAAAATATATTTATTTCTTGACAAAAAATTACATGAATATGTTTTTGACGGCCTCCGTGGCGCAGTGGTTAATACGCCAGTCTGCGACACTGGTGGGCCCTGCTTCAGTTCATTCAAGTATCAATTTTAAAATATAGTAAGTATCATTGTGTTAGAATCCTACGACACAAGTTTACAACTAAGTTCACTTACTAATTTTTTTTTACTGTATAAGTGTTACTACGTTTTTTTCTTTTTTTTAATTTATTAGTTTTGTATTCATGTAGTGTAAGAATAAGAATATGTGATATTTGAATACAATGTATTTTGTTTACTTATTTCGTAAACAGAATACATTATATAATGATTTCTTATGTTTTCGCGGTTGTTACACATTTAAATAAAATTATTTTAATACGGTTTTTATCGCGTTTATTACATTATTTATACACCTAATGTTTCGAGCACTTAACAGTGTTCGTGGTCGCAGGTAGACTGTAAAGTGCTCGAAACATTAGGTTAGGTTAGGTATAAATAATGTAATAAACGCGATAAAAACCGTATTAAAATAATTTTATTTAAATAAAATACATTGTATTCAAATATCAAATCAATCAAATATCAATATCAAAGGTTGTTCAGAATCACCCTGTACAGATAGTTATGAGTATTCTTATCCATACAGTACAAATGCAAATTTTATTATTCAATTATTCAAAATTGTATTGACATCGTACGTGACATGATCGGAGTATGGGTCTTTTGGGGCTTGCATTTTATGTATGTATTACATATATGTTATTATACGATTTCTTTTGGGAAATGGTAATGATGTATTATGTTATAATATGGTAATAGATATGCCCCGTGGGTAAATGACAATAAAATCGTACATACTCGTACGCCCTGATGTTTCAAATGTAATATATCGTAACTTATATTTGTTGTGCCAAAGATAATTAAATATAAGTATAAAAGGTATGATCTTAAAACTTTCGTGAAATGATTTAATTTATTGACCGAGCGAGCGCAAGTGAAGCATTTCTAGTTTAAATATGGTAAATGTTGGGGCAAGCCGGATAGACAGATGGGACAAAAAAAAAAAGATTTTTGTCGTTTGTTGTCCCACGCTCTAATTTTAAAATTTTAAGGAGCCTTTTAATAGTTATATTGATGATTCTACGATTCAGTTTTTGGAATTTTTCAAAAAGGTGTTGATTGACATGACAAACTTAAGTGGACCGAGGTGATAAGACTCGTGAAGTCTATAGATCACAATGCCACTCGTTATGAATGAATTAATAATAAAAACTTCACTTACTGGAACAAAAGCAAATTTCCCCGTTACTAAATCTAAAAATAAAGAAAATTTTACAAAGTTCAATGCGTTTTCACAAGAAGCTTGCACTAAAAAAAGTTAATTGCTGATCTATCTAGCAACTTTTTGCAGTGCTCTTGTAAGTGCTTGGTTAAGTCATATATTGTGCTCCTATAGATGATTATAGTGCTAAAAAAGTGTCACGTTTTCACACTAGCTATATTCCACTTTTGCCACTCTATAAAAGTACTCTATGTGTGGTCTAGTTTATATTAGTCGATTGGTTAGAGCCAGTATAGTGACAAGTACGCAAAATATCTTCAAGAGAAAAATTAGCTCTCAAAGATATCTAACGAGGAAACGGCTAATATGCAGCGGCTAAAATACGCGGTATTTGGAGTCTCATAATTGTTTTGTGCCTATTATGTAGCCATAGGATGGGCGGCCATACCTGTGCAATGCGGTAACTTGGCTGGTGTTTTCGGCACCATTACATCGGGAACAGTAAGGGGTCGGTTACAGATCTACTTATATATTTTCAAATAAAAAAAACAGTAAGAATTATTGTAGTTTTTTTTAAATTGCAGTAGAAAAATACAATTCTAGCATGGCTATTTTATACCTTTCTTTTCATAAAAATTAAGACTTCTTCTTCTTCTGTTTTAGAAAATGGCTTCCACCGAGATTTCAGTGATTCTGCCAATGTCCAGTAAATTGAGATACTAAGTATCGGTGTTGTACAGTAAAGTTGTAACAAGTAGCATCAAAGATGGCGTATGTTCTTTGATGCCTCGTGGTCGGGAGGTTATGGTGACAAGTCTATACGAGTCCATATAACAGTCCACTTTAACTATTTCACAAATTGTTCCATGAGCACGAGCATTTATAATACCAAACTACACCAATTTCATATTATAAACTCCACCAAAATCAATTTGCAATATCGTCCAAGGACCCCAACTGCACCCCTTGAATTCCCACCACAAACTCCTAAGACTTAATATTTCGTATTTCATGCTATCAATTTTGAAGAAAGTAACACGTCTTGGAAAATGACTATTCAAAGTGACTAAACGCATCTTTCGTTGCTAACCACCGGACTTAAATTTAAAAATGTTTCCTATACAAAACTGCTAACCAACTAATCGATATAAGTAGTTTGTGAAGTTCATGTGTTTTTGTTTTCATATTTAGAGCTATGATCCTTGAGGAAAGTTGTTCAGTATAATCAGTACGATTTCGAACATGACCTGGTTACAGATTTACACTGTGTATGATACAAGCTATTGTCAGAGGAAATACCTTAACGACTGAACCTATGTGAAATGTTTAGTGTCGCAGATGTAAAAAGCCATAAACTTTAATTAATTTGACACACTGATCTTTTGTTACACGACATCTTTGTTACATGAGAAGATAGAAAGCTCTATGTAAATCTCAAAGAGTGGCTTAGTGGTCATTATACTAGGCTGTCACACTGGAAGTTCAGGGTTTGATCTTCGGTTAGCTCAAGAAAGAAAATATTCTCTTCCAAATGGACCTGCGTCCTGGATGATATATTAACATATATCCATTTGTCAAATAAATATTTTCGAATCAAGCATTGAGTTAGTATCCCATCAGAACATATAAATACAATGTGAAACAAAATGGCAAAATAATATTTTAGGGTCATGATCAGTCCATGATATTAAATAGCTATTATATTAGGGTCACACATAACACAATAATTTTTTTTTTGACTTCCCATACAAATTAGATCAACTGATTGCCCACTTTGTATGCGAGACCTTTTTTTTTTTGGAAAAGGATGTCATAATATGCCATATAAGATATCAACTTAAAAAAAAACAATATAACTAGCTGTGAGTCAAAATAACCATACGAATCGCTCTAGATACATCCCACCGTTGCGTGCAAGCAATCAAGACTTTCCGCGGTCCATAAAAGCATTAAAGCGCTCGCCATAGGCGGATATGCGCATGCGCATTCCTTAGCACGTGGCTGAATTACGTCTATTACCTAACCACCACGTAATGGTGGACACTAGCAACTTTTTGAAAGGCTAGGGTTGTCATCATCAGATATTTTAGTCTTCACTGCAGGAACATGTCAGAGCAGTCAGAGGGGAGTTCTTAGCGGGAATTTTAGCGGACTACGCGGTGTTTGTTTTAGATTGTTTTGCAAATTGATTCTAGACGACTTTATAATGTGAAATTGGTGTTATTTGGTGTTATAAATGCCCATATTTAAGAACAATGTGTGGAATAACTAAAATAGACTGTCATGGTGCGGCTGTAGCGGGATTTGCTCAGCGGGCTGGTGGTTGTCCACCTTGCTGCGTCGTCAATGATTATACTTGTGGATTCGCGAAGAATTGTCGCCAGGGGCTCCGTGAAAGCAACGAAATGAATTACACCATCATTTCGTTGATAAATCGCCAACTGGCGAAATAAATGAAGAAAGGCTCTAAAGGACTCGTATCCAGGGCCGTTAAACAAAAAAAGTCAAAGGATTTGGCCTACACTTTCCACGCTGGCTAGACGGGTTGGTGAGGTCTCTTTGATGTTAATAAGCTTAGTTTAGCTTATGTTGCCTAATTCGCTTTCTACGACATCGACTGGAAGACTTGGAGAGGTCCTATTCTACTCTACCGGGAACCAAACAGCATGAGGTTGTCTTCTAAGTTACTATCCGATAATTTCCGAAATTAAAAAAAATCGTGCTTCGTGGTTCAAGAAGATTCGGAACACTTCAAGTCTTTTCGTGGATGTCGTAAAAAGCAACTTAGAAAATACAAGCTAAACAACCTCACCAACCCGTCTGGCCAGCGTGGAAAGTGTAGGCCAAATCCTTTGACTTTTTTTTTGTTTAACGGCCCTGGATACGAGTCCTTTAGAGCCTTTCTTCATTTATTTCGCCAGTTGGCGATCTATCAACGAAATGATGGTGTAATTCATCTTGTCACTGACCTCCTAAGTCATTTCATTCAAATCCATAGTGACAAGTAAAGCCGCCAGTGCCACGCACGCGTATATGTCACTCTCGGGCTTCGAGCAACACGCCTTTCTGGTACAGAAGACGTGTTGCTCGAAGCTCTCGGGTAACTTCAAAGATGAATGATTACCCCAAGATTACCCTAAAAAGTACCTACTTGGGACTTTTTCAAAAGAATTTTCTTATTTCCACAGAAAATTTCAACAGAAAAATGTTCAAAATCTCATCAAAAGTAAAAAAAATATTTACTATTAAAGTGCTTCTAGTAATGAGAATTTTTTTTCCATCGTAAGATATTTAAAAAGATAGTCCTATTATTAACAAAATTGGTAAGAAGATATGCCAACCCTATCTCCAATAAGAACTCAATCTCGTCAGGTGGTAGTTGCGTGACAAACGACCAACACTATTCACGATTAGCTCTACTATACATGGCGAAATTTTGATCGTTCTGGACCCTTAAAGGGGTGATTCAGCCCGTCGATATGAACCATTTTTCCTATGGGACCAATGCTGGAAACTCAAATTTTATTTCGACATTTTCATACAAACGTGTTCAGCCGCCCGGGCAATTTGTATAGGAATGTCGAAATTTTTTTCGAGTTTACAGCATTTGTCCCATAGGAAAAGTTGTTTATGTTGACAGGCTGAATCACCCCTTTAATGGTCCGGAACGATCAAATTTCACCATGTATAAGCTTCTTTAAAAATATCATTATTTATATTATCCAGTTGGAGAGTGTAGGCCTCTCCTAGGTTATCCTGTGACTGCTCTGTCGTTTATATGGCGCTGGTAGTACAGAGATGGTCGTGCTCCTAGAGTGGAGACTAAAAAGAACTGGCGATGATATTATCCAGTTATTACGAAGTATATTTTCTTGTTTTGCAACTTTCCAGGCATACGGATTCCCTAAAAACCCTTCCGTTCCTTGGGGAATATTGGTAAAGGAGTTACTAAGATTCAGGATTTTGTTTTAGTCACATTAGTACCTACCAACAATATATATAATGGTACAAATGCGACTTTATCGGTTTCCATGGGATACATTTCAATGTTATTAGTGAGAATGAACGGTTCAAACGTTCAACAGTGCCGGTTTTTGAATATCAGACATTCCTCTTCGTCATCAGGTATTTTTTGGTCTCCACTGCAGGAGCACGACCCTCTCTGTACTACCAGAGTCATGAGTTTTCAGAGCCAGAGCAGTCAAGAGAATTTGGCCTACACTACCGGCCAGACGGGTTGGAGAGGTCTCTTTGATGTTTAAAAGTTTTGTGTAGCTTGTGTTTTCTAAGTCTCCTTTTACGACATCCACGGAAAGACTTGGAGTGGTCCTATTTTACTCTACCGGGAACCTCACGGCGCACAGACATTCCTCTACTAATCTATTATCTAATCATGATTACCTACAGCAGTAGGTAATCTTTAGGATTACCAGCAGGTAATCTTCACGACTCGCCGCGAAAACAGATTATTACGTATTAGAAACTACTCGTACAGTAAAACATTAAACAAGACGGATGATTTGCAATTAGAGCGAAGTGAAACCGAACTTTGAACTTAGCAGGTAAATCCTCTGTTATGAAATAATTAATCTTTTAATTACAGTTTTAGAGATGAAGACCATAGACTGACGTAATAAATAGACTGAGCATGGATATTTTTTTATACATCTTTTTTCATGAATTCAAGTTATTCCGTTAACCTATAATAGAAAAAAAAACGTAGAATATACCAGCTGCTTCTGTGTGCACGCAGATAGTATAAGCCGATCGAGGGAATGGGCGTTAGGAATCATGCCATTAGGCGATGCGGCTAGCAACCCATCACTATTTTGTTTCCGTTCTCCACCTACAAGCCCACCAACCTGCTAAACGTGGCCTTTAAGTTTTAGTTAGTAGTAGTTTAGTTTTCAGGCTCTATCTACCCCGCAAGGGAAAAAGACGTGATAGTATGTACGTATAATAAAATAGACTTATTGTGTTGTAGAAAGAAATAACTGTCAATTCGCTAAAGATATATAATAAAGCAAATTGATGAAATGTGCAGAAATAATTTTCTGATTAGCGACATAAGTACCTACTTGCAATTTTCCTTACTTATCCTGCTATTGTTGATATTTTGGTATACAGGGTTATTTTTAAAACATCAATAACCTCTTAATATCGGAATAAGAATCTCTAACATATAGACCCACAAGAGAAAAGGCGAAAATCGGGAAAAAAATCTGGACCTCCCATACAAATTCACCGATCAGCTGGTTGAGTTTCTATAGGAAAGTCTAATTTCTTCGATTTTCACCTTTTTTCTTGCGGTATTCTGTAAGGGATTCTGAAACTTATAGTTTATTGATGTTTTTAAAATAACCCTGTATACTATACTTAGTATGGTAAACAGGGTTATTAGTATGGCATACTACCAAAGGTCAGAGCAGAGCTGGCCTAGACAGAGTAGCACTTAGCGTTCCTCTGTAAGAGACGATTGGTTGCTCAAAAATTTGGTGCATTATTAGAATTTTTAAAATGTTAATACCTATACCTGAATTATGGCCTTTAATCTTTGATAAACGTGCACGTATTGTCTAATTCTATAAACGTCAGTGGTAGTAGTTCATCTTCATTAAGCTCGTCTCGTAAGGTGAGTGTTTCCGCAGGGTACATCACGCAAACTACTTTCAATTAGGTAACACATTGTCGTGTCATTGGTAATTTCATGAGAGAAAAGTGACATACTTCTTGTTTTGAACATGCATATCTAGATCATTTTTTTAGAATCATCAATTATTAATTGAAAAAAAAAAAGAAAAAACGTTACATGTTTTTAGGTCTCCCCCACCAAGGATTTCTAATACGAGCGGTTGGAAGAGGCTTGCATCCAGCGCCTTCCTGCAATATCGTCCGACTTACTACCTGACCAAGGTCACAGTATCGGGCACCGGCCTGTGCGTGGCCGCGCTTCGAGAATCTTTCTGCCTCATCGCCTATGCGCTATATGCTAAGGATTGAGTTTCATTGGTCAAGATAAACAATTGGTTCGTAAAGACTGGCCTGGACAGTCTTTACGAACCATTGTGTGTGGTGGGATCGTTTTTTTTTATTTTGAGTAAACGGTTTTTTTTTTATAATTTCTTTGAGTCACGCTAGTTTCAAAGATATAAAGCATTTTTTTCTTTTATCCAACGAGTAATTGCACGAATATATTTTATAATCAATTAATATTTACCACGTCTGTTTTCGTTCGTTAGTAAGACAGTGACGAGATATCATTTGAGTGATTATTAAAATTCTTCTGTGCAGTGCACAATTTATAGCATTAGAACAATAATCAATTTTATTGTCTCTTTGATTGATATAATAAACATATCAGATAATTGCAGACGGTCTCAGTGGCGCAGTGGTTTATATATCAGCCCATGAAACGTGAGGCACCAGGTTCATTTACCGGGCCGGGCAAATACTTTTAATCCATATTATATGTGATTTGTCTGTGGTTCTGGCCAAGCAGGGTTGGCGTCTGGCAGAAAAATCTTTCTCCAAGTCATTTCATAGCATGCATAATGTCTGTGTATGGCTGTCATAATAAAGCTCCAACAAAATTAAATTTATAAAACCTGAAAAATATCGCTGTCACACATCTCCTATAATTATTTTAGCTTGACGTTGTGCTCTTCTAATCTGTACCCAAAATGTGTTGCGGAGGTTGCTGCGGTGGCTGCTGCGGAGGCTGTCGCTGCCCATGCATCACGCTCTACATCTGCTGTACCAATGTAGCTTCCTTGGCCCGCAGAGCGGTATGAGTTCGCCCGTGTCGCTAGGGTGCTACGACGCCTTAGTGGTTGTCGAAAAAGTGCACCCGAGGCCCGAGCTCCATGTCGTGTTGTTCCCGGCAGAGTAGAATAGGACCACTCCAAGTCTTCCCGTGGCTGTCGTAGAAGGCGACCTTATGAAACACAAGCTTAAAAAGCCCTCATAAACGTCAAAGAGACCTATGAAACCCGTCTAGTCAGTGTGGGGAGTGTAGGCCAAATCCTCTGACTGCTCTGGCTAATATATGGCTCTGGTAGCACAGAGAGGCTCATGGACTCGCAGTGGAGAATAAAAAAGGCCTGATGATGATGATGATGGCCCGGGATCCAACGCATCAGAGATGATGATGCAACCGGGAAAACACTTAGGAGGAAACGTTATTAGGTAAAAGTAAGATTCACTATCTCCAAACACAGAAATCCCTACACATATTCTAATTTGTCTATCGTTATAGCATTCGCACTTATTCTAAACATTACAATTATCTATTTCCAAATCACAAATTATGTTTTGCGTGTAAACTTGAAAATGTGTAATATATATGCGTGTGCGTAGGCCTTAACCAAAACAATTCTTTTTTATTGCCAAACACTTGCGCTTTACAATATATTTGGTTAAGGGTAGGTGTGTATGAGAAGCATTCGTAGGAACGTTCAAACTATACCTAGTATTTTCATTAGTAGAGTTTGTTTCGTCTTGAGTTTTGAGAGAAGCAAATAAGAAATAATTATTACAAATATTTTTGTCTTCTTTAATAAGAAATGAAAGTCACAAATGACATTACAAATCATAAACCACAGATATAAATTATAATAATTATAATTTACATATCCCTTTTTTTACATTGCCAATATAATGGCGCCTCAGGAAATATTAAAAATATCAATCACATAGACAAAATGTTTTCTTAAAAGGCCGGGAACGCTCTTGTGACACCCCTGGCAAAGACAATATAATACTCCCTTGGTACTGCACTCACGCCATGACAGGGACTTAATCTCCAGCTCTTAGATCTTAAATTGTTGCGCACAGTACGTTTTGAATCGAACACTCTTCCACGCACGCTAAAGTTAATGTGAACCGAGCTCCCTGCCATGGTTTTCCCGAGAGACTTCAACATGAGGTCCTTTAAAAGGGCGTGAAACGATTTCTTTAGGGTCGGCAACGCGGGATTAGCACCCTTGGTGTTGCAGGCGTCCATAGGCTATGGAAACCGCTTTCCATCAGGTGGTCCGTATGCGTGTTTGCCTACTCAGTAGACAAAAATGTAAATAAAAATGTGTCGGTAAGCGCGCACCTTATACTTTAAAGAAAGGTTACTATGTGCATTAATTGTTTATCGTTATAGCGTCATAAACTCGCCGACCGTAGAGCCAAATGGCCAGGTTTTGTGCAACCCGTGAATGGACAGAGTGTGCGCAATCTTTCACGGTTTACATTTTTATTAGTGAATTATGTTGTCCTTTCACTGAGTTACAAGTGTAGTTCTTTCCCAATACAACTGAATGTTGTGGGTAGCTTTATTACCCGACTGACCCACCCTGAAAGAGGGAATGTTTTTTTAAGCGTATGTATCTATATATGTATGTAAGTATGTCTGTTCCATTGTGGCCTCTTGTATCTAGCCTAAATAGCTTAACCAATTTTGAAGATTCGTATTCTTCCCCGGAGTGCCATAAGCCATATGTAACGTTAGCAAACAATTACTATGGCCATGTGGTCCCAACGCCTTAATCGTACGATTTCTTCTCAGAGACTCGCATAGAGGGCGCTACTAATTGCTACACAACATTGTATCTTCCGTATTATGAGAATATAAAAACATTATTGTTTATATATGTTCTAATTATTTATAAGATATATTCACAAAATATATCTTATAAATAATTAGAACAATATTTTTGGCTTTTTATTTTAAAATTACACCTCAGTTTTAGTAAGTTTTTGGCTAACGCACATTAAATCAGCCACTTGATACTAGATGGCGGTAGTCTGCACCGCCATACTTGGCCACACATACGACTCCTTTTCGCCACCTTAATTTGGTCCAATATTTTTGTATGAAGTGGGCAGTCTATACGTTAGTATTATATTGTCTTTGCTATGGCGGACGTAAACTGTCATAAACAGCAGTCGAGTTTTTTTTATTTTTTTAATAATGCTTCCTGCAAAGCTCAGAAAGAAAAATATGAAATAAATATTTATATACCTCAGTTTTGGCTAGTTTAGGCTAACACAGACGATAGTCCGTGTGAGCCTAAACTGTGAGTGTAGAGTGTTGCTGTTGGACGTATTAGTGGAGAACGCAGTTGTATTGTTGACGTTGTATCAACAAAATTCCGATTTTCGCCCATTCAAGTTAGTACAGTATTATATTGTCTTTGCCGTAGATCAAAAAAAAGAATTCTCTCGTCTTTGCCCATTCCTTCGACTAGCTTCCACGTTCGGGCTGGAAGAGAAGCAGCCGGTACATTCTACGGATTTTATTTTCTCCCAGAACAGCGTTGAAGACAAAAGATTGATATACTTAAAGCGATATATAATTATCTGATGATGGCAGAATGGAATTATAATTGGCAAGTTTATGTGTCAGCGGAGACAGCAGATAATCACCTGTGATTGCCGCAAAAAACCACTTTCTTGACTATTCGACCCACTTCGTGTCACATTCAGTTTGTAGTTTATATGTTGTAGTCATTTTCTTATTGTAGTTCGATGACATAGTCGAAGAATAAAATGTTAGAGCTAACATATGTAAAGCATCATCGGACGAAGGTCAAGCTTGCGAGTGGTGGCCACAAATACAATTATATTGAGCATCGTTTGTACCGGCTGACATTATTATATGTCAGTTGTTGAGATGTGTCAGATGTTCAGTAAACTTGAATAATACGATACTAGTGTTATCCTCTTACATGTGATAAGACAGAAATACATTGAATATATATAGCCGTGTGGTTTCCGGCAGAGTAGAATAGGACCTCTACAAGTCTTCCCGTGGATGTCGTAGAAGGTCACTTAGGAAACACAAGTTAAGGGCGGCCAACCCGTCTATTTTTTCATACAAAAGCTCGTACGTGATTATGGCGGTGTAACACATTTTTCTTTGAAGCTTTTCAACTAACAGGTATCTTGTGCACTATATCCAAGTTTCTATCAAAACGCAAAATCAAAATTTGGAAAACAACTTCAGTATTAGCCTCCAAAAATCCGCTTTTTAGCACAAATTTGATCTCAAATTTGGGCGTTTATAATATACTCATTGATTGTAACAGTCAAAAAAATATTTATTTAGAAACCTTGCAAATGTAGTGAAGATTCTAAATGTTAAACTTTTTTTAATAAACTTGTAAGGCTTACTAATTAACACGTATTTCTTAAAACAAGTTTAATGAAATTTCCGCGCACTATTTTTCGTTCAATGTCTTCGCGTGCTCACTAGCTTGTTACCATGTGGCAGTAAAACGTGTGTAGGGGACGAGGGCAAGGAGCTCTTTTCCCATTACCTCTTTATCTGACATTGCGCTGGGCGGAACAAGCTTTTCGACCATGCTCGCCTTGACGATAGTCGGTTGGGGAAGGGCCCTCTTAAACAAAGCTTATAAACGTCAAAGAGACCTCTCCAACCCGTTTGGTCAGCGTGTAGAGTGTAGGCTAGTAATGATAATGATGATAACATTGCATTGATAACCGCAAAACAGACTTTCTTGACGATTTTGCCTACTTGTTGTCACAGTGACTTTGTATGACGACGCAATATTAGCGCTAATGCTTGAGGTAAGTAGGAACCATACTAAAATATATTGAGCTTCCTTGGCCTCGGCTTTCATTATATTATACGGCAGTTAAGTTGGGTCAGATTTTAAGTAAAATTTTAAATACAACACACATGTAAAAAAACTGGAAAAGACAAAAAATGACTTAGCCCATAAGTCATCCAATTCTAAACCCCTTTTAAATCGAAAGAAATCCCCAATTTAAGTAATCACAAACTCTTAATCACATACTTGTCATAAACTTCGTGATAGTAAAGATGTCACAAGTTACTTTGTTTATTTCAACAGAAAGTCTGTTAATAAAATAGTAATCACTTCATAAACACACGCATGTAAAGTTATAAGATTGAATATCTCCCATGATTGTCAAGAAAATAAGCCTTATTATACAGCATGTATATTTACCTATAATGTTCAACCTTTGCCCAAACGCGCCCCTTCGTAACCTCGCGCCTAGGCACTTGCCTTGTTTGCCTTAGGGATAATCCGCATCTGAATTCTTAATATGTAAGGTTATCTTGTTTGTTCTATCTAATGCTAATAAAATATTGACCATCACTTACTCTCATAAAGCACGCCTTTAATGTTACAAGATTAAATCTCTCTCATGAAGTGATTGCCAAGAAAACAAACTTTATTGGCCGTAAACACTCATCTCTCCTGACAACACGTAACTTTCAATCGACTAGTTAGACCAATTACACATACATAATTCATTTAATCAAACAAACAAGTTATAAAATCTTAATCCTCACTTCCTAACTATCATAACTTCCTAACTAATATTATAAATGCGAAAGTGAGTTTGTTTGTTTGTTTGTTATGCTTTCCCGCCGTATCTACTGAACCGATCATCATGAAATTTTGCATACACATAGGTAAGGGTACTGAGAAGGTCACAGGCTATATATCACGCGGGCGGAGCCGCGGGTAACAGCTAGTAATTTATAAACCCAACTGTGATTCAGTTGGGTTACCGATGGGTAAACATATAATCTATACATATAATAAAACGGTAAAAATATTTTGTCTGTACACTTAGTATTTTTGACTGAAATGGATAGAGAGACACTAAAAAAGAATAATAGAAAACAATTTTTTTTTAGAATTTCTTGTCCTGTATAAAAATGTGTAGATGCAGGTGTGTGAGCCTTTACGAAAGCGCGGTGTGTGGCAAAAAGCGGCAGGACATCGAAAGTGGCTGTCGGTCGACAGGTCTCATGATGTAAGCTGCACTTAGTGATTGAGTGCCCGTGTGCATAATTAATATGCCACCCCATGTTTAACTATTTACAGTCTACGCAAAAGTTTCTCTAGTTGTGTTTTTAAGGTAAATATCTTGCATTTTCATCCCATGTGGTTTCATTGGAAAATCAGTAAATAAGAGAGAGAAAGAGATACTAGTTGCTATTAGTATATCTCTTTTACTACTACTAGTATCTTACTTGCTATGAGTAAGTCTCTCTCTGTGTGCTTTAGGCCTCGCGAGTTTTATCAAAGTTTTCAAGAAAATTTCCTGTAATTAACGAACCTGCTCTCATTTTTTTAAGAGGATCGGTTGAGAAATGCGAGCTGCTGAGATTAGGCGGGCAGGCGGATACACGAGAGAGTTATGGCCCAAGTTCGGCAAAATTCAGCGCTTGCTCGGTTAACTACAATTTAACATTAAGAGCGTCATTAAAATGTGGCACTCCAGCTCATTCATATTTTTTAAATGTTTTAATTAAAGTCTATTTTTAACAAATTAATAAGTCACACTACAACTTAAAATAAATTATTTAACTTAAATTTTTCATATATTTAAAAAATATAATTGGAGCATAAGTTTTTTTATATTAAAATATTCAATTCAATTTATTAAATAATCTATCTCCTGTTCTTATATATTTCATACTTATTTATATTTTAAAAAAAATTACAATTGCGCTTCTAACCTTCGTTTCTGTTGGTTTGCCCTTTGCTTTCACCTTTACTGTCTTTGCCACCCCCTAAAATCTGTTACACGGGCGCAGTGTACTCGCACGTACGCTCACCTGGTGTCGTGCGTGCACTATTTTTATAAATGACTGGTTTGGAGTGAAAATCGGATTTCATGAGAGTTGCTGCCTTTCTTTTTCCTTGTTGAGTAACAAGTATCTTGTATAAGGGTTTGTAGGCTCTTTCACAACCTTAGCTGTGATTGGACACGATAATTAACTATTATTATCACGAATTCGTAATATTGAACATGTAATTTTTTTATCCAAAATAAAATAACAAAGTCTTTATTTACGCCTGTCTGTTATACTGGAAGTAAATGTAGAGTCAACATAATATACTGAAAGGAGTGACTAAACCCGTCAATGCTCTCAAGTCCTCATTCCCATACAAGTTATTCGTATGTAATAAATAAATAAATATTTACGGACAACTAACATCCTGAAGTAAGTTCAACACTTGTTAAGCGATACTTACTATATTATGTAAACAAGTTACTACGAATACATATAGCATAATCCAAGACACAGGTCAATCTGAAAAAGATCATTTTCCATCTTGACCTGACCGGGGATCGAACCAGGGTCTCTCGGTATGTTTTTGTGCCAGCCTTACCACAGAGGTTACACATAGTTATAAAATAAACTAAAATACGGAATTATTATAAATAATAATAAGATCTTTTCACAGTTTCGATAGTGGTGCTTGGTACCTGCTTGACGAGCTCCGTGGCGCAGCGGTCATCACGCCTGCCTGCGACACGGATGGTCCCGGGTTCGATCCCCGGTCAGGTCAAGATGAAAAACGATCTTTTTCAGATTGACCTGGGTCTTGGATGTTTATCTATATATGTATTTGTTATAAAATATAGTATCGTTGAGTTAGTATCCCATAACACAAGTCTTTCATTAGAACTTACTTTGGGGCTAGCTCAATCTGTGTGATTTGTCCGTAATTTGTCCGTATATATTTATTTGTCCGTATATATTTATATTTACCTACATCACTAGCGCCATCAGTCCACCACAGAATAAACAGCATACAAAAATCTACGCAAGCCAGCGCCACCAAGCGGCGACCATCAGAAACTAAAAGTCGAGCAAGTGCAGCGAACAATAGCAAACTACAAGAATGAAAGCAGTATGAATTGTTGTCGGAGCTCGGTAGATGGGTTTACTGTGCGTTCATGGTTGGCTTGTTTCATAGTTAGTATAGATATAGCAACTAATGCTTATGCTTCTGTATTGGTTGGCAGAATGACCAGCTAAGTAAGTAGTTCTTTCATTTTGACTAGTAGAGTACAATCGTAGCATCCTACATACATAGTAATCACTCACGGGGTAGAGCCAATCGACCTCTACTCTACCACACCCGAATATTTATCTGTTGTCCCAATTCTGAAACACTACTAAGTATAATTTTACGCATTTCTGGATTTATAAAGATACTTCGTTTGTGTTATGCGTATTTCAGAATTGGGATATCTGATAAAATTTGGGTGTGGTAGACAAAGACATTTAGAAGTTATACTTGAATAAAGAAAATCACATAAACTCTGAAACGTGCACTCCTTTTTAGACAGTCGTATAAAAAGATAACGCGTTTAAATTCAAATTGTCTTAAATATTTCTGTCGCAAATTATCCCACGTCTATGGTCGCAACGCAACATTCAAAATCTTATATTTTCGATTTGCAAGCACGCATAAGACGATGTCACGTATAACTTATGTATGATGGTTAATTAACAATCGACCGGCGTTATTAAAACATTTAACTGTTTTCAAAAAGTAGTTAAACGAAGTTTTAAGCTACAGTTTTAACCCGACGAACCCAAAGTTACAAACCCGTAAAAACCCGACTACCTACCCCTTTTTAAACATATATTTATAGACACTTTGGTTCTTATGACGTACGTTACTATAACTTAACTGATACGAGGTAATAATTACGAACAAACATACCAGATACATGAACGAAACACATAACCTTTCTTGACAGTTGAGTAAAAGATACCTTCGAAGAGCAATCTACTCTACGAAATATAAAAACAACATTAACTCTAATGATGAAGCATACAACCAATTAAGTCGACACCGTCCTATCATGCACCATGACAGCTCAATAAGCTTCGAAAAAGAAATAAACTCCACAGAGAGTAAAAGTGGCGCTACCACTATTCGTTTAAAAACATTTTAATTTTATTATCATATTAAAGTGTAAACAGTGGTTTACACTTTAATATAATTGTATATAACATAATAATATATAACAGTGGCTTATTGTAGTATTTATTGGCTCATATTTTAGTTGGATCATTCAGATTGCTTCTATGCCAGTTTGGGAGAAAAAAAGTAGAACACTCTCGTAAAAGCCAGTTGCGGGAATGGCAAAATCTGAAAAATCATCTTAATAGGTGATTCGGCCATCATTGTGCCAATGATGCGGTTTTGTACCCTTGACTATAATTTTAAGAGTGATCCATAGATCCAAGTAATCCTCAAGAGCAAGTCGTTTTCCAAAACAAGCGTTTTGCTTGCGTATTTGCTGCTCATGTGTGTCCGGATCTAGAAGACCGGTCAAGTGCGTGTCGGGCCACGCGCAGTGTAGGGTTCCTTAGTTGCGAATGACAACTTTGAGTTCACACTGTTCACACTCGCACCTCACAGTTTAACGACCAAAAACATCTAACAATGAAAATTACAATTATTGTTTAGCAGATAGAGGGGGGGACACTTACCTCTAACAAAAATTTGCACTTTAAAACCAAATATTTCGGAAACGGATCCCTAAATTGAAAAATGAATGGTGTTCTCAACCTCACTATATTTTTCAAAGACCTATTAAACGATATCCAACACTATGGGTTTGTATAGAAAAAAAATTTTACTCCCTCTTTACTAGTACAGGAGCTAACATAAAAAAAAAAATTTAAGATTTTTATTTACCACTTTTTTGGCATGACTAATATACATACCCATACCAAATTACAGCTTTCTAGTACTTATAGTCTCTGAGTAAAACCGCGGACGGATGGACAGACAGACAGACAGATATGGTGAAATTATAAGGGTTCCTAGTTTACTACGGAACCCTAAAAAGGGTTTATACTAATTGTACTCTTTTCTATACTTATTGTAATAGCTACCTAAAGCAAAAATTAACGACCCTTACTGTAGCTTCTCTGTATGACAAGAGCTGTCAGAGCAGGCCAAAGCCTTCACTATCCACGCTAACCAGACGGGTTGGAGAGGTCTCTATGATGTTTATAAGCTTTGTTTAGCTTGTTTCCTAATTCGCCTTCTACGACATCCAAGAGAAGACTTGGAGTGTTCCTATTCTACTCTGCCGGGAACCACATGGCTGTCTCATTTCATGAAATCACTCCCACACATTGCAAGAAAGCTAAAGAAAAGATGTAACACATCAGAAGAGTTTGAATATGTCTGCCTATTAAACCGATACCAAGTATTCGACCTATCACAATGACATCTTAATAATGTTCGAGTAAAAATAAACAAAACTCGCGGACAAAAAGTAAAAGTGTGTGAAAGTGAGATGACTGCGCCAACCTGTCCGGAGTCCGAGCTTATTATCTAACCGTTACAGCTGTTTGGTAAGAATTAACTAGTTTAACGGTACATGGTATGTTAGTGGCCAACATTAGTGTCGTGTGCGTTCCCGGCAGAGTAGAATAGGACCACTCCAAGTCTTCCCGTGGATGTCGCAGAAGGAAACACAAGCTAAACAAAGCTTATAAACATCGAAGATACCTTTCTGACCTGTCTGGCCATCGTGGAGATTGTAAGGCAAATCCTTTGAGTGCTCTGGCGAATATATGGCTCTAGTAGTACAGAGAGGGTGGTTCTCTTGCACTGTAGACTAGAAAGGACCGGATAATGATGATGATAGCTGTTTGGTAAGAATAGTTTCACGGTATGTTAGTGGCCAACATTATCATTATCAAGTCTTTTTTTGTCTCCACTGTAGGAGCAAGGACCCTTTCTGTACTACCAGAGTCGTATTTAACCAGAGCAGTCAAAGGATTTGGCCTACACTCTCCACACCGGCCCGACGGGTTGGAGAGGTTTCTTTGATGTTTATAATTTTTGTTTAGCTTCTGTTTCCTACGTCGCCTTCTACGACATACACGGGAAGACTTGGAGTGGTCATATTCTACTCTGCCGGGAACCACACGGGAATTGTGGTGAGGTGAGGTGTGTCACTATCTCTATGTTTCCCATCAAAGGATATGCTGGTCACTTTTAGCACTTTAGCGCACTGCCAAAAAAGTGTGGTTCACGCTCGTGGTCTAACAATGAGTATCCCCGGGGCTATCAGGCTTCGTGATATTATAAAAATAGTATAGCACTGTAAATGCTTAAAAAACTTATTTAAGAGTTTTTTCATCATCATTTCATGATATTTTTTTCTGATTTTAAATATGGGTTTGAATCTTTTCTCTAAGTCCCTAAGCTAAACTTGAATTTCTTTGATATGGCATTCGAGTCATTACGGCTAACGGTCGTTAAAATAGGAACGCTGTGCTGTGGCACGTTGCTTTACGATTTTCGTCGTCTATTCCTTTGATCACATTTAAAAAATTAAAGACTATAAACGCTAATTATTTTATCTTAGTAGTACCTACTTAATAAAGTATTTAATAAAGTATTTTCACGGATAAATAAGAATCTTAGGTACATAACAAGAAAAACAAACTCGAAAATATTTGATAACAGTAATATAAAATAGTGGTAAAGTCCCCCTAAATATGGTAAAAACTCCTAATAAGGGCGCCATTTTACCAACGACTACAAACTTTACGAAATTTTCACAAAAAAAACTTAAAATTATCCTTTATGTTATTTAAGTACTCTGATTGCTTTTCATTATCCATAACCTAGGTACCTTCATTACAAAGACAGCGAGCATTCTCAACCGTTTCCCCACAAAAACTGTATGAAAATTCTCACTACCATTTCACTGTTACATTTTCCATCAAGACAACAGCGCCACCGCGTTCGAATATTAATGCCATACGAGCATTACTTATGTGCGTCTTGTGCTTTCACGAACACGCATACAGCATCAGTGTCAATGTAAACATCGATATTATTGTATTGCATATCTCAGTGCACGAGAATCTGTGCCACGGACGAGTTCTATATTTAAATATTTAAAATGAAGAAGTGTGGACGAATTCTAAGTTCAAATGTTTAAATTCAAAGAGTGTGGACATGTTCGACATTCAAACGTGTTAAATGTGTGGAGAAGACCAATTCTAAATTCAATTATCTCAAACAATAGTAAGTGGACTAATTCTAAATTCAAATGCCTATCTAAAATAACGACGGCTGTGGACTGACTCAAATTTTAAGTAGTGGGACAAGTTCTAAATTCAATAGTTTGAAATAATGACGTTTTCGTGTCAGTGATTGCAATCTGGATTTTTGAGATGTGGTGGATAGCAGTGACATTGTTGTTGTTATGGTTGTGGAGTTGTCGCCAGAAAGAGACGGGAGAGCCAAATGCGATGTCCCACGCTTGTGTGAAAATGTCGGTAATAAAGTTCTAATAGATTTCTAGTTTATAGTGCTTTTCTCTTTTCACTTCTCAATCTTGTTTCATCATTATAGTGACAAACGAGGGTTCCTTCAACTTTGAGAGTGTCGTAATAGAAAACTTGTACTATTATCATACTTATCATAACGTGGCCTCTGAGCCTTATCGCCAGAGGCTCTGTCTTACCATCAGGGAAAAAGTCGTGATAGTAACTACTACAACAATACAGTGTGTAACGAAAGGGGTTATCAATATTTAAGGGGTATGATTAGCCCATGATTTTGAAGGACTTTCCAAAGGGAACTTATACCGAAACTTATACACACACATATATATGGAAAAGTTATATCAAGTCTAAGCTGTTCTAAATACAGCCTTAAAAATCATTAGGGTTGGCTTTAGAACGATACAAGTGTTTTTTTTTAACTCGTGGAGTAGCGCCGTGTATTAAATTATTTTAATTTACTACTTCTGTTATACAAAATTTATTTATTTCAAATTACAATTTTATATAATAACTTTGCTTTGTTATGTTGTAAATTTTGTGCTATATAGCTCTAGATAATCATAAAACTATTTCATGAACTATTGTTTACAGTCTTAGTTGTGAACGTGAAGCTTTTATAAAAAAGTTTGTAGGTTCATTTAGAGCCTCGTATCCCTTAAACAATGGTCACTTTAAAACCGGCTAGCAAGCGTGTGACAAAGCCGGTAGTGCCACGTGCCGACTACCGCAATTCTAATTAATATACGTTTACCGCTTGATTACACTGGCTGGATTCAACGAAGAAATACTACAGTTAGTGCTACTTTTGCATAATTACACTATACACATAATATAGTAAAGTTTTCGTTGAATATTAAAATTGTTAGTCAAAATCGCGTTTAGTTTTCTCATAATTGTTAAAACGAAATTGCGTTTTCTGATTAGTCTAACGGTTACACCTTTCTGCAAAATTAGATTTTCTATGTGTGCATACATTTTACATAAAATATTTAAAAAAACAAGTTTGTGTGGGTCTAGCCGATAGGCGCTTGTTGCGCGACGCACCCGGCTAGGACACACACGAATTCGGTTTTACAGGCATTATATCAATCTAACACAAACACAATTAATCAACTTCAATCCATCGTCACCATCAGGTTTTTTTAGCAATACCCTCTCTGTACTACCGGAGCAATTATTAGCCAGAGTAGTCAAATGGTCTACACTCTCCAGGCAGGCCAGACGGATTGGAAATGTCTCTTCGATGTCTATAAGCTTTGTTTGGCTTGTGTTTTTCAAGACACCTTCTACGACTTCGAGACAAATCATCACAAATGCCTTCAGTGGAATGTCAGTAGCATTACGAATGGCGGTGGCACCAATGCAGTGTTTTGTTAGATGGACATAACGGCAGACACATTTACAGTAGATAGTAGTTGGATATCGCAATATGTTAATCACGTGACCGCGTTAGTATCTGTACACGTTGACGTTATTGGACAAAATGCGCTATGCAGTTTGTTGCCGCTTCTTTTGCACTCTGCTTTGGAAGCGGCCTAAACTAAGCCTAAGTAAATTACTGTCGTGAACACTTTTCAGTTGTAAAGTCAAATATGACAATCAATCTATTAAATAAACAAAAGCTAAAATCTTTACACAAATCTTTCTATTTAGCTCAATTAGTTAGTCTCGGAACGTTTGAATTTTTGAATGTCTACATAAATGTCTCTATACAATTGATTTATTGTTTTTCTTGTGTGTAAGTGGCCAACACTGGTGTCAGATTTTTCAAGCTGCCTAAAAGCATTTGATATAGCCTAACGACTGCCATTATGACATGATGACAGTATACAATTGATGTGTCTACTAATCTTGACTAATATTAGCAAGAGGTAATATTAGCAAGAGGTAAGATTAGTGTGTTTATTTGTAATGTAATAAGTTAATTACTCAAAAGCGATAGGATCGATTTTATAAAATATTTCACTTATAACAGCTTTAATAGCGGGCAAGTACATGATGAGGACAAAGTCGCGGAAAACAGCTAGTTTGAAATATGTATAAATCCCAACTAATATTATAAATGCGAAAGTAAGTTTGTTTGTTTATTTCTTTGTTATGCTTTCACGCCGTATCTACTGAACCGATCATCATGAAATTTTGCATACACATAGGTTAGGGTACTGAGAAGGACATAGGCTATATATTACGCGGGCGAAGCCGCGGGTAAAAGCTAGTTATATATAATAGCACATTATTTATGTTATAATATGATCTGATGACAGTTTTTTACGGTCAGCTGCCTGCCTAACTAAACTTACCAATCCTAATGTTTTCTAACTTTACCAATCCTCCTTGGGTATACACCAAAACCGTCTATTAGCATTAGTTCGGTTGTTAGTCCGGTTGACCGGACTAGGGCAACTTTTGGGTAACTGCAGACAAATAACTAACTGAAAATGAAATAAGATTATTTTCCCGCGCCAAAAATCGCCACGGAAGCCATTAATACTTACTAACATACATGAAGGAGACACTTTCAGCTTCCACCTCCAGAATTCGTGAGCAGAAATAATATCAATCAGAATAAGTTATGCTAATACCGCGTCTCCACTCGCCCAGACCACAATTAAGTCACGCTTTACTTACTTTCCGAGAACACGACATCATGCTGGAACCGTCCGTACTCGTTCTCCCTTTGTATTTGCCACTTCTTTGTTTTTAAAATTGAACTTGCAATACACTTCCACGCTGGTCTGGGAGAAAAGCAAAAACGTAGAATGTACCGGATGCTTCTCTTCCCGGGCAGTTTGTAAAACCCGATCGAGAGAATGGGCGTGAGGAATCATGTCCATAGGCGATGCGGCTAGAAACCCATCACTATTTTGATTCCATTCTCCACCTACAAACCCACCAACATGCTAAACGTGGCCTGTAGGTTTTATAGACCTGGGCTCTGTCTACCCTGTAAGGGAAAAAACGTGATAGTTTGTATGTATATATGTAACTAGCAATATTCCCGTGACCTTGTCCGCGTAAAACTTCCCCCCATATTTCACCTTCTGAGGGGTTGAAATTCTAACATAATATTGTGCCGAACCTAGCCAAAAAAGTGGGATAAGGTAAATGAAAGATAAAGATTTGCCCTACCCATATTATTCCAAAATTTATTACACGTTGAATCATTCAGAAAAGTAAAAGATCAATTGAATAAATAATAAATAAAATACACAGACAAATCACACAGATTGAGCTAGCCCCAATGTAAGTTCTTAAGTAAGACTTGTGTTATGAGATACTTACTCAACGATAATATATTTTAAAACAAATACATATATAGATAAACATCCAAGACCCAGGTCAATCTGAAAAAGATCATTTTCCATCTTGACCTGACCGGGGATCGAACCCGGGACCATCCGTGTCACAGGCCGGCGTGTTGACCGCTGCGCCACGGAGCTCGTATATCCCATATCTAGGCTATCAAGACTGAAACAGGGTACGCTAACGGGTGCGAGCCCATCATAACTGCTCGTACGACAAATTAATTTACATTGCGAGCAAAAACGGGTAATTACTTGTAATAGGCGTGATTTGGTTTGAGCACACGTGAAAGCGAAACGAAAGGCTGACCTTGCATTCATGGTATTGTTTTATTTGATCAAAATACTTACGACGAGCTCCGTGGCGCAGCGGTCAACACGCTTGCCTGCGACACGGATGGTCCCGGGTTCGATTCCCGGTCAGGTCAAGATGGAAAATGAACTTTTTCAGATTGACCTGGGTCTTGGATGTTTATCTATATATGTATTTGTAATAAAATATAGTATCGTTGAGTTAGTATCCCATAACACAAGTCTCGAACTTACTTTATTGTTTTTATTATCTGTGTGATTTGTCCGTATATATTTATATTTTATATTTACATATGGGTAATGGTCAATGGTCAGGGGTGTAATCCTCAAATGCCTGTCTGATGGTTGCATGTATGGCATCGGGTACGCGCGGGCCGGCCGCTAAATCTTTAGCAGCTAAGTGGCAGCTCGAGAGGCTTTGGACTTGTTCGGATGGATTGGGGATGAAAAAGTTTCGATCCCAAATACCTTTATGTCATTTCCTCAGACCATGTGGTCTCAACGCCTAAATCGTACGATTTGTTCTCAAAGACTCACATAGATGGCACCACTCGAAACTACAAAACATTGTATCTACCTTATTATGAGAATATAAATACATGATTCACAAAATATATTATTAAAAATCAAAACAATATTTTAGGCATAATATTTTGAAATGACACCGTATATTTAGTAAGTTAAAGGCTAACGCAGATTACCGCCATCTAGTATCGAGTAGCAAGCAACTCTCCTGCGCCATACATTCGCCTGCTTTTCGCAACCTTAATTTGGTCCAATATTTTTGTATGAGGTGGGCAGTCTATTACGTTAGTATTATATTGTCTTTGCTCAGACCAACAAACCTACCCTTCCATCCCTAAATAAATGGTTTCGATGGGCAGCACCGTCGGAATACCGACATGCGCTCACTAACATGTTGTATTGCACAAACCCCGTGTCGTCGGCTGGCGTGTTAACAACTGCGCCACAGGGAACGTCAAATATATTTTTTTATTTCCTTTCTCCGATATTGCTATTGAGCAATATCGGAAAAAGGACATAAAAAAGGCTTTCTATAATATTGTTCACCCGAGTTCTCCACAATCATGCAATATATTCACGGAAACTGACGTTGATGAACGCGATGATCAGCTTCACGGTTAGATCGCCATCGGTCCAGGAAATGATCTGATCAGCAGCTGGTGTTAGGAAGTGGTTATGGGCATGGGCAGTCAGGAAACTTGGCCTTTATTGATGACTAGCTGTATCCGCAACTTCTCGCATGTGTTATTAATGTGTAATTATAAATTTGTTTTTATATCCTAAAGGGATCTTAAATTTTTCCGGAACAAACAATATAAATAAACTCATATATCAAAATAAACTAAAATTGGACCAGTAGTTTTTGCACAGACAGGCAGACAGACAAAAATTCCCAAAATAGGTGATTTATCATCTATATGGATAGTTATGTCCAGCATAGTAACGATTTCTAACAATAACTAATATCAATTTTTAAAAAAAATTATCGTATTTTGTAGGTACCAGCCACGAACCAGTGGCAAAAATAAGCATAGAATAGCATGACTCTCGGTCAGATATTTAATTCACGTCTATGTGTTGTGTGAAAGAAAAAGTACGCAATAAATATATAATTGAAGTGGAAAATGATCTTACATGCGATTCGGAAGTACTTAATGAAAAATCTTTCGTTAAGGAGATAAATAAATTTAAGGGGTCCAGTACCTCTATTTAAAATAAATAAATTGGATAAAAACGGCGATGTTATTTAAAAAATGTTCTGCGAGGCCCTTCTAACTATTTTATGAACTACTTTTTGCAATTTAAAGTAAGAATGGGATTCCTATGAAATCCTTATCATCAACTTGTCTTTTTTAGTCTCCACTGCAGGAGCACGACTCTCTCTCTGTACTACCAGAACCATATATTAGCCAGAGCAGTCAGAGAATTTGGCTTACACTCTCCACGCTGGCTAGGCGGAAAAATATAATAATAATAAAAAAAAATATCTAAGGTATAAATGGCTGATACATTGAACTGCAGACGCATGGTCATGCTGACAATGGGTGACGGTGAATTTAGCTATCCGGTGAAAATGTAGCGCGTGCCAAACAGAACATGAAACCAATTACTAAAACCATCTGTTGCTGAGGTTTGATGCCCAATTAATGTATTTCAGCATGATTATTGATTCTGTTATATTGTTTACTGCTTGTACTTCATAATATTTGTCATCATCATCAGGTATCTTTTTAGTCTCCATTGCAAGAGCATAACCCTCTCTGTACTACCAGAGCCATATATTAGCCAGAGCAGATAGGATTTGGCCTACACGTGCCACGCTAGCCAGACAGCTTGGAGAGGTCTCTGTGTAATAAATGCAATACAATATAACCGTATTAAAAGTAATTTTAAATTAGAATCAAAACCAAAAACATTAATCATATTAACCACAATGAATTAAAATATTTACACGTCGTGTAAATTGCTGTACAATATAAATGGCCATCTCTGTTAGAGTATATCTCTAGTATTTCAAAACATATAGAGAAATAATATTCCTAAACAAAGAATATTTTAGTATGAGCTAAAAAGTGAAGTGTAGCTATTTAGACTCAAGAAGAAGAAGCATAAAAAATATTCTTAGAGAAATCACAAATATTCGAAAAAAATTGTCAGTCCGCTTGTTTTAAAATAACAAAACATATAATAATAATGTGTATGTATATACATATAATAAAGAACATCTCCAACATTCAAAAAAAACTTCTTATATTTGTTTAGAGATAAACCTATGTTGTGATTATTAAATGAAATATAAATCATTCCTCAGAAAAACCTATTTACCAATTACAATTCTTAATTAAAAATACAGCAATAATTCTAATTAAATGAAAACAAGGTAAGCATTATATATTAATGCTAGCACTAACATATTTCTTTTGTTATACACGCAATTAATAATATAAATATAAACATACATATTTAGCGACACGTTTAAGAATATGTTTATTAAAATTAATGAATTGTATCGCAATACTCGATACGGTATATTTGCATCTAAATGTATTGTATTTCGTTTGTTTGTATTTATTGCATGTTTTATGACACGATGCAAAACCATTAAACAAATTGAAATAAATTATGAAAGACATGCATATTACATATTTACTTTGACTATATACTCTTATATATTATAGTCGAAGACTCTTCAAAAGGATATTAATTATGTCTGCCAACGCCCTTATTTGCTACGAAGTGTTTACGAACGTCGCTACACCGCGTAGCAGTTTACGAAAATGTTTTTCTCAATGGATATTTATTAACGTATAACACTGATGATTGACCTGCTTAAAAAACTGTGCCTCTCGGGATGATTTGATGATTAAAAACACCTATCCAATTACACACCACAGCAATCGGTTAATGCAAAAATAATAAGCGGGGAGGAACCCTGAAAATACAATATTTCACTAGTTATTCAGCGTGACAAATATAAAATCTGTGAATATTACTCTGCCAAATTACAGCTTTCTAGTATTAATCTCTGAGCCAAATTGTGGCCACATAGGCAGACGGACAGTCAAAAATGGCGAAACTTCAGAGGTTACATGTCTATTACGGAACCCTAAAACATAAGACTAATTTTTGGGCAGTCAGGTAAAAATATGTATACGATATTGCAATATTGTTATACAATCTGCTAAATGTGAATTAATTGTACATAATGTATAATTTCTTGTAATATTCCGACTATTTCTATGTTTGCACCGTTTCTGCTCTGAAACGTATATGACTTTTTTGCATAAACTAACAATTAGATGGCAAGTTAAGACTTACTTACGACATAATTGCCACAGAAGATGTTACGTGGTTAACTTTCAATTAATTTAGGGATCCGCAATTGTCTTGGAGATAAATATTGTGAAATGTGTAATTAGAAAATGGATTTATTCATAAGGCATTTGATTTAATCGTGATTGGTAATATTTTACGTGTAACAGTATGTAATTTGTGTTATCTTACGATGTTAATGTAAAGATTGCCAACGCTTTTTCTCTCAATTTATCAATTACATCTATGCATGTATTATTTAACTTTAAGTACCTGACTCTTTGCGTTAGGTAGCATTATGTGGATTTTTTTTTATTTTGTTTCAAAGTACTTAATACATGGACTGTAGGTATTATACAATTTGACTATGAAGATATTAAACCTACTTATCTTGATATTTTTTGTGATCTTTATTCTACAATACACGTATTTGCTTTGCATAATGTACAATATTTTATTTTTTACTTTTCATAGGTATCCTAATCCTGACTAATATTACAAATGCGAAAGTGAGTTTGTTTGTTTGTTACGCTTTCACGCCTAACCTACTGAACCGATCATTATGAAATTTTGCATATACATAGGTAAGGGGATCGAGAAGGACATAGGCTATTAATCACAGAGCATTTGGGAAAGGGATATGGGAAGGAATATGGTAGGTTTCATATCCCGTTCCATAATTTTGGCCGGTATTAAGATAATTAAATGTTTAATTAAAAATTAATAATCTTAATTTATTTTTTCAAAATATAGTTGTTCCGTAACGTATTATGGTAGACTCTTATCATCTTTATAGGAATAAGCTGCTTAGCTGTAGAACCGTTTTGGCAATGTATAATTTATAAATTGTTTATCATTTAAGTAACATTAAAGCCTGTTTGTTTCTCGTAATAAATAAAATAACTCTCCAATACTTTTCATATCACAAATCTTAGTTACAACATTCAAGATGTTTAGGCTACGGTGATAATATACATATTATTCAAAATAATAATTATAATAATAATCTTGAACACTTGCCGCATAGTAAGAAAATTCATGCAAATCGAAGAAACTGACCAACAACCAGACCCTACAAATCTAGATATCAACATATAAAATCCTATTTAACTTTTACTTGGTCTTGACCCGTAAATGTTAAAAATAAACCAGCTTTGATCTGAGAAAAACAAAGAAAACTAAAAATAAATAATAAGTGTCGCGTTGTAAAGAAATAGGTGCAATGCATTGAATGAGTCACATGTACCCCAGACATGCCATTCAATCCATCAATCGTAAGAGTGATGGAAACCAATCGATTTGCATCACAACGTCAAAATTAGCATCAACATTTGCAAATGAGAAACTATTGCTGAATAATTCAGAAGGCAATAATGGATGATGTCACAACATACATATATTCTTTTATTGTCATATCTTAAAAAATATGATAAATAAATTCTTCATTTAATGTCATCATCATTTCGTGTAGGTGACACGGTCAGTCGACCATGCACACCCTGGTGTCAGAGCTCTGCGGAACCGCCTCTCGGCCTCTGACGTGGTTCCTTTAACGACTACCAGATGGCAGCCGGGACCACCGGCTTAACGTGCCTTCCGAAGCACGGAATCATCTTTCTTATTAGACAATCAGGTGATTCATGCCTGCAATGTCCTGACCTAACTGGAAACAACTTAACAAAGTATGGACCACGGAGGCAGTTTAATTTAGCAGCAGATTTAATGTTAATTCTATCATAATGTGATGAGATGACAAATCAATACTTTTTATTCATAGGTGTTGTTTGAAAGTTTTATATTCAATATACCATTATGAACAAAAATGTTAAATGGAGATATATAGTCAAAGATGGAGATATGTACACAACTATAAGTAAATCTAGAACAACTTTCAACAAATGTACAAAAATGAAATGGTGGTTAAAATTTGGAAGGCTTTTCGTGCTTTCCTTGTTTTTTTTTTTAATAATACTAGAGGAAAAAATGAAATATCATTTAAGTGAGTAGGTAATCTTTTTATCCTTAAATCTTGTAATTCTAAATAACTACTTATAAATGCTTATAATAGTTGCTCTGCAGAATCTGATCGACCTCATCTAATTCTATAGGATAGGCTGAGAGGATAGGATAAGCTACGTAATAATTTATCATATTCGTGTGTATCAAACTATTCTACCTATTCCTTGTTAAATGCAAATTAAGATTATATTATATTCACACAGGTACATTGTATGGTGTGCTCTCATAAAAATTTAATCTGTTATCTTTACACCTTATATCCGCAATCCGCAAGTGTTAAAGCATTGTTCGCACCTACATTCAACAAGTTTCATTTCTAAGATAACCAAATTACTTATTACCATAATTACTCAACGCATCTCTAGCAGGTTTCTACTAATTTTCACCGTATATTCAAATCGGCAGAGCTTCAATGTTGAATAAAACAGGAAACCAGTTCGGAAACATGTGAGCGTAGAGCCTATGGTGCAATGAACATCTGTCAAATGAACAATGCATGCGCCGGTGCGAATGTTTAATTTCCATCAACAAAGTGTATCATCATATCACTTATGTGGAATGGGAGAAAGAGCGAGGCCGGTGCCCGCGCCGCAGTCGCTCAACACGCGCAATTCGACATGGTCAACTGTACATAATTACGTGCAGTACCGCGCATTGTTACCGTGCCTTTCCGAAAACGGCGCGCGAAAAAAATAAACGTCAAACTTTTGGCGCGCGATTTGACAGATCAATTTTTCTGACCATTGACTATGGAAACTGAATGAATTATCGGAACAAGTTTCGTGTAAGAAAGTGAATTAACATTTTTGTAACGTGTCGTGCGAGAGTGAATGTGAAACTGTTATTGCGTAATTTTAAAAATTCTTCGGTGATTTTGCTGGTTTTCTGTAATTTTGATAAATAGTGTGTATCATCGTTACGATAACTTGTTTTGGTATTAATTATCATTTTTATGTCACAGATTAAATAAGTTATCGATGAGTTATGGCATGTTTCCCTAACTTTTTTCTTGTTAACTGGTATCATTGTCTGTGTAGGAAATCGAACGATACACGACCACGACAATAGCAGTTCGTTCTCGGGAAAATGATTTGTATTCGCAGTAATAGCGTAGAAAATACCCAGAAAAAGTTGGGAACCTTATCTATGCGCGCATCGAAACGCACATACGTACATAATGATTACCTTTCATTTCGAGCTATAATTATGTCTATGCCGTTTAGTTTGTTGACTTTTACTGCACGATAATGCTATACCTTCATATCTTAATCATTTGTAGCCAAAAATACGAATCATAGATTTTATGAACAAATATGTATTTTTTACAAACTCATTAGAATTTATACATTTGAGAAGAACTTAATAAAAAACAAGTATGGAGATTGGAGATGATAAAGAAATACTAATTATTTTTAATTTAGACTAATAAACAAAATACAACCAGTATGCCCATGGATAGAGTATGAACAAAATCAGTCAAAAAAAATTATACGGCAGTGGTAAAATTTCACACTACACTTTTTATATGTTGGCATCTATGAAAATTCATGGAAAATTCATAAGTGTATTGTAAAAACAATTATATAGTATTTATACATTTGTGCTAGTAAGGTATCTAAATATAACCAGACTTCTAAAACGTTCGTATTACACATATTAAAGTATAGTGTTAATGTTTATTCAAAGCAGATGTTAATGATGTTTAAAAATTTTATATTAAAAGTGTAGGCATTGCTCACATGCCTCAATCAAGATCCGGATCAAAACTATTTAATTATGTATTTAACTGAATCACTTGACATTATAAGCTCGGTATACTTAATTAATCTCTTTCATTCATCTTCTAGAACATTTAATATTATTTATATTATCTTACTGACTATATGAAAAGATGAAATAGGTCTATCTTTTTTTGGTAACACGATAAGTTTTACTTTTGAAAACCGTACGTTTATTCAATTTAAGTAAAGCTTTAAAAATATTTTTTTTAAACTGTTATTTGATTCATATTTCTCTTCTAGAAATTATATATGTCATTGACGTGCAATTGCTAATATTACCAGTTGCATTTTATCAAAGACATTATTTGCGTTTTCATGGCATTTATGAATGAATGAATTATATATTTTCAAGTAACATTGACTCATATCTATTTGGTAGTAAACATAATAAGGATGTTGGTACAATTTTTCAATCAATTAAATAAAATTACAATTACAATACCGATTCCTGTAACACTTCCCCTGATTAGTACAGCCATGTGGTCCCAACCCAACCCCTAAATCGTACCATTTGTTCTCGCAGACTCACATAGGTGGCGCTTGTCCTTACTACACAATATTGTATCTACCATAATAAGAGAATATTAATGCATTATTCACAAAATATATCTTATTAAAAATTACAACAATATTTTAGGCATAATATTTCAAAATTACACCCTAGTTTTAGTAAGTTTAGGGGAACGCAGATTACCGCCATCTAGTATCGCCATGGATGTATGGCGCTGCAGAGTTTCTTGCCTTCCTTTATTTGATCCAATATTTTTGTATGAGGTTGACAGTCTATAACGTTAGTATTGTATAGTATTTGGTGCAGCAATGGTTGACGTACAAACAGTCCAGCCTAGTCGCGATCATATTTCGGATGCTATTGCACGTTTATCTTCGAATTATGTTTGCCATAAAATCATACACACATTTCATCACTCATAAAGATACTTTCATCACCATAAGTTATAGTGGTTGGCATTCATACAATTTGCATAGCCTGCATAGAAATGATATATGCCATTGACCTGCAATTTAGTAATATTACCAGTTGCATTTTATTAAAAACGTACGTTTTTAGGGCATTTTAACGTTAGATTATATGTCTTTCATTTCATCACTCAAAAAGGTACTTTCAACACCCTAAGTGACAGTGGTTGGAATTAATATAATTTGCATAGCCTGCGTAGAAATGATGTAAGTCATTTTCGTGCAATATGGTAATATTACCAGTTGCATTTTATCAAAGATATTATTTACGTGTAAGGCTTTTAACGTTGGATTACGTCTTTCATTTCATCACTGAAATAGTACATTATGATACAAGTACGGTAAGCTGGATATCAATGTCGAGGTGTTTATAGGCACGAGGCGAAACCGAGTGCTTATAATAAACCGATGACTATAATAGACAGCTTACCGTACGAGCATCATACGACGTTTTTCAATACATTTGCGATTACCTTAAACTAAAACAAGATTGAAGTTCAACAAATAAGGAATTTATAAAAGGAAGGAAGAGGAACTAAAGCAGTTTGTAGGTAGGTTAGGTACATTTACTTAGGTATATTTTCTCCAAAAAGTACATTGATAACCTTCTCCTTTTCGAATTCGGTTAAAAAATCATTATCATCATCATCATCAGGTCTTTCTAGTCTCCACTGCAGGAGCACGACCCTATCTGTACTACCAAAGCCATATACTAGCCTGAGTAGTCAGAGGATTTGGCCTACACTCTCCACGCTGGCCAGACGGGTTGGAGAGGTCTCTTTGATGTTAATAAGCTTTGTTTAGTTTGTGTTTCCTTAGTCGCCTTTTACGACATTCACGGGATGACTTGGAGTGGTCCTATTCTACTCTGCCGGGAACCACACGGCCACATCACATCTCACAAATCAGAAAAAGTTTTCATGCTGAACTTGAAACTCTTTACTCGGATTCTATGAAAAATTTAAAATTTTGCATCTGTGGCATTCTTAGGTGGCATTGGGCAATTGCGCGGTTGTGATTGGTGTAAAGTAAAAGCACTAGTGCCGTAAATACATCATTACGATACAAATTTCGATGCCATACGAACCGTATTATTAGCAAATGTATTGAAAAAGGTAGTTCCAACACCCTAAGTGACAGTGGTTGGAATCCATGCAATTTGCATAGCGTGCATAGAAAGTGCATGTGTCGTTGACGTGCAATTTAACGCTGCTTGCATATTACGACTCAATCGATCTATACGTAGATAAGATAAACATAGGTTTTTCAGTAAAATGCATTATTTATTACTAGCTATTACCCGCGGTTTCGCCCGCGTGATATATAGCCTATGTCCTTCTCAGTACCCTAACCCATGTGTATGCAAAATTTCATGATGACCGGTTTAGTAGATAGGGCGTGGAAATGTAACAAACAAACAAATAAAACAAACAAATAAAACAAACAAATAAAACAAACAAACTAACTCACTTTCGCTTTTATGATATTAGTTGTTGCGGCTTGGGATAGGTAGTCAATTGTCGTAAATTATTGAATATGTTTATTGCACCACTAAAAATACTATACAATATATTTAAGGAATGTATAACAAACAAATACTTCCAGTATTGTTTGTTATACATTCTTAATCGGTACAAAGGCATCATATCGCATATTGTAGAGCATTTTCTTTGATATTTTCATATAGGTAACATTAGTCGCTTGAGCAACAATGTATCACTGCAAATCACTGCATATTGTAAAACAAAGGCCTTCGCCGTGTTTGTCTGTTTGCGGTCAACTCAATAACTACATGGAGTTACTTTAGGTTTTCACCAATAGATAGAGTAATTAATGAAGACATTTTATAGTTGCCGTGTGGTTCCCGGCAGAGTAGAATAGGACCACTCAAAGTCATCCCGTGGATGTCGTAAGAGGCGACTAAGGAAACACAAGCTAAACAAAGCTTATAAACATCAAAGAGACCTCTCCAATCCGTCTGGCTAGCGTGGAGAGTGTAGGCCAAATCCTCTGACTACTCAAGCTACGAGTAATATATGGCTCTGGTCGTACAGAGAGAGGGTCGTGCTCCTGCAGTGGAGACTAGAAAGACCTGATGATGATGATGATGACATTTTATAGGTTTATTACATGCCCGGGTGCAGCCGGGGAGGGCTGCTAGTAAAGAATAAATCTCAAATAAGCAAAGAAAAACTAAATCTCTTATTGTTCGTTTATTTGATTGTTGCTCTTTTTTTCCTAAATGTCAACCTGAAAACGAACCTCTAAATTACACGATTCATTCTCACAGACTTACATAGACGGCGCCACCCGTTGCTACACAACATTGTATCTAGCATATTATGAGAATATAAAAGCATTATTCACGAAATATATCTTATTAAAAATTAGAACAATATTTTAAGCATAATATTTTAAAATTACACTCGTAAATTTAGGCTAACGCAGATTACCGCCATCTAGTACCGAGTAGCAAGCAACTTTGCAGAGCCATGCATTCGCCTACTTTTTGCCACCTTAATTTGGTTCAATATTTTTGTATGAGGTTGGCAGTGTATTACGTTAGTATTATATTGTCTTGGCTTCAACTAACACAGATTAGAAAATCTCTTCCGCAGTCCATAAAATCATCACAGTCTCTCTCTCCCTCTCCCTATTTCTCTCTTTCTCATCTGAGTGTGTTCCCAGTTGCAGTCTCAGCTGGAATGCTTGGAAGTCCCGGATCCGCTTTCCAGTCCTTTCTTCTCCCTTCGTACGGTTTTCTTCGACTTTAGTTTAAAACTTCAATTCCATAAATTAAAATTACACTATCGCAAACAAAACAAGTTAAAACATTTTAAAATTAAATCGCATTTAACAAAAGAAAAAATAAATGTCAAGTAAGTAAAGAAACAGGCCTGTGCCTGTTTCTTTACTTACTTGACATTTATTTTTTCTATACTCGTCCAGTGCTGGACATAGGCCTCCCCAATTGCACGCCATCGAGATTTATCTTCGTGATGACTTGCGCAAGATGGCTGGCAGGAACTGGATGCGTAGCCGAAGATAAATCTCGATGGCGTGCAATTGGGGAGGCCTATGTCCAGCACTGGACGAGTATAGACTGATGATGATGATGAAGCAAAGAAAAACTAAATCTCTTTGCATATGCCTTATTGTTCTAAGCAAGTTTGATCATTGCTCTTTTTATTAAAACTTTACCTGATTGGTTGCCATTATACGCTGAGTAATAGGCATTCAGAAATTATCACATACCTAGCCAATTACCATCGAATTCCTAATTAATTTAATAATTATAGTAGACGACAGACTTGAGGAAGCTTTTTTGTTCGTTACCGAGACATGCGAGCAATTACCTAGTGTGGTGACAGCAAATTGTAATTAGAAGGTGAAGATGATAAATACTACTAAGATAAGAATTTGACAAAATTATGAGACGCTGATGTGTTTTAAATATAGAGTCCAAACTCTATATTTCAAAAACCGGCCAAGTGCGTGTCCGGCCACGCGCAGTGTAGGGTTCCGTAGTTGCGAATGACAACTTTGAGTTCACACTATTCACACTCGCACCTTACAGTTTAACGACCCAAAACATCTAACAATGAAAATAGTATGAAATTTTACAGTTTATAAGTTGGTTGCCTATAACTTTTTAGTTTGTACTTAGAACTCAGCTCTGATAGTTTTCCTTTAAACTTCAGTATATATACTACTGTCGTAATTTTTTGTACGTATCTATATATAACCGTTTAGCAGATAGAGGGGGGGACACTTACCTCTAACAAAAATTCGCACTTTAAAACCAAATATTTCGGAAACGGATCCCTAAATCGAAAAATGGTGTTCTCAACCTTACAATATTTTTGAAAGACCTATTTAACGATACCACACACAATGGGTAAATAGAGAAAAAAAAATTACTCTCCCACTTTACTAGTATGGGAGCTACCCAAAAAAATTTTTTTTTTCAACTTTTTATTCTACCACTTTTTTGCCATGATTAATATACATACCCATACCAAATTACAGCTTTCTAGTACTTATAGTCTCTGCGTAAAACCGCGGACGGACAGACAGACAGACAGACATGGCGGAACTATAAGGGTTCCTTGTTTACTACGGAACCCTAAAAACATCATAAAATTCGATATTTTTAGAACTAGAAGAAGAAGAACCTATATTTTAGCACGGATTATGAAGATAAGGATATTTCCTTAATCCGTGCTTAAATCCTTAATCGAACTTTTAAGATTTGACCCACATAAAATGGCAGTATAAGTTAAATAAAACAAAACAACCTTATAATAAAGAAATAATAGTATTTGCAAGTACCAAGTACTTAGTGAATACTGCAAAATCGTAGTAACAATGCGTAACTTTTCAATAGTGAAAGTATTTAGGAACAACGTTCGATTTGTCACGAACTGGCAGAAAGTCGCAAGTAATTCATGTCAACTCGTGTTAACTTGATCTAATGGACGCTAGTTTTACGTAACTGCCACTAAACACAGTGCCCTGCTTTCAGTCTCGTTCTCGTTTACACATTTTAAGCGACCCCAGGCGTGGACCCCACTGGGATATTATCATAAAATTTCCTCCGTGCCTTAAAGGTACAGTAAGTCGTTGATCTAGGCTGTCATCTATAGGTTGTTGTTAAAAAATAAAAAACAACAACAACATCTGAAGGTGGTAGTCTGGCAGGCTTATCAGATAAGCTAATGTGTACTGCGCATCGACTCGCGCTATGTTCGGACTCGCAATAAAGTTTGTCGCGGCCTGTACTAGACTTGACTTAATCTCCTATGTCCTCCGGGTACAGAGGGTTCCCACAGTGCTTCTCCCTTTGCTTCAGGCCAGGTCAGTCCGTTTGACTTAAGAGGATCGACTACCCGTAATTTTCTTACAAAAAACGATAACTCTTCCACCCCCCTAAACCTTTACGAAATGAGGAAATTTTGGTGTCATTCGATTTTTAGCACACCTTAATCTAGGGCTAACCGTTTTTCTTTTCTTTTTTATTAATTCGGTTTAGATTAATTAAAATAAATTAAAATGCCCCAGATATTTTTAGTGTAAAAAATATGGATATTTACTAAGATGCTCTTAACTTTTGTTGTAAGTGATATATCCTTCTTCTCCAATTTATCAATAATGTGTAAAAAAATATTGAAATTGAACTATGTTTAAGGGGTGGGAAGCGTTATCGCTTTTTGTATGAAAATTTACAGGTAGTCTATCTTCTTAATTCCTGCCGCCACCGAGGGTCATACAGGTTTGCGTGGGCCGACCACGCTTGCTCTTTACTTGCGGGGTCTAATCTTGTGCCTGTCTAGGAATATCAGTGACTTCCCTTCAGAGTGTCACCAAGCGGCATACTTAGTCAACTTAAAAAGCTATTGGCCACTTATACAAATAAACAACTAATAAAAAGTAATGGAAGTGTTATTTTACGTAACTACCATTAAACACAGTGCCCTCCTTACCAATCAAATTGAGGTGAACTGGTTTATATTTGATCTATTTTGACTTGTCACTTAAGATTATATAACTCTTGCAGGTTTGTATGTTAACTTAGACAGTTTGATGAAGTAATTTTTAATTACTCGGAATTCAAATCGGAAGTGTCTAAGAGACCAATGCAGTTTGACATGTTTATCTGCTTTTTTATTATTAAGATTGCCTTTTATATACATAACACAATACATAACACAATAACACAATAATACATTTATATACATAACACAATAACACATAACACAAGTCTTGCTTAAGAACTTACTTTGGGGCTAGCTCAATCTGTGTGATTTGTCCGTATTTATTTATTATATTTATTATTTATTTTATTTGTTTTATATCTTACATCTTTTTGTGCATGTATTTGTAAATGTAGACTTTACCACTTTTTATTATCACCTAAAAGGAGAAAAAATAATTCCTAAAAATATACTAATATTTTATTTGGGAAATATATGTACAGATGTTTTTGTATATTCATAAAATATTCTGTCATAAAAATGTTATAATTTATATTTCGGTGGAGAAATTTGTATTTTTAATTCATTCAATCAAAAACCCATACATATAACTTACTTATGAGGAGAGAAATCCTCAAGAAAAAATACAGAGCCATTCTCTCCATTCTCAATTTTTTTACGAGAATGTTTACATTCTCGAGAAAGTCACATCACTTACAACAAGTAATTAAAAAAGAAATGAAGTCAAAAAATATACAGTGCGATCTTATCCTAGGAATCTGCCATAACTCAGCGTAACACACGCTTAATCATTTGACTCTTAGGATTACGCAATAACAGTAACAAGGCGGAAGTTTCACAGCGGTTCCGTCTCCAATCACGTTAACCCATCAACTCGTAAATTCCCTAGATGCCTGTGATTTTCTGTGCTCTTTCTTAGTAGTGACAGTTAAATAACGAATCTAGTTCTTATGCGAAGATGCGCCAAGGGAACAATGCCTAAGGAAAGATCCAAAGAAGACAACTGCAATGCTATAGCGAGGCTCATTAAAGACTTCTGCAGTTGTTCCGAAAACGGCACGTGGTCGCCCGATATGACCACGGACAAAAGGCGAGACCCTTTCTTGAAGAGCGAACTGACAAACATGTCGGCCATGCGCAGAAGGATAATGACCATCGCCAAAAGAAAACATCGGGACGTCACTCCCGAACCTCCTAAACTTCACTTCGATGATAAAAAAACCGAAACTCTAACTTCGAATTTAATAAATGCTACTATAAGTTCTCAAGACAGTACTATACGTAGAAACATAGACAATTTTCTACAATCACGACGCATGTTTGCACTAGAAGAAGACATTTATGAAAAGCCAATATGTACAATAAAGAACTCGTCGTGCGGGGAGAACTGGTCGCTGAGCAAAGCTTGGAAGAACAACAACGCTGATTTCTTCCACCGCTCCCCTACTCTCGATTCTCGAAGGTTAGTCGATAGAAATTGTACTCATTTGGAGCGAATAGATGAAATACCAAGACGTAAAAAACGAGAGAAGAAACAGAAAGAACAATTAAGATACGATAGAAATATTAAACGTCATATAAGGATAAGAGTAATGCTATCTTTACGGATGAGAAGGTATATGAAGAGAAGATTAAGGAAGCCTCATATGCAGCCTCAAAATGTAAACGTTCCTCCAAGGAGGTTTCCTAGAGGAAGTTCGTTGAATTCCAGTTTTGGGACTCGATCTTACAGGAGTGTTATGACGGATAAGTTGGGGGATGGGGCTGTGTTGTTCGACATCCACGAAGCCAGGAATTCCACCATGGAGCTGTGCCACGATTACGAAGAGGACCTCGACACGTTGGAGATTGCTTTACGCGCCGGTAATTTTAGGTAACGTACAGATTTCTATTTATTATTTATGAGCAGTCTGCAAGTAGGTTTTTCGATGTCTAGGTAGGGTCTACCGAAACATTTTAGGTATTTTTGATCAGTGTTTAAATCAATGTGACTGTCAGGAAGAGTCATTGAATATATCTCGTTTCGCTACTTTAAAAATCTTCGACTAGAAACCAGTATGATCTGCATCTTCATAATAAGCATTAAGTAAGAACTTTAATAGTATTTTTCTAAAAAGGTTATGCGTGCTCTGACTATAATTTTACTGCCTGGTTGGTCACTAAAAATGCATTTCATTGTCAGTTGACGCAACACATGTATGTACATATTTGGGTATGAAATGTTCCTTTCCTATGATTTATTTTCCTGCATGTAAAGTAACATGTCATATTTAGAGCGTGTCACTTTATGATCCAATGCGGCTTTCGTACAAAATTCCTAATAATCATGTCCTACGGAGAAGCAATAATAGTAGATTGTTGCACTGAGCAGAAAGTAAGTTATTGCTGCACGAGTGTTTATTTGGAGCCCGAGCGCTAGCGAGGGCTCTAAAAAGCACGAGTGCAATTTAACTTACTTAATGCGAGGTGCATAATCTGCTTTTCTTTCAACTACTGCAATAAAAGTAGTTGAAAAATAAAACTGAAGACAAATTACAATAGTTAAAAATTTGTTGTTCACATTCCCGCTTTTTTTCTTTATGGCCAGTATTTTTTTTTAGGCGAGGCCCTTTGTTAACTCCATACGGCCGTTAGGTTGGCCAACCTTCTTTATGACAGGTGACAACTATTGTCCACGATTTAAAAAAACTAAACAGTGCAGTAAAGGATTTCCATACATTTTTGCTGCACTAGAGCAGCTAAAATGTATGGAAATACTTTACTGCACTGTTTAGTTTTTTTTTTACTTCTAGTGCAGCAAAGTTCCGCTTTGTGCTGGATATGTAGTGCAGTTATGATAGAATTGCAGCGTAGTTGGAAGAAAATAATTAAACCATTGGAACCGTTTTGACTCGAAAAGAAGATTTCCGTATTTGCAGCGGTATTCCCGAATCGATATGACATTGGAACTTTAAAAAAACGAATCTATATTTTTTCAAACGCTCTAGTCTCTGTCTTGTCCTACTCAACACCAGGTTGCAGCGGTGATCACTTACCAGGTGACCCATATGCTCGTTTGCCGTCCTTTCATCATCATCATCAAGTTTTCTGCAGGAGCTCGACCCTCTTTTTACTACCAGAGTCAAATATTAGCCAGAGCAAATGTTTTGCAAATTGATTCTAGTGGACTTTATAATGTGAAATTGGTGTAAGTAATTTGGTGTTATAAATCCTTATATTTTGAACAATGTGTGGAATAACTAGAATAGACTGTCATGATGTGGCTGTAGTGAGATTTACTAAGCGGGCTGGTGGTTGTCCGTTGCTGCGTCGTCCATGATGAAACCAGTAGATTCGCGAAGAATTGTTGCCAGGGGCTCCATCAAACGAACAAAATGAATTACACCATCATTTCGGTTGGAATAGCCAACTGGCGAAATAAATGAAGAAAGGCTTTAAAGGACTCGTATCCAGGGCCGCAAAACAATTAAATATATATATATATATATTAGAGATTTGCCGTTGATATGCTTGAAAATCTTAAGCTTTAATTTTGTATATGGAAACCGCGATAAATTCCAACGTAATTGTGGCTGTAATTTTATTGTCCACTTAGTGGCATTTGTTTTAATTATCGAATAATTTACACTCAATGGAAGAAATAATGAATGTATGATGCATATAAAGTGAATTTATAGCATTCATATATATCAATCTCAAAAGCGGTCTCTTTATATTGCAATGCGGTCTATTTTTTTAAGTTTTTGAATTTTTGGTAGAGTTTCTGATAACCATGACGGAAGATAAGAGGTAAATGCTTAATTCAATAATTAATAAAAAAAAAACCCCGTGTAATATTCACTAGAGGCATACTTTTTGATCCTAGAGTGTTTTTTGTTTATTCAATGTATCCACTATGATTACAGGTGTCCTTATTCAATAGCGTATATTAATATCCTATATAGTATAAACATTAATACTAGTAATATTTTTGGCAAAGTTTTTACGGCCGGCGGCTTGTCTTCCTCCTAAAGAAGTTTAAATTCATTTCTCATTTTGGATTCTAGAGTGTATGAGTTAACAAATGTCATTTAAAACAGGTCCACCAGAGCACGACATAAGGTCAGCAATTAGGAAGCCGACGCGTCAGTCCGGATGCGCGCGCACCGGACCGCGTCGCTTTGTCCTACTCCCCACGTATTAATATCTGTTTGTCTGTACGTGGAATGTGACAGTGTTTAACAGTGTGACAATCCATATGCGTGCTAGGGTTGAATTTATTTATTATTCCAATATTAATGCGAATAAACAATAATAACAGACCGTGAAAATGACCCTCCGTTACAAGTCTCCGTTGTTACTTTTTAGAACCTGTAGCGGCTCTGTAGTTCCAAAGGTTAGCCACAACCAATACAACAAATAAACCTCATTTATAATAGTAATATGTAGGTAATTATAAATATACCTACTTACTTGGTCTTATGTAACCTGAAATAAATGAATTTTACTTTATTATTTTAAATTCTAAGCTTTTTGCAATATAAAACTCGTAAAATAAAGGACTTTATTACATTTAACTATTATCAATCAGAGTTATACATTTTGAAAAATAAAAATATTGTTTGCTCGTTTGTGATTGAAAACACCACATATGTAACAAGTTCTTTCAACATTCAAATTTGCCGACTGCCAAACCCAAAATATTTATTTTAGCAGAAATAGCCGTTTTCGAAAAAAATGCTTAGGCTTCTCAGAAATTTTTGTATCATATTACCATTTTCTCTCTTATAATGTACTAGCTGTTACCCGCGGCTGCGCCCGCGTGAAATATAGCCTATGTCCTTCTTAGTACCCTCACCTATGTGTATGCAAAATTTCATGATGATCGGTTCAGTAGATTTGGCGTGAAACCGTAACAAACAAACAAACAAATAAACAAACAAACTGTTTAGTTGTTAGGATTTCAAATGCCGCATGCATTGGGGCCCGAAAAACTCATGCATGGCCTGAAATCATATTATTATGTATGGAACGAAATAATTTGAATGAATGCTTAAGCAATCTACTACGAATTCAAGATACATTTGTCTTCCGTTTGGCACTCATAATGCAAGCTCTCACCGACTTTCAAAGTTCGCACCCATTGTTGCATAATTTTCGTTAATTCTTGACGGCATAATGCTGTAACATAATAGATCGTTAATAGAGGAATTTTTCTCAAGCGTTTGTAATTAAACTACCGACAATTTTTGTCTAAACGAAGCAACTAGTTTAACTCATTCACTGCGGAATATTTTTTTCATCATCATCATCTTCAGGTCTTTTTTAGTCTCCACTGTTGGAGTACGACCCTCTCTGACTATCAGAGCCATATATTAGCCAAAGCAGGCAGAGGATTTGGCCTACACTCTCTACACTGGCTAGTCGAGTTAGAAAGGTCTCGTTGATGTTTATATATATATATATATATATATATATAAGCTTGTATTTCCTAAGTCACCTTCTACGACATTCGCGGGAAGACTTGGAGTGGTCCTATTCTACTCAGCCGGGAACCATATTATCTAACCAAAATCCTAGTTATCTTTAACTAGGCTATATCGAGTTCATGCGTGAGTTCATTTAATTAATCATTTAGTTCGTTTGACGTGTGGTGAGTTTCTTAATAACCCTGTTAGTTAAAAACCTGAAATCCTGCTTAAGTGTTGATGCCCAATCATTAATAAAATTAATTATTAAGAATGCGGAAGCCGTCGTCTAAAATATTCACCGTTTTTTCGAATATTTTTCATTAAAGTGTAATGATTAATTATAAAAATCTAGAGCGGTATATCCACGGTGATATATCGTATATTACTCGTGGATATAATAACACGCAACATCACGAATATAGTGTGTTTGATATTGATATATCGATAATTTAGAATACACGCTCTGAACATCATTACGAATATTTTGTTCTGTGACCAAGAAATCGAGTAAAAAGATATTTTGTTATAGTAAATTCAAAATGTATCGAGATGTTGATATTTTTCTCGATTTCAGTCACATCAATACTAACAACTTTTGTTCTGTAAGTAAGCTTGGAATAGCGAAATTACAATGCCTTCGCGTAGTAAATTCAAAATTTATGGAGGAACAGATTTTTTTTTCCGAATCAAGGCTTTGTCACCGAACAAAAGTTGTTCGTATTGATTTTAAGGCTTGCCGTGTGGTTCCCGGCAGAGTAGAATAGAACTACTCCAAGGTTTTTCGTGGCCGTTGTAGAAGGCGACCTAGGAAACACAAGCTAAACAAAGCTTAGGTATAAACATCAAAAGAGACCTCTCCAACCAGTCTGGCCAGCATGGACCTTTGATTTCTCTGGCTAATATTATGGCTCTAGTAGTACAGAGAGGGACGTGCACCTGCAGTGGAGACTAAAAAGACCTGATGATTATTGATAAGGATTGATTTTAAGCCCACAAATATGCTAAACGTGGCCTTTAGGTTTTATAAACATGGGTTCTGACTACCCCGCAAGGGAAAAGACGTGATAGTATGTATTTATGATTTTAAGAACATAAATTTAAATTATCGATATATCAAAACCAAACATACTGTACAGTGATAGAGGGCGGATAAAATGTTAAGCATATCTGCGACTGAATTGTTCCGTGACTGATTAAAACTGAACAGTGGAAACTACTGAACCAATGGACAACAGACAGACAGGCTTTTTTTAGTCTCAACCATCTACTGCTGTGTTAAAGAAATTTCTAAAGGCAACAAAAAGTTTAACTACGTACGCTAAAGTATTACATATATATATTGTAGGTTGTACTGTTGGATACACTATTTCAGATCAATATCTTTGAATGGATGTATTGCATCTGTTCGTGGATCTCGAAGGCCGTTTGCTAAACAGATGGTCAACAAGACATTAAATGGACATTACGTTCACTTAGTACTATTTAATTCCACATTACTGTAGTTTCGTAATAAGTAATAACAAACAAATGAATACAGGCTGCTTCTAAACCACTTTGCAATATTTTAATGATGGAATTAGAATTCCGAATAGAATATATATTAGGCAAGAAAAAAAGGTAAAGGGCAAGTAATTTCTGTTTTATAAAAAGGAACCGTCTTACTAACTCGTTGTATCCTAAAGACCTTTACCAGATTGTAACAAATACCTTCCTTAAAACCGTATCTAAATCCGTTCAGCCGAACGCGAGATAATCGCGGAAAATCATATCTATAAAATAAGGGTCAAACGGAGAACCTCCTTTCTATTGATGTCGGTTAATAATATTTGTAATAATTAATTGACCAGCTCATTGGGAATTGGTATGGGAGGTCCATCTATTCATGACGGTATACATCACACGAGTATTTAATTTTTATATTTCACCTTTTTTTCTTGCTGACTCTGACTTCAAAAATTGTGAAATTTCTTTAGAAAATCTGTAGTTTTTGCGTGATTAAGTGACAAACATCTTAACATCCACACAAACGTTAACTGGCTATTATTTAAGGGAAGAAATATTTGATTCTTTGTGTGATTGTTTGTAGTGGAAAAACTAAAAAGCTTCTGAACTGATTATAAAATTCTTTTACCTATAGAAAACTACATTATTAGTGTCAGGGAAGTCATAGCTCATACTCTGTCTGACCGGTGGTTGCATGCATGGCATCGGCAACATCGGGTACGCGCGCCCGATCTGCTTTCTCATGCTCCAATCGAAGTAGCATCCCAAATACCTTTATGCCCTTCTCCCAGCCCAACAAACTAGGTACTATCCTTCCCTCGCTTAAAAAACTTTTAATGGGCATCGTTTTAGTCATGTCAAGCCTTGTGGGGGAACCTCACGGTTTGACACGGCTAAATGAGAGTAGAATAGGACCACTCCAAGTCTTCCCATGGATGTTAGAAGGCGACTTACGAAACACAAGCTAAACAAAGCTTATAAACATCAAACAGACCAACCCTACCCGTCTGGCCAGCGTGGAGAGTGAGAGTAGGCTCCTCTGTCTTCTCTGGCTAATATATGGGTAGTACAGAGACGGTCGTGCTTCTGCAGTGGAGACCAAATAAGACCTGATGATGAAACAGAACGCCAAATGTGATAATACTACAATCAAAGACAATATAATGCTACAATTGACATGTCCACAAATTTACACTGAATTGGACAACAATTTCACAAAGTCGCAACAAGATGACCGCCGCAACACAGTCAAATGATGCTATTATCCTTAATCACACCGTAAACTACAGTTGACAGTATAAAGGTCAATGCCGCTGTGCTAATGAGCTAAGACAGTGTCTACTTTAAACTTTATTCGAATAGATATTGAGTTGACATTAGATTGATTGAGAGAGAGGTTTAGTATGCGGTCCCGTATTTTGGACCGGTTTCGGTGTAAATAGGTGAGTTGGTTATGTCGGCTAATGATCGGCAGGGTAGTATAAACCAGTGCTGTTTGTAGCAATGCCGTGGCCCTGGGCGAGATTTATTTTGCACCCCCCTCAATTACTCACGGCAAAGCAGAGAGATTCACTCACTCAGCATCATGAAATTGATGATATTGGGTGGGCACCGGACCCATTTTGAATATTATGATATGAGGTTACCGGATATGAGGATAAAAATGTGAAGTGTTCCTTCGGAAATTATATGAGTATAGTCAAAGCGGAAATCGTATGTATACCATCGCATATAGCAGATCACGGCGCTAGGTTTTTCTTAGTATACATACACATACTTACATACATATACAGGGTAAAACAGGACCCTATTATTAATCTTCCGCTGTCCTTCCGTCCGTTCGTGTGTCTCACGGCTGTACCTATTGACTTAAATAGGTAGAAATTTGAATTTTTCATAGAATGTGTATATCTATAGGTATTCTCGCTATAAAAACATATATTTTAAAAAATTTATTAAGAGTTGCTATACTAAAACCCGACTCGCACTTGGCCGGTTTTTTTGTAGTTATGGGTACTTTCCTGAAAAATCTGAATTCCTTCATAAGGTGGTATGAGCATCGACGCCATTCACGTGGAATCACTTGATAAAAAAGTGTACCTATTTATTTGATTATATGATAAATAAATAATTTATGAGACACATAAATAAATGGATTCCAACAGAGAATTTAGACGATCAAGATCAACTGGTTCGTCATATAACCGCATAAAACAGTCGTTATTTATTTTTGATATATTAATGTAATAAAAACAGGCAGCGAGTCAGATTAACTCACGAAGGGTTCTGTAATCATCATCCATGATTAAAATACAAAAGCTACTAAATATAACACAGATGGACATATAAATGGCAGTTACCCAGTATATGGATGAAATTTAACGTCGCATAAAATTTCAATGCTCAGAGTTCTGATTTTCGGCTGCATCTATAAAAGGAAACGCCCTGAAAAGAAGGAGATACGAAAAGAAAGAGTATTTAAAAGTCATAATGATGTATTTTTGGACTAAGTTGCAAATACTCTAATTCGAAACATGTTTGTATAAAGTTTCGACGCCCGACATAAGTTTTTTTCGACACTCTGAAACTTATGCCCGCGAAATATTGGCTTGGCCGGTGTAAAAGGTGTCCACCGTCCTATTATCTGCATACCAATAACTGCCTCTGGATTGCAACATATCATTGATATGCAGAAGAAGAAACTGCCTCCGTGGTCCAGTGGTTAAGGCGTTTGCCTTGTTGACCCGGTGGTCGTGGGTTCGATTCCCACGGGAAGCATACTTTGTTAAGTTGTTTCCAGTTTGGTAAGGACATTGCAGGCATGAATCACCTGATTGTCTGATAAGAAAGATGATTCCGTGCTTCGGAAGGCACGTTAAGCCGGTGGTCCCGGGTGCCATCTGGTAGTCGTTAAAGAAACCACGTCAGAGGCCAAGAGGCGGTTCCGTAGAACTCTGACACCAGGGTGTGCATGGTCGACTGACCGTGTCACCTACACGAAATGATGAGAAGAAAAACCATAGGAGACAAAACACAGCCTTGTGGGACACCAGCGTTTAAGGGTTAATATCGTTAATATATTCTGAGCATGAACTGTCAAGTACGATTTTGATGCTGCGTCCTGTGAGAAGACTGGTAAATCATTGGCACAATTTCTCAGGCAACCCGAAGCTTCCATTGGAGTGACTTGTGCCAAACCCGATCGAAGGCTTTCGCCATGACAAAGCTAGCCGCCAAGAGTAAGTAGTTAGCAGCCGCCAAAAGGGAGATTCCTAAAAAACATCGTGTGTAACTTAATATTCACTTTTTAAGTCGATGTAACTTCCATGTAAATAAAAAATAGGTATATCATTGACTAACGATGCCATCTAAGTAAGTCGACTACAAGGGCAAAGACAATATAATACTAAACAAGGGTATTCAAGTAAGGTATTTATTTAGTTTCAGTTTAAATGCCAATATGTTTTACTTAAGTCGGGTTGGTTGGATGCACTAAGTTGGTGCTGTTGCTGCACTAAGTACGTTAGTATTATATTGTCTTTGCCTAAGTTTTACTTCACTTTATTTTTGGTTATAAGTTGTATGTACTGCAATTGCGAGTGGTTTTTAAGTTACTGCTATCGGGTATAAAAATATACCTATTTACTGAAACTTATCAGTGCGACATCCATACCTCATTAATTATTTCATAAAACTCTCTATTCCGATCTAGTGCTGCCACCTATAAACATATTGTATAAAGTTTTTAGCGCCATCTTTCGACGAGTACCCATACTAAAAACAAGCTTCATGCAGCGTGTGCCCATGCAGAACAGCCGCGGCCGTGGTTGCGTGGTCATACAACGTTATAATAAACTATTCGTGACTAGATAGATGGCGCTGTTAAAGTTGATATGGCGCGTTGAAGTCTTTTATATGAAATTGGAAATTGTATTTTCTGCACGCATAGTTTTTGAATTAATCACTTGATAGAAGTAGCTACCGTAACCAGATAGTTACAGTAGTTGTAGTTCAACAAGCTAGTTTTATAGGAATAAGAGATTTTTAGATATTTTATGTAATTTTACAAAACTTTAATGTTTGCTTTGCTGATGTTCAGTGCATTTGTTACAAAAACGTACTTTGTATCATAATGTTAATTTTATCTTTATTAATTATTTTATTCAATCAAAATACATTTCTCTCCTAAGATTTTGCTTATTGTGGCCGCGCATACCACCTAATAGAAAACCAAAGAGTATGTTATACTAATTTTTAAATCTTTTAGACTGCCAAACGTATACATAACTATTTGAGCTTTATTGGAGTTACATTGTATTTCTTTGCCTAAGTTTGCCTAAGTCATGTGGTACGATTTGTTCTTAAAGACTCGCATAGATGGCGCTACTCATTGCTACACAACATTGTATCTTCCGGATTATGAGAATATAAAAGCATTATTCACAAAATATATCGTATTAAAAATCAAATTTCAATATTTCAGGCATAATATTTTAATATGACACCGTATATTTAGTAAGTTAAAGGCTAACGCAGATTACCGCCATCTAGTAACGAGTAGCAAGCAACTCTCCTGCGCCATACATTCGCCTGCTTTTCGCAACCATAATTTGGTTTGATTTGGTCCAATATTTTTGTATGAGGTGGGCAGTCTATTACGTTAGTATTATATCGTCTTTGCCTACGTTGAGGCCTGCTATAATATAACGTAGGCAACTAATATACTTAATATCACAAATTAGAATTTGGTGGTTGGGACCACTGTTAAAAGTACAAACTTGATGTAACTTTATGCCTAACAGTTACGTTAGTATTATATTGTCTTTGGCCTAACCTTCGACAAACTTCGATCAATGTAAGCATAGAGGGAAAACATACCAGCCTAAGAATTTGGCCTACACTCTCCACACTGGCCAGACGGGTTGGAGAGGTCTTTTTGATGTTTATAAGCTTTGTTCAGCTTATGTTGCTTATGTCGCCTTCCACGACATCCACAGGAAGACTTAGAGTGGTCCTATTCTATTATGCCGGGAAACATACGGCGGTAATTTTATTCGTATCTAATATTAACGTTAGTTTTGGCAAAGACAATATAATGTTTAAGTTAGTATTTATATTGACTTTGCTAACATTTACGTATTTTTGTTCCAGGAGCGGTCGGTTAGCTGTCGAGGGCTGGTGGTGCGGTCGGGCGATGCCGGCGGCAGGGCGCGCCAACAACGGCGCGCTCGCGCTGCACTACGCGGCTGCGCGCGGCTGTCTCGACTGCGTGCGGTTGCTCACCAACACTACGCCGGATGTCTCGTGAGTACCGACCTTTGTTACAGACTACCAGTTCGCCCCGGCGTCACCCGTGGTACATATAATTTTTTCTTTCCGTAAGAACCATCCTCGTACTTCAAGGAATATTCTAAAAACATAAATAGCGCAATCGGTTCAGCTGCTCTCGAGATATGCGCTTCAGTAACACATTCAGCGATTTATTTTCATATTATAGTCAGCCTGGCGCCAAAAATCACGCTCGTGCTGTCCTACGTGGCGGCATGAGGCCGCCTGAATTGCGTGCGTCTCCTGACGGACGAATATTCACGAGAATACCCGCATAAGTCTCGTGAATACCCGCTTTTGTTGAAAAGTGACGTGGCGCCAAACATAGCCCTTGCACTGTTACCTCTACTTCTCACCAGGTCAACTACTTTTGACATCAAGCATGACAAGTTGTTTGGGTCCAGGAATCTTCTTAGGGAATACTCTCTACTGGTTAAGTTAGTTAACCCATGTTGCAAAGATCAGACACTCCAGGCAGTAGAGCTGCTTCGACCAAGTTTTTTTAGGCTGCCTGAACAGCCTACGGTTGTCACTAACATAAAACCAGAATTTAGTATCTACCAGCACCTTTCTCCGGCTGTGCCCGGACATATATCATACATATAAAACAAACTCTTGAATCATTCAATCTATTAAAAAAAAACACATAAAATCCGTTGCGTAGATTTAAGCATACATAGGGACAGAAAGACAGCGGAAAGCGACTTTGTTTTATACTAGGTATGTAGTAAAGTTTATACTATTGCCAGTAACCGTGAAAGTTTAAGATCAATTAAATCTCAACGATAAATTTCAGCATGGTAACTCGTATATAATCCTATATAATTACTACACTACCGTCACACGCGGGTGCAAGCCACCATACGCGATTGATTGCGGAAGAGTTTTTGCCACGTCTGGTTGGACTTGGCTGGGCCGGTGATAACTGTCCGCTCACGGCAGCTAAACTGCAGCTAACGGCTTGTTGAGATGCGGTCGGCTTGTGCAGGATGCAAGTGTAATTTAGTTTACGCCTTATCTCAGCCACGTATAGATACTGATAGAATAACTTTTATACAACGTGTAAATTGCCCCTCGACATTTTCATAAAGGAGTGACTCAAACCGTCAATATGAATGACTTTTCCTAAGGGACCAACGCTGGGATCTTAAAATTTTTTTGACTTTCCCATACTAATGACCCGGGCAGCTGAACACTTTTGTGTAAAACGACAAGTAAAACTTTTTTGAATTCCCAGCATTGATCCCATGAAATGGGAAAAGTTGTTCCTATTTGGCGACTTGTAATTTGAAAAATATACAAAACTACTGGCCTATGTTTGCTGCCCAATTATATGTATACCGCTCACAATATAATACATAAAAACAACAAAATTACTACATACGCCTGTGCCACCCAATTATAAGTGTGATTTGGGAAAGCATTTCAATAGGTAGGTATGTATTCAAATGTAAGTGCGTGTGAAGCCGGGTCGTGCGTGTTGTCTATCAGTTATTGACAAGAAAATAATTTCAACGTCGCTGTCTCAACGTGTGCAATAGTTTTTAAGTTTCCACATTTACCTATTCTATGTATATAAAATTCATATTCATATATATATATATATATATATATATATATATATATATATATATATATATATATATATATATATATGCTCAGGCTTGTATATGGCTCTGGTAGTACATAGAGGGTCATGCTCTTGCAGTGAGACTGGAAAGATGTGATGATGATGATGATATACATATATATATAAAGCAAACCTGACTCACTGATTTTGACTAAAAACTACTGTACCAAGAAACTTGAAATTTGATACAGGGGTTCTTTTCATGTTACTGGTTAAGTGAGCACTAAAGTAGGACTTTTAGAAATTCTATGTTATAGGTGGGTTAAGTCTCACACAGATGAAGTCTCGGAAAAATTGCTAGTATTTCATACGTTATAACATTATATTATTGTTAATTTTAAGTAAATTCTTGTATGTTGTCTGAGACAAAAACATTTGCAAGCATTCCGTTCGGCGTGTTGTTTTTATCACAGCTCATAAACCATGAGTGAAATGATCCAAGTGCGATCCGTATGCAGGGTTGGTACATCTGAATCTTGATAAAACTTATGCTACTTGTCCTGATATTTTTTGGTAACGTAGAAACAGTATCTTCTATTAGAAACCCTATGTCCTTCCTTAAGCCTCAAACTAAATACATACAAAACTCCAACAGAAGACCTGCGCCCTATTGCCAGCCCATTCTGAGTTGGGACTGTTTGAAAACGGACATGGTTTTTTAATGGGACGGCTTGAAATTTATGATTTTCTGTTGAGTAATCTCTTGTCCTGTGAAGTCATTCATGTGAGACCAGAACCCCATAGTCTCATATTTACTTTGCGTATTTCTGTTTCTACGTCATGTCATACATTCTTTTGTAAATTATATAATATATATTTCAGTTCATTAGGAGGAGCCCGATGGTCCAGTGGGTGTGAGCTCTATAAGCGCTTACGTATGTTAAGCAACCCCTGGTGCAGTCCCTACTTGGATGGGTGACCGCAAGTGGAATAAAAATATCTCGACTTCCTCCGTGCTTCGGAAGGCACGTTAAGTCGTTGGTCTCGGCTGTCATCGTTGATGGCAGTCGTTAAGCTATGTCAGATGCCTTAAGGCAGCTTGAAAAATCTGACACCAGTGTTGGCCACTTACACATACGAAAAACAAACAAAACAAGTTCATTAGCAGACAGGCAGACAAATTTATAACTAGCTTTGCTCCGCAGCTCCGCTCGCGTCAATATTGATCTCTCTAGAACAGCACTTTTTTCGAGATGAAAATGTGACTGCATACTTTTTTATCTCAAAGAGTTTTATTTCCATTATGTACTTATTTAAAAAAAAAAACAATATAAATAATGCATTTGCTCTTTTGGTTCTATTTTAGCTTACATGATTAGGCTATACTTAGTATTATATTGTCTTTGGCTATACATACTAACAGGGCAGGTAATAAAAATTGTATATAATACTAATTAGTGATATTGTTTGACTACTAGCCGCAACTTGGCACGAACATAAAACAATTTCTTTAATTAATTTATTTCAATTTCATTGTAAAGTAATTAAACAAATATTATTTAAACTTATTTGCAGGCAATAACATTATTTTTATTTCAACACTTTCTAAAAGCAATAAATAAATAATAATAAATGGCTAGCTACCTCGAAGAATCGATTGTAGTAAGTTAATACCTCAGAACAATATTTTTAGTTTTTAATTTATTTATTTACACTCTAACTATTGTTTAAAATTACTAAGGTACTGGTTGAAAAGTAATATTGTTTTTAATATAAGTGAAAATGCACATGCTTCGTGCATTATAAAATTTATTCTTTAAGGGAGGTTTTTTTTTAAGCAGGAAGTGTAGGTACATAAGCTGCTTCTCTTCCCGTGCAATTCGTAAAAACGGAAGAATGTTGCAACTTGCAACAACTCACATAATGATTAAATTTTCATTCTTCACTCCCATCGCTACGGTTACTTTTTTATCTTGACGTGGTCTTATGGTCTACGGTTTTGTCCATAATCATAATCATCATACAAACAAATTGCTTTGCTTCGTGCAAAATTTAAAGGTCTTAAATTTTAAAAAGTCAAAAATCCCTTGTGTTTTTGGAATGGAATTGTTAACATATAATTATATGTTGTCATTCGCAACTACGAAACCCTACTCAGCGCGTGGCCCGACACGCACTTGGCTGGTTTTTATTATTATTAAGCCTTACGGCTAAAATGTTTACAACTATGGAAATGTTTTTATAAGTAATCACCAATTATTGTTAGCGTACACCATTATTAAATTACCTATCTTGTAAGATTTTCGACAACCCTGTTCAAGAATATATGCAAGTAGCGGTTCGCCTAATGCGACTTACACCGTGCAGCCAGTCAACACAACGAAGTCTTCCTAGGAAGCTTTCTCTTTGCTCTAGACTAGATCTAATAATTTAATTATATGTTTCATGTTTGATATGGATGTTATGAGACGGTTGGATTTATGTTTAACTAGCAGCCTTCCCCGGCTGCGCCCGGACATCATCATCATCATCATCATTTCGTGTAGGTGACACGGTCAATCGACCTTGCACGCCCTGGTGTCAGAGTTCTTCGGAACCGCCTCTCGGCCTCTGACGTGGTTCCTTCAACGACTACCAGTTGGCAGCCGGGACCACCGGCTTAACGTGCCTTCCGAAGCACGCACATGCGCACAAGCGCCCGGACATGAATTTTACCGATAAACCTTCATCATGAATCACTCTAGTTAACTATTGTTTAAAACCATATGAAAATACGTGCAAAAGGTTTGTGTTTATCGCGAACAGACAGACAGACACCACACAGGACTATGTTTTATAATTATGTAATGATGTAGTGATTGTTCTGTGTCCTGAGATACTAACGGAACCTTATTACTGATTAATCGCTCAGCGCTGGTCGTAAATGCCAGTCAAGGGAATGGGCAAACATATCAGGTCATAAGCAGTGTGGTTGTGTGAGCAGCTCTCACCATTTTGATTGCCTTTTCTACCTACACATCATCATTCTGTAAGCCAAGGCCCAGTCTACCCCTTTAGGTATAAAGACGTGAACAACATCAACGTTTCAAATCGATGGATATTGGCTGATTTATTTGTACAGCTAGAATATTAACTTATTTCACAGTGAGAGTATAACAGGAAGAGTTATAGATAGAATTAAAATATAGAAATAAAGAAAGATTATAAATAAATAGAAATATAGGAAATAGATGGGACGGAAAATGTGAAATGAAAGCGCGAAGAAAAGCAAACAAAAAGGAAGGAATAAGAATGAAAGAACAGATGGAAAAGACTCCGATTAAGTTGGAGGTAGAAGGAATAAAAAAAAACTTATTTCACAGATTAAATTCTTCTGTGTATTACTACATATCGCAAACAACAAATCATCTTCTAATCAAATCGATCATTCTAGTTCCGATTCTGACAATAATGCGACCATATACATTGTCACACAAATCGCAGCGTCATTCCCATTATTACAAAATAACTTGTCATCTTTCAGTTATTATCATCGCCATTTGTTGGAAAGAAGCACACTCTTGTGCTTTAGCAATTAGGGGTAAATGTTCGACAACAGTGCCACAGTTATACTTATTGAGAGTCACATTTCCAGCATAATAGCAAAGACAATATAATAAATACTACAATAGGGGTAAGTAATATAACATATAAACACAAAATATATATGTTTTAAGATTTATACCAACGAAATATATAATTTTGGTCAGTATAATTATCAATCAAGATAAAAATCGGAAGAAATAATTTTGAAAAAAATAAAATCTTTTGTTATAACAATTATTTAACATAACAAACCTTTCATATACCGTTTTATCGTTATGAAATTTAACATATCGATTTGTTGTTAAGTATAATAAACGTAATATATACTTATTATTTAGCATAATAATCATTTGTTATATAAATAAAGTGATAGAAGATCCTAATCTACGTTCTGTGACTAAGTCGCTTTCGCACCCAGTCGTCGCTCGCTCGCTTCGCTCGCTCGCTCATATAGTGGTCTATGTGTAACCATAACCTAACCTACCTTCTGCTACCAAGTCGCGTATCCAAACCAGTCGCTTTCGCACTCAGTCGTCGCTCGCTCGCTTCGCTCGCTCGCTCATATGGTGGTCTATGTGTAACCATAACCTACCTTCTTTTACCAGTCGCTTTCGCACCCAGTCGTCGCTCGCTCGCTTCGCTCGCTCGCTCATATGGTGGTCTATGTGTAACCATAACCTAACCTACCTTCAGTTACCAAGTCGCGTATCCAAACCAGTCGCTTTCGCACCCAGTCGTCGCTCGCTCGCTTCGCTCATATGGTGGTCTATGTCTAACCATAACCTAACCTACCTTTTGTTACCAAGTTGCGTATCCAAACCAGTCACTATCGCACCTAAGGTCGTCGCTCACTCGCTCCTCATAATCAATTTGATTGATCTAGATTTTTATTGATATATATTTTAAATAGTATTCGTTTGGATTGTTATATTTTATGGCACGTATACTGAACGAGTTGTATGACAGGTGATGGTTAGTGTTCATAAACGTTATAATAAATGAGTTTATGGTTTTCGAATTGAAAATTTGATGAATATTATAGCTTTTAAGAATATAAACAGTAATAATTATATCAAGTAAACGTTATATCTTTTGAACTTTATTGAAATGAAAATATATAATTTGTTATTATATCAAACAATACGCACCCCTACAATAGCAACGTACTGACTTGGTAAAGACTAAATTAGGAGCAAAATTATTGGTATATTGAACGAATACAGAGCCTAGAGCTAAGTAAGAGTATGACCCAAAACGATTAGAATCACTATTATATTGGGGTGATAGTTAGGTGAGTGTATCGGATAGAAAAACCCTATTTAAAAGAAAACAATTGATTTCAGAATATTCTTTAAGTACAAAGTACTTTGCAATTCAATATTTTTGTATGACGTTGACAGTCTATATGATGGTACAGTTCGAATCAAACTTCATGGCAATTCGGAACATTGCGAGAGTTGATTTGTAGTACACAATATTAGGTTCAGCGGGGCACGTACTCGCACCTAATATCCGAGTATAAAGTTAAGTTCCGACTGTATTCCATTCTCTTTGGCGATGGTCACCCTCGCGCCACAAACGACGCAAACTTTACTTCGCACGGTGCCACGCGAAATAAAAAAACACAAAGATCAATTTCATGAAAAACGAACTCATCCAAACAAAAATGACAACTAAGATAAATTGCCACACTAACTTGCGATGAATCAAAACAAACACTATAATCATCCCGTTTTTAGAGCCGCAGATACATAAAAGTGTAATGGTGCTCGGTTCGCTGGAGAAAGCGTTGCGAAATTAATTGCTCTTATCGGCTGCGCGCGCGCATCGCGCATCTTCACACTCCAAGAACCAGGCGAGGCTGGCCAGAGGAGCTTGATAGCCCAGCGGGCTTATTGAAACATAGTACGTCTTTATCCCTCATAGGATATACGGAGCCTAGGGACATAAGTTCCAAAGGCCATGTTAGTTAGGCGGTGCGAAATTCAAATAGTAGGCATTCTTTCGTCTTATATCGTGCCTGAACAGTGTTTGTGACATTTAGAATGCACGTTTTTTTATACATATGTAGAGTGAATACTAGTAACAAGAACCTAAGAAGAAACCTCATAACTATTATAATATTGCATACATAACTGACTTGCTTTCGCAACATTGCGCGCTTGATAAAAATTGCCTATGTGTTAATCGGAATAAACTTCTTGAAAACTTAAGGGCGTGATGTGATTGAGTAACATAAATACAAACTTTTGCATTTATAATATAGTAGGATAGTAATAAATTTTATTAAAATTACATTTATAATTTTTGGTAGGATAGTAGTGTGAGTTTATTATGAGAAATGCCTCCGTGGTCCAGTGGTTAAGGCGTTTGCCTTGTTGACCCGGGGGTCGTGGTTCGATTCCCACGGGAAGCATACTTTGTGAAGTTGTTTCCAGTTTGGCTAAGACATTGCAGGCATGAATCACCTGATTGTCTGATGAGAAAGATGATTCCGTGCTTCGGAAGGCACGTGAAGCCGGTGGTCCCGGCTGCCATCTGGTAGTCGTTAAAGGATCCACGTCAGAGGCCGAGAGGTGGTTCCGAAGAAGTCTGACACCTGGATGTACATGGTCGACTGACCGTGTCACCTACACGAAATTATGATGATGATTATGAGAAATGGGGTATTTAGAATCCAAACATATAGACATCACACAGACAACAATTCATATAGGGTGTACATCCATGAGTCCTATTCTTATCGGATCTTTACACTTCAAGAATCAGACCGGCAGGATCAAGCGAGGCTGGTAGCAGGTCAGTGGATAAAAATGCCAGATAATTTTTGAATGAAGGTGTTTGTTGTTTGTGTGTAAATGGCTAATTTTCAGAATTTTGAATGAAAACTTCAGTTTATCATTTAAATAAGTACCCGTTCTAGTAACGGGTACTGGCCCATCGAGGCTCAATAAGCCTGTAAGATATTTCTTTTTCTAAAAATGAGGAAGAATTTATTCAATTTAAGGTATTAGTATACTTTTATTTAATTTGTGTACACATTATTTTTACAGAAAAAAAAATAAAAGTTAAACTAAAACTACTATTTACAAATAAAATAGGCCTGGCAGCTCGTTGCCCCGTGGTAGCGTGCCCAGAAGGCTGGCAGCATTGCCACGTTGTATGGCAATGCTAATCTATCTTTTGTCCAAAATATAAGCCAGCCCTCTGGTCATGAGACACCTCTATTAAGTTTTTGGCGATTTAAATAAATTGAATAAATTCTTCCTAAAAAAAATTAAAGCAGCAAACAAAAGAGGAACCAAAAATTTTTAAATTATATTTTGATAAATTCATTAGATTACAGAAATGACGCTTGAATTGTTACTTCTTTATACTAGATAGCTTATGTAGCCTAAATTTAATGGATTTTTTCCGTTTACGAGAATTTTAAGCACTTCACTTCATGTACCACTAAGCCACTGCAGTGATCGTTAAATGTGATCAAATAATAGGTACCTTACGTTTTCTAATCTTGATTTTTAGCATCATTTTACTTAGACCCTAAAATAGGTTGATTCAAATCACACCTCTTCGCATAATTAAGACATTAACTTGTATGTGCGGTTGTGCAACACATTCTCCAAAACAAACGGAGCGTTGTGTTTCGACACACGCTGGACAGTTTGCAGCCTTGCGATAACTGGCGGAAAGGCACCTTGCACTGGATATGAAAGGATGGCCTCACAGAATACTTTAGAATGTTTAGGAGTTTTATCATAACAACTTATTATGATCCGGTTTTTATTTAGTGATTTTATTAGACTTTGCCTGCGATTCGCGAATTTTCTCAGATATCTACCTAAAAATAGGTACATCTAGTGTTTTTATTTATTCACAATGCTATGCAATGTTTATTATATTCTTTACTATATCTACATTTAACTATCTGCTGGACAGTGCGATCGTAAGTTATTTCATGCTCAAAGTGCCTCCGTTTTAAGGTTTCCATATATACCCAAAGTATGTTAAGTAAACTTTAATTCCTAGGGGATATTACTAAGCCGGACTCTGTTAGCCTGTAACACTATCTATCTACACCTGTACATCCTGTACACTATATTTATTTATTTATTTAATCTTTTAATCATCATCAGGTCTTTCTAGTCTCCACTGCAGGAGCACGACCCTCTCTGTACTACCGAAGCCATATACTAGCCTGAGTAGTCAGAGGATTAGGCCTACACTCTCCACGCTGGCCAGACGGGTTGGAGAGGTCTCTTTGATGTTAGTAAGCTTTGTTTAGCTTGTGTTTCCTTAGTCGCCTTTTACGACATCCACGGGATGACTTGGAGTGGTCCTATTCTACTCTGCCGGAAACCACACGGCACGGCACCAATCTTTTAATGTATATTCAATATTAGCTTCTAGCAACTTTCCCGCGACTTCGTCTACGTAAATTATAGCCCATGCCATCCCGAAATAAATTAAATTCTTAAAGGTTAAACAATTTTGAAACACAGTCCAGAAGTTTCGTTGCCTATTCAATGCAAAAAAAACAAACAATGATATCTTTCCTCTTGATGCTATTAGTACATCTATAGGTAGAAAAAAACGTTGTTCATTATAATGGTAGCTATCTACTGTGAGGTTAAACTGGTATTTTACAAATAACCCTGTATATGAGGCGGATAAATTATCACATAAAATAATTAATTTTCCAGTTCTCACTCGGCAAAAATTAATTATTATTTGGCGAGTTTAATTGGCCAAATCATCGTGCTATAGGGATGAAAAAGTGGGACGTAACTGGAAAGACCCATAATAGGGGACCGGGAAGGCCGAGACACATATTCATGACAGAAATAAAAGAAAAAATAACGTTGCTACTCACAGAGAAGTTAAAAACTGGTAGAAGAAAGAGAGGAATGGAACTCCACCGACAAGAGCCCAGCTTTTTAATCTGTTGATGATGAGTTAAAGTGGTTAAAATTGCGATTTGGGAGAGATTAATTTATAGCGGTCAACAGATAATGATATACGACAAAGAAAGCGAGTAACTGACCATCTAACGCTGTTACTGTGTAGAGTAAGGTGGCGGCCATAGTGAAGACGATACTGTAGAAAACATCACTAGTGGTATAACTCATCATCATCAGGTCTGTTTTAGTCTCCACTACAGGAGCACGACCCTCCCTGTACTACCCGAGCCATATATTAGCCAGAGCATTCAGAGGATTGGCCTACATTCTCCACGCTGGCCAGTCGGATTGGAGAGGTTTTTTTTGATGTTTATAAGCTTTGTTTAGCTTGTGTTTCCTTACCTTTAACGACATCCACGGGAAGACTTGGAGAGCCGTGTGGTTCCCGGTGAGAAGTGGTAAAACCACAGAGTAAAACTAAACAAACTTTTACCATTAAAGAAATTAAATAAATGCGATTATGTGCTAATTGTAATTTATTAATACTCATGTACAGTATTAATAAATTATCATACATACAATCGAATATATAATTATTCTTATATAAAATCAAATAAAACATAATAGCGAATATTTTGGTTATGTATATTTGACGTACTTCATAGTAATGTTTCTTGGAAATATTAACTTTCAAATGCGCACTAAAATTTATAATATTAATGATATAGATAATTAAAATAAGCAAGTTATTGATTCTAATTATATTTCTTTGCTTTTCAACGATACATACTAGTAAATAAAAATAATTATTAAAGTTACTTAAATAAACTAAAATAATGATAATTTATTGCAAATGTTTAGTGGTAGTTTTAAATAATGTTATATATGTGTGGGAATGTTATATAGGCTGTAGTCATCGTTACTACTGGGAAAACATTTATTAGATAGGCAGAGTAGGATAGGACCACTCCAAGTCTTCCCGTGGATGTCGTAGAAGGCGATCTAGGAAACACAAGTTTAACAAAGCTTATGAACATCAAAGATCCTCTCCAACCCATCAGGCCAGCGTGGAGGGTGTAGGCCAATCCTCTGATTGCTCTGGCTAATATATGGCTCTAGTAGTATAGTGAGGGTCGAGCACCTACAACGTAGACTAAAAAGAGACGCTGATGATGATGGTGCTGTGCCTAGAATTCGTATTTCGAGTTTATCCTCTAATTCTCCTCACACACCAAACCCTTACAACTTCCACTATACTTTCTCAACTTTATAAGGTTGATTTTCGAGATAAAAATTTACATCCTTCCCAAGTTTTGAATTTTTCATTTAAGGGTGCGCTAGTCAGGTGTTTCGCCATACAAATTCTGTAGGGTGATGACTCCGTTGTTCGGTATTGTCTGTTTAAAGTTTTTAATTCTATCGATTTGTTTTGTCATTTTTTATGCTTGTATGGAATCATAATTGTAAAATTATAAGTACTTTAAAAGTTATGAGTCTCAAAACATTCCGTTTTAACACGTAATTTTAACGCATCTTTGGGCACAATTAAATACCGGAAGGAGTATAAAATTTCTAAAACAAAATTCATACAAGCATAGTTTGGTTATTAAAAAATATAAATTATTTTACTTTTAATAAAAACATTCAGCTGTTTTATCACAAGAACACTTCTCCCAAACGCATACTCGCGAATTTTTAGACGACGAAGATTTAGATTTTCAACAATATTTGTGTTTGCACACACTAGACTGTTGTTCCAATTTGCTTATACATCAGTGTAAATAGTTCCGCACTGTTCAAAACCGAGTCTATCCATTTCTCAGCGAAATAGCACGCATTTTAGCCACGTGCGCTGACGAGTTCGAGTTCCCGACTAGCGCATCCTTCTTTTTTGTGTAAATTATGATTTATTCCGATCTAATAACACGTACGAATACTAATAGTATTATTTTGATAGGTGGTTAGTTCAACGCATATTGGCACGATTGATTAGATTTTCGCCTATATTATATAGTTATTTCACATGGTGAAAATTTGAGCGTTTTAAACTCTTTAAGGAGTGATTCAGCAATTCCGTCAATTTGAACAATTTTCATTTTGGACCATTTTAAGAACTATTTTTTACTTTCCTATACATATTGACCGTGTGGCTGAACATTTTTGTACACAAATGTCAAAAAAGGAAAAAACCAGCCAAGTGCGAGTCATCTCGCGCCCGAAAGGTTCCGTACCAGAAAAAAACGGTAAAAATACTTTTATTTGTTATTATTGTGGTAATGAAATACAACATCTGTGAAAATTTTAACCTCCTTGCTATTAAGGTTCATGAGATACAGCAAAAAACACCAACTACTACTCTGTTGCATGTGAGCCCCCCTTAATTATTATTTTGATTTTAGTATTTGTTGTTGCAGCCACAATAAAAATACATAATTTGTGCAAATTTCAATTGTGTAGTACGGTTCTTGAGATCTAGCTCGGCGAGTGGTACTTGGTAGCCATGAAAAAGGGCTAAAATATCACGTTTTTTGTATAGGAGCTCCCCTTAATTTTTTTTTTTTTTTTTTAGTATTTGTTGTTATAGCGGCAAAAAAATACACAATCTGAAAATTTCAACTGTCTAGCTATTACGGTTCTTGAGGTACAGCCTGGTGACAGACGGACGGACATCGAAGTCTCGTGAATAGGGTCCCGTTTTTACCCTTTGGGTACGGAACCCTAAAAAATGAGTACCCAGGATTGATCCCATGAAAAAGTTGTTCAAATCGTCAGGCTAAAATATTCTTTATAGGGTCCAAAATGATCAATATGTCACCCATTCATATTTATTTATTCATCGGGTATAACAGTTAAATAAAAAAACTCTATATTTATAGCTATACTTTCTTTGATATCCTATGTATTTCTTGTTGCATGAGAGTAATCGAGTGAGTTATGTTGTTCGCACGCGACTCTGATCAATATTTGCTTAGAGCCATTTATCATCCTGTCGTTGTCGTGATTACGATTGTTGTTCATCGCCGATAGTTGCGATAACTTTATTACTTGGATATTTGCTTTTACTTGTGATTGTATGCGCGTGTAGTTTTAGGATTCCGTGTCTCTAAAAACATGTGGTCGCGCCTTAATCGTACGATTTGTTCTCAGAGACTCGCATAGATGGCGCCACTCGAAACTACACAACATTGTATCTACCGTATTATGGGAATATAAAAACATGATTCACAAAATATATCTTATTAAAAATCAAAACAATATTTTAGGCATAATATTTTTAAATGACACCGTATATTTAGTAAGTTAAAGGCTAACGCAGATTACCGCCATCTAGTATCGAGTAGCAAGCAACTCTTCTGCGCCATACATTCGCCTGCTTTTCGCAACCTTAATTTGGTCCAATATTTTTGTATGAGGTGGGCAGTCTATTACGTTAGTATTATATTATCTTTGCTAAAAGTAAGAAGGAATGTTTATTATTTCAATTCGTATTCTCTTTGTCTGTCAGTTTGTGTATGTATTTGTAATTAATTTTTCATAGGTAATTATTTTACAACTTTTTCGGTATATTGATTTTGAGTATCTTAAATACGAACCTGTAGTTTCTATATTTATCGTTGATACCTTTCATAAATTTTAACGTAATTAACTGGTTGCATGATAGATAAACTCCCGATTCAAAGTAAGAGAGCAAATATTAGTTAAATATACTTTTGAGACATAGGATATTAAGAGAATAAGTTGATAAAAAAATATTTTCGTAAAATATAAGACAAAAACAAAATATTATTTAATTAAAGTAGATAGCCCGCTCACGCGCCCGCTCCGCTCGCCAAGCAGCCCTCTCTCTCCTTTTAAGTAGAGCTACGAATGCTGCGTTTTGCGGTGGTTTACTCAGTCATAGTAAAGCACGCTTGAGATGTATGCGCCTGCGCATACGGCGCGGACAGTGCGACGCGTAGTGGACGGTTACCTTTAGTGCATCAGTTTCTTGTGGGTTTTGTGTTACTTGTGTTATCATAGCCGGTCTATGTTGTATATAATAAAAAATTATCGGTGTAACAAGAACTTTGTGTAAAATTTTGTAAACAAAATATATTATGGACGAATTTTACATTAAGGGGTTTAAGACAGCCAACTAGCGCCACCCCTTATTTTATTTACTTTCCTCCAAAATCAAATCAAAAAAAATCAAATGAAGTAAATCACTTGTAGTATTATTGGTAAAATTTTTTGGTCAATATCATCATTTTAAATTAAGAGAACTTCTTATTTTTCTAGAGTATAGCAATTTTTGGCGGTAATGAGTAATTCACCAAATACAAAATAATGAAAAGTAATGCCAAAATACTTTGAGTAATTAACTATCGAGAACTAGATTAGAAGTAGATTTTTTTCAATTTGATCTTATTTAGAAGTTTGTTTTGTGTTTTTCGTGTGTGTAAGTGGCCAACACTGGTGTCAGATTTTTCAGGCTGCCTTAAGGCATTTGACAAAGCTTAACGACTGCCATCAACGATGACAGCCGGGACCAACGGCTTAACGTGCCTTCCGAAGCACGGAGGAGCTCAAGAAATTTTTATGCCACTTGCGGTCACCCATCCAAGTGGGGACTGCGCCTAGGGTTGCTTTACATGTGGAAGCGCCTATAATGCTTACATCCTCTAGGCCATCGAGCTCTTATTTAGAAGTACAAAAATAAAATAACGGGTGGCGCTAGTTTCACTGATCTAAGCCACTTAAACTATATTCAGCAGGATGTTTAAAACAATCAAGTTTCTAAATTTGACCCTGGTTTTTCATAAAATAAAACATTAATCATACAATCAGTAAATTAATGAATACATATGCCAAATATAGATACTTAATAGTTACTATTTTAGTTCAACAGTAGACCTTTTGTGTTATCATGCCTTTGATTCGAATATTTATCTTACTTTTGTTTATGATTATTGTCAATAAAATTTTAAGTTAAAATATCACGGGTATCTTACATATGAATAAGATCTTTCACGATATGGTCATATCTAGTTAGTTATTACCCCCATTGTTTTACACGTTATACAAGGTAATAAAAATCTGTGGTATCTACTAGAGACAAAGACATCCAGGACATAGTAACAAAAAATTGTTCTCATGGATAAATCCAACGCAAAATGTGAAAGATAATTAATTGAATTACCTTCAGTTATTTGACATAACTTGATCCCACTACTAATTTAGGTCAAACTCAATACGTACGATAATAACTTACATACAGGCTTACAAAGACTTAAGTCGGACTAAAAAATTTAGCATAATATACCTACTGTAAATACAAATATAACTTACTTGGTTTCTGTTTTTGGAACTTTACTTTATCATACATACATACTATCACATCTGGCTAGCGGGGTAGACAGATCTCAAGGTCATAAAACCAGTGGACGAGTTTAGCGTGTTATTGGGCGTAAAGGTAGAAAACGGAATCAAAATAGAGGTGGGTCGCTAGCAGCATCTCCTATTGACGTGATTCCTACGATTTTCGTCTAACCCCTTGACTGGCTTTTATGGTCGACGCGGGAAGAAAAGCAGCTGGTCATATTCTTTTTTCTTCTACATCAGCATGGAACTTTATCATTCATCATCATTTTTATTTCGCGCTTAACTGAGTAATCCTATTAGGATTCTCTTTTACCTTTTGAGATATGGATTCCAGGAATCCATACCTTATCTCCATTAAAATTGAAAATATGTGATGAAAAAGAATTCGCCACAGGTAGGATTCGAACCCACGAGTCTTAGGTCTGCGCCCTAAGTGTGTTACCAACTACACCACCGTGACTTCGAATCATCGCGTCGAATTCTCTCATCACATATTACCCCGTAGGGTATAACGCATTCAAAGCATGCGTATTTCTTCAATACTACCCACTATTTAGTAGTGTGGTATTCTATTTCATTCATATCAGATGAATAGTAAGTTGATTAACACACTTAGGGCGCAGACCTAAGACTCGTGGGTTCGAATCCTACCTGTGGCGAATTCTTTTTCATCACATATTTTCAATTTTAATAATATACCGAGCATTGTAATGCTATTTAAAAACCTTATTCTCCATTGATAGTTTATACCTGTGTTCTGTGGTTTATACACTTATTTCACGACACTTCGTGCGTGTATTTGCACTGGCTACCTTAGCAATAAGTCCATCATTTCAATCGGAGGAATTGACACTTTCTCACTCTCTAACAGCTAATGAGAGTTTTCCATTAGCATTAAATAGGTACTCAATAATCCATTAGCGCGTAATTAATCGATATGGAAAACGATTATTGATGTATACTTATGTATTTGCTTGCCACCCTACTCGTATATGAAAAAAATATTTACCTACACCGTAAGGTAAAGGTATTATTATGTACATATGTGATTAAGATTTCTAAAACTTATTATTTCTTTTTTAAATAATTCCATTGCCTTAAACACATTTAATTACATCTTATTATTAAACGAATACTTAATTTAGTCCCGGGTTTAAAAAAAATATCCGATCCCTGGTTTATCGGACTTAAATGAGTCTAAATTTATCACTTTGACATTTTCACATCTGTCATTGATAATTTGTTTTAGACGGATAATAGTTTAAAACTGGTTCATAAGTTAGTCCTCGTTTTATAATAAGACTAATTAAGATCAATCAATAACCCGACCTCGACATCTTACTAACAATACCTATTGTTATATTATTATTAAAAATATTTCACGGTTGATTTTAGAACATCATATATTGTCCATTGATAGCATGGAAACGCATTGTTTTCCAAACTTGACCCAGATTGTGTTGCATCATAACTTCCTTTTTTAAATGTCGGCAAATCTTGATTACAATCTGAGGATATTCGTTTATTAATAACTTTACTGTAGTACAAAAAATTGGGTTAATTTGTGTTTCAAAGTATAAGTAATTTTAGATTCTTATAATAGGGTGTATGCACGTAATTTTTTTATTTGCTTAGTAGAATCCTTAATAACCACAGCAAAAAAATATGAAAGAACTTTTAAAATATCTTAATTAACGACGAAGATGTGATACTTTAAAGTTTAAATAAGAAAGAGAAGTCCGATATGGACTAGTGACGTCATAGTCTATGTCATGCATACATTTGCCATACAAAATAGTGTTTTGTTTTCGCGAGTGAGACAGACATATTTTCGTAAAATCATTTTATCTCGTTCGTTTTTCTACCAAATTTTATTCTGTTTTCACTTTCAGTACTTTACTATTGAATATTTTTTGATAAACTGGTAAGATAACAGATATTTTTTTCATGCATATTCCCTATTATTATAGTCTAAAAATTTAAGATTATTGTCGGAAATAGACTTAAAGTTTAGTATATTTAGCATATAGTAATAAGTCAAAACTTAAATAGATAGATATATTTAAAACTTTGAAAGGAAAGGAAATGTATCATAATTTTAAATGAAAACACAAACTTTGAATTTGAAAATATATATTTAGTTACATACAAAATAAATATTTATTACGTTGAAATAAGTATCATAATATTACATTTCCATACATAGATTTATCTAGTAAGCTCACTTGCGTCTGTTTCAGAGAAATCTATCTATCATAGTAATCGGAATGAACCATCTAGTTAGTATATTTCGACGTTATGTATAAATAAATATATGTATAATATCTAGATATACACCCCGGTATATTGCTAGTTTAACATAACAAGATGCTATTTTAAATTACTATTTTCACCTTTCAACAAATTGACTGATTGATTACAAATTCATGTAATTCAACCGATAATGGGGATTTAAAAAGAGTTGTCAATTTAAGGCGGGACACACGCGTGCCGACTCGCACCGATTGCTCGCAACTATTTATCTACAAGCAACTATCTGGTCGGATTATCCGTCCATCTGTGTAAAAATGCAGTATTAAGAGAGAAATTTGGAAATCTCATTTCGTTACAAAACGCTGGTTTCAGTCGCTAATCTTGTTAATTGTTTGGAAGTGTTGCTATAGAAATTAATTAAATAAAAAAATAAATAAAATAAATCTTTTATTTTGCCAGCACATTTCCAGTGTTTACAGTATGTGAGGATTACATTCATACAGGCAAGAAATAATCTAATTATAGTACTTACACACAACCATAACCCATTCGAAAGCCCACTCTCGAACTAGACGTGAGTCTGTATCTCGAGGAATGAGCCATCAGCAGGGTCATTGATGTGTGTGAGCGAGGTTGGTGGCGGTACAAAAATTGTGCACATTGGCTGCTAAAAACACAAAGTTTAATTTGCTTCTAGCCCAACTAGAAAACCTGTTTTTGGGCAGAAGCGGACTAATAACTAACAATGGTATGGTTATGATTAATGAATACAAGTAAAATAATGAAAGTTGATTAAAAGAGGTGAAATAAATTGATATCATGACCATAACAAATGGTATCTATCTGGTAAATGGTAATTATCTCTTTGGATATATCGCATGGTCCTGAATTTCAGTAAATAAATAAATATATAGGGACATATCACACAAATTGAGCTAGCCCCACTGTAAGTTGTGAACTTGTGTCGCAGGATACTAACTCAACGATACTATACTTTATAATATATACTTATATAGATAAACATCCAAGACCCAGGTCAATATGAAAAAGACCTTTTTCCATCTTGACCTGACCGGGGATCGAACCCGGGACCCCCGTGTCGCAGGCTAGCGTGTTGACCGCTGCGCCACGGAGCTCGACAAGTGTTTAGGGACGCCATCTCTAATGCTCCTTCCATGCTGTTTTGGGAGAAAAGAAAAAAAAACATAGAATATACCAGCTGCTTTTCCTCCCGCGCAGACCGTAAAAACCGGTCAAGAGATTGGGCGAAAATATAGCGTTAGACAATGCGGCTAGCAACCCATCACTATTTTGATTCCACTTTTCACCTTTACGCCCACTAACACGCTACACGCGGCCTTTGGGTTTTATGACCTAGGGCTCTGTCTATCCCGCAAGGGACAAAGAGGTGATAATATGTATGTATCTCTAATGCTCCAGAAGTGTCTAGAGTTAAGGGATGCCATTCTGCCCTAATTATATAGCATAGTCTTTGAGTTAGCACCAAAAAGTCTTTTGGGGCTTGCGCAATCTATATGATATGTCTTAAGTCCCTAATTATCTATTTATAGCTATTTGCAAAGCACATACAATAGAAAGATAACGAGAAATCGAGTGACTATGATAGCACAAGTGTGACAAGACGATTCGAGTGAGAAAACGGTGATTTTCAAAATGGCTACGTGCCCAAGACCGCGGCCCGCGCGCTCAGCTTCAGCAAGGCTGAAGTATTCCAAGACTGTGCCAGCGAGTCTTATCAGGTGAGTGGAGAAATAAAATTAAGTAAGGTATGCATATGAAATTCTGGTTTGTGAGAAAATAAATACATAGATAGATAAAAACTTTATTTGCATCAACTGAGACACATACACACCTTATATTAGCAGATATATAACTAAGACCGTTCTTAAATACACTGAAATATTAAAAGATTAAATTAATATTAGTGAGATTTTTGTTGATGTTATTTATTTTGTGTTTAATGTGTGTGTCAGTTGAACAAAATAAATTATTTATCTATCTATCTAAGATTAAAAAGCAAAACACTGATTTTCAGTCATTACCAGACAAGTGAGAGACCGTGAGTCTATCAATACGAGTGAACACATCAAGGAACAAAAAAAAAAGATTTAAGAGGTGAAAAATATGTAAATTATATTTAAATAAAGAAAGAAAAACCACCATTCACAAGCACGAGTACAGGTAAAGTGATGATGTATCTGTATTGTATGTATCACTTCCAACCGGTCATATTGGAAATCCTTGGGGGAGGCCTATGTCCAGCAGTGGACTTCTTGCGGCTGAAATGATGATGATCTGTATTGTAAGTAGGAGAGAATATACCAGAGCTGCTTTTCTTGCACATCAGTTTAAATTACGTTTGATAATGTATAATTGTACATTGTTGTAACAAAATGTATAAAACAAGAATAATAGAAGTATATACTTAATCCAAAAACATAAAAAGGTGATGTGAACTCATTTATGGCAAAAAGACAGTTTAACCGAATCTTATATGCGGTATCTGTGAAACTTTACACACTTAGGACAATGACTCCGATATATATACAGGACGATTCTGAAAAACCTGGCAATTTTAATAATGGAATCAGAATACTTAATAGAATATACATATGCAAGAAAAAGAACAGAAGGCAGAGAACCAAGGTCATCGACATAGCCCACCGGATTAGCAAGCTGAAGTGGCAGTGGGCTGGCCATATTAGCCGCAGAACCGATAACCGTTGGGGCAAACGAGTTCTTGAGTGGAGACCGCGTCTCGTCAAACGTAGTGTAGAACGTCCTCAGGCACGGTGGAGTGATGATTTGCGCAAGATGGCTGGTAGAAGCTGGATGCGAGCAGCCGAAGATAGATCTCGATGGCGTGCAATTGGGGAGCCCTAAGTCCAGCAGTGGACGAGTTTTGGCTAATGATGATGATGCAAGAAAAAAAGGTTAAAAAGAAAATTATAAATAGGAATTCCATAAAAATAAAACTAGCTGATTTGTGAATTTGTTTGATCATCCATCTGAACTTTCAGAAGTCGGTTAAAAATTATATAAATTAGAAAAGTTTTCCTCTGCCTGTACTTGGAGTATGAGGACTGGCAAAATTTACAGTACTTACGTAAACTTTATACATACATCTTAAAGGCAGATTTAGAAGGAAATTTGCCAATACCACCACTTATTTATTCACAGGTTACGTCGAAAGTATGAGGAAAGCTAAGTAAATATCTAAGTATTGTTGATATGTTAAACAAGATTTTATGTGTATTTCATCAGTATAATATATTGGTAATATGTCAGGCATTAGGAAATTAGTGCGTTATGCCATTTCAAATAAAGGTACTTTAAGTTTCTTGTATAGTTATGATAGCTCAATTTCTCAGGTACAAATTGTTATCGGTCGAAATTATCAAATTTATCAAAATTATCGAAACATACAAATTGTTATGTTGAATACTTTATCCAGGACTTTTTTCGAAATGCCAGTATTGGTTCCCCAAGACGACTTTTTTTTAAATCTATGGGTTCCCCAACTATTGTGTTAGTATTGCTTAATTTGCTTCCAAATTAATGCGATTAATGCGACGAGCTCCGTGGCGCAGCGGTCAACACGCCTGCCTACGACACGGAAAGTGCCGGGTTCGATCCCCAGTCAGGTTAAGATGGAAAATGACCTTTTTCAGATTGATCTGGGTCTTGGATGTTGGTCTATATAAGTATCTATTATAAAATATATTAAATATAGTATCATTGAGTTAGATCCCATAACTCAAGTCTCTAACTTACTTTGGGGCTAGCTCAATCTGTGTGATTTGTCCGTATGTACAATACTCGTACAAACGGACAAATCACTCCTTGTACACTCAATATAGTGTCAGTGTCACGTATATCTATGTAGGTATGTTCCATTATTGCATCCTGTAGCTGTAAACGGCTTGATCGATTTTGAAGTGTGAGGACGAGCGCCGTGGCGCAGCGGTCAACACGCCTGCCTGCGACACGGATGGTCCCGGGTTCGATCCCCGGTCAGGTCAAGATGGAAAAAGATCTTTTTCAGATTGACCTGGGTCTTGGATGTTTATCTATACATATATGTATTTGTTATAAAGTATAGTATCGTTGAGTTAGTATCCCATAACACAAGTCTTGCTTAAGAACTTACTTTGGGGCTAGCTCAATCTGTGTGATTTGTCCGTATATATTTATTTATTTATTTATTTATTATTATTATTAGGTATCATTAGCTTTAAATTCTTTCCCGAAGTGTCATGGGCTATGTGACATCAGATAAAATAATAATATGGCGGACGTAAACTACTCAAAGAGGCAGTCAGCTTTTCTATTTTTTTTAAAGTAATCCACTTGTTTATATAATATGTAGCTAGCTCCAAGTAAGCTTACGCTACTTCGCCAGGCGTTTTAGGCGAGTGTCGTCAACCTTAATAGGCATTATCACCAAAGGGTCCCTAGGAGGGATGGACCTTGGCTTTGGGCGTTGCCTGTGTTGCCAGTCTCTCGGTATAACATTGAAATATCTACTATCAGAATTTACCGTAACAATCCTAAAAACATCTCATTTTATAACCCAGTGATTCTTTGCAAAAGCAGCAGCCTTATGGCAATTACGAAACCATACGGCATGCTCCAGATCACTAGCTGCATTATGAGCCTAATTAGAATGCAATAAGAGCGATATTGCAGTGATTATCGGCTAGCGGTGGTTCCGATCTGAAACACATGTTTAGCATAGAGTAGACTTTTTACTTGTTGGTATCTGTATCGCGTGTTGTAATTGGACATTTATTTCGCCAATTAATCTTCCTATACGAAACTTCCGGGACTATATATCAGTATATGTTGTTCACGATTATAAATATTATATATACCATGCAAATCCGTAGCCATATTCTTGTGTGGTTCATACTGAACCAGCTGCTTCTCTTCCCGCGCAGGCCGTAGAGTGGCTTGTCTGTCAGTTTTCTACAGGTTGCATTTCGGGGAGTGTTCACAGAACTCCACGAACTCATCCCACCCACCCTTTTTCGGCATCGGTCTGCTCGACGAGGTGAAAGTATACACCCGTATGTGGTTGATATACTACCAGCTCACACGAAGCGCTTTTCCTCTTCGTTTATTTTGCGTACGGCTAGGGAATGAAACCTCTTGCCACCGGAGGTTTTCCCCGGCACGTATAATTTGGGTCTCTTTAAAGCTAGAGTGAATAGGTTTTTAATGAGCCAGCGAGCTCCACCATAGACCACATCTTCTTCATCATCTTAACATCAGGTGAGATCGTGGTCAATCGCTGGATCATCATAAATAAAAAAAAACCGGCCGACGGAATGGGCGCAAATCTAAGGAATCATGAATCATGTAAATAGGCGGTGTGTCTAGCAATCCATCACTATTTGAATTCTGTATTCCATCCTTAAGCCCATCAAGGAATAAAAACCGGCCAAGTGTGAGTCAAACTCGCGCAATGAGGGTTCCGTACAAAATGCTTCGTTAACACACACACACAATGTGCAAAAATGTTTTATTCGATTGACTGGTGTTTCAGTGAACTATTTCCTTAAGTGAACTTATTATAGTGAGTTTACCACTTTATTTTCAACTGATAGAATTCTTATTATTTTCCTGTTATCTTCAAGCAATGAACTACATTTTGTAATTTTTTCAAATTTTAGGCCCAGTAGTTTCGGAGATCAGGGGGGCCGGATGGTCAAATTTTGCCTACTTTCGTGAATAAAATCAAAAATATTGATTTTGCCTGAACAAAAAAAATATTTTTGAGATCCTCATAACAAGCCCTTTCATTTGATATATAACACGGTAAGGTTTGCAAAACTTTTTTTTTTACATTTTCTATGTGGACCCCTAAACTGAACCGTATTTAAAAAATATATATATTTACTTTGCTTATCCGTGTTTGGGTCATAGGTTTACACAATCTTACCAAATTTGACAGACAGACAGACGCACGAGTGATCCTATAAGGGTTCCGTTTTTAATTTTTTGTACGGAACCCTAAAAATAGCGTAAGGGATGAAAGCGTGATGCTATGTATGTATGTATCATCATATTGAACAACTTTCTCCAGGAAAATGATTATGATGAACTTGGGTCGAAATATTGCAAAGAAATTGGGTTTTCCATACAAAACTGCTAATCAGCTATCCGATTTAGTATGAGAAGTCCAATTTTTTTCTTAATTTGACCTTTTAATTGCAGTTATAATTATGAATTATGCATCAATGTAAACAGTACGACATAATGGTCTAAATACTTGGCAACGAAAGTAGAATAGTGATGTGCACATCAGTTACACTCACACTGTTATTACGATTGGAACTGGTTTCGAACTAAAACGGAGTAATTGCTTTCCCTGCAATAAATATTGACCGACTTCGGAAAGGAGGAAGTTCTTTTAAATTTGATTCGTTAGGTCATGCATAATCTTAGCTTTTTTGTTCCGGTTTTGGAATTCGGTATCTGGGTCAAAGTATCAAATGGGGTCGGATTTGTTTTTATTCAGGCTGTTTTAACTTCAGATTATATTTATGAATTTAATAACTTATAATTAATTTAATTGCTCCGGATTATATGTATTCACTTAATTCATTTGGTGCATATGTAAGTATAGAATTTATTGCTTAGGCATGGCCTTTGTAACACCCAATCGAAGAAACTGTGAGAGTGTTACAAAAGAAAGAACTATTGTACAATAGTTTAAATAAATACCAAGTAAAAGACCTTGAAATATTCAATAAATTCAATTTTTCACCGGGAAATAGGCGTTTAAATTAAATTTTTCTCTTCGCCGATCAATTGCCGCTTTTTGCTTGCTATTGGAGAAATGCTGGGAACGTCGGAAAAACCGCATTGTGCTCAGTTTCTCTTCATTGATATTATTTATTCGATCGGTCTTTGTGACCTTGCGCATTGTTTTCATGTTAACAGCCAGTTCTTAGATTTGTCACGTGCGAAAAATATTTTCCTATTGATATGTTTTTCTGTAAGCAATATTTAGACTATTTATAAGACTACTTATTTGGAAAAAAGTATAAAAAAGTATATTTGAATCATAGTAAGTTTTTTTTATATGTTCCGAAAAAATCTTGATTGACGACCACCTAGCACCGCGTTGGACCCACCAGGTGGTTAGACGACCTGGAAAAGGTAGCCGGGAAACGCTGGATGCGAGACGCTTCCAACCGATTGTATTGTAAATTCTTAGGGAGGCCTATGTCCAGCAGTGGACTTTTTGCGGCTGAGATGATAAATAAAAATATTTTTGTTTCAAGCTTGTGTAGACACTGTCAAGTGCTTGCCAAAACAAATAAAATAATAAATAAAAGAAAAAACAGTCAAAAGCGTTTGAAAATGGTTATTTTGCTTTCATTACTACCTAGTAAAAGGTCTTTAGGTGCTTACGTAACAACTTAGTTGGTGTCACTCACCACTAGTAATTAAGTACCTAATACTACTTTTCATGCACGATTTGCGCCTAGGTGGCCTTTTGTTGCGCCTACCTGTAAGTAGTTCTTTAGTGTTCTTGACTTCCTGGTTATCAGGCACGGCAGCATGCTGGCGAGTTTAATTACTGGGCAAGTGAAAAAATAATGTTATGAATTTAAATTTACCTTTTCCACAGAGTTTTCAAATTCAATAAATCTTTAGTTTTTATACTACAAAGACAAAATGATATTAACGTATTGAGACTCAATTAATACGACATGTAACGCTTAATTTAACGCGTAACGCAAACTACACCAATTTCTTATTATAAAGTCCACTTAAATCAATATCCAATGTGCAATATAATGCAATATTGTGTATAAGGCAAACGACAACTGAACCCCTTGACTTCCCTTTGCGCTTGTGTGCGTGACAGCTTTGTGTTATCACACGCGCCTCCGTCCGGTACGGAGGCCGTGTTGCTCGAAGCACGCGCCCTATCAATTTGATTGTTTGCAAATATTTTCTTTCAATGAAACAAAAAATGATTTAAAATTTACACCTTTTTAGGGGTCAGAGCGAAAGTAAAACATGCCTACCATTTATTTAAATAATCATAGAAAGTAAAATTTCGTAACACTTATACATTACAGTAAATTCCGTAATAAATCAAAACACCGGAAAAGTGATTTTCATAACAAAACCAATAAAATCTAAATGAGATCCGTATCAACTTTAAATACACATTTAACGACTAACCCGCGTGAAGTTGATGAAATCTGCCGAATCAAGTGTTTAAAAGCGAAAGTGTTGCATCGGACCGCCGCGTCATGTGATGTAGTGGGTGATGGATGACTTGATGAAATGGAGACTGCCTTGTGTTACAAGAAGTTTTTGTTAAAATAAAATTCTCGATTTAGATATATTCCATGACAAGCCCAAAACGTTTAAAGACAAAATTTTGCAAATGTATTACATATTTGAAATAATTTAGATTTTTTTTATTATAATATTAAATCATTATTTGATTATTAAAAACAAAACTGGCGAAAGAAAGAGAGGAATGTAAGGAGCTCCACCGACAAGGCTGACAAGAGCCCAGCTCTTTAGTTTTGATACGTAATAAAATGTACCTATATTTTTAATGGGATATTGCAACATATCATAGTCAATGCTGTGCATATCTGTAAAATATGTAAACATTAGAGTAAGGTTAAAAATGATAAAATATATGTCAATGTTATGTTGTTGACGTGCCAAATAAAACAAAATTACAGTTGTAGAGATGTTTGGATTTGATATTGATAACAGTGTACTGGATATAACACATAACTGGTATTAGGTCTGATGCTCATAAAAATGAATAAAAATTGATAATGTAAATAAAAGTAAACCACATCGGTTTGTAAAACCGATTAATATGATACTTCCACAAATACCGCATTTATTGTTTTAAAACTGCATTACAAACTAAAAATTCAATATTTAAGCAGAAGGTGGCATAAGTTGAAAACGTCCTACATAAAAACTTTGACTATATAACCGAAGCATAGAAAGGGGAAGTAGGTAAATTTTCTATCACAGAAAATTGTATGGAAAATTTGTTTCTTAAGTACCTAAGTCTTTATAATGAAAGTTAGTTTTTGTAATTATTGCTTTGATTTGATAGACCAAACGATAGCATCCGATTTTATCTTGCATCATCGGCAAAACTTCGACTCGATCTTCGATCGAACGTTAAAAAAGCATGCAGTCAAAATAATTGAAAGCAAAATCCATTTATTTCAAATTTGTCTGATTCTTTCCGTTTCGTTTGATCTGTATGAATATACCGTTAATAATTTTTAAATGTAGTTATTACTAAGTGCTCAAGTGGTAAATAGCTTGTACCATGGGCACAGACGGTAATAAAAACGCTTAATGTTTATGATTTCTAAAATAAGTCAAATATAGACTATTGTTAACTGCATTGTTTATGTACGGAAATATGTGTTTGTGTGGTTCCCGGCAGAGTAGAATAGGACCACTCCAAGTCATCCCGTGGATGTCGTAAAAGGCGACTAAGGGAACACAAGCTAAACAAAGCTTATTAACATCAAAGGGACCTCTCCAACCCGTCTGGCCAGCATGGAGAGTGTAGGCCAAATCCTCTGACTACTCAGGCTAGTATATGGCTCTGGTAGTACAGAGAGGGTCGTACTCCTGCAGTGGAGACTAGAAAGACCTGATGATGATGATGATGTATAGGAAGATATATTTTTTGGAGTTGATATACCTAGTTTAATCTTATTTCAAACGTCCTAGGAGGAGAAAGCATTCAAATATTTAAAGTCATAAGATTTAAACATATGCAAAACATACCTTTAATTCGTTCTTATTTGCAAAGTTAGATCATAGTACCACTTTTCAAATGGATTCCTATTTCATAAAAGAAACTTTCAAAACTAAATCGATATGAGATCAATAAACTTTGTAATACATGATCAAGTCATTAAACCGTCTGATTTATGGGAAAACGACAGACAGACAAAAGAGCACTTTCGCTATTTTCTTGTGGAAATCGTGTGGGCGCCGTAGAGCCGTAAGCTCAGCAGTGAGACGTTGTCTGGTGTCGTGAGTGCATGTCACCATCGTCGGCGAAGACGGAATAAGCCGCATAATTTAAATATCTGTGCCTAAATACCGCGTTTTAAAAAGTAAAATGTGAACTCTTTGGTGCAAAATAAACGCGCGAGTTTATTCTTCTTCGATATTCTATTTACGATTTTCAAATTTCGACGTCGAACCGAACTTTGTCATACTTAGTTTACATTCTTGCTAGTGTTAAAAATGAGAGCGATCGTAATTTTACGTAATAACGGACAATGTTGAGAATTCGTAACTGGATCAGTGGGCAAGGGAATCGTTGAAAAGAAACAATAAGCCGTGGAAATGACGCTCAACACACACCCGCCGTACAACCGTGTCACCAGCAAGTTCTTCGGAAAGAAGAATAAGAAGAACAAGAAATACCACAAGATGAAGGCAGGGACGTATGCAGGGAGGGAACGGTAAAATATCTTTTGAAGATTTGATTTTGAATAGCAATTATTGCGCGCCAAAACTTTTGTTTTGTTTATATTTGTAACACGGGTTATTCACGTGGAAAGTTAGATCGGGCCAACGAGTTTTATCTGATCAAAATTTACCATCTTTAAAGCTTATTTTGGTTTATTATGCAAGAAACTAAAATTGCAATAAAGAAAAATGTATTCATGAATGTTTTCTTTTGTCAATTTCGATAATTTTATTAATTTGTTATTTCGAGATTCGAGAATAAAATAGATAATAACTATAATCATTAGTAGTTCTTGTATTGTAGAATCTAAGGTACACGTCACAGAACAAGGTAACTACTTGTTCTTTGGATAAATAGGCCAAAAATTAATGTTGCCTGATGGGAAGCGATGAAGTCTAGGGTGATACACGCAAACTAAAATAAAGCTTATTCTCTCGCCTTGAAACTCCCTAAATTGTTCGAGTCGGAAAACAGTGACACGGGGAACGAATTCCATTATACCTAGATAAATGGGACTATGATTCTTCTTCTTCTTCTTCTGTTTTATATTATGGCTTCCACTGAAATTTCAGTGATTCTGCCAATGTCCAGTATAATGAGATACTAAGTATCGGTGTTGTACGGTAAAGTTTTTTCAAGTAGCATCAAAGATGGCGTATGTTCTTTGACGCCTCGTGGCAGCTTGGGGCGGCAAATCTATACGAGTCCATTTATCAGTTCACTTTAACTATTTCACAAATTGTTCATGAGCACGAGCATTTATAACACCAAACTACACCAATTTCATATTATAAAGTCCACTAAAATCAATTTGCAAAATTGTCAAAGGCAAACTTCAACTGTACCCCTTGACTTCCCACCACAAACTCCGGGACTATGATTAGGTACTATAAAAGAAGTCCCGCAACTATCACATTCCCGTCATCTATGATAAATCTCTGTTATGCTCTACTTTATTTGAAACCACACACTACGGTTTAATAATATGATATACTCAGATTAACTCCCGATGCAAACAGAGGGTACTACGAACTCTTATAAGGATGAATCGATTTGGATGCGTTTTTACATTTTATAGCAGCTTATCTAGCAATACATGTTTTAATAAAATCAATCCAGATATTAACATAACTAGCAGCCCTACCCGGCTGCGCCCGGGCATGTATTATACCTTAAAACCTTCCTCGTGAATCACTCTATCTATTGGTGAAAACCGTATGAAAATCCGTGGAGTAGTTTTTGAGTTTATCGCGAACAGACAGACAGACAGACAGACGCGGCGGAGGACTTTGTTTTATATAATATGTAGTGATAGTGATAAAGGAATCTTCGTGTCGGGATTGTTCAATTTTTTTAATATGTTATAACTTGTTTGTTTAAATCTATGGTTAGAACATACATTTAACGAAATTGCGTCTCATGGAATATAAAGTTATACGTTAGTCATATTTAAAATTTTAAAATTGTTAGGCGGAGTTTTGTTAAGGACATTGATAATCTATATATTTACATAGGTATAAATTTCAGTGGAATTATATGGTCAGTTTCAACGGAATAGTTATAACATAAAGGATTTTTGTTACAATATTTCTCAAAATGACTGGAATAATATCATTCTACTGTATCTTATTATAATTAGATCGATAAAATGAAATCAAGATATTTACATTTGTAGACGGCGCCTTCTCAATAGACCTAAAAACATAAAAATTAGTTTCCAAAACTCAAAACCTAAGCCTCATTACATAACAATTTAAATGACATAACATTTGACCAAAATACTACAATATACTTACAAATTATATAACATAAATGGTCAAAGTCAAGTTATCTAATGCTAGTGACCCTCAAGTGAAACGTGGAGAAAAGTGAAACTTTACTATCGATATAATGATACATGTAGATTAAACGATTTACAGTTTTAAGATCATGGCGGTAGGTATTAGAGTTGAGTGGCTTTTAAAAGCTTATGTTGTGACTGGTCTAGACTTATCTTGTTGGTCGTTTTCGATTCTCTAACGCTTTCGTCGATTTTATAAGAGCAATGAACTCAGTTGGTCAGTCTCATAAAAATGTTTTAGCTTTTCAATAAAGTCAAATGCACTGGAACATTAGGTGACATATTATCATTACATTATGTCATTACCAAACCATTAGGTAATCCATTTCCTCATTTGCCGTACTATATCATAAAAAAGTGGCCAAGTGCGAGTCAGACTTGCCCTTGAAGGGTTCCGTAGTAGCAAGCTTGGATTCGCTAAAATACCACTTTAATTTTTCGGCGTCAAAATTTACTTCGTTTCTCATCTTATCTATGTAATTTTATGAATGTCTAAGTTATATTTGCGGTTTATGAAATTCCGCTATACCTCAAAAACTGCTAAATATCTGTTCTGTAATATTCTGCTAAAGTGTTTATTGAATTCTACATCAAGATATTTTTTAGATATATCTGTTCTATTATATTCTGCTAAAGTGTTTTTTGAGTTCTACATCAAGATATTTTTTAGATTTTTCATTCTCTTATTTTAAAAGTTAGAGAGCCCCCTCTCGCCCCTCACACACTAACTTTAAAACGATTGACTTTGAGAAGAGCTTTTGTCAATTAAACAGCAATATAGCGAATCGACGCGATGATGGCCAAACGTATAGAGGGCCTGATACATTCGGAGCCATGTTTAGCGTGTATACAGATAAAAGTGGCCTTTAAGTCTTATAACTTTAGGTACTACCAATCCCGTAAGGGATGGAGACGTAATTAATATTTATTTAAACATGCTGTTTCTAGCATTCTTGAGTAGGCCAAAATCAATGATTATTACAAAAGAGTAGAGTGGAATTCTTATTACTCAATAAGTAGGCTCACGTTTTTTTACTTGACGTGAAAATGTGCCTGAAAAAGTTAGTTTAATAAAAACGCTTAAGATTTTTAAATTACAAAGTCATTTTCTAGCCAACTTCTTCACAAAAATAGCAACGATATCGCGTTGTCTGTAAAGGTTGACTGTGAAATTAGATGTCAGGTCCAAGGGTCTATTATTAATAATAATAGACCCTTGGACCTGACACCTAATTTCAATAAGTCTACCTGCGAAGTTGAACACTGTAAACTATTCAAAACGTTAGGTGTATAAATTTTATTCACCTAACGTTTTTAATAGTTTACAATGTTCAACTTCGCAGGTAGACTCTACCTGTTATCAATCGTGAGGCTATAAGAAATAATTTTGAATAATACTTTTTGTTAGAATATTTCACAAAATATCTAGTGCTTGTAGCCATCTTCTTCACAAAATTAGCAACGATATCGCGTTGTCTGTAAAGGTTGACTTTGAAATTAGGTGTCAGGTCCAAGGGTCTATTATTATTTATACACCTAACGTTTTGAATAGTTTGCAGTGTTCAACATCGCAGGTAGACTCTACCTGTTAACAATCATGAGAATATAAGAAATAATTTTGAATAATACTTTTTGTTAGAATATTTCACAAAATATCTTGTACTAGTAGCCATCTTCTTCACAAAATTAGCAACGATATGGCGTGGTCTGTAAACGTTGACTTTAAAGTTCGCTGTCAGCGGTAAGGGTCATGCATCACTACATATTATTAACGACAAGTCCTCCGCCGCGTCTGTCTGTTCGCGATAAACTCAAAATCTACGGCATGGATTTTCATGTGGTTTTCACCAAAAGATAGAGTGATTAATTTATGCCCGGGCACAGCCGAGGACAGATACTAGTAAGTAATTGATAAACACCAAGTTGTGACGCTAGCAGTGGTGCAATCTTGTGCAACCATAGATATTAAGTATAATTGTACTGCAGTAATCGAAAATGTTTTTTTTTTAGTTTGTTTTAATCATTGTACCTATTAAATATAGCTTGTAGCGCTATCTATGTATAGTTAGGCTACAACTCCCGTTTACGTGAAAATTCGTGGACACGTCAACGATGATACCACCATGGCGCAACTAAAATCATGCTATCGAAGCGAAACTACTTATAATTACATTCTTAAATTTCTTTCTATTTGTAAAGTATTAGGAATAAAATGATTGGCGTCGCTAGTGTGCCTAGGGTGCGCCCTTAAAGCTTAATGGAAATAGCAAAGATAAATAACATGAGAAGCAAAAAAGTTGTCATGTCACTTTTATTTTTTTCAACAAAAGAATTTTGTGTCAATTCCGTTAATCGAGTTTCAGCAAAACAATCACTTTCTTTACAGACAGCTAATTAAAACCACGTAATTTGACATAAAATGCATTCGACATAGCGTTAACTTTCAATATTAAACTTTCTTATTGAGTTTTTCGGATTTTTTAATGATATCGATAATATTATGTATATCAATGCGGAGTTTTTCTAACAAGCATCTGTATAAAATTATAAAAAATATAAACGCCTTACATTGAATGCTTGTCCAGCCCTTTAGAGACTAAAAAGTCGCCACAGTTTCTTGAGAAGTGTGCATGCTCCAAAACGGCTAGATTACAACAATGGGAGGGAAACTACTCTGCAGCCTGCAGCTAATTTTATTAAAGCGCGAGAAGAACTTCCCCCTGGTCATGACTTGCCTCGGCCCATTTGGAATTCCCTTAACAGGCTCCGAACACAAGTAGGCCGTTGCAAGGATAACCTTGCCCGATGGGGAATGATTGACTCGCAAAATGTCTGCCGGTGTGGTTTCTCTCCTCAAACTATGGCGCACCTGTTCACATGCCCCGAGTGCCCAAACACCTACACGAGGGACGATCTCGATCTACTTGTGGCAAATGATACGTATTCAGGTAGCCCTTTATTGAAGCGACAAAATTTAAATTAATAATAAACGTACCGTCGACACGCTAAAAAGAAGATTGAATGCTTGCAAGCTAGCTTTTCCCTGCATTTTTATTTAAATTTATTTTTGGTTCATTAAGGTACTTTAGGCTTCAGCTTGAAGAACTGTCACAAGTTTTGGCCACTTACACATTCGAAAAATAAGCAACCTTAGTTAAATAAGCTATTCATTTTGTCTACTTTGTCATTTACATCTATTTTGTCATTTAAAAACAAGATAGATGACACGTAAAAACGTACATATCCAACGGCGAAAGAATTTTTGAAATCGGTCCAGTAGTTTCTGAGGTTAGCGCGTTTAACCTAACAAACGAAAAAACTCTTCAGCTTTATAATATTAGTATAGATTAATTAAGTTGCAACTCGTAAACAGTGAAATAGAATGTTCTACAGATTGCATATCTCTATTTAAAATGCAAATATCTTTCGTGTGTGGCCCTTCGCTCGCACTTCCTCTATTTGGTAATTCGTTGTTGCGTTTTACTACTGTCTAAATTTTTCTTTACTGGATGTTAATTTATTAGTATGAAACGAGTTTGCTTTTATAGTTCGATTGTTTAACTATACTTCCCTTTTGTATATTCTTTATAAATATATACTCGACGAATAGCCATATATTTTTAAAGAAGTTGTACTTTTATACGCACCGAATCTTGGAATGTTGTGAGGTGTGTAAAAATGAGGAGGAGAAGGTTTTTAGTTTTAAATCCTTATGAATCGTAATACCAGGGCCCTTTTAACTTTAAGACCCACTTATACCCCGGCGTCAAAACTACAAAAGAATGAAGCTTACTACGTTTTGTGAGTTTCAGCGGGTGTATTTCGGCTCCTTGGAGCATGTTAGGGACTTACATCCTTCGACGTACGGTCCAGTTGTTTATCAATAAGATCTTTCATTTAAACCTAGTTCTAGTAGTAGTATATTATTTACTGCGCTGCTCTAATTGGTTTTGTTTTAACTCATCCTATCCTAAGGTAAAGGTAGACTGGAAGAGAATGCATAGCGATTTGTACCCTTTGTACCAATTAATTTCTTTTAAGTTGTTTTAAATTTCTTTTTTTTTTTAATGGTACAATAAAGAGTATTTTCTTTCTTCTTTCTCCTCACTTTTTCTTTAAATTTCCTTGTGTTATATGCTGCACCTGCACTGGAGGAAGCGTTCAACAAATGAGTAACATTTACTCACTTGTTGGAACACTGAAAATAAATGAATTTACGTGAATTGTATTTCTATACAGTTTACAATTTCTATACAGTGCTCTTTTGCCCTTCACTTTGGGATTGCAATGCCAGTCTGCCTACAAACAAACATTGAGCGAATCATCCATGCTTAATAATAACGCAATAGAACAAATAGGAAGAGTTCCAAAATGGCCGTTACATAAACATTATGCCGGCGTTAATGACTGAATTAGACAATTTTGTAATCGTTGCCACAGCGTTGCGCCGTGGGACCGCAGATTGTAGCAGAGATCGCAATGATGCCAAGCAAGATGAGCTAGTTATTGTTGAATGAGATTCTGCAAACAACACTACGTGTTGCCATTGTAGACAAACCATTGTATAGTTCATGCAAAATAATATCTTGAAAACAAAGACGAGCTCCGTGGCGCGGTCTTTCAACACGCCGGCCTGTGACTCAGATGGTCCCGGGTTCGATATTTGTATTGCATTATGAACAACTAGAACAAACGTTGTTTATGCTGTTAATTACCTAGCCCTGCGAGGTGATAGGTGCTTAAAAAATTATCCTGCAACTCCATTTTCCATCTTACACCTGTAAAACTTCGATCCGTCATTCTGTCTATCCCGAAATGGTTTAGTAATCAAATCGTCCCAAGAATATGATATGAAACGGCATGAAAAAATCTGGAGTTTCTTGTTCAGCTGTATAGACTGAACATATTCTATTAGTCCTTACAAACAGCCTATGTAAAACGTACCTATGTGCAATAGAAAATTATCATCGCTTAATTTTGATTGTAAAGAAGAATAAGTGGTTTAATAAAGGAGAATGTAAAGGTCGAAATTACTTAAATGCGATGGACATCACGGTTACCCGAAACATTTATTTAATGCAATTTATTGCACTTCTTCTTAACTATTGTATTTAGCATGATTATTGTGTTGTAAAGATTGATCAGTAAGAAATTGCGATAGTGTATTGGAGATTCAACAATACTATACGTGAGATCTTTCATGTAGAATTAGATAGCAAATTGTATAGATTAATCTTAAAAGGATTTTTATCTATATAAGTATCTATTACAAAATAAAGAATCGTTGAGTTTATCCTACGACACAAGTTCACAATTTACTGTAGGGCTAACTTAATTTATGTGATTTATCTAAAAAATAATGATCTGGATAAGTTCTTGCCCGGCAGGCAAATGATAGCAGCATAGAGATGTGTGGAAAAGTATAGAGGAGGTCTTTGCTCAGCCGTAAGACATAGCAAAGACGATATAATACACATAGCAAACAGTGTTGCCAGATTTTAAAACCAGTATTCCGTAATTTCAATTTCCAAAATCCGTATGGGAAGTTTCTAATCAAATCCGTATAAAATCCGTATATAAACAAAAAATTTAAACGCATCGTATCTTTGATTGACATAATTTAGAACAGTTTTATGAACAATTTTGAGGAAAAAGTTTACAAAAAGCAAACAGGCTAAGAAAATGCAAACCAGCAACTAAAGGTTTGTTTATTATTTGTTGTATGTACTTATATCCATTTTCTCCTTTACAGCGCGAACACAGCGATGGACAACGACGTGACGCCGGTGTACCTGGCCGCACAAGAGGGACACCTGGCGGTCTTGAAGTACCTGGTACTGGAGGCAGGGGGACGGCTGGACGCCAGAGCTAGAGATGGCATGCTACCCATACATGCTGCTGCGCAAACGGGCTGTTTGGACTGCGTCAAGTGGATGGTGAGATTTGTTTATTTATATCTCTATGTAGCGTCTGTTCCCATCTTTCCAATGTAGTCCAAACCTTTAAAAGACTCTAGTGTATCTGGCGGCATAAGGGAGACCCTTGGTGGTCTTGAAGTACCTGGTACTGGAGGCAGGGGGACGGCTGGACGCCAGAGCTAGAGATGGCATGCTGCCTATACACGTTACTGCGCAGACCGGCAATCTCGACTAAGTCAAGTGGATGCTCTATGTAGTGTGATACAATGTGACCCCAACCTTAAAGTGACTCTGGTGTATCTGGCGACTTAAGAGTGTCAGTAGGCGGTCTTGAAGTACCTGGTACTGGAGGCAGGGGGAAGGCTGGACGCCAGAGCTAGAGATGGCATGCTGCCTATACACGCTGCTGCATAAACAGGCTGTCTGGACTGCGTTAAGTAGATGGTGATATCTGTTTATTTATGTATCTATGTACTATCATACCATATGGCCCCAACCTTTAAGAGACTCTGATGTATCTGGCACACAACAAAACATTGCTTTGAGTTTAAATATTTATATAACATGAATACTGCTGGTGCCATCTGTATGCAACTGTAAGAAAAAAATTACAAATCAAAGGTTTGGTCCACATAGTACTTCTAATCTTCATCTAGCTTATCAAACATCGGAAAGTAACACTGCAACATAGATTTAAAAAAAAAATCAGCTATTCATACTTCTATGCTTTGCAAGCTCTACTACAGAAAGAAAATGCCTATATTTGATTAAATTAGTAGAGTTGACACGAAGACTGACCGCGTCACGTGAAATAAAAATATAAGTACTTACTCATCTTTACTTAATATTTTGGGCGAATCGTCACAACTGTATCATATTTTTGCCAAGTAGCACAGTATTTTGTTCAGGCAGGTTAGAGTTCAAATACTCAGCAAACAAAAGGTCTTTGACCACATCAATAGTGATGACTCATCAAAACGTCGAACAGATCAATTTCAAATCAACAACGATTGTCATTACATTTACATCACGGAAACATATGAAATCACGATTTTAATAACGCACGGAACTGTCTTTCCTTCCTATCGAACTGCCATTTTCTCTGCAGTTGCGTAACCGATCGATTGTTTCGTTTTCTTAGTTCTGTTCTTTGCGCCACGTATCAGACGATCATTACTTGGGCCCATTACCTTTCTTGCGTGATACTACAATCTATAGTTTTTGTTTACAAATTCTATCGGTTTTAATGATGAATTAATCGTTACGTATGGAATTTACGATGTAATTGGGATGTAATCATTGTTAGTTATTGATCTATTGAAGGGAAGAAAAAGAAGGGTAATAGGAATTGTGAGAAAGAGTAGCCTGTTTGTTTGTGTTAAGATTTTGTTGACATTTTTCGTTACGTCTGAACATTATGATGTAATTAGAATGCGATTTTGTTTTAACAAGAGGAATTGGGATGGTACTAAATAACCTTTACTACGCCCGCCGCTAGCGCCCCGCGCACCAACAAAACGTCCGGTATACGCAAAAAAAAATCTGCAAGCGCGGCGAAATTTGCAACAATATTTATCTCATGAAATCTTACCTCTATATACACGAAAAATTACGTAAAGATTCTGTATAAAGCGTAGTAAATGACTACGTCGCTAAAATAAGTTTATACTACAGGTTTAAATGGCAATCAAATGTTAAATACGCAACAATGACAAAAAACCATACCCTTCGTTCTAGAAAAGTTCACATAAATCATCATTCTGACACTGTGGACGAATTCCAAGTATTGAACAATAAACTACACTATATTACCTATAAATAAACACCAAACACTAAACACTTGAAGCACTTTTTGCAGACGAAACAAAAAACACAATGTAAACACTCATGGTACCAAATTACACGACTCGTACACATGTTCCCTGTGGAACGTGTTATATTTTCATAAATCCTATGAGCTAAACTATATATTTATAATTAAATAATGTAAATATGTATTCGTTAATATATTTTTCCTATTATTACCATAAATAATATAGCTTTATTGTAATAACATTGGTATTATCGGCATACGTAGAGTAGGCCGTTAGTCAAAACTTAGTCTTTTTATTTAGAACTGCAATTTTATGTTAAATCATGACAAAAGACATAAGATCTATAGATAAGACGTTGGCGCACATTCTAAGGATTATTTTTATGTATAATACAATAATACTTACGACATAATTTCACTGAAAACACTCACACTGTTTTGATAAACGAAACACGGAACGAAGTATGACACATTGACACTTGACATATTGTTTTGAAATTTATTTTTTTAATTCTTTATGGATCTGTAGCAAAGAAATCTCTCTTGTAATCCGAAGTTGAATGTCTATGGCATAGGTTGGCATTTGTATTTTTAATCTGAGACGTCAAAGTCGTGAGAAATAAATTGTCAAAAGAGCGCGGTACGCCCGTACCCCCGAATGTTGCCGGGACGTAATAAGCGAAAAAGAATCGAGTCCGTTTCGGGGATTGGACGTAGGAGAGGATAAGGACTGTAAAAGAAGTTTATCTTGGCCGATTTCCTATATTGCGTGACAATAGGCATGATGCCTGGGTCTTCAGATTCTTAAAAATGTTTCATAATATATCAACATGCACCTAAAAAGACTATAAAAGTACAATTTCAATTTGATAACGATTCGTTTACCATGCTAAATAACCTTTAAACCGTGGCGCAGCGGTCAACACGCCAGCCTGCGACACGGGGGTCCTGGGTTCGATCCCCGGTCAGGTCATGATGGAAAACGATCTTTTTCAGAATGACCTGGGTCTTGGATGTTTATCTATATAAGTATATGTTATGAAATATAGTATCGTTGAGTTAGTATCCTGCGACACAAGTTCTCAACTTACTGTGGGGCTAGCTCAATTTGTGTGATATGTCCCTTTATATTTATTTATTTATTATTATTTTAAAAGTATGAAAAAAGTAAAAATAAATATTACCATTATATATGCATCTAAATACAAAGCAACTTTTTATTATAAGACCGTTACAATAAACGCAATATTTAATATAGCTATCGAACAAGTTACTCATACGCCCCATACATTTTACTAAACCGTGACGTCACGATAGATTTTATGTTGTGGTAGAGCCTCGCTACCGGCGAAAATCACTTTTGCTAGTAGCATGAATGGGCCGGCTCGTCCGGGGAAGTACCACACTCTCACAGAAAATCGACGTTTGAGTAGTAGCTTTACCACTACTATGCTTCGTTCGGTGAGTGAGAGAGCCGGAGGCCCAGCTCCCTCTCCCCTCTGGGGAGGGAAAAATAAAAGGCCGGCAACGCTCCTGTGACACCTCTGGTGTTGCAGTTGTCCATGGGCAGCGGTGATCACTTCCCATCAGGTGACCCACTTGCTCGTTTGCCGTCCTATGACATAAAAAAAAAAAAACCGGCCAAGTGCGTGTCGGGCCACGCGCAGTGTAGGGTTCCGTAGTTGCGAATGATAACTTTGAGTTCACACTGTTTACACTCGCACCTCACAGTTTAACGACCAAAAACATCTAACAATGAAGCTTGTATGAAATTTTACATTTTCCAGTACATTTTATAAGTTGGTTGCCTATAACTTTTTAGTTTGCACTTAGTACCTAGCTCTGATAGTTTTCCTTTCAACTTCAGTATATATACTACTGCTGTAATTTTTTTCACCTATCCATATATAACCGTTTAGCAGATAGAGGGGGGGGACACGTACCTCTAACAAAATTTTGCACTTTAAAACCAAATATTTCGGAAACGGATCCCTAAATCGAAAAATGGTGTTCTCAACCTCACAATATTTTTCAAAGACCTTTTTAACGATACCCCACACGATGGGTAAATAGAGAAAAAAAAATACTCCCCCACTTTACTTGTATGGGAGCTACCCAAAAAAAAATATTTTTTCAAGGTTTTTTTCTACGACTTTTTTGCCATGATTAATATACACACTCATACCAAATTACAGCTTTCTAGTACTTATAGTCTCTGAGTAAAACCGCGGACGGACAGACAGACAGACAGACAGACAGACAGACAGACAGACAGACAGACATGGCGAAACTATAAGGGTTCCTAGTTTACTACGGAACCCTAAAAACGATAGAGTAGCATTCTCTGGGAAGCATATTGGTAGCGCCCAAAAAAATTTGCTATTAAAACTGTAATATCTAAGAGAGTTTTTGGTTTAGCATGGCGTTTTTTCGCGGATGTGTCATTTTTTATAATAATGATGCTTTCCATATAATAATGAAAAAAAATATAGTCATCATCCGTATTGGTTGGTTAAGTTCTGTACGGCTATTTTGTATGGCCGGATTATTATTTATACAGCTCCCCTTTATACCTCCCCTCTATGTGTCAAACTAGATCTCTATGTAAGCATAGAGATCTAGTTTGACACATAGAGGGGAGGCTAATTTTGTCCAGCTGTGGAACTGAAATAGGTGTTTAAATGGGTTTAATGATAAACTGGCTTTCGCCTGCGGCTCCGCACGTGTTAGTGTCGATCCCGCGAGAATAATACTTTATTTCGACATGAAAGGCACCCTTTGTCTTTTTTCGCACTCCAGAGAACGTGAATAAAAAATTTCATGATAATCGGTTTAGTAGCTATGGTGTGAAAACGTAATAAACAAACTCCTATTCGCAATTTTAATATTAGATGGTATTAATAGTTACGCCTGGAATTTATGATGTGATTGTGATATAATAATTTGGTATTTTGTCCTGATTTATTATATATTACATTCGAATATCGTACAATGTTTTAGATGCGGTGTAACATAGAACAGCAGGCGTCGTTACATTACGTTTTACTGGCTCTTAGTACTTTGTGAACTTTTACTACGCTAAAACTTTAAAACGTAAAAGTTCACAAAGTACTAGGTGCCAGCTCAATTTGTGTGATATGTCCCTAAATGTATTTACTTATTTACTAAACACATTGCTTTGTCACGATTAACAATACTATTCTGTATAATATCTTAGCATGTATCGAGTAATTTTAAATTTATTTATTAAATTGTGTTAGTTATTTTGACTACTGATTTTATTCATACGTAATGAAAAATCTGACACCGGCTACACCTACTGGGTGTGTAAGCGAAATATAGATACAGATAAAAATATTTTTTATTTATATCTAACGGTAAATGAAATTAAAGTCAGAAATGGAATCTTGGCGTTACATTTGTCACTTTAAAATCTGAAAATATTGTTACCTAGTTGTAATATGCAACTCATTACCTGGTCGTAGAGACAGTTGCGTTTAGTTTATCTGTTTATTTATGCGTTCGTTGCAGTTTACAGTCAGAATATAACTCGTTATTTACCGTGAAAGAGTTAACTACTAGAAACTGAGCGTTTTATTAGCTTAGCTGGAGAAATTCATCTTGTAACCAACACTCACTCAGCCACTTAAGTAGCTAGATTCTTATCTGTTATAGATAATGCGGATTAAAACGCAAAGCTACGAAGAAATTTATTATGTTGGTGTATGAAACTGGAAAAATATAATTGCTGATAGTTCATGTGAAATTAGTCCCTTCACTACTATACAGGGCGGAATCGAATTCGCTATTTGACAATTTTCTGAAATATATTTTATAATATCTTTAGACTTATTTTAAACCCCCCTACAATTATATTTTTTTCAAAAAAGCTTTATTTGATAAGAAAACATTTTTTTAACTTTTGGTTCGAAATTCGCGCTAAAACACTGTGTCACGTGACATTTCCATGTTATGACGTCACAACTCAATAAACAAAGCACGGCTAATACGGCGCTCTAACTGTTTTGTGGTGTAAATTAAACAAATTTAACTGGAATTGTGAAAATGACAAGTTACAAAACGTGTGCGGTGCCTATGCTTAGAAGTACGAGAATGAAATGTCCCAACAAATTGTTTATACACGTTTCTAAAAGTCCAGTCCGCCACGCCGAGCTGAGACCCACAGTTTCCATCTGATAAGTCTGTGATATTCTTTTGTGCGGATCACTTTGATGTAAGTATTGAGAAGTAAACAATATGTTCGATTTTACAAAAATAAATTACACCTAACCTAACTTCTTAAAATCATCACTATCACTAATAAATAGTATAAAACAAAGTCGCATCCTGCAGTCTGTATGTATGTTTGCTTAAATTTTTTTGCGATCATAAACGAATCGACTCTGGGCTGCACTATCCGCTTTACTGTAGCCTGACTCCATTTCGTGAAACTCTTTTTATAGTATAAATCGAAATATTTGAGCGATTTTTCTCCACTTTTTCTCAGCAAAATTTTGAACCAATGAGGCTCAAAACATTGTATAGAACAAACATAGAGACATATGTATGAGAACAAACGACTTGACGTTGATCATGTTGACTTTGACGTTTTGTTTATTGAGTTATGACGTCATACGAAGATTAATCATGGCCGCCACTTGTAGACCACAGATAAAAAAAACTGAGATTAATATTCCAAAAATAAAATATTAATAAATTGTTTTAATGCAAAAAACATACTGGATGATAATTGTTTAGTTATAAGCTACCATAAAAAATATATTTCATATTTTATTGCTACAACTGTCTAATAGCGAATTCGTTAGCATAAGAAAAAAAAAATTACACGTGTAAGTAAAAAGTTAAAAACATTTCTTGCGTCATCATTAAATCGCTGGTTGTGTATCGGTCCGCAAGTCTGCAATTTTGAATTCACGATCGTTGGTAACCATTCTGGCCCTAAAATGACAGACATTGAACACTTTTCCTAGTCTGCTGTTTTTTGGTCAGAATCGCGCCATTAAGAAAATATTGTGGACGCCATTTGCAAAAATATTTGTAAGTCTGCTATTTCTGACAGAACTTTGACTTAAGCTTGCACTGACATCTTATTAATTGACTTATTGACGTTGTGTAAAATCCTTTAGAATATCTTTATTTTGAGAATATTTCATAAAATCGTTAAAAAAACGATTAATAAACGGCTCATAAGTGATCTACGGACTCGCTAACGACTAGTTATGTACAATAATGTAGCAGGTGCTGTGCTTAACGAGTTACTAAGCTTGAGCAAAGATTGTCTAAGATATGGAAATTTTCAATCCTTATACGCTTTTGAATGTTTCTTCAAAAAACGTAAAACTATATAATATGCCTTCGCAGTGTACGTACCTACAAGAAATGCAAGATCAAAAATAGCAGAACTAAACATACTGAGAAAGAAGCATGCTTTAAACTAGGCAGTACCTAGAATAAGGAGAAAAAATCAATAACAAAGCATACTACAAAAGGTTTATTTAATACCTGTAACCTAACTTTTATACAGTACTAGGGCGACCCAGCCTAGCTCTGAAGAAGCAGGAAAAAGCCTGTTCCCTACGAAAAGACGTTTAAAATGGTTATCCTGCTCGTTTAATTAGATGTGTAAAAAGTGAGACAATATTTTATCATCGACTAGCAGCCCTGCCCTGCTGTGCCCGGGCATGTATTACACCTTAAAACCTTGCTCGTGAATGTCTCTATCGGTTGGTGAAAACCGCATAAAAATCCGTGCAGTTTTTGAGTTTATCGCAAACAAACAGGCAGACGCGGCGGAGGACTTTGTTTTATAATATGTAGTGATAGTGATTTTCGTATTTCTTAGGCATTTTTATATCATAAAGAAAAATAAATCTCATTTTACAATTATTATTCTTTCTATTTGTAAAGTATTAGGTATGAAATGATTTGCGTCGCTACTGTGCCTAGTGTGCGGCCTTAATATTGTTCCAATGGGGATATTATTCGCTGTATCATTGGTTGAAATAAAATATTTTTTTATTGTCAAACTGCTCTTCATTGCACACCTTAAGATGTATTACAACCTCTTAAATTATTTTGATATCAACGTTTTTAATATCCAAATAATAATTATTTGTTTACAAATATGAATAGGGTCAGATGACAGGTTTTCATGGAGGCTTGAGTGACAGTGTTTTTTTTTTTAAGAATGATAACTATGTATACTTTTGGAAGAGACCTTTCTTCCTCTTTGGTTTGAGCCATATTATTATTTAACCGATTGTAAAAAATATTAAGTCACTCTTCCGCAAAGCATTAGAAAAAGTAACGAAGCGTGAAAGTTTTCTGTAATCCTTGCCACCGGATGGCAGCACTCACTCGTAGGGTCCGATAAGCTGCTGACACTGGAAAATTTTTGATAAACAGTGACCATTTACACATTGTTGACCAATACCAACCAATTGCTTACCGGACACGACGCCACAGTGCCGCTGAACAATACCTCCATCTAAAAAACCGGCCAAGTGTGTATCGTCCCACACACAGTGTAGGGTTCCGTAGAAAATAAATAATTAAACTTTGACTTTGAATAGTTTTACTTGTGAAACTAATTTTCAATGGAATTTGTCAATTCTCATATCCTTTTCCAAGAACATTTTATAAGTTGGTGGACTATTCATCTTTGACTTGTAGACCCTACTTAGCTGTGATTTTATGTGTACTTCGTTGCACAATATGTTTAGAAAATTCTGTCAGATAAATAAATAACTATATACGGACAAATCACACAGATTGAGCTAGCCCCAAAATAAGTGCTACTTATTACTTGTGTTATGGGATACTAACTCAACGATACTAAGTATATTTTATTACAAATACATATATAGATAAACATCCAAGACCCAGGCCAATCTGAAAAATATCATTTTTCATCTTGAGCTGAACGGGGATCGAACCCTGGACCATCGGTATCCGTTTGACCGCTGCGCCGGAGCTCGTTAATATGAACAACTAACTTTCTCAGGTCGGGGCCCATAAGAAAAAAATATCAGTTCAGTTGACAGCCATTCAATGAAAGAAAAGTATTTTTGTACATGAAATTCCAGAAAAGAGTCCGCATTGTAGATTCTATTCATATATTTTGGTGGCAGACACACTGCATGCAATGGTTTTTTGAATATGTAAACACCACGTCCAAATCTGCCACGATTCCTAGACCATGATCATTGAAGCAATATTTTGATTTAGCGGACTACGGATTTTGAGTGGCAAATGAATTGCTTCGTGTTAGTCTGATAATATTATGACAATAGATTTCAATTAACAGACTTGCGCTCCTGAAGTCACTTGTTTTGTCTAAATTTCATCGACCGATTGATTTATAAATATTTAAATGAATTAATGTTTCGATGTTTTTGGAAATTCAGTCCTGTTTTAATTTTTGGTTTTTATCTAAAGTAATAGCCTCTTTCAAAGCGTTTGAGGTAGTTAATAAGTTTTTCTTAAATTTGAAAAATGTGTAATTTTAATTTACTCGAAAGTACTCTTAAATTACTTTCAATCATGGGTATAGTCTAAATTTAAAAGGATGCCAATGAATTTAAAAAAACATATATTATATGTAAAACAAAGTACTCCGCTGCGTCTGTCTGTATGTTCGTGATAAAAAGCTACTGCGTGTACTTCATTTGGTTTTCATCAATAGATATTCATGAGGAGGGTATATAATTTGTCAAAGTTTTGTATTGTTGAAATATAATTATTTTTAACAAAAAAGTAAAACCGACTTCAACCCTATACGTAAATGGGTGTGGTAGTTCAATCAAAATAGAAGAACAACGTCGTAATCAACTTATCTTGATTCGCGAAAGAATTAAACAGAAATAAAATTAAACCAAACGGTATACTTGTACATTTTTTTTGGTTTTTGTAATTTTTTTTTAAAAGCACTGGATACATTTCGATAAAAAATTATAGGACCACTTTTGAAGTTCAGTCAAAATAGAAAACAAACGTTCTCATCAATTTGTCTTGATTAGCAAAGAATTAAATACAAATAAGTTTAAACCGAACGGCATCCTTTAACATTTTTTTGGGGTTTTTTGTTTACTATTTCAAAAGGTGCTAAATACATTGCGTCAAAAATTTTATGGACCCGCCTCTGAAGCATTTTATGAACCTATCGAACAAAAAAAGAATCACTAAAATCGATCCATAACTGACGGAGTAATCGCGTAACATACATACAAAAAAAAACATACAGACGAATTGAGAACATACTCCTTTTTTTTGAAGTCGGTTAAAAATGATAAATGCCGGAAGTGTTGGTCAAATTCTCAAGCTATTTGGATTTATATTTGAGACGGGAAAAAACCATTGAACTAGCGACACCGTTACCAAAAAAGCTCTATAGGTACATAAATAAAATTATATTCTGCAATACTACATACAATATATAATAATATTTCCTGACTTAAATGGTTTTTAAATAGCATTACAATGCTCGGTATTATTCGACGCGGTGATTCGAAGCCACGGTGGTGTAGTTGGTAGCACACTTAGGGCGCAGACGTAAGAGCTGTGGGTTCGAATCCTACCTGTGGCGAATTCTTGTTCATCACATATTTTCAATTTTAATATTTCCTGACGTTTCATTTTCATTTCTATTGTCACTCTTCCATTACCATGTTTTTTTTTATTTGTTTTTTTCATCCTCTGACTGCTCTGGCTAATATATATGGCTCTGGTAGTACAGAGAGGGTCGGGCTCCTACAGTGGAGACTAAAAGGGACCTGATGATGATGATGACAGTTTTTTTGGATTTTCCTTTATTCACGATAAACCAATTTTTACACATTTTTGTTTACGTATTTATTTTATGACCTATTTTATTTCTTTACAGATCGTGGAGCGCGGCGTAGACCCAAACGCTAGGGATGGTGATGGCGCCACTCCACTTCACTTCGCGGCTTCCAGAGGCCACCTCAGCACCGTTCGCTGGTTGCTGCGACACGGCGCTAGGCTGCACCTGGACAGGCATGGCAAGAGTCCCATCAATGATGCTGCTGAGAACCATCATTTGGAGGTATTTTCTTTCATATCTATTCTCTATGCCCTATTTAGATGTATGGAGGCCTAAGGCAATAAAAAAGTGGAGGCCCCCTTGGCCACAAACGATGTACAAATAAAATGGTAATTTTTTCAGTGAATTTTCCAATATATACTTATATAATTTATTGGGAAATCAAGTATTAATTTATTGACCTGAAATTAAGTTTTAGAGTGTAAACGATTTTTTTTACGAAATCTATGTGGCCCTTCTTTTGTGAAGGACCTGGGACTCTAATTCTGGTTGCTCTCCCCTAAATCTGGCCGAAAATACTGATTACATTGATATCTGTCGATGAAAATGTCTTAAGTATCTTTGTTCATTTTGTGGTCTTTTGTGGATACTTTAGCCAAAGACAATATAATCTTTAGCATAGCCTGTCAGGGTACCTGAACAGGCATGAAAAAAATCCCCATTAGTAGTGCAGCAGTTGGATCATTTGGAGGTACATATCAGTGTCACTTGTATATTCTTTCTTGACGTTTTTTTCTTACCCTAATCCTAACTAATATTATAAATGCGAAGTGAGTTTGTTTGTTACGCTTTCACACCGTATATATCCACAGAAACGATCATCATGAAATTTTGCATACACATAGGTTAGGGTACTGAGAAGAACATAGGCTACATGGCCGAGCCGCGGGTGTTAACCGCAGCTCGGCCCGCGTGATATGTAGCCTATGTATCAATAGTAGCTAGTCATGTTATAAAGGTAGAATTTTCTTTTTCACGACTATGATCTTAATGGAAGAGACATCAAAGATGCTGGAAGTTCTCATCATATATAAGTGAATCTTTAGGAACCATTCAACCAAGTCAACTAGACAGACTGCTTCGAACTTATGAAATTTCAAACGGAACTTAAAACTATCATGGCCATACCACTAGGCACAATAGAGTGTTTTTTCGTCTATCGCAATCAAAATGTTGTGATTCCTCTGTTACACTGTGACACGGATGTCATTCAAACTATGACCCAAGTTACTCCAGCGTTACTATTCATAACGACTCATTGTTATGAGTTAAAGAGCCACATAACAGAAACAGATGATATTTAACTCATTCACTTGACTTTGTGTATATTATTAAGGCATATTCTGAGCCTTGGTTTGAGGGTAACGATGTATGACAGTCATTTAGCTCTGGTATCATGTTTGTGATCTTAATTCTTTATTGTTTTCTTCTAAACAAAAGCCTTTTCATACTTTTTGAATATTCATTATTACTACGATTTTGTATGTATTTTTTAAAAGGAAAAGACCAAGTAATGATAGCAGGAAGATAACTTTTTTATCAGCCGGTGCACGTTTTATATAACTATGTAAAGTACAAAATATTTTTTATTACCTACATCTTGAGCTGATGCGTCGTAGAATTAAGTTTTTTTTTAAAGGAGGTAATAGCAAACACTCGAAAAACTGTCATTACCACCTTTTTAACTCACAAACGGTATTCTTTACACATAATTGTGTACAAAACAATAAACTGCGATTATGACAAATAGGAAACGGGTGCGAACAATGGCTCTAAACACATAATTGAAATAGTTTCCACCTGTTGACGGCATAATTGCGCGGCAGTATCGCTTTCTACGTTGTCTGTGGTCCGGCTAATCGCGGCATAGACAATACAGAGTAAAGCTCACGTTTGGAAAGTATCAGTTTTCACCGGTCACAGTCTGTTGGGTGTCTTTGGTACGATTTGAATTTAGAATCATGCGTGTTTTAATTAGTGTTGCGGAATTGAGTATGCTAATGTGCTGGGGTTTTGGCAAGCGAGAGAGTGGTTATGGCTTTAATATTTGTTTTCTAATGGCTTACCTTATCCGGCTATTAATTATAAACCTACATGTAATAAAATTTAAATGGAATGGAGATTATTGATTTTTGAATTTACAGTAATGAAAATTGTAGGTATTTTGATCAAATGAGGTCAGATTGGGGTGTGCGATTTGTTCTAACTCTGGCACATAGATGGCGCCACAACGTTGTATTCACTATTTTATGAGAAAATAAAAGTATGAAATATATCTTATTTAAAAAAAATATCACTGTATATATTTCTACCTAAATTATTTCTCAGTTTAAGCAAGTTTAAGCTAAAATGGATTAACGCCATCTAGTGGCAAGTAGAAAAGTGCACTGCAACGAGCTCCGTGGCGCAGCGGTCAACACGCCTGCCTGCGACACGGAGGTCCTGGGTTCGATCCCCGGTCAGGTCAAGATGGAAAATGATCTTTTTCAGATTGACCTGGGTCTTGGATGTCTATCTATATATGTATCTATTATAAAATATAGTATCGTTGAGTTAGTATCCCATAACACAAGTCTCGAACTTACTTTGGGGCTAGCTCAATCTGTGTGATTTGTCCGTATATATTTATTTATTTATTTATTTATTTATTTATTTATTTATTTATTTATTTATTTATTTATTTATTTATTTATTTATTTATTTATTTATATTGGCAACTGTAACATTAGTGGAACTAAATAGGCGCCTACTTTATACGTGCTCATAGAAGGCATTTAATTAGGAAAATATTTTTGTATGAGTTTGGCAGTCTATACAATATTATGATAGTATTAAGTATCCATAAAAAATAAGATGAAATTATTGAGAAGGATGCCTTACTCAATGTTCTCAATTCGCAATAGTTTCTGTGTCTCATTTAATTACTTAATAAATGATTGGTAAAAATTGAATATAGGTATAATTTCATCAACTAAATAACGTTTCTCAACAATCAATGGTACATGATGTAACATAAATTAAAGTTATTAATATTCTTTTGTTTTTCTATTTCAAATATCAAAAGTACAAACCATTATGTCAATGATGATGATACTATTAAGATCTTTACTTGTAAGAACATCGAAGTAGGTAAGTACTCTATTAGATGACATAAGAAGATTACAAAATGGTACTTTTGACCTGTAAGACCTTGGTTTGACCCGGGAAACCGTCAATGTCCTTTGAACAATGGCTGAAATCGGCTAAATTGATTTAGATACGGCTTTCGTCATGGGTGGATCAATGCATTGTGTAGTAAGTAGCGAAAAGATCAGAGCCGTGTGTTGACCTGATGGTAAGTGCTTTGGCCTTTGCTTGTACTTCTCAGTTTGATTATGACCAAAGATCTGATAGGTTTAAGAGGCGAAAGTGTGAGTTTTTGTTTTATAGATATGACTTATCCACTTTGGAAATTAAAAAGTGACTGTTATAGTTTTAAAATCTTTTAAAATACCCAATATCCAGTTGCAAGCGGCCTGCATTTAGAATATTCAAACATCATTCGTTTGTTCATTTGACCTGGTTTTTCTTTCATCATCATCATCATCAGGTCTTTCCAGTCTCCACTGCAGGAGCACGACCCTCTCTGTATTACCAGAGTCATATACTAGCTTGAGTAGTCAGAGGATTTGGCTTACACTCTCCACGCTGGCCAAACGGGTTGGAGAGGTCTCTTTGATGTTAATAAGCTTTGTTTAGCTTGTGTTTCCTAAGTCGCCTTTTACGACATCCACGGGTTGACTTCGAGTGGTCCTATTCTACTCTGCCGGGAACCACACGGCGGTTTTTCTTTATTCAAAAGATATTGTTCCCGGTCGCATCCTATGTTTTGATGCTTCATAGCCTCAAGACCGGTAAAGTTGGCGAAGTTTTTCTTAACACTACTTTTTCCGAGACCTCTTTATATATATATATATGCTTTTGTTTACTTAGCATATTTTTAACTTCTGACACAAAAAGACAGGGGTTTTAAGTCTCCCGCTGAGTGTGTGTGTCCGTAGCTCTTAAATTTATAACACGATTTGTATGCGGTTTTTATGTTTAAAACCAGGTTTTCTCGATGGTTTTTTGACATGTTTTATCAAAATCGACCCAGCCTTTTTAAAGATAGAGGAATTTTCGTGTCAGGTGTTGCTTAATTTTTTTGTAACTAGCTATGTTATCCATAGAAAGAAAGGAAGTGGTCCTCTTTTAGACCTGAAACCATATTTCGGTGTCATAATCCTATTCCATACTTTTAAATGTTTTGTTATTATAATCTATCTAATATGCCATGTCTAAAAATGGGTCTCGTGCTATTCTATTAGGCTTGCCGTCTATAGATCCGTTTTTAAACTTAATGTATTTATTTATATGTATGTAGTAGTATGTATATTTATTTATCTAAATGTTGATTTGTTGTTCTCAGTGCCTGAACGTTCTGGTGGCAGCTGGAGCAGCGGGGGCAGACAGCAAGCAGCTCGCTTCCTACAAAGCTGTGCATTCCTGTGCGTGCACTCCAGGGGACGCTAGAGTAAGTATTTACAACGGGCAAAATTACGACTAAGTATGAGAGTCATCTGGGATTAAAGAAAAAACGTAGAATGTACCAGTTGCTTCTCATCCCGCGCAGACCGTAAAAGCCAAAAGAATGGGCGAAACATTAGGAATAATTTCAATAGACGATTCGGCTAGCAACTCGCTATTTAGATTCCGTTTTTTACCTACTCGCCCATCAACATGCTAAACGTGGCCTTTGGGTATCTGATCTTGGTCTCTGTCTACCCTGTAAGGGAAACAGACGTGTTAATATGTTGTTGTACAATGATGACACTAATCATCAGCTGTATGTGTTTAATATAAATAAATATATATAAGGACAAATCACACAGATTGAGCTAGCCCCAAAGTAGGTTCGAGACTTGTGTTATGGGATACTAACTCAACGATACTATATTTTGTAATAGATACTTATATAGATAAATATCCAAGACCCAGGTCAATCTGAAAAAGATCATTTTCCATCTTGACCTGACCGGGGATCGAACCCGGGACCTTCCGTGTCGCAGTCAGGCGTGTTGACCGCTGCGCCACGGAGCTCGTCATGTGTGTTTCTCATCTGTGCGTGTTCCTGCCTCAGCTGTAAAACTTCGAAGATGAAAGCCGTGTGGTCAATTGATCATCTATCTTCTATATGTTATTCATAAAAAATGCGTTGTATTTCGAAGATTTTCAAACATCCTTGCAATCGATGTAGATTCCTAGGAAAAATCAAGATTACTATCTAAAATTTTTAAATCTCTTGTTCTTATGGTTTAATACTATAAAATTCTTCATTTTGTTTTTGAACAACCGTTTTCTAAGCGTGTCTCCAGTTGCTTCTTCCATTGTAAGAATTGCAGCCTGTGATCAGCTATTATTACGGCATACAGTTCTTAATTACTATTCATGCCGTAAATAATGTTACTGCCAGCCGTTTAGATGACGTCAAGCCTCCAATATGGCACCATAAATAATATGATTTTTTTATGAATTCCAGTGCGCTCTACCAAACTGCATCAACGCAAGCAGCACTCGCTCCCCCTTCTACCTCCACGCCCCGGAGAAGGAGCGGCGTTCAGCCGCCGAGCGCAGAGGCTCCCTGCCATCCACTATTGGATCTATCAGCTCCACCAGATCGGGACCAGCCGACGGATTGTACGTGAATCCCATGCAAAGAGGAACGTCAACCAGTGCTACGCATAACAGCTCTTCAGGGGAGGAAAGTTCAGGTGAGCTGTTAAAATTAGCATTCGCTCTACCTCCACGCCGCGGAGAAGGAGCGGCGTTCAGCCGCCGAGCGCAGAAGCTCCCTGCCTTCCACCATTGGATCCATCAGCTCCACCAGATCGAGACCAGCCGATGGGTTGTACGTGAATCCTATGCAGAGAAGGACGTCGACCAGTGCTACGCATAACAGCTCTTCGGGGGAGGAAAGTTCAGGTCAGATCGTAAAATACTAATATCGTATAAAATATATACCCCACACTTTAAAAAAATATGAATTGATTCAGGGCATTCAATGTAAAGAACAAATATTATTTAGTTCTTGGGCGCCGAAGATCGTTGTCTTCCACAATTGCATTAAATATTTGTTAGTTCCACGAGATAGAATGAGAGTTAGGGCCAGCTGACGGGTTTCACATGAATCCTATAAAGAGAGGTGAACTAGAACTACCCATAACAGCGTCGAAAGAGGAGGGTTCAGGTGAGTTTCTGTTACATTAGAATTATTAATAAGGGATGAATGAAAACAAGGGCGTTCGTTTTATTCCTTCTGGAGTAGGAGCGGCGTTCAGCAACCGAGCGTCGATGACATATGCCTTCCACTATTGGATTTATCAGCTCCACCAGATCGGGACCAGCCGACGGCTTGTACGTGAACCCTATGCAGAGAAGTCGAGTGCTACGCATAACAGCGATCGTATTGGAAATACTTGTGGTATCCAGCTGTGGACTTCTTGCGGCTGAGACGATAATGATGATTGACCCTTTTATCCCTTCTGGAGAAGGAGCGGTGTTACGAGTTTACCGATCATTGCTTTTTCGTCTTACTATCATCATCATCATCATTTCGTGTAGGTGACACGGTCAGTCGACCATGCACACCCTGGTGTCAGAGTTCTTCGGAACCGCCTCTCGGCCTCTGACGTGGATGCTTTAACGACTACCAGATGGCAGCCGGGACCACCGGCTTAACGTGCCTTCCGAAGCACGGAATCATCTTATCAGACAATCAGGTGATTTATGCCTGCAATGTCCTAACCAAACTGGAAACAACTTAACAAAGTATGCTTCAAGGCAAACGCCTTAACCACTGGACCACGGAGGCATTTGACTGAACAATCTCAAAGCGTCTCCGTAAGTCCGTATCAGCATTGGCTGGTTTCATATTTTATATCCATCTGTCCGACCGTATATCCCGCTGTTCTTCTGTACAGGTCACATTCTTAAGCGATTATCGTGATATTTTGTAAACTGATTCTATAATTACAAAGGTTTTTAGGTGAGCTACTTTTTTGAGAAATGTTTCAAAATGGTTAAATGAATGAATGAATGGCTTGACGAGCTCTGTGGCGCAGCGGTTACCATGCCAGCCTGCGACACGGGGGTCCCGGGTTCGATCCCCGGTCAGGTCATGATGGAAAACGATCTTTTTCAGATTGACCTGGGTCTTGGATGTTTATCTATATATGTATTTGTTATTAAATAATAGTATCGTTGAGTTAGTATCCCATAACACAAGTCTTTCTTAAGAACTTACTTTGGGGCTAGCTCAATCTGTGTGATTTGTCCGTATATATATTGTCCGTATATATATATAAATTTAGCACTCATGATCTAAGCGCCATTTTGGTCTACGGTGCTTAGAATAAATCAGTTTCTTTTTGGTATACGAATCGTGTGGTCACTTACAGAGCGACTAGTAATAAAGAGCAAGATATTAACTGAGGTATGTGGCAAGTGCCATGCTGCACTATTAAGTAGTACTACGTTAATTGTCTTTGGAAGTACAGACAGGCTATACAATAGTGTAAAATTTTCATTGACAGAGGTGACAAACCGATACCCTTCGCAGCGCCATACATTTGCCTGGATTTATTTGGTCCAATATTTTTGCATGAGGTTGGCACTCTGTACGTTAGTATTATATTGTCTTTTACGTTAGTATTATATTGTCTTTACCAAAATGAGGATTGACCACCATCAAGCCAGGCAAGTGCACTCAACCAAGTGGAATGCGCGAAAGTATGCTGCAACTGCAGTCAAATAAGTAATCATTAGATTATGCACTGGTATCAAGCTATCGAGTTACGCTTTAGTGGATAACCGCTAATTGAAATCAGGGCTGCCAAAAATCAGGCACTGTTCTGAACATAGATATCAGAATATTAACTGTTCTGAAGAACCTAAATAAGGAATAAAAACCAAAACGATTATGGATTGGACAAAGACAATATAATTCTAACGTAATAAACTGCCAAAGCCATACAAAAATATTGGACCAAATTAAGGTAGGCGAATGTATGGCAGGCAGAGCTGCTTTCCCCTCGATAATAGACGGCGGTAATCTGCGTCAGCCTAAACTTACTAAAACTATAGGGTATAAGTTTAAAATATTATGCTTAAAATATTGTTCTAATTTTTAATAAGATATATTTTGTGAATAAGTAATGCTTTTTTTTATTCCCATAATACGGTAGATACAATATGGGTTGGGACCACACGATTTGGCACACTATTTTTGTTGGAGGTTAGGAGTCTATACGTTAGTTACGTATACGGTATACGTTATAAAAAGGCTGTTGGTTCAAATCCTACCCACGTGGATTTTTTTCCCATATCTCATTTCTTAATTTAATAAAAGAACACTAGTATTCTCAAATCTTAGGGAGAGCGGCGATTCATCAGTATGAATCGCCGCTCTTATTTAGGTACTTATTTAGGTACTAGGCCAGTGCCTAGTACCTAAATAAGTAATAAACCAATTAGATTATGCATTGCTTTGGTATCGGGTTACGCTAATCCGCTAATGGAAGGCGTGAAGCTCGAGCGCAGCCAATAGGTAGCACATGAAGCGAAGCGAGCCGCTACTGTGTCCACTTATTTTTAATCATCTCGGATAACAAATTTTGAAAACTATATCATTAACATTGTTAGCCATTTGTATTCTTGTCTTGTGTGTATCTTCTCCATAACATGCCAGCCACCTTTTTTTATTAATTATAGAATAAGGCATTTGTCTCCCATCTCACCTGATGGTAAGTGACGATGAAGACGAGGATGTTACATGGCTAACCAAGATATACCCATTTATTCTACATTTGAATGTCCCGGGACTGTACTTGTCTTTGAAATATCATCCTCCCAGTATATCCACTATACTACTTTTTAATTTAAAAATAATAATCCATTAGCACTTCAGTATTTTCTCAGAAATTTTTACAAAACTTCTACTTATGTTAAATGTAATTTAAACGACATAAAGTCAAGTTAGATTTTTATGTTTTTGCACGACATTAAATGATATTGTTGGAAATGCGTTGATGAATTGTGTTTAAAAAAATTGTAAGCAGTTTCCTTGTTATAAAACAAAAAGAATGAACGAGGGCTCGTTTATGTCTTTTATTTCATAACTTCCCTCTAGACAACTCGTCACTATCCGATAGTACTTTAATTCAAGTTTTTTAAGCGGCTGCACTTAAAAATAGTGGACGTCGAAAAGTCAGCAAGCCACTTTTTTGGGCAAACCTTTAAACCTCTTTTAACTAAAATAGGTCATGGATTATTATTGAACTATCTTTATGTTAATTATCATTTAAAAAAAAATAACACACCCATTCTTTGATTTTCGTGGAGTGTCCTATTCCCCGATCTGGTCAGTGAGTAAATTATAAATTTTAAACTAAACGCTACATACTTCCCAAAAAAAAAACACTACTTTACTCCTAAGAAGCTGGAATACTATCAAAAATAAGGCCGTAGTTCGTAGTAAATTTATGGCTCTGGTAGTACAGAGAGGGTACTACAGGGAGAATAGACTAGACCTGATAATGATGCTACAGTCCCGTATCTATAAGTACCGTTTTCTTAAGGTAATAAAATAAACTTTTAATTAGAGCCCGATTGCAATCTATCGACTCGAGATATAGTTAATCGGACGCGGCGGTGCTGCCCAGCTATGCGGAACCTAACGCAACAGAAAAACGGAATTTACTAAAGAATTCATGAGGCGTTGTAATTAAATTAAAATCTGCTTGAGTTACGATTGAGTTGTAATTTTCTAGTTCGGGGAAAATAATGATCTTTATTAAATATTGATTACAATTGATAAATATTGGTGAACTGATTATTGGAATTGTTAGGATGTTTGTTCCTGTCCTATTTAACGTAAGAGCTAGTTCAAAAAATCAGCATTTTTTTATTAATTGACCTATTCGTTGATAGAATTCATGAAGAATTGTAATTAAATTAGAATTAGCTTGAGTTATATACTTGCAATTTTATAGTTTGGGGAAAATAGTTTTTTTTTTTTTAATATTGCCTACAATTGATGTATATTGGTAAAACTATTCTTGAAATTGTTAAGATTATACTTATTCCTGTCATATTTAAAATAAGAGTTGGTTGAAAAACATCAGCATTTTTTATTATGTGACCTATTTGTTAGTAGAATTATATTAACAAATTATACTGACAAACTGGCCAGCGTGGACAGTGTAGGGCAAATCCTCAGACTGCTCTGGCTAATATAATTATATGGCTCCAGTAGTATAGAGAGGGTCATTCTCTTGCAGTGGAGACTTAAAAAGACCTGATGATGATTTGGAGATTTCTCAAAACTTCTACGAATATGGTCAATGCACGTCAGAAATGATAGATTCAGGAAGCCTGCAGCTTCATGTAACGTGGTCTCAATTTAGTGGGCAGTTATTATAAAACTCAAAATGCTCATTTAAGGGCATATATTTGGAGATCAACCGTGTGGTTCCCGGCAAGTTAGAATAGGATCACTCCATGTCTTTCTCTGGATGTCGTAGAAGGCGACTAAGGGAACACAAGCTAAACAAAGCTCATAAATATCAAAAGTTATCTCTCAAACCTATCTGGCCAGCCTGGAGAGTGTAGGCCAAATCCTCAGACTGCTCTGGCTAATATAATTATGTCTCTGGAGGGTCATGCTCCTGCAGTGGAGACTTAAAAAGACCTGATAATGATGATTTAGAGATTTCCCAAAACGTCTGCGAATATGGTCATAGCACGTCGGAAATGATAGATTCAGGAAGCCTGCAGCTTCATGTAACGCGGTCTCAGTTCAGTGGGCAGTTATTTTCCTCCTACGGCCGCGGGCGGTCGTGTGGCGGTACGGATAAGTCGGGGCGGAATTTTTGGTGGTCGTGTGGATTACTAATTTAAAGTGTTGTTTAGAATAGTTTCAGACATTCATAGATTAATTGATGACATTTACAAATATTTTTGGACATTATAGCAAAACACGATTGTAAATGTTTGGACCTGGAAATTCAGCTGATCGTTGTATGAACCAATACATCGACCTTAAAGCTGATCCAAGTTTAGTTAACCCATACTTAAAGTTAGCTATATGGTCAAAAGAAAGCTGATGTCATGAATACTTAATTTGTTTGAAATAAATATTTATTTTTGTTATTATTAACACATGAATTCATGCAACTTTTGTACTGTATTTTCAACACAAATAATTTTGTACTGAAATAATTAAATAAATGAAATGAAATGAAAACTATTTCAAGAAGACTGGTAAATCATTTTAATAATAAACTTTACCTTTCATACTATCAGAACCTAGTGGAATTTACATATAATACGAAATTGGTGTAGTTTGGTGCTCATGCACAATGTGTGAAATAGTTAAGTAGACTATCGTATCTTTTTGATTTGTCACCAGGAGCTTCCGTAAAGCAATCAAAGGACCTACGCCTTTGGTTGCTACTTGTTAAACTGTACACCGTTCAACACTGATAATTTGTATCTTTTTAAACTGGACATTGGCAGAATCACGGCAACCTCTTTGGAAGCCAGAAAATAAAAATAAAAACAGAATTGAATAGAAGTATGAAGTGATCAATCTGCACATAGAAGTGTGTGTCTCTCAATATCTCACTCTTAATAAGCAAAAAAACTGGAGTACTAGAGCCAAAATTTTGTACCTTACTTTGTTTTTTGATGAGAAAAAAAATAAACTTATGATTATTATTATTTTCAATTGGAGATGATCTCCTTCAAAGTGGTTTTTAATTAGTTCTTGTGAGAACTAAAAGGACGGTCGTTTCTGTAGATAATGATTGTTTTTGCGTTTTTTTTATGGGTGTGTGTGTAGCCAAATAGTATGGATATGAGCCTGGTGGAAAAGAGATTCATCCAAGAGTGGGCTGTGGATGAATTCGTGTCGCTTGATAAGTATGGTGTGTATTTATAGATTTTTTCTATTAAATGCTATTTTTTATGGGTTTCATTATCTTTACTAATATTGTAAATGAGAAAGATTTAATTATTAGTTAGCTTGCATTGAATAGACCGCGAAACTATACAGGACCAATTTTTAAAATTTTTTCACCTATACGGGTGACAGGCTATATTTTACGTGAACGAAGTCACGGAAAAATTGCTAATGTTCCATAAAAAACAGGCCGAGTGCAATTTGTACTCGGAATGCTCTGAGGGTTCCGTACAATAAATATTTTATTTAGTTAAGATATGTAAAATAATATGAGAGTTATCGCTCTCTATAAGCCCCCAGGAGGGATGGACCTCGGCTCCGAATGAATAAATGAATTTTTTATTGCACCAACTTTAAATGGAATAAATTTTAAATAAAAACTATAACAAGCAGGTATAAAGGTGGACTAATCGGTCAAAGCTATTTCTTGCAGCTGACCTTGGGCTAATGACCAAAACCTAGGACCATCTCTCCTGGCCTTTTGAGTTGGTCGCCTTTATAGGTTGATTTCGCCTAAAAAAACCTGGTGAAATAGTGAAAGCCACTTGGTACCTAGTCATTAAAAAACAACTTAGATGCCTCGGGAATTTATAGTAGATCAGGTTTTTTATGGATACTCACTGTGTCTAAAGTCGATGAAAATAAGTTGTTCACTATTTATTGTACGTTAGTACTATCATTAATTATGCTAGAAATTGTGTGAAATAGATATGACAATGTCAAAAGATTCCGCTCTTGCTCGTAAATGTCAAAAAGAGATTCCTTTTAATACAAATCTCCTATTGCTAAGTTTTTGTGCGTATTGTGAAAATGTATTTATTACCAATTCATTATACTTTCTTTAAATGAAATGCATAATATCATCAATGAAAAAATGTTGTGCGTGTTTATTGAAAAGCGTTGACGTGTGCGTTATGAGACAATGTAGGTATTCGAGCAAATCCGATGTTTTTTTAAATATTTAGCATTAATACCATTAAAACTTACGCGAGATACTTGCGTTAGTTACTCGTACTGATGATGGGTTTCATAACAGGTGATGGTTCCATTATAGTTCCTACAATTGTTTTGTGGTAACAAAACAATTATAGATTTGATATATTTTTTCTTATTACGTACTTTCATCATGGTCTAGCCCAACCAACTTTGAAGAATAATAAACCAAACTCAACGCATTGATACTAAATTTTAAATAAATTTAGGTAGATATTTTTTGTTATTTTATAACATTTCTTTCATGACTAGCAATTTTCCCGCAACTTTAACCGCATAAATTATAGCCTATGTCATCCACAGATGAATAAGCTTTCTAGGTAAAATAATTTTGAAAATTGATCCAGTAGCTTCGGAGCTTATTCAATACAAACAAACAAACTATCAAATCTTTCCATTTTATAATATTAGTATAGATTTCCTTACCAGGATACAATATGATTTTTTATTAAACACAACATTCATAATTGTAGTAAAATGCATCTGAAAACAAGTACAAGTACCGATTTAACCATCCTGGGAATCAAACCCATGCCGTTTTTATGCTTCAAGCGTGTTAACCAATTCTACACGGTAGAGTTCGTCATTGAACAAGAAAAGGTGACGTAACAGACTGTGACCAAATTATTATGTGTAATAAGGCCACAGCAATAATCAATTATTAAATCAATGATAACAAGCACCTATACTATATCAAGTACAACCATAGATACTTAAGAAGGACTGACGTAAGGCAGGTCGGTCGTAAAATTATAGCCAAGTCAAAATGAGATTTAAATTGGTCAATTTTTCGAGAAATGTTGCTATGTTTGCAACAAGTTATGCGTTTTTTTAATTGTGAACATCTTGTAAAGAATATAATATACCTAATAGAATAGTAAAGAATTCAGTGATTTACAAATATAACAACCATGGTAAACACAGATCACCAATTTTGTACAAATTTTAAACAATTATATTCTATACCTCTGAAAGTGAGTTCCACTCAGCATACGTTGCTGACTGTCATACATTACATAACAGGCAGCAATACTGGTCTTCTATGAAAACATCCTCATCATCAGTTCTTTTTAGTCTCCACTGCAGGAGCACGATCCTATCTGTACTATCAGAGCCATATATTACCCAGAGCGGTCAGAGGATTTTGCCTACACTCTCCGCGCTGGCCAGAAGGGTTGAAGATGTTTATAAGCTTTGTTTAGCATTTCCAATAAAAATAAATATTGTATTCTCTTAGATAAGGGTGTTGTTGGACATGTCAACATATTCAGCTCAAAATATGAATATGATATTAAGTTAGTTAGTATACCCAATTTCTTAAACCCCATCATAAATCAGTATCTCCAAAAATATGTTAAGTTAAATTAACATAATATCTCCTATGTCAACAGCTACAGTATCAGACGCGGACACGAGCAACACAGGCGGGTGGTTCCTCCATGGAAACACCAACAGTTCTGGCGCCCCTGCAGCCCTATATCAACGCGTGAGGGATCTGTTCCACACTCGCTCCCCTGGCCCGAGGGTCCCAGCTGAAGGACAGGAGGCTCCTACCATGACTGGTAAGTTCCGAGTTTTATTTCTACTCCAAGAAGCCATAGGTTGAAGGATCAAGAAGACTGCTAGTTCTACTGGTTTATTTGGTAACCTTTGACAACTACCGTGTAGGTACATTGATGTTAATTTCCATATCATATAAAAACCGTGATGGATATTAAAGTGATCATGAAAACGATAAACACCAAAGTTGCCAAAAGTTAGGAAATTGGCCTGCTGGGCCCCTGTAGGTCAGGGGCCTGACTGACAGGGAACTGAAGCGTGTGGGATTGTTTCCACACTAGGTCAAAAGGTTTTAGAATTCCTGTCAAAAACCTCCTTTCATAACAGCGGCAAAGAATATATACACTTAGCGGTGTGATTTTAATTTGATTACTAAACTTATATTCGACTTTTGTATAGTCACAAGTGAATAAAAGTAAAAACCTGGAAGCTAATCAGTTCACTTAGAAGACATACTAGTTGTTTACTAAACCCCATCTTCTGGCGTCCTGACTGACCTGTGCCAAGGAATATCATATTCTAATATGACTCCTACTTTAATGGCGGGTTAGGTGACGTAGATATATTTGGCACTAAATAAAAATTCACCAACCAGAAGTCTCGTAGACTCTTAACCTAACCCTGCCTGTGCCATGCCATAACCTTATAAAAAGAACCACGATTGTACAACCATGACCGTAAACAGTTTATTTATTCATAGTTATCATGGTACTCCGTGTGGTTCCCGGCAGAGTAGAATAGGACCACTCCAAGTCATCCCGTGGATGTCGTAAAAGGCGACTAAGGAAACACAAGCTAAACAAAGCTTATAAACATCAAAGAGACCTCTCCAACCCGTCTGGCCAGCGTGGAGAGTGTAGGCCAAATCCTCTGACTACTCAAGCATATATGGCTCTGGTAATGCAGAGAGGGTCGTGCTCCTGTAGTGGAGACTAGAAAGACCTGATGATGATGATGATGATCATGGTACTATTTCTTCTTCCAGTAAAAGCGGAAGTGCACGGGTCTACAGAAGTGACGACGGTTCCTGAGCAGTCAGACAGTGACAGTGGCGCAGAGGCCACGAGACGCGACCACCACTACGAAGACATTTACTTGCCCAGAGACGACCATCAGCCCAGACGCAGGTATGACTTAATAATCTTGAAATATATGGGTCTTTCATGTTGGTCTGGGGTAAAAGACAAAACGTAGAACGTAGTAAATTCTTCTCCGGAAACCGGCCGAGGGAATGGAAGCAAATCTAAGGAATCATGTCAATAGGTGGTGCAGCTAGCAAGCAATCACTATTTTGATTTGCGTGTTCCATTTTTAAGCCCATCAATATGTTACATGTGGCCTTTCGGTCTTATGACGTTACTATTTTGTTTCTGTTGACAGGAGTAGCTCCCGCGACTCTGGCAGCCACAGCCGGCCCGGCAGTGCAGCGCTCGTAGTCGACTACACCACCAAAGATAACTGCGACATGTAAGGCATTACTTTTTCATCATCATCGTCATCAGGTCTTTGTTAGTCTCTAATGTAGGAGCACGACCCTGTATTACCAGTTTGTTTTTTAAGTGCACAATACAAAGGCAATGTCCAGCAAGATGTTCTGCTGGTGTTAATTAAAACAGAAACAATGGTGGGTTGCTGCCATTTTATGTCGCTTAGTCACAATTTCGCCTTTTTTACATTTGGTACTTAATTGTATTTAAGTTTTGTACCTGTCTCTGTAGATCAGTGGTCAAGGCGATTGCCTAATGACCCGGAGGTCGTGGGTGCAAATTTATTGGGAACTTTGTGAAAGTTGTTTCCAGTCTGGTTAGGATGTTGTTGATGGTCCGTTCTTCTGAAGGCACGCTAAGCTGTGAGTCCGGAACAACATCTAGCGTTTGTTCAAACCTATCCTGGGATTTGTTCTGGTCTACCCTTTGGGTTGCGCAGATCAGGCGGCACTCGCTCTGCGTAGGAACCAGTAACCTCGTCAAATCACTTAGGATTAGTACTGGAGCCTGGGTTATAAAGCATTACTGCAGAAGATGTAACCGGGAATACGTTCAGATAATGGTGATATGACAAGTTTTCAGTAGAAACATAAGCAACTAGAACATTCTACGTTAATCTTTTATTTCTAGTCTCATAATAACAAGAGCATTTGTTTTCAGCAACAACAAAGCGTACGAAGAAGTGTCGCCGGTGACAGAAACGCAAACGAAGTCCTCCATTGCAACCAAACTAGCCGCGCTCACGCATAAAGCTCAGAACTTCGTAAGTATTTATATTTATAATACTAAAAGAAATTAAGGCACTGTATTTATCTCTTGGTAAAAATAACATCAAATTCCAAGAAGCTTGAAATTAATTTAAAACCCTTGGTGATTTAATTTTATCTTATTCGCTAAAATGCTTGCATAGCAATGAACGAAAAAGCAAAGAAACCGTCTTTACTATCGATTTTGCCGAGAAGCAGAGTTTTCTTAAAACCGCACATCAGCTTTATGAAGTCCAGCGCTGCTCCCATTTGAAATAGATTATTTGAAAGAAGTCGGAGTTCTCGAATGGCGATCACGTACCGGCAAGCGCAGCGTCGGGCGCCCACCGACTAGGTGGTCAGACGACCTGAACAAGGTCGCAGGAAGGCGCTGGATGCAGGCCGCTTCCAACCGGTCATTTTGGAATTCATTGGGAGAGGCCTATGTCCAGCAGTGGACTTCTTGCGGCTGAAATCATGATGATGATGAAGTCGGAGATATCATCTAACATTTTGTTTTTATACTAGTTGTGCATAGATGACACCACTGATAGCATCACTACGTTATATCTACTTTTATGAAAAAATAAAAGCATTATCACGAAAAATTACTTATTTAAAATCAAAACAATATTTTTGACAATCTTTATAAATTATTACCTCACTTTAAAGAAATTTAGGCTAACGCGGATTAATGCCATCTATCTTGCTCAATTTGGTCCCACACTTTAGTACATCATCATCATCATCATCAGGTCTTTCTAGTCTCCACTGCAGGAGCACGACCTTCTCTGTACTACCAGAGCCATATACTAGCCTGAGTAGTCAGAGGATTTGGCCTACACTCTCCACGCTGGCCAGACGGGTTGGAGAGGTCTCTTTGATGTTAATAAGCTTTGTTTAGCTTGTGTTACCTTAGTCGCCTTTTACGTCATCCACGGGATGACTTGGAGTGGTCCTATTCTACTCTGCCGGGAACCACACGGCGTGTACTGGACACGGCACTTTAGTACGTTAGTATTTATTTTCTTTAATGTTACCCAGAATATCGAATGTTATTAAGCTATTAAACTAGGGCTATTTATTTTGCGAGGTGACAAAAATTATAGATATTTAGATTGAAAGGTGACTTCTATGTTTTTTCAATTACTGAAACACAGCTATTAATTAAAGATTAAAAAAAAAAGCGTCCCGTCTTAGAATTTTTTGGCTGACAACAGATTAATAAATAAACGACGCATTGCCTATTTCAAGTGAATTTAACATGATTATCAATCGACACAAATTAAAAGGTTCCACGATCAATCTCAATTTTTTTTTGTAAAAATTACAAATTTGTCTTAATTTAAAATCATACAAACGCAATATTACCATTTAAGTGTTTAACACCCATAACCATATTTACAAATACTATACTAAACCATACTAACCCCGGCACACTCTCCCATACCCAGGACCGTTCTGTCCCACAGGCTAGCCGCCTGTCCTCGGCAGCCGGTAGCCGTCGCCCCTCAGTCTCCGAAGAAGTCATCGTCCAAGCCGCTTCAGCCTCATCAGGAGTGTCCTCAGGGGGTAGCTCAGGGGATGAAGCACCACCACCACCTCCCCCTCCACCAGCGCCCCCCGCACCGCCCGCGCCCCCACCAAAAGTCTTGGAAGAACCAGCGCTGAGACCGTCAGAACTGAGAGGCAGAATGGGTAAGTAAATACAAAATTATTATACTCTTGTGCCTAAATAGACTGTTAAAAGTAAATAGATATAAAACTTGGTATGTATCTTATGAAGTACGTAGAGTTATGTTTCCACGTTCATGCAATTGATATCATCAGGTGAGTAACATTCATCATATTTTCAGTGTCAGTTAACGATAAGACTGTAGTCGTACAAGAATCTTCGGTCTCTTCTGGAGTAACTTCAGAGGGTTACTTAAGGGACGAGGCACCACCTATCCTACCTCCAGCGCCTCTCGTGCCTCCAGGGCCCCCAGCACCGCCAGCGCCCCCGGCGTCTACAGCGCCCTTCGCGCCCCCACCACCTCCAGCGCCGCTCGAGCCTCCAGCGTGTCAAACGCCTCTAGTGCCCCCAGCGCCCTTGGCGCCCCCACTACCTCCAGCACCCCTGGCGCCCCTAGTGGGATTTGCGCCACCTCCACCACCTGCGCCACCCGCCCCTCCACTAAAACTCTTACAAGAACTGGGGGTTAGACCTTCAAAACTAAGAGGCAGATGTGGTAAGAGAATATTAAAAGAACACCCCTTAGTAGCCTTTTCTAATCTGCCTGCAGTAAATAGCTATATCACCTTTTCTTTTCCGAAAATGTCGGTAAAATGTAGTTTTCATTCACAATAGTGACTGACGTTCAGATCATAAAAGCCACTAGAAAGATAAACGAAAACTTAACATATTTAGTCCAACAACATATTGAGTCTTTTCTGAACTTCCTCTGCTGCCGACACCTACAGCAAAGCCTTCGCCTGCTTTGCCACCAAGTCTTCGAAGAACCAGCTTTAAGGCCTTCAGAGCTTAGGAGATCAATAGGTAAGTGGCTATAAAACTTTATGACACTATTGGAGCCTAGCCCAGCTGATGCGTTATCAAACAATTGTGTACCTACACCAAATTGATATTTTTCCAAACAGGTAACATGGTAAGTGACATAATAATTTATTCATTGTTATTATGCCATAAAGTGACATTGCAGCCATGCCATGCTTCTGCTTATCATCAAGTGTTTATTTTGTGAGAAGAAATAGAAGTTCCTGCTTGGCACTATTATAAAGCCTGTAAACGAAAGTTATTTATTTTAATTACTTGCTTTTTAAAACTGCCTGCCTGTTTTTTTAAATATTTAGAATGATAAGTAACTTAAGTAATGAGCGTCCTTAAAATACGAATGTGGGTTGATAAAATGAACCGCAGGCGAGTTTGAGAATAATATCACATGAGTATTTTAAGGCCTAATTATGAACAGTTGCATACAATCATTGTTGGTGTCTACACACATACTATAGTAAGTAGTATGTAGTAATAGTAGTAGGTTTCAGAAACTGTATTACAAACTTTACATTCTTCATTCTTGACTTGTTCTAATCAATAAATTGTTGATTATATTCGCTGTCCCGTATATAATTTTGGGTACTATTCATACCTACTCTGTAATTCCTTTTCATCATCATCATCGTCAGGTCTTTCTAGTCTCCACTGCAGGAGCACGACCCTCTCTGTACTACCAGAGCCATATATTAGCTTGAGTAGTCAAAGGATTTGGCCTACACTCTCCACGCTGGCCAGACGGGTTGGAGAGGTCTCTTTGATGTTTAGAAGCTTTGTTTAGCTTGTTTTTCCTTAGTCGCTTTTTACGACATCCACGAGATGACTTGGAGTGGTCCTATTCTACTCTGCCGGGAACCACACGGCGTATTCCTTTTCGATTCGCTATCATTTTTTTTTTTTTTTTTTTTTATTAAAAGCTTTTTCCTTTTCGATTCGCTTTCATTAATTTTTTTATTACAAGTTAGCAATTTTTCCACAATTTAGACCGCGTAAATTAAAACTTATGTCACCGACAGATAAATTAGCTTTTCATATATTTCTTAGTAAGTACTTAATCGAAAAACTATATCGTAATAAAAATATATTAACCACGACCAGAGGCAATATAATTGTTATTATAAATTTGATAAACGTATAATGATGGTCAGTTTCTGAAATCTTTATAGACACTTTATGGTGTGTGTGTGTAGATAAACACTTAAATTTAAGTGTCGCAATCAATGGTCACAAAGCTTTTTATCATTTAGAAATGTTATTCTAAAGACTTAATGTATGAATTTATTTGTCTAAAACTGTATTGATAAATTTATGATTGTAATTTCCAATGTCCATTTTATAAGTTGTACAACTTAGATTTTATTTATTCAAAAATCTTTTTCAGGTGAAATTAGTATAAAATTACACTCAGAAAAAAAATATTATTTCGTTTATCGTTAGATGCCTTGATAAAATTCTTCCGCTACTAAGACAACCTTTCTTTAAAAAAAAAATTTCATTAAATTTTGTTCGCTAATTTGAAAAATAGTTATACAGGCTGACTTTGAATCTATAAGCTATATTAGAATGTCAGAATGAGAATCCCTAACGGAATACAGAAATGTAAGAAAAATGGTGGAAACTTAGAAATAAAATTGGTCTTCCCATAGAAATTCGCCCAGCTGGAACGGTGACGATACTCCGATGTGGGAGGTCAATTTTATTTTTCGTTTTCTTTTTTTCTTGCAATTCTGTAATCCAATAGAGATGCTGATTCCGAGATTTAAATATAGCTCATAGGTTCAAAACCAGCCTGTATTTGTTAAAAATACATTTTTCCATGCTGGTTTGGGAAAAAAGAAAAAAACATGGAATATACCAGCTGCTTTTCTTCCCGCGCAGATCCTAAAAGCCGGTCAAGGGATTAGGCGAAAATCTATGAAATCACATCAATAGGCGATGCGGCTAGCAACCCATCACTATTTTGATTCCGCTTTCACCTTAACGCCCACTACGATGCTAAATGTGGTCTTTGGGTCTTATGACCCTGGGCTCTGTCTGCCCGGACCCGTGCCCGCAACGGATAAAGACGTGATAGTATGTATGTGTTAAAAATATTATTGTTTCAATTTCTATAGGTGCTAAGTAAAATTAATTACGGGTGGTACAAGAATTGACATGTGAAATAGAGGTTGTATAGATATATACATAGACCACTCTTCAAGAAATTAATTAGATGGTTTCTTTAGGTGTGACTAACCTGTGTGCGTAATGGTAAAGTTTAATGACATCGGGGAACGGCAGAACAGACACAATAGCCATACTTTGATATAAAAGCAATCATAACAATATAATCGATATCTCTCTCTAAATATTGTAAGGCATAACGTTTCAGCAAGTATTTCCAATCTCAATCCATCGGATGGTGTATACAATAGACCAAAACATTTTTTTTTAATTTATCTAGATGTGATTTTAATGTTCAGGCTTCACTCTTTTGGCCAAAATTAAAAACATATTGGTATTTATTTAAATTCAGTTTAAAAACTAGTATGCTTACCAAAGCTAATCAGTCAGTGACCATTAACACAATTATAGCCACTTACCCCCGAGCATTCAAAATAATGTTAACAAATAACAATTTAAAATCTCAGTGTCTTGCTGGTATGAAGACAGGGACAGAACGAGACTTGAGAACGATTTTAGTTAAGATGCCTTTGAGTATTCGTCTAGTTAGAGCGCTATTCAATGATCAAGATGCAATTGTTTTAAATCTATGTCCATGATAGACCTAGTACCACATAAGGAGGGTATACTAGCAGTGCGTTTTCCATACAAATGTATTTCTCTATTTTCTCGCTGAAAACTGCTTCTAGAGGCACAATTCTTTTTACATACAATCTATTACTAAAATAGGTATGCCCCTATGTTTTATTTTTTTTCTAAAAATCTGTTTAAAAGAAAAAAAATGTACAAAAACAGTTTTTTTGGAAAAAATAAAAATACAATTGTATGGAAACCATATTGAAAAAACACTGCTAGTATACGCTCTTAAGGTTCATAAGAAGCAGTGGAGCTATACCTACTAGAACTTTAACTAAACGGTCCATAAGTCACTAATACAATTTCTTCGTGTTCACAATTTTAATTGTTTAATTAACGCTTCTTTAATATTTATAAGGCCATAAGTAGCAGCCATCGCAGAATTCACTTTCCCGACAGTAACGGCCTCTTAGTCGCGTTCTGATTGTACCCACTCAAAACGTTACAATTTATGTAAATACGCTAATTTGTTTAAATTCTACACGTTTACTTTCCATTTCTAACATTAATAAAAAAAGTGTCTAAAAATCTAAGCAAATGTCCGAATTTTAATTACCAATAAAAGAGTCGTCTAGGTAAAGTAAACTTGTAAAATATAAACAAAATCGCGTTTTTACATAAATTGTATCGTCAAAACGTCCGTTTCTAACTAATAAAAAGAAAAAACAGTTTAAAAATTATGAGCTTATGACTAATTTTTACTTACCAATAAAAGAGTCCTCTAGGTATGTAAATATCCGTAAAAACTTCCCAACAAGTTCAAACTACAGACTTGTTAAAGAAATAGTACATTACTGCAGAGGCCGGGAAGTAAGGGATTGCCGGACGAGTATAGTTTCAGCGAGGCCTTGACAATAGTTACGAGTCCGGCAATCCCTTTCCCGCCGAGGAAAGTATAGAGATTTTCTCAATAAATGTGAGGAAATTTAACTTAAAGTTACACATAAACTTACATGCCTTAAATATTTCCCCTTACTAGGTATTTGCCGGTAGTAATTTTTCCACTTTCAAGTTTCAAATTAGGCGAAGTAGGTACTTAAAATCCATTGCAGTGTTGCTTTCATCACTAGAACTCATTTTGAACCGTTTCATTTCGAATAAATAACCAAATTTGCACATATTTACCGAAAACAATCAATGTCAATCAATTACTGCAAAGCGTTAATCACAAACTACGAAGAAGATACTATTACTAGTATCAGACGACCGACTGCCATATGTTTTCTCTAGGCAATAAGGATCATAGACAAATAATGGAGTGAGGGTGAAAATGAAAAAAATGCCATACAATTCCTTTTGAGTTTCTATGGGGGGCCATAAATTCAAAGTCAATTGACGTGTGTTCTATGCCCTAAAATCCGTAAAGGCAGTTTTTCGGCAGTGGCGTTAATCACTACGGGTATAGTGAAAATAACAGATCTCCCGAGTTTTTAATTTTTTTATTTTCAGTTGTCAATTCCAGCAAAGGAAACAATGCCCATAGAGCCCAGTCATATTTTTCACAAAAAATTTAATAGATCATAGATTATTGTTTTCTTCTCTCGCAACGAAAATTAAGCATATTTTCGTATGATCACATATCGATATTTTAATGAAATTGTAGTTATATTCACGTATTATATGCATTTTTTAAAAATGCAGTGGTAGTAAACTGGCTGTATGACAAGTGACATAATTTACGTTACATAGATTAATTAAAAAGTTTTGAGCAGCGGCCGGGAAGTAATTTTCATACTTATTTCCTGGCCTAGGCCGGCAATGCGATGAATGAGCCAAGAATTACAAACTTCCGGTCTTCTTTTTACTACAGTAATGCCTACATTTCCGAGCATGTTTGAGAAAATTCTAATTGTTCAGCTACTGATACATATTTTATTGTTATAATCTTGATAAAGTTAGCTTTTCAGACGAGTCTATAAATCATATTTATTTCCAAAGGTCATGATCATCTTTAATTTGAGAATTTGGGTATATTTCGTTTCTAATCATTGCTGGATCCACGTTCATCTTTTTTTTAAATTCAAATTTCTTTTTCCCACCTTTCAGTTGTATCTTCATCAAAAGTAAATATTATTGATCTATCTAAAATTTTTCATACATCATACGTAACATATATCGCAATGATAAATGTTACGTATGATGTATGAAAAATAAATTCTATGGATTACTATATTTTTTAAACTTTTACACTCATTCACTGGCAATCAATCTGTAATGTTTACGGCTTTGCATCTTTCTACATTGATTTCTTTGCCCTAGCAGTTAATTTTTTAATTAACACTAGATAGAAGAGATTTAATGAAAATTCATTAAATAGCGAGAAAGTGCACACATGTACACACGTCATGAAACCGAAAGTACCAGATGTAATCTTCTAAACAAAATTTAACTACACTTTAGTTAGCCTTCGAAACACAGCGGATGTACCAAAATTCTCACCTAAATCGTAGTTCTCATCTTTGAATACAAGTATTAGAGTCCAAAATCGTGTGTTATGTTGAGTGTGTTGTACAATCCTTTCTAGATAGATTTATTGCGGAATATTACCGCTTTTCTAGTTAGAAAGTAGTAGCGCTCTTGAAAATCTTGAACAATTATTTCATCGATATTGACCGTAGACATTGAGCTTTGTGTTTAATTTCTTGGCATTTTAAATGTAACTTCGTTCGCTATGGCTCGGAAAATAAAAAGTTTTCGTTTACGACGCTACGTTTTCCTGTTAATAGTGAAATTACGACTGATACGGACTTGGATTGTTGGTATGTAAATTTATTAATTTAAAAAACTTTTATTAGTACTTACTCTAAGAGAAATATTGTCTTTTCTACCCTATTGACCCATTTAGAAGGAAGGTAATGTTTTTCACAGGTATGTATGTAAGAAGTATGTCTGGTCCATTGTTGTCTCCTGTAGCCTTAATAGCATGACCGATTATAAAGTGTGAGAAGTCATTAGATTTCTATTCTTTTACGGATTATCAAACACTATGTAACGTCAGCAAAAAATCAATATGGCTGAAGTAACTGTTAAATACGGCAGTCGGTTATTTTATATTTTTAAATAATGCAACTTGTTTAGTGTGTGTTAGTAGCCAACACTGTTGCTAGATTTCTAAACTATCTAAATGCATCGGGCAAAGCTACACAGATTTTTAATTCCGAAGTGAATTTGCCAATGTATGTATGGACCAAGAAAAAAATTGCTTAACACGTGTTAAAACGTGTTGCATTAACAATCTGTTAGAGTCCAATAAGTCTATTTTCATGTCTTATCAAATAAAAGTATGAATAATAATGAATTTGTAATTAAAACTCATGTATTTGTCATCCGTTACATTAGGGAAGTAATTTTAGGGTAATGAAAGTTCCTGCTTTTATTGTCATAAAAAGTATTCAATTTTTCATACCTAGTTATTAGACGTTTCGTGCACATACAAATTTATTTTTGTTCTACTTTCTGTTTTCTAATAGGTGTAAAGTATTTACAATTGAAGAACATCATGTTAAAATATTTAATAGTTATAACTATCCTATTCATCAATTATATTCTTCTTAACGTGTTGACATTCATATATTTCATTTTCTCATTATTACTACACGCTTTTAAAACGACTTTTCTTAAATGCATTGTGCTAAGTGATATTACAGTTTTATTAAATGTCACGTTATATTATTAAGAGCGTATCCTACCAGTATTTTTTCAGTATGGTTTCCATACAAATGTATTTCTCTATTTTCTTGCTGAAAACTGATTCTAGAGGCACAATTCTTTTTTCATATCTAGTACTAACATAGGTATGCCTCTATTTTTATTCTTTTCTAAAATAATGTTTTTGTATTTTTTTTTCTTTTAAACAGTTTTTTAGAAAAATACAAAACATATATAAAACATTTGACGAGCTCCGTGGCGCAGCGGTCAACACGCTGGCCTGTGACACGGATGGTCCCGGGTTCGATCCCCGGTCAGGTCAAGATGGAAAATGATCTTTTTCAGATTGACCTGGGTCTTGGATGTTTATCTATATATGTATTTGTTATAAAATATAGTATCGTTGAGTTAGTATCCCATAACACAAGTCTTACTTAAGAACTTACTTTGGGGCTAGCTCAATCTGTGTGATTTGTCCGTATATATTTATTTATTTATTTATAGGGACATACCTATTTTAGTAATAGATTTTATGAAAAAAGAAGAACTATGCCTCTAGAAGCAGTTTTCAGCGAGAAAATAGAGAAATACATTTGTATGGAAAACATACTGCTAGGATACCCTCTTAAGATACAGGCTTTTGCCCGCGGCTCTATTCCGCGAACGACTTATAGGTAGATTGAATTATTGTATCATATTATATCTTTATTGAATCGTTTGGTTTTACATAAGATATTAGGCAAACCAGAATTTTTTTTCTCAAAATAGTCTATAATATATCTTACACATACCACTTTTGAGCCTTTTATGAGACAACATAAATTGTTGTTTATGTTAATTTTACTTTGATTGTAAATAAATAAATATAAATATATACGGACAAATCACACGGATTGAGATAGCCCCAAAGTAAGTTCGAGACTTGTGTTATGGGATACTAACTCAACGATACTATATTTTATAATAGATACTTATATAGATAAACATATATATAAGTATACGATACTTATATCTGACTACTCAGGCTAGTATATAGCTCTGGTAGTACGAAGGGGGTCGTGCTCCTGCAGTGGAGACTAGAAAGACCTGATGATGATAGATAAACATCCAAGACCCAGGTCAATCTGAAAAAGATCTTTTTATCATCTTGACCTGACCAGGGATCGAACCCGGGACCATCCGTGTCGCAGGCAGGCGTGTTGACCGCTGCGCCACGGCGCTCGCATGCATTTGATCATATAAATGATCATGTTTATTATCAACAAGTTAAAAAAATATATTTAAAAAAACTGACTGCTGTTTTTGACAGTCTACGTCCGCTATATTGATTTTTACTGACGTTACATAGGCTATATTACTTCGGGGAAGAATGCGATCTAGTGACTTCAAAATAAGTTATTCCATTAAGGCTACAGGAGGCAACAATGGAACAGACACAATACAACGAAAAACTTTACCCTCCTTCTAGGTGGGGTCTGTTGGGTAAAAACGTTATCAAGTTCTGCAAATATATCTATCGTGGCATACTTAATTATATTTTAATCTTTATAACCAGTATGATGTCGTTTTTATCTTTTTTCGACTGATATCTTACTGTACTAATAGTGAACGTGACCTTAATTTGCTAATTAAACCCACAGTCTAAGTAAACAGAGTGAGACAATTTCAGAAACCTGAATTTTTTATGGCTTTTCGAGCAATTTGCTACTGCCACTGAATACTTTCTTTAAATTCTACAACGTGTAGCGTCAAAGTTATAGCGAAATTAAGAAATTCTGGGCATATATGAAGACTAAAAATTTTATAAATTAAAAATAATTCTGCCCCAGAAGGCATTTTGAATAGCTACATTTTTATTTCTTTAAGTTGATATGGACCTCCCAAAAATATAATCAGTAAAAAATTCTTGAGTAAAGAAAATACTAATTTTGATGTTTAAATTATAAATTCACTTGTTGTATATCTTTTGTTAATCGAAACTAAGTAAATAAAAATAAATATTATATGTTTTTTTTTTATTATAGAAAGATATACAAAATATTTCAGTGAGTGGTCTTAGAGATTTCTCACAGGAAACTTTCGAAGTTCTGTAGCAGATAAAGCAGTCCAAAATAATACAGGCTATAATCCAAATGATCAAACTCACAGAATATTAATTTCTTTGCTATTTCTGATGTTAATATAAATAAACTGCTAAGTTACACTTATAAATTATACTTTTTTGTAACATAATAAAATACTTTTATACAAGTTTATAATAGAAAATATTTTATAACTGTCAGCATATGAAACTGCATATCCGAGATTGCACGACACCTTTAAAATAGTTACAAGAAGAAGCAATAAAAAATGGTTTAATCATCTGGAGAAAAACGGCAATTTTATGTATATATAAATGTGCGACTCTACTATCGTTTCGGAACTCGTATAGATTTTTAAAACAATTTAGTCAAAATAATTTTATGATGCAACATACCAAAGACAATATAATACTAATGTAATAGACTGCCCACCTCATACAAAAATATTGGACCAAATTAAGGTTGCGAAAAGCAGGCGAATGTATGGCGCAGGAGAGTTACTTGCTACGGGATACTAGGAGGCGGTAATTTGCGTTAGCCTTTAACTTACTAAATATACGGTGTCATTTTAAAATATTATGCCTAAAATATTGTTTTGATTTTTAATAATATATATTTTGTGAATCATGTTTTTATATTCTCATAATACGGTAGATACAATGTTGTGTAGTTTCGAGTGGTGTCATCTATGCGAGTCTCTGAGAACAACTCGTACGATTAAGGCGTTGAGTCCACATGAACATACTAAACAACTAAAAGAACATGGAAGATAAAATGAATGAGTGCAGTTAGGTTTGTATTATATTGTCTTTAGTGCAGTGAAATGCTATTTTTGGACAGGTGTCTGCTCAATAAAGAACTACTTTGCAACTCAAAAAAATATGTGCTTAGTTGATTTACCTGTTCAAAAAATAATACATACATATATTGTCACGTCCTTCTTCCTTACGGGATAGACAGAGCCCAGGTCTAGAAGACCTCAAAGCCACGTTTAGCTTGTGGTGGGCGTGTAGGTAGAAAACGGAATTAAAGTAGGTTGCTAGCCGCATCGCCTATTGACATGACTCCTCAGGATTTCGTCCATTTCCTCGACCGGCTTTTACGATCTGCACGCAAATAGAAGCAGCTGGTACATTCTACGTTTTTTCTTTTCTCCCAGCGCAGCATGTCATAAAAATAATACCCCTGAGGTAATGTAACAGTTGAACGCACCATTAAATTTGAACAGCGTAATTCTTGTTTACTTTGACACTTCATTCGCTCCGTAATTAATATTGGAGCACATTTTTCACCCATCACAGCTTACCGAACAATTATAACGTTTCGACAGCAACAAAAAAGCGAATAGGTTGTCGAAATCAATATTTTCCATGAAATTTACGTAAATTACCGTTTCTACACTACGCAGTGAATTCGGCCGGAACATTTCATAAGATAGTTGCTTGTTAAATGAATTTATTATCTTAAATTCTTGGCGTTACGAGAAAAACTTGTTAACAAGTTTAAAGACTAATAAATTTTAAATACGATATTAATATTACTCGTTTGTTATTAAAACTTTCTCAAAACAAAGTGACTTGTATGTATCGCTATAACTTCAGATCATCTCTATAATACAAATGTTCTCTATACATGGCGAAATTTTGATCGTTCTGGACCCTTAAAGGGGTGATTCAACCCGTCGATATGAACCATTTTTCCTATGGGACCAATGCTGGAAACTCAAATTTTATTTCGACATTTTCATACAAAAGTGTTCAGCCGCGAGTTTACAGCATTTGTCCCATAGGAAAAGTTGTTTATATTGACAGGCTGAATAACCCCTATAATGGTCCGGAACGATCAAAATTTCGCCATGTATATTGTCTCTGATATGGGTATATGATAAAATAATATTCATTTAGGTACATATATGATAGAAATCTCTTTTAGATTAATAAAATTACTGTGAATATTTTTATGCTAATTTTTGGCGCAACAAGTTAAAATTACTTTGAATATTTTCATGCCAATTTTTGGCGCAACAAGAACTACTTATGTTCAATCAATTCAATACGGTTTGATTAATTTTGACCTCCCTTATTTCACTATTTTACATGCACCTACTAAATAAATGATTTAATTTCAAAATGTAATTTGAATCACCTGATCCGTGGTTATCATTGATATTTTATTCCTCTGGCTATATTTACAAATTTATTTCGCATTTAACGCTTTTAGATTTATTTCAGCAATAGTAAGTTTAAGAAATAATGTACTAGAGGCAACTAAAAATACCTTCACCTTCTCTAGGGTTTATATGCTCTACCTAGATATTCTGCACAACTAAACCGTTTCACTAATAGAGAAATATATTTATTTCCTCACCTCAGAACAATTTATTGTTCTGAGCTCGGTGCCTAATTTCATGTGGTGCCAACCTGTAAAATCGTATAATTTTATTGACAGTTGCACAGCCATAGACGATTTTTTTTAAACTTATGTGTACAGCCGTTAAACTTAGTCAGTTGCTTTAGGACAGCTTTAAAAATCTGCTATTAGTGTTGACCACTAACAAACAAAAGATTTTTATAAAATACACTTTAAACAAACAGCTTTGCGAGACAGATCACTAAAGTAATAACACATGCAAAAGAAAGCATCTTGTCTATTCAACGATGTTAGTACATATTATTATTGTCTTTCACGTTGTAAAAAACCATTTTTAATGATTATTGTTAATTACCATTGCCATGAGAACAATGGCTCATAATAATCATGACATTCCGTTTTTGCAGTGCGTTCCATAGTTTCTTATTGTTTATGTATGAGCCATCGATATCTGACGAAGAATGTGTTGATACTTTGCAATATTTTACAAGACTGCGTAAATGGCGTGAATAAAATGAACGCTTTGTTGTGGTATGTCGCTTATGTTTTGGCTTCATTAGTAGGAATATCAGGGAGAAGAGAAAAAACGTAGAATGAACTAGTTGCTTCTCTTCTCGCGCAGATAGCCGATCGTGGGATTGTATGATGGGATGGGATTAATCATGATTGTGAATCATGTAAATAGCGCGATGCGGCTAGCAACTTATCTTTATTTTGTGTGCATTTTCCACCTAAACGTCCACCTACAAGCTAAACATGGCATTAAGCTCTTCTTGACCTGGGCTCGGTCTGTCCCGCAAAAGAAAGACATGATACTTAAATCTAATAATTTAAATTCATTCTGTAGCCGATTAGACCTTTGAAATTGGGAAAGACATAATAAGATTATAAGTGTAGTGTAACACAATACCAATTATAATTATTACTATTACGACCCCACTCGCCGGCATTTTGAAGAAGGTACATACTTAACTACTTTGCGTTTTTTAACCCGTGGCCTAAAAGAGGTGTATAAAAGTTTCACGTGTCTGTTGGATGTGTCAGAGAGGAAATAAAAACATATTTTTATTTATGAACCCATACAATTTATTGTTAGCCTATCAACTTCTTCTCTGTAACAATAGTGAAGAGTTAAACAGGTTCGACTGCCGGACTGAAAATGACGTAGACTTCCAACATCACTTCGGAGTTAAAAAGCGGGTGGAATTTTTAATGGGGAATCAATAATTTAAAAGGATATAAAACCCATCCAACGCGGGCTAAAGCTGGTGCAAGCTAAATGGCGTGCCGAGTGTAGATTCTCGTAACGGCGGACGAGTAACAGTTATTACTGTTCTGAGAATATGTGTTTCTGACTAGAAATAAATAAAAACAGTGTTTAGTAGGTATAGATAACACTCACAAAAGCTTAGCGGACGTGCACTGCGCAAACGCTTTGCTTACGCTTTTTGAGCAACTCTCCGCCTAAGCTATAGTTTAAGTGTTGTATCTAGATACTTGGCGTCAGTTATTGTCATCCTAAAATCCGACACCTGAGAGCATTGCTCTAAGTCCGACACACACTTAGTGTCACTAACACCACAGTTTACACAAAGATACATTTAGATATAGATTAAAATAAATTTACAACTTATAAAGACGAGACAAATAAATTCATACAAAATAGACCTTTAGCAAAACATCATATTGTCTTTGGAAAAACATATTTTTCCAATTTTCTTCGTATAAACAAGTTTGGTTTTTATGTATTTAATATGCTAGAAATAAAACGTACAATCTCCAGCGGAATTAACAAAAAACAAAAACGAAACAAAAATAATTCTGCTGGCGATTGTACTGCATCCGATGCAGGGTGCGTGCGCGTCGATGCGCGGACTTTCTCTCCCCTCTAACGGCGCCATCTTGCAGCGGGGCGACGCGGCTCGGCGGCCTCCGCAGATGACGACCGACCACGCGGGCCCAACCTCGTCAACAAGCAGCCCGTGCTACCCTTCGTGCCGCCCGCGTTCCCGCACAACGCCCCCGACCGGCTCATCAAACCCTCGGAGTATCTAAAGACCATCACGGCGCCGTGCAAGCGCGACGACGGCCCGGCGGAGGCCCGGCCTCCGCCGCCGCCACCCGTCCCCGACAACGTCCCGCCACCGCCGCCACAACCACCGGTCTCAGCCCCTACTCAACCCTTAGCTGCTATTAGCAGCGCCGAACTATCCGCCGTACGACTCAGGACCCCAGCGACAAAAACTTTATCCGCACCACCCCCGGCCAGATCTGTCAGTTTACAATGTCTATCCAGTGCCGCAGACTTCAGAAGTGCAAAGACAGATCTAATCGAAGAACTGAAAATGTCCAAGGATATCACCGGAATCAAGAAAATGAAAGTTGAACGAGCGAGACGGGAGAGTCTCCAGGATAAGGAGACATTCACGGAGTTCACCAAGCGATTCACCGCGGAGAACTTCGTCGATCAGGTCAGTGTCTAATTTTATTACATTCTTTAATGAAAAATGTGCATGAGAGAAACAGACATTCTTGGCAATTACGTGCATTGCATATTCATGACGAAACAGTGTAAAAAGGGGTTCTTATTAACGGGTGCGCGTCCACACGGCGTGATGAGCGCGCGCACGGCAGAGTTCGTACGCATTTCCTCGAAGCGCAGTTGCATCCGTGCAGTTAGCCTACTGATCCACTTCTGCGCGATCTCTCTAATGGCCGTGAAATGCATCATGACTGGCATTTTTGACGATACTGTCGCACCGTCGCGCGATCAATTCACGTATCTGTTTTTCTGTTAGTTTTTGTGCTATGGCAAAATTGTTGGACTTTTTGCAGCAAATTTCATGCTACTGCGCAGGCATTAGTCGATTTACTCAGTTATCTATAAAATCGCATCATCAATCGTTATCTTCTACGTCTATAATGATATGAAGTCAGACAGAATAATTGTTTGATTGTCATCATAATAAATTATAAAACCTAGTAGTCAATACAGTAGAGTCATAAATAACACGCATATGCTTAAATTTATTTATATATACTTGAAAGTACCGGTAGTAATAACATGTACCTATGCCAATTAAGTCACGTAGTAGGGCCATGAAATAAATTCTAACTTAAATTATACTGAGTTAAATAATACAAACCAATACATATAAAAAGTACCTACATAAAATACAATAGTGTATATGTGTGTGTATAGATTTGATAGTTTGGAAATGTAATACTGGTAATACTCACTTCGGTATACCTAGTAATTAAATTACTAAATAATATGTTGTACGTAAAAGTTAGACAATTTTTTGGCAATCTTATACAAAATGAAATTTGGTGTAACTTAGTTGTTATCAATAGAAACCAAGTTCCGAAACGCCTTAAAAAGAAAGAAAATACGGAATACATAATTTAATTAATTCAGGTATACGTTAAGAGGAGTATCTAGTAAGTAAGCGACTAGGCGAGTGTGCCATCTCATATAAAAGACACGATGCCGCCATACCTTGAGGATATTCAGTCGTAGGAGCTTCGTAGTACTGTCACCCAAATGCTTGGGATTCTTGCATAAGTCAGTTTCGAGTTTTCAGCATTGATCTCATAGAAAAAGTTGTTCTTATCCACGGGCTGAATCACCTTTTTAAGGGTTCAAAGAGATATTTCGCCATGTATTACGGCTTTCGTATGATTAACTATTTTTATTTTAAATATAGGTAAGTATAGGTTATCTGTGGAGTTTGTGGTGGGAAGTTAAGGGGTGCAGTTGGGGTTTGCCTTTGACGATTTTGCAAATTGATTTTAGTGGACTTTATAATATGAAATTGGTGTAGTTTGGTGTAATAAATGCTTGTGCTTATGAACAATTTGTGAAATGGACTCGTATAGATTTGTCACCAGCAGCCCCCACGAGGCATCAAAGAACATACGCCATCTTTGATGCTACTTGTTAAAACTTTACCGTACAACACCGATACTTAGTATCTCAATTTACTGTACATTGGCAGAATCACTGAAATCTCGGTGGAAGCCATATTATAAAACAGAAGAAGAAGAAGATTATCTGTAATTGATGTGATTGAAGTAACTATCAAAATCCTAATCCTAACTAATATTATAAATGCGAAAGTGAGTTTGTTTGTTTGTTACGCTTTCACGCCGTATCTACTGAACCGATTAGCATGAAATTTTGCACACACATAGGTTAGGGTACTGAGAAGGACATAGGCTATAAATCACGCGGACGAAGCCGCGGGTAACAGCTAGTAGTAAATAATCTTAATTATCAATAGTCAGCAAATAGGCCTGCTAGCTTGTACTATTATGTATTCTGTGCTGCTAGTGCCTCTCGTGTAGCAAGCTGGCTTGATAACTATACTTACTACTCTGCACGGAGGTCGTCGACGTGCTTTTTTAGGCTTTTCTAATGTAGTACAATGAATAATTGTTCATTCAAGATACAAACACAGAAAGACTATTACCATTGAACAATAATAACTGTTGCATAAACATTGCATCATTAGCTTACGGAAGCAAAGATGGTTTAATCTGGTTTAAGCCATACAATAATGTATAATGTCTATATCGTGATGGAGACTGTAATTTGCTCGAACGGAACGTGTAGTGACTATGATTTCCGTTCTGCGATATGATTTATTAAGTCACCATCTAATTTTCTGTAATTGAGTTTGTAAAATGGACAATCTACAGACTGAGAGAGAAGACACGTAGATTATAAGATACTAGCTGTTACCCGCGGCTTCGCCCGCGTAATATATAGCCTATGTCCTTCTCGGTACCCTAACTTATGTGTATGCAAAAATTCATGATAATCGGTGCAGTAGATTCGGCGTGAAAGCGTAAGAAACAAACAAACAAACTCACTTTCGCATTTATAATATTAGTTGGGATTGGGATATAAGTAGAAATGAAATTATATATATTATTATAAGATATATACGTAAAAACGAGAAGGAGAGCCCAATGTAGTAATGGCAAAAACTGTAAGTTGGATTTGCAAAAAATATTTTTTACTTGTACTAGTTATTGTCAACTTATGGAACAGTGTAAGTTTAATCAAACTTGGTTTGATAAGATAGAGAGTTTCGAAGTCCGTATATTTTTTAAAAATTGTTCTTGTTATAATTATATAAGACAATTTTTACCTAGAACGTATAATCAGACTGGAAGAGAAGGGAATGGATGTCAATCAACGATATACTGTTATTTGAAGGCAGTGGCTTAGCACAGTACTTATTTGGTCTTAATTGCGGGCTGTAGCTTTTGCGTATTAGTATTTTTAGTTAAAATCGCAAGTATTTTGGTGCGAGTACTTAAGTATAACGTACTTTTTTGACTAGCTATCAAGTATCTATAATTGCAAGACAACAGTACTATCCCTTTTCCTAAAATTCTTCTTTAGATTAGCCTTAGTAGACGGATGCAATTGAAGAAAGCTAATTAATGCCAAATTTCGTAACTTGGAAAGTATTCTTGTAACTCGAAAGTGAAGACAAGGGCACTTGAAAACGAGAGTTGTTTCAAACATAAGATTTTAAAGTAGTTTTCCCTGAAAGCTACAATCAGTGAGTATCTTAAGGCCCCACACTAGGCACATTAGCGACGCCAATAATTTTATTCCTAATACTTTACAAATAGTAAGAAATTCAAGAATGTAAATCATATAAGCCTTAGTAAATAACCTGAAGTATTTTTGGAATCATGTTTTAATATACCTAATCAGAATCAGATTACCGCCAAAAACGGCCGTTTTTGGCGGTAATCACTAGTTCTCCTTATTACTGATTCTCATTATTGGCGTTGCTAGTGTGCCTAGTGTGGGGCCTTAATCGATAGAAAATGAGGATAGTTACACATTTGTCATACTGATAGCGCAGAGAAAAATCCTATAAATAAAGGCTTGTATTCGTTACATCCAACCTTGAGTCGTTTTTTATTACGAGATTTGAAACTATTATACTGTACTCATGGTGGACAAAGTAAACTATGACGGTTATAAAAACGATACCGTATATTGCTGCCGTAAATGAAATATACATACTCATGGTTGATGCTATGGTTTTTATTAGTCATCATGTATCTACCATTACTAGACAGCAGTATCCCCTCTCCTTACCTTAAATTCTTCTTAAGATTAGCATTTGTTGACGGATGCAATTGAAGAAAGCTAATTAATGCCAAATTTCGTAACTTGGAAAGTATTCTTGTAACTCGAAAGTGAAGACAAGGGCACTTGAAAACGAGAGTTGTATACTCAAACATATACGTTGATAGTGTTATGATTTTTACATAACCGATGTCGTATTCCTCCGATAAAAACGCTTGGCAATTCAGGTTTTTTGTATATTAATGATTTACCTAAATAGAATAGAGCTGAAGAATTACCTAATATTATTAGATAATAATATCTATATATATTTGAGAATTTGAGGACAATTTTTTTTTACTGGATAGGTATGTAGACTGCTTATTTTTATTAAGTTCCTTATTTCGTTTCTCATATTAAATATGTTATCAATCATCATCAGAGTCTTTGTTAGCCTTCCCTGCAGGAGCACGACCCTCTCTGTACTACCAGAGCCATATATTAGCCAGATCAGTCAGAGGATTTGGCCTTCACTCTGCACGCTGGCCAGACGGGTTGGAGAGGTGTCTTTGATGTTTATAAGCTTTGTTTAGCTTGTCTTGCCTCAGTCCCCTTCTACGACATCCACGGGAAGACTTGGATTGGTCCTATTCTACTCTGCCGGGAACAACACGGCAACTTGCAGTTGCACAACATGTTATCAATATTGAGAATTATTTGGAGACTTTCTTGGTCTTATTATAATTTCAGTACTTTATATTCTTTTTTTCGTGTGAACTGGACAATTCATTTATTCACAAACAATAATACATTGTATACGAATTTCAATACTTATACTAATGGTTATGTTTTAAACTAAACAATCAAATCAATTTTACAATTACATATTAATAAATATTAGCATTCCAATAAATTAACATAAAATAATTAAAAATGTGAAACAATTGCGAATGTCAAAATACAAGTGCCATTTAGTCGATATTTCATTATGATTTATTGTTATTACTTAGATTTAGAAATCGTCAACACTGTAGCAGCACTTCTCTAGTAGTAGTGTCCTTAAACCTCTTTTAAATGTTGAAAGTTTCCTTTCTAACTTTAGGTCCATTGGTAATTTGTTGAATAGACCTACAGTCTGATTTCGTGGGCAGTGAGTAACAATTTGTAAAGCAGGAGTTATTTTTCTTTTTAAATCTTTTCTTCTAGTTTTTTCCCGTAATAACATTTCTTCTTTTGTTTCATATAACGCTCTATTTTTAATAAAATCAGTTAAGAGAACAAATATGTACAAGGAAGGAACGGTCAAAATTTCAAGTTTTTTAAAATGTTCTACGCAAGATTCCCACGGCGGTATTCGAACCATTGTACGTATTGCCCTTTTTTGCACTACGAAAGCTTTTTTAATGTTATATGCGTAGCTTCCTCCCCAAAATTTTATGCTATACCGCAGCCTGGATTCAATCATAGTATAGTAAAGCGATTTTAGTTGAGCTATTGTCAATTCGTCTCTTAAATTCCTCAGTGCACAGCAAGCACTACTAACACTTTTTTTAACTGCTTGTAACTCTGCTTTCCAGTTTAGATGTTGATCCAATTCAATACCTAGAAATTTAACAACTGTCACTGGTACAATATCATCATTGTTTAATTTTAAATCCAGTTTGTCTTTATTACCGGCCGTTGTTTTGAACAATATTACTTTTGTCTTACTAGTATTAAGCGTCAAGTTATTTGCAGAAAACCAATCATAAAATAATTTCAAAGCAGCATTTATCTTACTATTCAGAGCGTCAATATCGTGAGCCGAGACTACGGCATTTGTGTCGTCAGCAAATATTACTAGTTTTATGTCAGATTGAGTAACAGTCATATAATCTATTAAATCGTTAATAAATATTATAAATAGAATTGGGCCCAAAATGGAACCCTGTGGCACACCTCTAGTCACATTGATCATCTTTGATTTTTTAGTAGAATTTATAAACTCCCCTTTTTCATCTCTTATTTCTACAAATTGTCGTCGATTACTTAAATAAGATTTTAGTAAATTTAATAATTTACCTTGAATGCCATAGAAAGTCAATTTCATTAACAAAATATCATGATCCACAGAGTCAAAAGCTGAGCTTAGGTCCAAGAACACACCAGCAACTTTAAGCTTTTCATTCAATTTAGTAGTGACGTCATCTATAATAGTATCCATAGCATTAGCTGTGCCAATTCCTTCTTGATACCCGAATTGTCTTTGATTTATAATGTTATTGTCTCTTATGTGTCTTATTATTCTGTTTTTAATAATTCTTTCAAATATTTTAGAAAGTATAGGCAACAGTGCAATGGCTCTAAAGTTATTTGGATCAAATTTAGATCCTTTTTTATGAACTGGAATTATTTTAGCTATTTTTAACTGATCTGGAAATATGCCTTGTTTAAAACAGTTATTAAAGAATTGAGTCAATGGCTTAGCAAAAATGTCGATATTATTTTTTATTACAGATATTGGCATGCCATCGTAACCAGTTGACTTTTTGCACTCCATACCTTTAACAACATCAATAACTTCAACTTCCGTTATTGGTGTAAAGTCACATCGTGCTGAAGTAGCTTTACAGGACTTACACAGGAGTTCTGATGACTTTTCTAAACTACCTGTGGATGTATAATTTTTATTGTCAAATGTAGTAGAAAAAATGTCAGCTATAGCTTGCGCATCAGTAATTTCTTTATCATTAACTTTTAAAACCATTTTATTTCTATTAATAGCCTTATTTTTATTAAGACGAGTGTTAACTATTTCCCAGAGATGTTTGTTTGAATTTGCATGGTTGATCACTTCCCTTTGTACACTCATTCTTTTAGCAGATCTTATCACTCTTTTGTAAATTTTAAGATAATTATTCCTATAATTAAATATACTTGGATGATTATCATTTCTATTGAGATTACATAACAATCGCTTCATTTTACTTGAAATTCGTATGCCCTTTGTGATCCATTTTATTTTGCTAAATTTATTCTCATTGATTTTCTTTTTCCGTTTCTTAAAACATTTTTTAAAAGTGCTATCTAGAGACTGAATGAAAGTATTAATACCTAGTTTTTCCCAATCTATTTTCAGAAATTCCGATCGGAAATGATCTTTATTTCTCCCATTTAAGAATCTTTTCTCAATATACGACACCTTTTCTCGCCACTTTTCAATTTTATTACTTTCGGTGGCAATATGAGTAATGATACATGCATGACCATCAGACAGGCCATTGTGATCGATTTCAGTAGAAATTATGGTATTTTGTGGTAGATTCGTTAATATATTATCTATGCAAGATTCAATGTCATTCCTTTTAAACGTTACGTCATTAACTAAATATCTAAAATTATAGGATGTCAACAAATTCAAAAACTCATTTTTTTTGTTACTGTCTGTCAAAAGATCTACATTAAAATCACCCGTGATTATGCACTTTTTACTAAAGAAGCGCTGCAGAAATGTTTCTAGTCTTACAATAAATTCATTAAAGTCAGTATTGTTATGGTAACAACAGAACATGTATATATTTGTCTTAATAACTCTAACACCACATATCTCAAAATGTTCACTCTTACATAATTTTTTACATATATTTAGTTCTTCAACATCCTCACTCTTGCAAACTAATATTAAAGATCCTCCCCTGTGTTTAGACGTTCTGACAAAGTGTGCTGCAAGATTATAATTTGTAAAACTTAATAATGGAGCAGAGTAACTATCTAAAAAGTGCTCACATATACACACAAAACTTGGTCTAGGGGCTAAACTGTCAAGGTAAAGTTCTAATTGGTCTTTTTTTGTATTAATACCACATACATTTTGAAAATATATACTAGTTATTTCAAGGGACGTCTTATTTTCTTGCATTTTTAAGTTGTTTGAGTTATTTTTCTCGAAAAAACTGAATTCTATCTGTTTTATTTATTAAGGTATCTTCCATTGACAGCTGATTGATACGATTTTTTGTACAAAAATATTCAGTAATAGGTTTTTGTTTAAAAGTTTTTGTCTTGAATTTTGCTGTCATGGGGAAGTAATCCGTGATTTTTTTTTGCAATTTGCTTTTAATCTTTATTTTAACAGATACTTGTTGATTTTTAGAATATAATTTTGATATATTTTTAATGAATTTATTAACATAATGTGGATAATCGATTTCAATATTTATTTTAGTACAAATTAAGTTAATAATGTCATAACAATTGTAATAGTCAATATTTAGAAAGGTGCAGTTTGAATAGTTACTCACAATTGAATTTAATTCGTAATTCAACTTTTGGACATTTAGATATCTGTTGCGTGGTACACTTAACAAAAGTATTTTATTTTCCTTAAATCTAGATAATATATTACATAATTTGGATGTCAAAGTGTATGGATTTTTATCCATAGTCCCAACAGCAAGAATAATAATGTCCTGTTTTGTTATAGAAGTTGAATTCTCACAGCTGCGAAGAATATCCGCCGAAGTCGCGTAGGGTTTAATAAATCCTCTTACGTCATAGGAATCGTTCCATTTTCCAGTTCTCGTTTTTGTTATATTTTTAGTAAGACTACTAGCTTGTTCACCCCCAAAAATGTGAATTATAGGTTTTCGATCCCAATGCAACGGTTCGTGATCACAACTTCTAATTACGCTATCTGTTTTTCCTTCACGTAATAATTGGTTCGTTTCTATATTTTCAGATATTATGGGTTGCGATTTCGTTTGTAGTTCACTCTGATGATCCAATGTAAAGTCCAGATGTGTTTGGCTTAGACTTTGCCTGCTTTCATGAGGCATTAAAATAGTTTTCTTTTTCTTGGAGCTCGAACTACTACAAATATGAGTAAGTTTTTTTATTTTTAACTCATAACTTTTTATTGTTGATTTCAAAGAAGAATTTTCTTGAAGTATATTACATATTTCATTGTCTGCTATCGTTAGTTTGTCTCTCAACATTTTGTTTTCCTCTTCGAGTTGTTCTAGACGACTTGTGTCAGTTAGTTGTACTTCGGGACAGCTTCTATTGAGGTTTTGAGAGGAACTTAAAGTAAGACCTTCTGGAACTTCCTCAGTTTCATCCGACAAGGACTCAAAAGAGTTTGACGTGTCTAGATTAATGTTGTAGTTTTTGTAATTACGTACTGTGATATTTTCTTTTGACTTGCTATTTATTATAGGACTACTTATCGACGAAGTTTTAGGCGTTGTTGACATAGGTGATTCGCTCGTACTTGCATATTTCCCTTTTTGGGATTTATTAATGCAGGCATTACACTTCCAATTTGATTTATGTTCCTTAGTCATAATACGAAAGCGCCCAAACGATACATTGGCACAATCTATGTGAAAATTTCTTTTGCAAGTTGAGCACAAAACTTTTTGTTTGTTTGTTATTTTATTTTTGCATTTAAAACACTCTAACTCCATCTTTGGGTTACAAAAAAAATAAAATAAATAAATAAAAAGAAAGTAAAATTGAAAAAACAAGAGAAAGGCGCTATAGGCGGGCGGTGACTTGAACCGTGTATCTTCCAAGCGCAAGTCACATCCACTTCACACTGCGCCACTCGTTACGATAACTATGAAGTGAAATAATGAGTTAGTCTCGGAGTAGTAGGTATGACGTAATCGTAGGTTAACAGTCTGTAGTAAGCAATCGTGCGTCAGCTGATGAGTCACAGCACTCACAACAGATTCGTTCGGTCACTTGATTTTTAGACAGTCACTGTATCATTTTAAATTTGTTTTACTGTTTAACACTACATTAAAACATTTATTGCACTGTTTAGGTGTCACAATTCAATTGCACTTGTCACAAGTTACACGATGTTAAACAAAACGGTGATTATAAGACTTATTACTTTTTTTACGAAGGCAATATGTACAGAGGTATCTTTAAGCCTGCCGCTCGGAGCGCGCGCGCGCGGGGTGATGACAATATGAGCTACGTTAATATTATTACATGAGCAGTCTCTTTAGACTGATTCATTAACAAATCTAAGTATACATTTGCCTCTTCTATGTTTGTCAATATGTGCCTAAAGAAAACCACAGCCGATCCGTAGTTACACCATTCTGCCACACCAGTATAACAATAAAACAACAGAAATAGGTAAACACTTCTAACATTATTACTTACCAAATTAGTAGTGATTGAAAGCCCAAGTAATTTTCCTCTTACGATGAAGTCATTAAATTAATATCTTTATTGTCCAAATTAAACTCAAAAATTATTCCTACCAACGAAAGCGTGACTTGGCGTCCAAATAAATATTTTTCTTCCAAAACTTCTAAATAGTCATAGACGCAACTTTCGCCTCAACAATGGACCAGTTTCTATTAATTACGTATTTCGTGATCAAGATAGACACAACACAGTTTGGATTGAATTGGCATTGTGATTTATTATTGTTTTTTTAGGGTTCCGTGCCTAAGGGTAAGAACGGAACCCTATTCACGAGACTTCGCTGTCTATACGTCTGACTTTCACCAGGCTGTATCTCATGAACGGTGATAGCTAGACAATTGAAGTTTTCACAGATAATGTATATATTTCTGTTGCTGAACAACAAATACTTAATATTTCCCATATAACAAACGTTATTTTATTGGCGTTTTTCTTTGCTCATTATTAATAAAAAAACCGGCCAAGTGCGTGTCGGGCCACGCGCAGTGTAGGGTTTCGTAGTTGCGAATGACAACTTTGAGTTCACACACTGTTTACACTCGCACCTCACAGTTTAACGACCAAAAACATCTAACAATGAAAATTGTATGAAATTTTACATTTTCCAGTACATATTCTAAGTTGGTTGCCCGCTTCACTCGCCTTGATAATGACTTAACGCCTAGCTCTTATCAGTACTACATAATCATTATCAGGTCTTTTTTTAGTCTCCTTTGCAGGAGCACGAACCTCTTTGTACTACCTAGAGCAATGTATAAGCCAGAGCAGTTAGAGGATTTGGCCAACCCTCTCCACGCTACCCAAACAGGTTGAAGAGGTTTCCAAAGCTTTGTTAGGCTTGTGTTTATCAGTCCTACACTAAGTGAAGAAGTGGTAAATCAATTTATATCCGTTATGTCGTTTCACGGTGGCGATTCTCGCGTGTGATGCAAGTATCTAATAAATAGTGGTTAAGAAGCCAGTGGTTAAACACAGGCAACGGTGCTTTATTAGCTTTGGGATAATTAGATTGCTATATGCAGGTATTTTTTTACGTGAGCGTCAGTAGGTATATCGTTTGGTTTTCCGGTATTCTCTTGTAACTTAAGATTTTCGACGATTTTGTTCTATATTTTAGGTGCATGTAAACGGCCAACGTTTTCAGCCGTTAGTCCTCAATCCTCATATTAAACTGTGCAAGAAAAGTTGGATATGTGAACAACTTGTATACGACTACAGTAAATATTTTTTGAAGGTGGATCAGTAGGTGACACGCGATTATACTAATTACGGATGCATTGGCGCTAGGCTTTTGTGCTTTTTTGTGTTTTTATATATATAGTTAATTTAGTTTTTTTTTGTGACATTGACATGGCATTTGCTTGTGACATCCTGAGGTTCGATTACTTGAATGTCATGACATGCTACATAAAAATCTTGGCTATAAAACGATAAAGCTGATTACGCACGCCATTGTCTTGTGCTTGTGCTAGGCACAGGTTTTATCTTTTCTAAAGATTTTAATACTTAATACTGGTTTTATTTGTAACTTAGATTTAATGAGACAGTGAATTTAGGTCTATAAGAACATTCACGATATTAAAATAATATGTATTAGGTACTTACTTCTCTACGTCCCACAATATTAAAGCAATCAATGCCCTAAGACCTCTCTAAATATCGTGAAAGATCCTAAACCCTCCACTGTCATGACCCAATGACACTGTCTCCTTCAACACTGGGCGGCTGGTCGACGGTAGGGTTGTCCCCAGGTGCCCGAGCGAGACGCCTCTGGCAACGTTATCCCGGCGTGGAAGCGGCAGATGTTGGCCCGGCGCGCAGCGGAGAAGGCTAGAAGAGACCTGGAGAGGGAATTGGCTGGAGAAGCGGAGAGAAGACGAGCGGCAGCTGTGCCGGCGTGGAAGAGGCAGTTGCTGCAGAGGAGGGAAGAAGCAGAGAATAGACTAAGGTCAGACTTACTTCTTATTTAGATGTTAGTCTTAATGGCTGGGTGTAGAAGCATCAGATGCTGGCTCGGCGTGCTGCGGAGTAGACTAGGAGGGATTTGAGGGGACCTGGCTCAAAAAGCTTATTGCAAAGGATGGAAAAAACAAAAATAGACTCCGGTAGTCAACACCAATTTTCCTTATACCTGCAAACGTTTTTCTTACTACTAGAGTCATGAATAAAGGGAGTTTTCCTTTGCAAAAATAAAGATTTTTAATTCCAGTCTATACATGGTTTGTGCTTAAATTCTGGTGGAATGAAGCATTTAAACCAACAGGCAAATCGAAACTTATGTTGGGAAACAATTTGACGCTTACTTTTATTTCTTAATTCCAATGATAACAGTTCCTTGGTTCCCTAGATACTATAATTTGAGAATATTATATATAGGCCATTAGTTTGAGAACCGCTGTAAATTCATGTAGCACGTAAGATTTTGTTAATGAATGAATTTAATTTTTATACTGGCCCTAAAATTTCAGCTCTGCACGGTCTTAAGTATTATTTACTTCAAACAGTAATTCGATCCAGACCAATCACCAAACCTATCTATATTAACGAGACGCTTTCTTTTCAGTCTATGGTCCTAAAAGATTCCTTCAATGCTAAAATCATAATGCGCGCATTCTCCCAATTCCAGACAGTCCATGTACACCCCAAAAGTAGAAGAGACGAATGGATCAAACGGATCAACGAACGGCGACTGGCGAGCCTACCCCAGCGGCACGCAGCGGGCGGTCTCCATAGACAACATCACCCTCTGCTACGAGACTCCTTCGCAGCCTATGCGCGCACCCTCGGAGGCCAAGCTCTCCACTGACCTTTGTAACGGTTAGTTACCAAGTGGGGAAGAAGGTTGGTTGTGTTGAGTTTCAGCTTCGCGCTTTGTACAGCTGGGTTGGCGCCGACGCTATCATGCCGTAAGGATCCATTTTGTTTGTGAATATTGTATTTATTTTGTTGGTATGGCACGCCAGACTTGAAGGGTAACTTGCAGTAATGCAGAATGGTGCCCGCGAGAATGTTTACTGTCTATCGCGTATGATTTAAAAAAACGCGATAGCAATAGTTCACGGTGCGAAATAAGCGCTGTCATGGGCGCCATGTTGCTGCCGAGGCAGGAAGGATCATGAAAAAATGCTTCAATAACTATCGATATTAAAAAAATTAAAGGTTGTATATATTCCTAAAACGACTGAACAGATTTTGGTGAAAAAATGCCACAAAGATGATATGTGATGGCTTAAACACTTATGGTGTTCCAGGATCGTAAATTATATGTCTGAGACACAAGTGGGATTGAGCAGTTTATATGTAACGAAAAGAAATTTTCTACTGCTTGTAACATGTAATTTCCTAAGGTAATTTCTTGATTCCTGACCATAAATTATCGAAAATGAACGTTATTACCGAGCCACACACATCAAAAGCTGTTTTTATGCATAGATACATAGGTATATACAAAAAATTTTTCTTTGTGTGGGGTTTATTAAGTTTCCTTAGTTTGTGTGTGTGTTCAATTGTATTATTTTTATTTTTTTTCCGGCATAACTTAGTATTTAATTCGCATTAATTTACTTTCTGAGAAAGTATAAATATTTTATTAATGGAATATGTAGTAGTACATAGGTACGATTTTGCTACTTGCATAGGTACAAGATAGATAGTTTGAGTTTCATAGTTAAACTTTGACGCTTCATTTATAGTTTTTTTCAGTAAAAGTACCTAAATCCACATCCATTATTTCTATAATGTGCCATACCAATAGAAATGTTTTAAAAAGGTGAAAACAAAATGTTTTTTAAAAACGCAATGTGTCGTAGCTCCAAATTTCTAACTGTTTTTTAATTATTTTGTGCTAACGTTCACCTTTTTTAAACACGTGTAAATTTAAACGCATTTCGTAGTAAGTAAATATATATCATACCGTACATAACCAGCCTTCTACCATATTTATTTACATTCTTGTTTAATTTTCTGTAAAGGTACTAAATCATCGCAGTAAAGTGTCGCGCCACACCAACACAATTTCTTTAATACACCCAAAACACGAGCTGATATTTAAGTAGCAGTCGCTAGAAGTTAGCGATTAAATTAGCCAGAGTTAAATCTTCCTTAAATTACCTAAGTGTAAATATCTATACCTACAATATGTTAATAAAACCCTATGAACAACTTTTCATATGGGACGAATGCTGGAAATTCGAAAAAAAAAAACATTGATATCCATACAACACTATTCAGACGGTCGGGCAATTGCTATTCTGATACTTATGTTGTTTTTTTTTTTTAGAATGTCATGCATGTCCTATAGTAAAAGTTCTTTAAATTATACATATTTCTAATGCGCGATGGGATCTGCAGCAAGTCACCGAAATTCTGCCAGAACTAAGTTTAGGGCGGTTGGTGTGCTGAGACACTAACACCATAAAACTCTAGCCTTTGGAATAACAATAATTACAGTTTCTTTTCCTTTTCTGTACCTACCACTTTTTCTAACAAGTACCTACTGTCTTCTTCTATTAATTAATGACATTTTAAATTCTTTTTCAGTTGCAGTCTATTTCTTTTCAGCATCATGCTCGCGCAAGCCTTGCTTAGTTTCTGTAAAGATTCTACTTCATACCTACCTAACTAACTTTTTGTATCCTATTTCCTGAAAAATCATAATTTGTGTATTATTGTAACATAAGTTTTGTTTTGATTCGGAAAACTAATGAAAACGTAATGCGCTTTTAGCACTAGTATTTCGATAGTAAGGCATAAACTATTTTAGTATAGGTACTATTTTTGATAATCGTTAAGTACTCAGCCTAGTAAATATTCTGATATCTATGGTACTCAGCCACATGTAGCATCTAAGGATACTTGGCGAAAGTTACTTGTGAGATGAGAGATACTTCAACTATACGTAGGGGGTCAAAGGCAAGGATAAAATATACCTGTTGTATTATACGAATACTGAAAACGTTTTATAGACAACTATATTAAAATTACTTAAACTCAACAGATTGGACCAATAATTAGTTGTAGAGATACATAAAGAAAAATAACAGTAAGCAATTGAAAAAATTAAGAACATATTTTACAATAAACCCTATTTTAATTTGACAGGTCATTCGAACGGGAAACACGAAGAAGATGAAGAAAGCACAAAAATAATACCCTGGCGCGCCCAGCTACGCAAGACAAATAGTAAACTCAACCTTCTCGAATAGTTGTAAGACCTAGGCTAGGATCTAAGTTCTCGAGTGACAAAGCCATAGGCTATATGTAATTAATTTCCCATGCATTCTAAACGACAAAAAATAAAATACAAAATTCGAATTCTTGATTTGAAAAATCGATAGAACATTTGGTTCATAGAGGTAGGATAATCTTTGGTTTGCTTCGCAGAAGTTATCTTACTTGTAGAGAAATTAGTGATTTCGCTAATTTAGGTAGGTAGGTTAGAAATATTCATATCATATGATATACGAATGAGGTTTTTGTGAATGTGTTTGTACGATCAAACTTACTTCAATATTTTTTTGGTACATTTTTCTATGTATTCAATTAAAATATTCACACTTTAAACTGAATTAATTTCGAGATTAAACTTAGATTGTAAAAAACAAAGATTTTGTACTTTTTATATAAATTTTCTTACGAATATTTAAGTCAGAGTGGGCATGTAAAAATGTAAATCTACTATTAGAATTAATTGATATTTTGATATATTTTTTGACATCTATTTACGTATATGAAACACTCAAAATCGGCTTTAACTTTTGTGAATTTATACAAAAGCCAAAATGAAATGTTTTTAAGAGAATATATTTAATATATTTAAGATTTTATATGATGCAAGTGATGCCGTTGTTGCAATACTAGTTGTAAGCTTGTGGGCTTGTGCAGTCCTACTATATTATACATTTTGACGTGTGAGTTATGTACGACATCGGAATATATAATGTTGTTAATAAAAATGCTGTTGCTTTATATGTTTGTTTCAATTTCAACATTTTTCTTTTCTTCTCACGTGTGTTAGTGGCCATAAAACTGCTATGAGATTCCCCAGACAGCCTAAAGCATTTCAAATTTAAATTAGGTAGGTAGTTATCGAATTTACATTGTTGGAACATGAATTTATACTCTTTAGATTAACTATTTTTGAACAGGCGTCTTCAAGAAACGAGCCTATTTTTTCAAAATGAGTCGTATGTAGAGAAATGAAGACCAAGAAGAACTGTGAATAGACAAAACAAATTACTTAATTATTATAAAGAACACAGGCGTTGTATCCTATACGTACCTATATGTCATGTGGACAGTTGCAATAACTATTGTAAAGTTTCAAACGGAGAATCTTGGACTACATTCTTCCAAGCCAATATAATATTAACCTATAGACAGCCAACCTCATACAAATTATTGAAGCCATGGAGATATATGTAGTGATCAAGGTAAGTTGCAAGGTTAGACGATGGCACTGTAGAGTTGTCTATCACTCATTACTAGATGTCGTTAATCCTTGTTAGCCTAAACTTGCTAAAACTGAGATATAATAATACTGTTTTAATTATATAAATAAGATATTATTAGAAAATAATGCTTTTATTTTCCCAAAATATGATAGATACAAAGTTATGACGCTACCAGACCAGCTTCCTACAAGTAGTGCCATTTATGTGCAACTGCTAGAAAAAAAATTTACGTTTTTCTTCTTGAATTACTGGCGACCACTGAAATGCGAATAATTTTAAGTATCATGAACTAGTAGCAAAAAGTAAATGGGCACATACTATAACACCCACTATATAAACGCCAAATTTACAATTTAAGGGGCAGACTAGAGCCAACGAACGCAACCTATTCTTTAACCCTAAAATCACATCAAATAAAATTGTGTAAAATCTTTGATCGAATGTAAATTACAAAAATGACACTTCATAATGTCCACAATTGTATTGTCCAAATGTAGATATTTATATCATTAACAATATTAAGTATCCAGAAAAGGTTTCGTCGCGAATTACTTGATATTTTCAGCGATAACTACCATTTTTTTTACATCTATAAAAAGTAAAACTTACCGAGCATAATGGATACTTAAAAATATTAGAATATTTGGTTATAATTAAGGAATTATTAAATTAAAACCGACAAAAAACGGCCGAAATGACATACGGGTTCGAACTGAAATCGTCTACCGGCATCGCCATTTTTAACCTTATTTCATTACCAGTACGTACTATTATCGCGCGATTACCAATACGTACTATTATTATTATGTGTTACAGCGCCTTAAATGGAAAACCAACCATACTCGCATGTCATAAAGTCAAATTACGTTAGGTGACCGTCATCTAGCTAGTTTTTCAGGTCGTTTAATCGAAGCCTAAAACTGAGCTTCACTTTTAGCGGGGATAAAAAATTCTCTTAATTACATGCTAAATAATGAAAAGCAATACCAATAATACTATAAGCATGGACGTATAAAAAAAGACGGACGGCGTTTTGCAAAGCGACGTACTGAAGCACCGCTAGTAACCCAGCCTTGTGTATAGACAAGGCGACACGCACACACTCTCACCATAGTAACCCTGCTGGCCGCCATTTTATCGTGAACTCCCGACCGAATAACCGCGTGAGCGTCTCTCGAAAAATATTTATAATGCCGTCTTGTGTAGTTAAATGCTGTCGGAACTAGAGTAGGTCTATTAAGAAAACACAGAGGAGTACCTTTCACATACAACGAAGTTGTTCATTTTACGATTTGATGACAAAATAATTACGATGAAATTATAAGAATAAATTTGGCGGACATAGTCGTTAGGGCCGGTGTTGCCATTATTTGAAAATTTCATTTACCCTAAAGTCGGGGAGTTTAGGATAATCCGTACTAATCTATAATTCTATAATATTTTATAAATGCGAAAGTAACTCTGGCTGTCTGTCTCGCTTTCACGCCAAAACTTCTGAACCGATTTAATTGAAATTTGGTACACTATTACACCAATTTCATATTATAAAGTCCGCTAAAAATCAATTTACAAAATTGTCTAAGGCAAACTTCAACTGTACCCCTTGACTTCCCTCCACACCACCAATCATGTTTAATCAGCAATATTTTTATTGATGGATTTTGACAGCTCGTCCTGTCGACAGTGCCGCCATCTAGGGGAAAAATCAATTCTAAAAACCTTAATTGCTCTCTGTTCTCCTGAAATGCTATTAATTTGGAAATATGTATTAGTGCTTGGGTGGCCAAAGGCGCGGAATCTTCTGCACTAGTTCTGCCAAACTAATGTACTTTTTTTCATCCTATATTTTTGTGCTGCGATTAAAACCTCATCAAATACCAATGAACATCGAGGTTGCTAAAAATTTAGCCTTTGGAGCTTGGTAAGCTTTCTCTGTAAAGCCACATTCACCTTTTGTGGGTCCACACAATTTTACGAAAGTTCTTGGATGGGGGAGGCAAGTATTAAAAGTTTTTCTCCTTTTGGGGAATAATAATTTTAAGCGAGACAAAATTTCCTTATTATCGATTTCTACAGCGGTTATGTGTTGTATGGCTGGGAATAGATTTTTACGTGCGTCACACTGTTACATTTCCCAAAGGCTTATCCTGATTATTCATAAATCCATGAATAAATTAAGAAAAACTGTGTTATTGTTTTGTATTTTGATCGCCATAACCGATTTTTGTTTGAACAGACTATTGAACAAGTTCGTGTATTGGTGTGTGCATGTTCAAGAAATACGAAATTTAAATATAATGATTATTAAGTTGAATCTTAATATTTTATTCAATTTCTTTATTAGAATAGCAAAGTTTTTTGATCTCTCTGTCGCCCTGGTCTCCTGCCGTCTTTTCTAATATCAATTGCGTAAAATTATATGTTAATTCCATTATAATATGTATAGGTAGAGTAATAAACAATAAATACACCAAATAAAAAAAATACAACATATGTACAAAAAAAGTGGGGTAATTTTCCTGCATATGGCAATCGATCTGGCACTCACACATGGACGCGTCGCCGTCATTGCAATGCTTCACTCATTGTTTAGGCCACAGTCCGTCCGTCTTTTTTTATACGTCCATGACTATAAGATCATTAAGTGAAAGTAGGAAGAAAGAGTATTACATTTGATCTGATTTAGGTGTAAAAGAAAAAAATAATGGGTGCCGCTAGTTGGCCCTTGTCAGCCTCTTAAGACTGAATTTTTGCAATAAAAACGGCTCGTAAAACACTCGCATGCCGGAAACGCAGTAAACACTAAAGTAAAATGGAAAAATTGAGCAAGGCTCAGATATGGCGTATTTTGCGGTGACCGGCCTGAAAGGTATACTATATCATCGTCATCAGGTCTTTTTTAGCCACTAGTTAAGAGCACGATCTTCTTCGTAAAGCCATTAATAAGCCTGAGCAGTCAGAGGATTGGGCTTCTCTTCACGCTGGCCAGACGGGTTGGAGAGGTCTCTTTGATGTTTATAAACTTTGTTAGTTTGTTTCCTTCTACGACATCCACGAGAAGACTTGGAGTGGTCCTTTTCTACTTTGCCCGGAACCACACAGTGTATACTATTATGTGTACTAACAATTAAATATTTACTCATTCGACATGGATAGGAAAGAGTACAGAGACTGCGAACAAAATGTTACCATGGCGTGGGTGGCATGGCACGTAGTGTGTTTCCGAAAAAGTGACACATTTGCGTCCTAAGGCCATGGGCCCCCTTGCCTCTCCCCCACGCAAAGCAGTTGTGTGCTCTCTAGGTCAGTACCTATTATTGTGTTCCTGGTTTTACTACCAAGGTGCTTTAATAGATGTTTAACCTCAAAACTGTGGACGGGATCCAATTTCCTGAACGTTGATCAAATGCTGTTCAATCAAACAATTATTTCGACACAAATGCAAGAATGGGACACGCAGACAATGCCACCGATATACCTACTTAGATCTATCGAAAATGAGACTTTGGATACAACCAATTTGGTTTTCTGATAATTATGTTATCACTAGAGACAGCACTGCGGCGTCAACTTATTTTTTTTGTTTTGGCTGGCCTAGTGGTCGCGAGCTTAGCCTTACGCTAGTTAAGCAACCCCGGGCGCAGTCTCCACTTGGATGGGTGACCGCAAGTGACATAATAATATCCCGAACTCCTCTATGCTTCGGAAGGCATGTTAAGCCATTGGTCCCGGCTGTCATCATTGATGGCAGTCGTTAAGCTGTGTCAGATGCCTTTAGGCAGCTTGAGAAATCTGACACTAGTGTTGGCCACTTACACACACGAAAAACAAACAAACAACTTCGATATTCCGGTGTCATTGTATAATATTTGTTAAGCAGCAATAACAATTGATACGTTGTGGCCCAATCACAGCTTACTGGACCCGTGCTGCCGGCGCCAGCGACTGAGATCTTAATGATAATTTGAAAATAAACTCACTAACCCATAATTTCTTTCGCAATCTCTGGTAGGATATTCCATTCAAATACTGTTTTTTAGCGAAAGCTGTAAATAAAAAAGATGCAGTAACAGTAACTTATCATTACAATATTATTTTTCAGTTTTGATATTCTTGCTCGGCATAACACAAGGGATACATTCCAGACATGCAAAAGAGCCAGATTTGTCAATTTTGGCCAATGTTCTACAAAAACTTTTTAAAACTTACACTCATTCGCTGCGAGAATCGCCCAATTATGATATAGTCACAGATAAACCGCTACAATTAGAACCTACAGTCGAAAAAATTATCAATACGAAGATAACGGAACTCAAACCATTTCTACAAGACAATGACGATTTTAAAAACGAAATACAAGAATATAATTATGCTAGTACACACGACAAAATAAAAGAACTTGCTAAGAAACTACACGATGAAGACGATAATATCACACTTGAGGGTGACGAAGAAACCACAATTATAGAATTTCATCCCAACCACAACACTCCAAAGTCATCAATAAGAATAAACAATGAGAAACCAGTAGAATTCAAGAACAACATAATAAAATATAAAATCATTCGAGACAGAATAAAGAGTGCACTTATAGAAGAATCCGTTTCTTTTCAAACGCGGAAACTTGTTACAAATACTTTAGATGATATGTTGGCGAACATGGTGCGCAGTCAGTGCCCAGCAAACAGCATCCTAGACGATACACTTCAGAATCATAATAGTCTACGGTCCAAAACCATCGCAAGGACATCCAAAGATCTTGCGATAAACTGGACCAATCAGTGGCACGCTATAAGGGACAAGTACAACAGGATTTGGAAAGAAAATTTTTCTCAACAATCTCACCCAGCGAGGAAACTATTCATGTTTTTTGAACAAATACAAGAATTCTTAACTCATATAGAAAAAGACACACAACATATATCTAACAACTACAAAGTCGTATGCAAACTTGTAAAGAAAGATGAAGTAAATATTAAGAACTTAAATTTAGGGAATTTGAGGACTAGTGCAGATAGAGAGAAATATAATTGTCCTACGTTTAAAATATGTTCTGATGAGCTAAGACAGTTCATGGGTCGCTTTTACAACAATTTGAATGATACTGCCGTATCTACTTTTAAGAATTATGCTGCAATGTATAATACCGATGTCAATTCCGATGGCAGCGGTGAAAAAGAATCAGCAATTGAAAATATTAATAAAATAGGAAATTATACTGAGCAAATAATTGGTAAAATATTTAAAAAAAGAACTGAAACATTTGGAATAGATCAAAATAAAGACCGAAACGAGAACATTAGAATACTACGTTCTTACGTCATCGATACGATAGGGGCATGTTTGCACGCTATTAGAAGTAATATCAACAGCGAAATAGTGTCTCTGCGAACTAGATTAATTGAAAATTTAAAGCAAGATATGAAAGCTAACATAAAAATAGATTTAGAAAACCTTGCAGCCGAGTTAAATGATGGTATATGCAGACATTTTTCGTCGTGTAATAGTCGCATTATGAGGCGTAGTTTTGATTATTTTGACAATAAAATTGAGGCTAGAGTACATAAACCTGTAGATAATAACAAAGTGTATGTCAAACTTAAAATGAATTTCGACAAGAAGTTGAAAGAGGATATAGCACGTGGTAATATAGACTTTTTAGATTATGCTTTCTGGCCTATAAAAAATGCGGCGAGGGAAAAATCCATCGCAGCCACTCAAAGAAAAGATGTAACAAGAACAACACAACCTGATAACTCTACACAGGCTAATACACCTGAAAAACCTTTTAATAAAGAAAACTTAGATAAGGGTCCAAAGAAACAATTTGTTTTGAAGAATGATATGTACGAATTCTTTTCAAAGAAACCCATAATTGAATGGGCTTCAAACTCCATGCATCATCAGGCTGACACTCTCGGAAGAAATTTGAAAAAACATAAGCATGAAAAGAATTCAAAGAAACTGAAGTTTGAAAAAAATTCAGAGATTAAAGATTCCGAAAGTAATTCAGAGGCTGAAAAGTCTAGGAAAGAGAAGTCTGAAAACAATTCAGAGGCTGAAGAGTCTAAGAAAGAGAAGTCTATAAATAGTTTGGATAGCGAGGTAACTGAAACGTCTGTTGAGAAGGATATAAAGTTTACTCGTCTAGTACATGAAGTGAGCACAGAGATTTTACAATAAAGACAATTTTAAAAATAAAGTATTTTATTTGCATACAGTACGGCCGCGATTTAAAACGACTTGACGCAGATAAAAAAATATATACAACGTATAATTGAATAAACTGAAAACCTGTAAATAGTTTGTTCAGCCCGTCATTCTGAACAACTTTTCCTATGGGATCAATGCTGGGAACAAATTTTTTTTTGACATTTCCTTACTACTACTGCTACGCTGGTCTGGGAGTAAGGAAAAAACATAAAATGTACCGGCTGCTTCTCTTCCCACGCAGATCGTAAAAGCCGATCGAGGGAATGGGCGAAAATCTAAGAATCATGGTAACAGGCGATGCGGCTAGCAACCCATCACTGTTTTGATTCCGTTTTCTATCTCCACGCCTACAGCCATGTGAGCGTGGAGATTGAAAACGGAACGTGGCTTTAGGTCTTATAGACCTGAGCTTTGTTTACCCCGCGAGGGAAAAAGACGTGAAAGTATGTATGTATGTGTCGCAGTCATCTGGTTGAATCTGCTATTTGATTGAATGACTAGCGCGTTCATTGAATGACCACGTTTAATTGGATGACTAGGCCAAACGTTGATTGAACAAGCGTCGCTCAACGTCCAACTAGTTAGCGGGTAGTAACATAGCCCTTTGAACATAGCGGACTTAAAATCAGTCAGGTGATTCAAATTTAGTTCATTGTTTTACCACTGCGGCGCTAGTAGTCACCAAAACAAATATGGCGTCAAACAGCTCGAACAGATGGCACGATGTTGATATTTTTTTCGATTAAATTTACTTAAAAGTGCGTTATTTGTAATAAAATAGTATGACATTACGGATTTACCTATTATAACGCCGCCGCCGGCTACTTTAAAAACTAAGAAAAATGAACCACCAATACCACCAAATATTACAAAGTCGGCTAAGATTCAACGACTTCGCTAAATGACATTCATTCAGTCAAGACGTTGAACGTTACATTCAACGACTTGACGATCTGTCCTTCAGTCATTCAATTGAACGTCGCCATTCAATGAACGCGCTAGTCATTGATGACTGCGACATATGTATTTCCTTACAAAAAATACCGGCCGCCCGGGCACTTAGTAGGTCCAAAATTTTTTTGTGTTCCCAGCATAAGTTCCTTAACAAAAGTTGTTCATATGGACGGGGTGAATAAACGGTTTTCATTTTATTCAATTATACGTTGTATATTTACACGGTGTTGATCCAAAATGGTTGATAAAGTTGATTTTACGTAATATCACCATTTACTATAGATCGCGTACAAGTGCGACAAGTATCATTGGGCACTTGGATGACATTGAAATGGGGGCGCTGTGTGTATTTACGTGTGTAGGGCCAAAGACAATATAATACTAACGTATAGACTGCCCACCTCATACAAAAATATTGGACCAAATTAACGTGGCGAAAAGGAGTCGTATGTGTGGCCAAGTATGGCGGTGCAGACTACCGCCATCTAGTATCGAGTGGCTGATTTAATGTGCGTTAGCCAAAAACTTACTAAAACTGAGGTGTAATTTTAAAATAAAAAGCCAAAAATATTGTTCTAATTAATTAAAAGATATATTTTGTGAATAATGTTTTTATATTCTCATAATACGGAAGATACAATGTTGTGTAGCAATTAGTAGCGCCCTCTATGCGAGTCTCTGAGAACAAATCGTACGATTAAGGCGTTGGGACCACATGGTAGGGCTATCCGCTTACCAAATATTATTAGTTTTAAAGCAAGAAATATCTGCAAGAAACATCAATCTGAGCTATTTTCCAAAAGTTGTGGTAGAGCCACGCTACCGGCAAAATTATATATGCTAGTAGCATCATAGCATGAATAGGCCGGCTCGTCCGGGGAAGTACCATACCATGTGGTCTCAACGCCTTAATCGTACGATTTGTTCTCAGAGACTCGCATAGATGGCACCACTCGAAACTACAAAACATTGTATCTACCGTATTATGAGAATATAAATACATGATTCACAAAATATATCAAATTAAATATCAAAACAATATTTTAGGCATAATATTTTAAAATGACACCGTATATTTAGTAAGTTAAAGGCTAACGCAGATTACCGCCATCTAGTAACGACTGCCAAGCAACTCTCCTGCGCCATACATTCGCCTGCTTTTTGCAACCTGAATTTGGTCCAAAATTTTTTGTATGAGGTGGGCAGTCTATTACGTTAGTATTATATTGTCTTTGACCATACTCTTACAGAAAATCGACGTTCGAGTAGTAGCTTTATCGCTTCTATACTACGTTCGGTGAGTGAGAGAGCAGAAGGCCCATAGGGACCCCTCTGGGGAGGGCAAAATAAAGGCCGGCAACGCTCTTGTAACACCCCTGGAGTTGCAGTTGTTCATGGGCAGCGGTGATCACTTACCATCAGGTGACCCGCTTGCTCGTTTGCCGTCCTATGACATAAAAAAGTGACATTTTACAAGATGACGGCAATTATAGCGTTTAGTTCCGACTATGGCCACGTGCCAAATGACCCTTGTAGCACTGTAAATAAGGTGTAGTGAGTAACGTCAAAAGTATCTTTTTATCGTGGTTTTAATTAGTTACAATGGGAGCAGTCTTAAAATATTATAAAATATATTATTATGTACAAAACTTTAACTTTAACTTAGTATACAAGTCTTGGACTATCAAATTGAAGTTAAGTCCGTCTGATACGACTGGTGGAAATCAATTACAATCTTCACCGACAATAGATAGGCAAACCTTGGGAAAGATTAACAATAAAGTGTAAAATCATTTTTTCCCTTATTTAGCCTAATAAAGAGGAAAAATTAGTGTGTTTGCATGTTTGTAAAGGATAAACTTAACTACTGGACCGATTTTGATTTTTTTTACACCAATAAAAAAGCTTCATTATCAGGAAAGAAAGGCATCTATACAAAATTGAATTAATGTAACTAAAGAAATTTTACTGACTTCGTATGCACTTTTCTTTGCACTAATCACAATTGCTCAATTTCGTGTATGATTATCGCAAATGCATTAAAAAACGTCGTATGATGCTCATATTCAGTAAGCTAGCTATTGAAGTTATTGGTTTATTATAAGCACTCGGCTTCATCTCCTGCCAAGTAACTTTTTTCGATATCGAATTCTTTACACTTCACTTGGCAACAACTTTCCTAAAGTGTTATACTATTATGAATAGTCCAGTACTTCGATTGGTCAATATCCATCAGTGTACACGATAGGGAAGTGTTGCACCCTGCCGCTGGACCAGGCGATTGTGAGACACGCGCCCTCAGTGAAGTTCTGCTGGAACGCCATCGTCAGAGGAACTTCGTTGTCTATGCCGCAGACGAAACAGCTGAAAATAATAATAAATTATATTTTTATAAGTGGCGGAATAGAGAGGAGGTTTTTGTCCAGCAGTGGTACAATTCTTAGGATCGCAGTGTATTTTTACCCAACTAATACATAATGATATTAAAGAAAAATTGTTATTTTTTAAAAACGCAAAAAGTGCAACCGTAAACGCCCAACAAGACGTGGGGGGTGCCCAAACACAAAGAAGCCTCCGCCGCACCCCGCGCAACACTCCTACAGTTATTTCACTAAACTTAATCTTGACGAGCTCCGTGGCGCAGCGGTCAACACGCCGGTCTGTGACACGGATGGTCCCGGGTTCGATCCCCGGTCAGGTCAAGATGAAAAATGATCTTTTTCAGATTGACCTGGGTCTTGGATGTTTATTTATATGTATTTGTTATAAAATATACTATCGTTGAGTAAGTATCCCATAACACAAGTCTTACATAAGAATTTACTTTGGGGCTAGCTCAATCTGTGTGATTTGTCCGTATATATTTATTTATTATTTATATTACTAAACTTGAACCGTATTATAATTATGTTCCTAGGAAGATAGTAATGAATCGCTTTCGTATAACTATGTTCCGGCACATAATTATATTTCTAGGGATATAACTATATTACGGCTTCATCTATCTTACTGCGACATCCATAAAAAAACATAATATTTTTTTCATAATGACAAACTTGTTTGTGAAAAAAAAACAATATTCGAAATATTTGATGAAAATTCTTGGGGGAGGCCTATGCCAGCAGTGGACTTCATGCAGCTGAGTCTTCCGAAAATTAAATAATAAACTACTAGAGAATAACATACCAAGGTGTGACTTTGAGTTGCATCATGAGCTGCGTCGTACAGAATATCGCGATGAGGGGAGACTCTTCGAACAGCAATGCTAGGTATTTGCCGGTCGGGTCCCAGCACATGTCCAGTATTGGGCCACCAACGATGTCGCTTGATGGTAGCTCCACCTTAGATATGTCAAGGACTGGCACTGCTTTACTTGTTTGTGTCCCTGGAATAGAACATATTTACGATTCCAAAGACAATATAATACTAACGTAATGAACTGCCCACCTCATACAAAAATATTGGACCAAATTAAGGTAGCGAAAAGCAGGCGAATGTATGGCGCAGGAGAGTTGCTTGCTACTCGATACTAGATGGCGGTAATCTGCGTTAGCCTTCAACTTACTAAATATACGGTGTCATTTTAAAATATTATGCCTAAAATATTGTTTTGATTTTTAAATAAGATATATTTTGTGAATCATGTTTTTATATTCTCATAATACGGTAGATACAATGTTGTGTAGTTTCGAGTGGCGCCATCTATGCGAGTCTCTGAGAACAAATCGTACGATTAAGGCGTTGAGACCACATGACGATTAATCCCTTAATTAATCTCTTCAAACTTCAAACCATTACATTGGTAAAATCACCAAAGCCATGGTGGAAGCCATTACATGAAGAGGTTTGTACAGCATATCTGTAGCATCATCATCAGGTCTTTCTAATCTCCACTGCAGGAGCACGACCCTCTCTGTACTACCAGAGCCATATACTAGCCTGAGTAGGCAGAGGATTTGGCCTACACTCTCCACGCTGGCCAGACGGGTTGGAGAGGTCTCTTTGATGTTAATAAGCTTTGTTTAGCTTGTGTTTCCTTAGTCGCCTTTTACGACATCCACGGGATGACTTGGAGTAGTCCTATTCTACTCTGCCGGGAACCACATAGCTATCTGTAGCATATATGTATAGGATTTAGGAAATTTTCATTCTCAGCCTGAGGGTTCCTGGAGCTTGTACAAACTCTTGAAGGCATCTTGCCAGTTAAGGACATTTCATTCTGCCAGGACAAATCACCTAATTAAATGAAAGGGCTGAAACATGCAAGGTTTCTTGTGTCTTTCATACCTTACTGCTGACATTAGTATTTGAGGCTTTTGGTGTCGCAATCTAAGACTACTTTTTCATTTGTTTTTCGGTTTAAAGAACTTTATTTTTTTACTCAAAAGACATAACATAACGTCACTTACATGAGCAAATTATATAATATTTAAAAACAGTCATGCAAAACAAACGAAATAATTAATTAATTGAATAGCGGGTGGAATGCTTTGTTGCATTACTTTGCGAACTCGATCCGCAGCTCCTCGCGTAGTGCGAAAACAATGTTATCGTAGGCGATGGTCCAAGTTACAAGATTTGTTCTTCGATGTATTCCAACAATTTTTTTTTTGTATAAATTGAACGAGCTTGCTTCCTTCACGTTAAACGTCACGTTTTTCGTTTATTGATTAGCTGGCGCTGATTCAGTGTCCTGAGCAAGTAAAATATCATTGCAGCTAGCCATAAAAATAATTTGAAAATGATTTGTTTCACCGTCGATTACGCAGTCTCTTCTCGCTCTTCTCTCTGTAGTAAATAATGGTTCTGAGTGATAGAAAAGGATAAACCTGGGCCCTGAATAAACCTAAGGGAAAGGGAATAACCGTGTGGTTCCCGGCAGAGTAGAATAGGACCACTCCAAGTCTTCCCGTGGATGTCGTCAAAGGCGACTTAGGAAACACAAGCTAAACAAAGCTTTTTTAAACATCAAAGAGACCTCTCCAACCCGTCTGGCCAGCGTGGAGAGTGTAGGCCAAATCCTCTTGACGTGTTGTTCTGGCTAATAAATGGTTATGATAGTCAGAGAGGGTCGTGCTCCTGCAGTGGAGACTAAAAAAGACCTGGTGATGATGATGATGATGATGAATATAACTAAATCACAAACACCAGATACGCTTCTTAAATTCCTTTTACTGATAGGTTTTCTATAATTCCTGCCCTACACTTACCATTCAGAAGTCCAGTATTGGTAAGACCATACACCATGGGCTCTCCCTTAGCGGCAAACAGCAGGGTATTCTTGGGCCCCCAGCACGCCGCCACCACGCGGCAGCCGCGCGCGCACCACCGCTCCGGAGTCCAGCTCTTGGTGTCCCATACTCTGAAAAAAGGATTATAAAATTAAAAAAAAAAAAAACAATATTTAAATGTTTATTTAATATAGGTTGTGGCGACCTCTACACTTGCCACAAGAACTAACACGAAACACCCAACTGTGAATATGACGAGACAGCAAGATAACTACAAGACTTCTCACAAGATGGCCAGAAAGGCCATCAAACTAGGAAATCTTGGTGCAGCAGGTGTAGATTGTGATGCGTAGGCAGCAACAGTCTCATAAAAGTAACTGCAGCCTATGTGGTCCAGTGGTTAAAGCCTTTACCTGTTGACCTGGGGGTGGTGGGTTCGATTCCCATGGGAAGAATACTTTGTTAAGTTGTTTCCAGTTTAGTTAGACATTGCAAGCATGAATCACCTGATTCTCTGATAATAAAGATGATTCCTGGGTGCCATCTGGTTGTCGTTAAAGGTACCACATCCGAGGCCGAGAGGCAGTTCCAAAGAACTCTGACACCAGGATGTGCATGGTTGACTTACCGTGTCATCTACACGAAATGATGATGATGACTGCATCAACCACAGTAAATATGAAATATACAAAACTTGTTCATAAATAACTTTACAAATTGCCTTATTTATTATGTACGGTCCTAGCATTAGCCTTAGTCCGTGTAAACTATAGCCTATGTCACCCACAAATTTTGAACTGATTCCAGTCGTTTCGAAACCAATTTAATGCAAATAAACAATCAAACCTTTCCAATAAGTATAGATAAACACCAACCTAAATATAATGGAAGATGTAGCAGCAAACACTTTGCTAGCATCGTACGACCACCTCGCAAACACAATTCCTCCACCAGCAACTCTTCTCAGTGGCACAGCGGTCTCCATAGCAACATCCCAGACCAGCATGGAAGTGTCGGCTCCACTGCAGCTGATGAGGAGGTCCCCGTTCGGAGACCAGCTGACATCTGTGACTGGACTGTGGCCAGATCTGAAAAAACAGTTTGGATTGGATTTATATAATACTAGCTGTTACCCGCGGCTTAACCCGCGTAATTTATAGCCTATGTTCTTTTCGGTGCCCTAACCTATGTGTATGCAAAATTTCATGATGATTGGTTCATTAGATACGGCATGAAAGTGTAACAAACAAACTCACTTTCGCATTTATAATATTAGTGGGGATTGGGACTAGCTGTTACCTATGGCCCACGTGATACTTAGCCTATGTGCTTCTCAGCACCCTAACCTAAGTGTATGCAAAATTTCATGGTGTGAAAGGGTAACTAACAAACTCACTTTTGCAGTTTAGGATAAATAGTAGAAAATTCATGAACCTACTTTTTTGTATCAGACACAGCTAAACAATTAGCACTTATTGAATTAATTCAGGTGTTATACTTTGCGGAAATTACATACACTTTAAGTTAGCACACAAATTAATTTAAGACAAAGAGCATGTAATTAGCACTTACTTTTTAATCATAGTTCTTTTTTCCCAGAAGAATGTAAGTAATAAAAAAGTAAAAAAACTTATTTAAAGGTATGAGTCAGGTGAAAACTCAGAACCCTTCCATTATGGATTGCACTCTTATACCAACAAACCATTACATATTAGCTAGGAACAAAAAGCTAACATTCATAAAGATATTCCAATAACATTCTTACTTTTTCAATACAACAGCATTACTAGAGGATGGCTTCGTAAACATAGAATTTGGGTCAACAGTCCAAACAATGAGTCCTTGATCACAAGCCACTGCAATTTCTGAGGCTGAGAATGGTCTCCAGCTCATCGATGACACATGGCCCTGTGCTTTACACTTCAATGTAGATACAAATGCTACCTCCGAGCAGTAAATCCTCACATTATCATCAGAGGTTGCTACAGCTATTTTAGTGGTATGAGGGTGCCAAGCCAAACATTTTACTGGTGAACTCCCCCAGTTTCTAGTTCTTGAATAATTAGCCACGATTTTCGGCCCAATGTCCTTTAAATGTGGCTGCAAGAAGTACCGGAATGCAGTAAAAACATTTGCTATTTTCAAAGCATAAGATGCAGTTGTGGCTAGAAATGGATGATCCCTGTTAACACTAGGATCTGCAGCTACACTTAGAGCGTCTAAAAATCCTTGCTTGTATAAAACGCTTGTTATTTTCTTCAGTAAATTGTCTTCGACATCAATGTACATGCTGATGTTTTCATCTGTTGTTCTGTGGTGATGGGAGTCCCTTGCCACATTAATAACTGGATGAGACTTCGTCTGAAACAATATCATACGCATTTAATGAAGAAAATGAAAAGATATAGTCCATTTTTTGATAAAAACAAAGAGTTATAATGATAACCTTACCGTGTTTGTAAATGTAGTAATATTTCCATATCGAATGTTTCCACAACAGTAGACCTCGTTTATTTTGCAAAAGGCCGTTTCTTGAGGGCTTGGCAGTTCGGGAAAACCATGGAAAGCAGACATTTTCTACCTTTTTGATCAGATCAAAATAGCAACAGCAACAGCCGGCACTGAACGGATGGAAATTTCAAATTCAATGCGTGCGTCATTGTCAATGTCAAAGTAAAAATAGTAATTGTCAAAATGGTTTTTGTTTTTTAACCACAAACGCCAACTGTTTTTACAGCCATACTTTGCTAAATATAAAAAAAAGTAATAATAAAGTATTTATTCAAAAAATCTATAAATTTTTGCCACTGAAGTAGACTTAAAAGTAGACTTAAAATGTGCAAGAATCAAGTGAGCCACAGTCTAAAATTAAGTGTTGGTTAGGCTGATAAAACTTCGACTTCAACTTAATATCTTTGTCTGCATAGATTTAAAAAAAAAAACGATTCATACTTCTATGTTTGTCTGGGTACTTTCAGTTTCACTTGGGTAACAAGTTTATACCTACTTATTATAATATACAATTGTTAGAATTTAAATATTTATATTTTTCATATAGGTACCAAACTTCTAATAAAAGTATTGATGAGGCACTTTTCTAGTACTGTAGAAAGTTATCTACGAATAAAATTTGCTTTGTCCGCGGCTTCGATCGCGTTATGTAGCATGCACAATTGCACACATACCTATTTTGCTCCAGGTACTATTCGACTATATTAATTCATACCACGTTCATCCCACAAAAAAGAGAATGTCGAATGATCAGCACAATAGTGAAGGCGTGAGAATGTTAGTGAAAATACAAAATAATAAAATATTGACTAGGACATGTAATTTCTAATATTTTCACTCATATTATAGCTCGAAAAAAGTGTCCAAGTGCGAGTCAAAATCGCCCATGTAGGGTTACGTAATAGCATGTTGAAAAAACCGGCCAAGTGCGTGTCGGGCCACGCGCAGTGTAGGGTTCCGTAGTTGCGAATGACAACTTTGAGTTCACACTATTCACACTCGGACCTTACAGTTTAACGACCAAAAACATCTAACAATGAAAATAGTATGAAATTTTACAGTTTATAAGTTGGTTGCCTATAACTTTTTAGTTTGTACTTAGTACTCAGCTTTGATTGTTTTCCTTTCAACTTCAGTATATATACTACTGCTGTAATTTTTTTCACTTATCTATATATAACCGTTTAGCAGATAGAGGGGGGGGGGACACTTACCTCTAACAAAAATTCGCACTTTAAAACCAAATATTTCGGAAACGGATCCCTAAATCGAAAAATGGTGTTATCAACCTCACAATATTTTTGAAATACCTATTTAACGATACCCCACACGATGGGTAAATAGAGAAAAAAAAAATACTCCCCCACTTTACTTGTATGGAAGCTACCCTAAAAAAATTTTTTTTCAAGATTTTATTCCACCACTTTTTTGCCATGATTAATATACATATCCATACCAAATTACAGCTTTCTAGTACTTATAGTCTCTGCGTAAAACCGCGGACGGACAGACAGACAGACATACAGACATGGCGAAACTATAAGGGTTCCTTGTTTACTACGGAACCCTAAAAATGGTTTTAGAAACCTCAATGTCATTTTTAAAGACTAAGTACCTACTTATGGACACTCGACTGTAGGTTTAAAAAAATGTTTGGTTTCCATATACGGGAGCATTGGTTCCCGACAGAGTAGAATAAGACCACTCCAAGTTTTCCGTGGATGTCGTAGAAGGTGACTTAGGAAACACAAGCTAAACAAAGCTTAATCAAGATACCTCTCCAACCCGTCTGGCCAGCGTGGAGAGTGAAGGCCAAATCCTCTGACTGCTCTGGCTAATATAGCTTTGGTGGTACAGAGAGGGTCTTGCTCCTGCAGTGGAGACTAAAAAAATACCTGCCCCCGTAGCATGGCACGCGCGACAACGTTAATCAACTATCGCCATCTTGTTTTTCGCCATACTGAAGAGCGAGAAGTAGATAGTTTATCGCGCGATATAAACGGCGTCGCGGAAGCCATGCTACGGGGGATGATGATGGCAGCAACCCCTTCTCCCTTATGATTTTCTACTCTCCACGGATTCACTAGAGAAACAAAATATTGTGCCAACAAAATAAACTGTAGCACTTTGCCACCAACTGTACTGAAGTTGAACGAGAAAGAATCAATTACTTGCCTGTCACCCCGAAGACATGCCGTTTTACATAAATCTCCGCGCTGCCGCCGTAAATTCACTGAAAATACGCTTCTTATTACTGCGAAAACGGCCCGGATCTTTTATCTGAGGAGACTGCAGACTATTATGATGATAGACTGGTTGAAACAAAGTCAAAGTCAAAGATTTTTATTCAAAATTGGATAACTGTATCTCTTTTTGAACGTCATATTTTTCTTTCTTATTATTTTTAATATGTAAAATCGAAAAACTACTAGCGTTTCGTAATGACTACTGGTGAGAAGAATACGCCGAACTTTGAGACTTCATTACAAAGAATGACTTGATGAGGCTAGTCAAGTAATATAATTACTTTCTACGAGAGAGGCTAGCTATGTCAAGAAAAGTAGGAAACTGACTAAGTTTCCTACTTTTCTTTCATCATTCTATTTTTGAAATAGTGAAGGGCTGTATTTTGTGTTAGAGCCGATTTTTTAATGAATTCATTGAAAATACGCTTCTTATTACTTACTGCGAAAACGGCCGGGATCTTTTATCTGAGGAGACTGTAGACAACTATGATGATAGACTGGTTGAAAACTTAAGTCTTCATTAGGTACATAGATTTGATAAGGCTAGTCAAGGAATATATTTATTCTCTACGAGAGAGGCTAGTTACGTCAACGACTCCTACGTTTCTTTCATCCTTTCATCGTTCTCTTTTTGAAATAGTGAAGGGCTATATTTTGTGGAGATTTTGTGTTAGAGCCGAAATTTTATATGCCCCCTTCCCCCCTCGTTTTAGCCCTCGTCACATGGTTTTATACGTCCTTGCCTCGTCACTACTAAACGGCTCAACAGCTGCAAGCCTGTGGGTTCATCGTTAGATTATCGTTTCATAAAATTAAGTTTTTTAAAAGTTGGTACTTACAATACCCACCATATCAATATATTTTTTTATCTATATTAATAGAATGGATTTAAAGATGTATTAATGTTTGTATTCATTTAGGTACGAGGTAGGTACCTATAATAATAAATAATGTTAGAAAAAAATATTCGAATCTATGTTTATACAACTAGACAAACTAGTTATAAAGGACTCTATGTACTAAAGGTGAACAATTTTAAGGAGCCGTCTTCACGTCTATCTTTTTAGACATCTTGGGTGCTGATTTGGACTAAGAAAAACTGCTCATCTGGAAAAATAATATTACTCGTACGTAAATGGACTGCCTACGTAGATTACCTGCTGAAGGTATAGGTACTCATTATTTATCAGTGCTTTTATCGTGTAAAATAAAAACTTTGCCAAATCAATATAAATACTAATAATAACAAAGAAGGTATCTATACTATGACGACCTCTGTGGCTCAGTCCCAAAATCCGCAAGTGGCTTTGAATCGCAGGGTTCCAGGTTCGATTTCCAGTTATATTGGGTAACGATATTCTTTAGATCGATTCATTTTTCTTCGATAGTCATTGTATGAATAAAGACTGTGGTTTAAATCCTGTCTGCGTAGAATTTTTTCCTTATTTAATAAAATATATCCCACATACAAGCCAGCGGCAAGGACCGTCAGCACAGCCGCCGGCCCTGCCTTGCCGAAAAGGCGGCCAGCTCAGCTTTATGCTGATAGCGGGGTGTTACAGCGCTGATTTTCAGCTGGTGCCATGAAGACGTGGGTTAGATAGCTTAATAATTTACATTACTTTTTGTGCAATACTCATAATTTTTTTCACTCAATATTAGCCGACCCCCCATTATGGTATCCTTTTAACCGTTAATTTAATTTTGTGTGTTACTATGCGAGTTTAGAAATACACATTCTGTAAATATTTCAGGGCTCTATGTAGTTATTACCGTATTTAAAGCAGATGGACAGCTACAGTTTAGAAATGGGGTCCCGTAGGCACTCCTTAAAATTTAGGTATCTCTTACAAGTAAGACACCATCCAGCATGTCGTTAACAGAGATCTGAGGAGGTAGGAGCTTTAACATAATTCATGGGTCTGATAGACACACACAAATAAATCGTTGTTTTTTTGTTTGTTTTCGTGTGTGTAAGATACACAAATAACTTGTAGAACCAGAATCGTAGACAAATACCTGTAAAAACGCAGTACAAGTATGTATTTGCCCGATTTGCCCACACCAGGTATTGAACCCGAGGCAGGCCCAATTACCCACTGGGCATTGTGGGCACATGCCCAGGGCCGCAATCGATAGTTCGATCGATTCCACAGAACAGTAATCAGTATTTACTATGGCAAATCGAAATCAGACATTGTCGCCGGAACCCTTTTACTCTCATCAATGCATGAAAAATGATAGAAAATTGATAATTGAAAAATGTGGTGTTCGTGTATGGGCGTAGCGAGTTATGGGCAGGATTTAGGGGGAGGATTTTGAAAAATTAGACAAGTTAGCGCGGCATCCACAAATCTTAAGTCAACGATGAAAGAAAACTGTTTCTGCAATTAGAGTCAAATTCGTTTGACATGTATGTTTAAAGTTAAAGCTAATTTCCACAAAAGTCTGTCAGGTTGTTCGAAATAAAATGTACGTAGTGTATAAATTGTCTATTATACATATAATTGTTGACTACTGGTACCTATATGTATAGTTTATCAATTTCTTTTGTCACTTTTTGTTTTTATCTCTTCAATTTTCAAAACTTTACTCTACCCCAATAATTCTCAACATCACCCAGTTAGTTACCTGGCAAAAGGAAGGTCCACCATTTATACTTGTAAACAACATGTAAGCAAATAGACTTAGAAAAAAAAAACAAAATTGTATGAGAAGTTCTCAACAGATTTTGTAAAGAACCCGTGGGAATACGCTTACGGTAATAAACTAAGTAATTTAAATGACCAATAAATATGTATTTAAATACTCGATTAAAAAATTTCTTGCCTGACCCCTCTCCCCAATAAGAATACTGGCTACGCCATTGCTTCCATGTAGCGATCATCGCGACCAATCAGGTTTTAATTGAATTGTCCACAGGTGATTAGCCTGCTTGTTCACAATATACCTGTTCATTAGAAATCAAGCTGCATTAGAATGAATAGACTAGGTGAGCTACAATCTGTCTTTTTTCATATCGAGATATTATGAGATTCTTGTAAACACTTGGGTTTCGAAAAATACTTTCTATAGTCGCTTCCTGTAGCAAAAATGGCTTGAGTCGGCTTGACCGAATTTGAAGTGTAGGCTATATAGCGTTAGCAAATAAAAACAATATGGCAGATGTAAACTGCTAAAAAAGGACAGTCGTCCTTTCACGTAAGCTCTTGTTTCAATTAAATTTTTTAGATTTTTTTGTTTGATATCTACATCGAATAGTTCCTATATCCGGGATAATAGAAATCTTATTAAGTTTGGCTTGCGATTAAAAGTGTCATATGTTAAGCTATGATTTTAATAGGTACTACAACTTACCTTCTTAACTGTAAAATGTTCTTTGCGCTTTATTTCAGTGCTCTCTTTACTTTTGGCATCATGTGCCGTTTTGGCCGTTTGTTCTGGAATGAAAATGAATTTGACGATGGAAACTGGATCAAAAGTAAGTAAATGGTTTGAATTTTGCTAGTGGCCAGTATTATGCCACAAAGGGCCCATGTTCTGGGTCCTCGTAATATATGGCGAGCCCCGTCTGCGGTATGGTTTGCTCTTTCTATCGTTTACCTAGCCTTTCCTGTTAATTTCGAGAAGCACTCCACTCCAGCAGGCCTATTTGCTTACTTTTTCAACTGCGGTGTACATCATTTTCATAGTAACTTCAATATTCATTACGGCTTCGGTATAAATGACTATTTAAATTCAAGATATGAAAACTGTAATGGATGCTAAAGTGACAATTAAATCGTTGTACACCGAGTTAGCAAATCGGCCTACAGGACTCCAATGAATTAAACACGGCAATTCCAGTGGTGCGACAACTGCAATTACAATGCGCTTAAGTATGGCTCAATGTTGTCCGGGATGTTTATCAGGGAGTACTTTCCTAACGTAATAGGCCATTTGCTCCGAAGCATCATAGCTCGGCGGAGAAAGAGAACACTGCATGCTTTAAAATTGTTTTTTTTTTTTCTAATAAGTTAATGAAAATCCGTTGTACTTTTACTGAACGAAATTTTAAAATTTTCGCCGCTTTTCCACAACAAAAGAATTATATTTCGTGAATAGTGTTTTTTTTCTCATTATAATCAGAAAGTAGACAGAAAATTGTAATTGTGACAGTACCCATGGTGCTGTCAATGTGCGATTGCAATAATTTAAGATATTTTTAACAAAAAACAAAATCCGACTTCAACCCTATCAATTTATTTAAATAAGCTTAAGAATAAAATTTAAAAACGTGTAAACCGAACGGCATACTTGTAAAATTTTTTTTTGTTTTTGTGTATTTTTTCAAAAAGCGCTCGTCATATTTCGGTAAAAATTTAATGGGACCATCTGTAAAAAACCTATTGAACAAAAAAAGAATTTCTTAAATCGGTACAGGCGTCTTCGAGAAATCGGAGAACATACATAAAAAAAATAAAGATTATGACGAATTGAGAACCTCCTCCTTTCTTTGAAGTCAGTAAAAACAAGTCGTAAGAGATAGAGATATGACCACATCCCGGGGGCTCTGTCTAATTCGTCAGGGATAAAGACGTGACTGTTTTGTATTTACTTATAGGAAACCTACTATAAACAAAACGGTCGTCGAAACAAGCTGGCCCAGGTGGAAGTAGGCGTGGGCGCTTTCAAGCCTGACATAGAGGTTTACCCGGAAAACTTCTTCGAGAAACGCCTGAAGTACCTACTGAAACTGAAGGAGAAAAAAGAGAAGAGCAAAAAGAAACCTAAATAAAGATTATTTGGAAAATAGTTTATATGGAATTTGCATTCACAATGCTATTTTACCTTATTTATTAAATAAACGCATCAAGCAACGTATAGATCGTACTGAGATCTAGACGCAGGTTCAATACCTGCCCGCGTGGAATTTTTTCACCATTTTCTTATTTTCTTTATTTAATTAATTATTTGGAAAAGTTATTTATTCTTTACCAGCAGCCCTCCCCGGCTGCGCCCGAGAATGTCTATTAATAATAAACCTTCCTCATGAATCACTTTATCTGTTGCTGGAAACTGCATTTTAAATACGTTTAGTAATTTAATTTTTATTTAATAAATTAGCTTGATAATTCTAAGTGAACAGACAGCAGAAGGCATCTTTTTATACGATTTAAGGATGAGGAAAAGAAGGAAGGTTTAGGAGGGGATAAGGATTAATTTATGTCTTCTCGTAGTGGTTGAGTCGTGATAGAGTAACTATCATATAATCTGTATCTTTTGATACGGTTTTCATTTCACTAACTAAAGTATTTTATAGAAAGTTTCATATTAATAAATGTACATATCGGATGCCCTGCCCTGTGGTTCCCGGCAGAGTAGAATAGGACCACTCCAAGTCATCCCGTGGATGTCGTAAAAGGCGACTAAGGAAAAACAAGCTAAACAAAGCTTATTAACATCAAAGAGACCTCTCCAACCCGTCTGGCCAGCGTGGAGAGTGTAGGCCAAATCCTCTGACTACTCAGGCTAGTATATGGCTCTGGTAGTACAGAGAGGGTCGTGCTCCTGCAGTGGAGACTAGAAAGACCTGATGATGATGACATATCGGATAGCAGCCAAACTGACTACTCTTAAAATTAAAGTTAATAAAGAAAAACTTACTCAGTAATTTCATTAATCCATTCCTTCAACCTTCGATATTTTTTTTTCTATACCTGAGGGGGAGGGGCCCCTAATAAGAATAGCAGCTACGCCTTTGCTTCCATGTAGCGATCATCGCGACCAATCAGGTTTTAATTGAACTGTCCCAATTGATTAACTCGCTTGTTCACGATATACCTACTTATTAGAAATCAAGCTACGTTAGGATGAATAGTCTAGGTGAGCTGCAAATCTATACTATCTCCTTTTTCTTTGCTGAGATTCTCATTTCATCACATCAGATGCCTAAATTAAACCCTTATAGTAACACTATCGCCACCCAGCACTTAAATTCTTTAAATCCTTAATAATATCGAATTTAAAAATTAGTAGTAGTATTAGTAAAGCACTATTAATTACTTGTAGTAATACCATAGTCCAACTGGTTGGACAGAACAGTTGGACCACTGCTCGTCACCCAATGCTACAAGTAATTTACTAGTTATGTGTTATGTACTCAGGCTAGTATATGGCTCTGGTAGTACAGAGAGGGTCGTGCTCCTGCAGTGGAGACTAGAAAGACCTGATGATGATGATGATGTACTTGTTAAAAATTCGGTATAATTTAGTATTAAAAGAATTAATTGCCGGGTCGCGCTAGTGTTAGTAATATGAGCGCCTTTCAACGCACCACAACAATGGGCACGTTATCCTAAATTTGAGATGGCGCGTAAAGATGATCGTAATTTACTCTGTTATATCTATGTAATCTTTGCTATGCTATTTTTCATCGACTGACCCACCCTGCAGGAAGGTAACGTAAATTGCGCGTCTGTTTATAGGTATTTATTTATTTATTTTATAGTCACTTCCTGTAGCCTCATGGATTGATGATTTTGAAGTGTAAGGTGTCATAGATTCGTATTCTTTCGCGGAAAGTGCACCGTACCGTCAGCAAAAAATAAGTATTGCACTTTATTTCAGTGCTCACCCTACTATTGGCATCATGTATCGTTTTGGCCATTTCTGCTCAAAAGAGAATGAGTTTGAAGATGGAAGCTAGATCAAAAGTAAGTATTTAAAAGGTTCGAATTTGCCAGTGGCCATTATTATGCCACGAGGCCCATGCTCAGCATCTCAAAAATATGCTGTTGCTCCAGGGGTCGTTGTGCCTAAGGGCATTACGTCGCGAGTAACTTCGGAAAAGGATAGCACACCTCTCGACACCTCTGAGTCGTCCACACCGGTGTTGACCTTATGCCGGCAGTTATCATCGGCTAGTTTGAGGGGCCCATCGAGTGGGCGGCAAGCCACCACCTGCCAATTGTATTCAGAATATGGGGCGAAAGAGGACAACATCGTGCGCGCGTCTCGATTCATATTCGCTCTGAGAAATACCTCTGGATGAGGTCAAAACATATCGGCCAGTTGCTGACTATTTACGTGAGTACAGTAGTACCATCGGCATTATTCGATGTCTGATCTACCGCCAACTCATACCGAATGAAAACATTAATGAAATAAAGAACTTATTGCTACTACATAAGATTTGAAATCATAAAACAACAGAACTCGTGCTGTCTCGCTCACAATGCTTGTATGACTGCCAAGACTGGCCGCATGGCGCATGACATGACGCCGCATGGCGCGTACACATCAACCAATAGCGGACGGGTATTTTAGCACTATGCAAAAATTTGACTTCTGCGCAGGTACATCGGTGTAACTTATAAAAGTGGTAGTACTGTAACCCGTTGTTACGTATTTTAATAGTTTGTATTTACTTACAGGTAACCTTCATCGGACATAACGGTCGTCGAAACAAGCTGGCCCAGGTGGAAATAGGCGTAGGGGAGTTTAAACCTGACATAGAGGTTTACCCGGAAAACTATTTTGAGAACCGCCTGAAGTACCTACTGAAACTGAAGGAGAAAAAAGAGAAGAGCAAGAAAAAACCTAAATAAATATAATTCGGGAAAGTCCTCCCCGGCTGCACCCGGGAATATACTATATTTATAAATCTATCTCATGAATCACTCTTTTATTGCTGAAAACTGATTTGAAATCCGTTGAGTACTTTGAACTTTTTAATAATCCTAATCCTAACTAATATTATAAATGCGAAAGTGAGTTTGTTTGTTTATTTGTTTGTTTGTTACGCTTTCACGCCCAACCTACAGAACCGATCATCATGAAATCCTAATCCTAACTAATATTATAAATGCGAAAGTGAGTTTGTTTGTTTGTTTGTTTGTTTGTTTATTTGTTTGTTTGTTTGTTACGCTTTCACGCCCAACCTACAGAACTGATCATCATGATATTTTGCAAATATATAGGTAAGAGTACTGGGAAGGACATAGGCTACATAACACGCGGGCGAAGCCGCGGGTAACAGCTAGTTAATTATAATAATATTCATTTATAGTGCGAGCATAATGGCATCCTAGAGCCTATTAAAATAGAATATATCCATTCTAATATCATAAAGGGGCAAGATTAGATTGTTTGTTTGCATTAAAAAGGCTCCGAAACTACTAACTGATTTTGAAAATTCTTTCACTTATAGAAAGCTATTTTATTTTTGAGTGACATAGGCTATAATCTACGCGGTTAAGTCCCGGAAGAAATGCTTGTTATATTTTTTTTGTTAGCCTAGTTTTGTGTCCCACTGCAGGGCAAAAGGCCTCCCCTTCCTTCTTCCATTATCCCTATCCAATGCAGCTTGCTGCGAACCTCTCAGGAATTTATCGATGTCATCCCGCCATCTCATCCGTGGTCTATCCCCAGGCCTTGGTCCTATCAACCGCCGTATTGAATGCCTGGAAGAGCGCTAATGAAGGGCAACCTTCCATTGTGTCTAAAGCGCAAACTCCTCGACATGTGTATCCTGCCCATTCTCACCCATGGTGCATAGACGTAGACATTGACTGAAGGTCAAAAGTCCAAACTCAAGGTCTGCCACGGGCGATGGAACGCAGTCTACTTGGCGCTCGTAGGATAGATAGGGTGAGAAACACCGAGCTTCTCTCCGAGACCAGGGTTAGATGATGTACTCGTAGGGGTCAAGTCGGCAAAACTAAAATGGAACTGAGCGGGGCATGTTTGCCGCATGCAAACGTATCCATTTGCATGCGGCAAACATCTATCTAAATACATCTATCGATGGGACCGCAAGGTGACAATGTAAATCATATAAGAAGATGATATAGAAGCTATTAAAAAATAGAAGCGCGGACTCGACGCAATTCTTTTATTTATTGAGGCAGTCCCATAATATTAGAAGGATACTGAAGGCAGAAAGAATTTTTACTTATCCCAAATAAATTACGGCATTTAATATTTTCGTCTCAGTGAGTAAATCTGAATTACCCTGAATTTACACAAATTGAGAATAAAGACAAAGAAAAATGTAAGCAATTTTCGTAGTAAATGAATTTTAATAAAAAATTAACATCCGGATAAATATTCAGAGGAAAATTTGCATTCCTTCCATAATTATTCGTGCAATATGGTAACCCTCGCGGGCGGACCAAACTTCCGGACGAAACGGGAATCTTTTTTCTTTGGAGCAATGTTAAGTATTTTTCTTTTTGGTCTTTAAGCATGCTATTTGCGTGTATGTATGTATGTTCTATTGTTGCCTCCTGTAGCCTAAACGGCTTTACTGACTTTAAAGTGTGAAATGTCATAAGATACGTATTCTTCCCCGGAGTGTGAGTGTGTTTTGTCCGACGCTACATTTGCTTTGCTTATTTGACTCCGCGAATCAGTCCAAATATATTATTTTCTGTGTCTATTTTGTTACTGAATCGATTTCAAAACCTAAATGTAGGTCTTCAACAAGTAGATTAATTCAAATAATAAAATCCCAACATTTTTGCTGACGTCACATAGCGTTTGACACTCTGGGGCAGATAAGTATCTAATGACATCTCACAAACTTTAGTCGGTCATGCCGTTTGGGCTACAGGAGGCATCAATGGAACATACATACTCGCATACTTAAGGTCACTTGAAAAGTCCATACATAGCCTAAGATGTCATGCCTCAAGGGTCGTCATTTGTACAGCGTACGGAGTAGGACATAGGCTACAAAAAAGTACTGTTCCCGAGGGATCGCGAGCGGAACCACAGATGAAAGTTAGTAATCTATATTCTAGGCTGTTAATGTTTGTTTTATGTTGCTGTTTCTCATTTATTTCTTTACTTTCCTGTTTTGTTGGTTAGTTTACTATTTATTTTCTGAATTTTATTTGATCAGTTGTTGTTTTTATACAAAGTTTTATTTTACTTTATTGAGCATCTACGTGTAAATATTCATCGTTTTCCAATGAGTGCGATTTGTGTTTAAGATTTGCATATAGGTAATTGTTTTTAGTTTTTTGATGTTTTTAAATAGTTTCTGTCTTTGAATCAAATAATGATCGAGGCAAAGATCTATGATCTGTGATAAACTTTAAACTGTTAATTACTTTGATGTTTTTTTTTTATAATGGTTTTATTTTGACATAATCTATTTCATTTTTTTATAACCTTGTCGGACGCAAACTAAGTATATCTTCAATGTGGTTTTTTTGTAAAAGTAAGTGTTCGAAACGGAAAAACTTTGGCCACATGCAAACTGTATGCGTCTTTTCCCTCTTTTGTGGCGTTCTATTGCGCGCAGCCAAATTTGTGCAAGTCAAACTATGAGCGGGAGTCGATATTAACTCACACAGACGTAAAACTATACAGGATGTCATTGTGTGTGTTAGCGCTAGATTGAGCGTAGACGGACAAGTAATTTTGATACTCGTAATTAATTTTAAAATTACTCACCATTTCAATACTTGTATAAATATGAATGTTATAAGATTCTAGCTGATGCCCGCGACTTCGTTCACGTGGACTTTATAACTCCGGTGAATTAATATACCTTAATATGAACTAAAGTCGATACATAAGCGTAATCTGTGAATTTGACCTGCTGTCATGCTGCTCAACTTAAAAAGCTCACATATCCAAAGGGCCTTCGGGAGAGACGGACCTCGGCTTTGGGTGTTGCCTGAGTGTGCAAGGCTTAGAGAGAAAGCAAACTCTCATGTTTTTCCGTATGGGCTGAAAGCTACGTTGCCAAAAAGGCATATCCTGGTTGCGAGTGGCCCGGGACCGCTGGGCGGTCACCAGTAATATAAGCTAATCGTACTTTATGCACTGTATCCTAGTGGAGAGAGTGACTCTGTAAAATTTGACATGGTTCTGTATCAGATGTCCTAAATCTTGAATTTAAATACCTCAACAAAAAATGCTCATCAGGTTGAATAACTTTTGCAAAGGCGTCATTTTTATATTTCCTATTTTTCACCTAGACTATAATGGTTCTGCGTCAGGTGTTCCAAATCTTCAATTTGCATATCTCAACAAAGAATGCTCCTTAGGCGTCATTTATATATTCTTATAGTTTACCTGGACTATTATGGTTCTGCACTCCAAATCTCAGATTTTTTATACCTCAACAAAAATGCTCATCAGGCTTAACTTTGGTAAGGCTCCACTTTTATATTTCTTATAGTTCAGCAGGACCATTATGATGCTGCATCAGGTGTTCCATTTTTTGAAATCATTTTCACCTTTTATGTTGCCCAGGTTTAGTATAGCTATATAGCAAAAAAAGTTTCATTCTAATCCGTCCCAATATTTCCGGAGATAAACGTGATCATACATACATACAGACAGACAGGCAGACAGACAAGAAATTCTAAAAAAAAACATTTTTCCATCTTTTATTTTTTTTAGTGTCACTCTATCTATTTCAGTCAAAAATACTAAATGTATAGACAAAATATTTTTACTGTTTTATTATATGTATAGATAAGGTACAAATTAAAGTGTAGAATAAATGTAGGGATAAAACAATTCAACAATTTGAATATTTTTTAAAATTAAAAGCAGGTTTCTTTTATATTGGTATTGCTGGCTCTAATTCTAATGAAATAAAATCTATTAGTAAAACTTGGGATATTTGCAATGCACTTATAATCCTAGTAGTTATAAACCAAATCATGCTCTTCAATACTATTCGTTTCTTCCAGGGTACTTATTTGTTCCCCTCCATTTGATTTTTCTACATCTGATATAAGTGCATCATATACTTCCTAAAAGAAAATATAAGTGTATATTATTATTGTGAAGGTTGTATTAATCATTTCTATCTTTTTAATTTTTCCATATAAATATTACACAAATATCATGTATTACAAAATTAACAAGACAAGCCCTTTTATAGTCCCGACTTATTCACCTTGCAGACAAAATAAAAATAAATCTAAATCTTTTGTCGATTTGGGAGCTATGATCAGACAGATACACACACAAGCTCCTGCCCCTAGTAGTTGTGTTTGTTCTTCTTTCAAGCAAAAATAAACTAAACTGAACTAATCAGATGAAACTTCATACTCGTACTAGATATTGGTAGTGAAGAATTCGGTGAGTAACATAGGCTACATTTTATTTCACAATTTAACCAAAATTCACGCGGGCGGTCGATTATCTACGAATATGTAAAATCAAAATCATAGCATTAAAAATACCTTTTCGCTGGCATTTAGTACAGATTTTGTTTTTTTTTTTGCAACTGTATTTTTTGCGCTTTTTTTCCATTACTGAAACATAATTAAATTTTACCAGTTTTTTTTTTCAAATTTCTGTGTAAATTGCTTTAAGTCTGGTCGTCGTGTCTTTTGTATATAGGATGACATTAAAAACAACAAAAGCCTCGTAAACGATAGCTATATCAAAAGTTTAATAATATTCGACATCCGCCATCTTGGATTCCAAAAATGACATCATATCTATTATGAGCACCCCCAAAACCTTCACAAACGATACCCATATCAAAAATTTCATGACATTTGACATCCGCCATCTTAGATTCGGAAAAATACGTCATATTCATTATATGCACCCCCAAAAACCTCGAAAACGATACCCATATCGAAATTTTCATTCCATTTGACATCCGCCATCTTGGATTGCAAAATAGACGTCATATCATCATTTGCACCCCGAAATACCTCGATAACGATAGCCATATCAAAAATTTCATAGCATTTAACATCCGCCATCTTGGATTAAAAAAAAACGTCGTCATATCCATTAGAGCATAAACTACGAAAACGATGCCCTAGAAAATTTCACCAGTTTTAATGTCACCTTGTATATAATAAGGGCGTGCCTTGTCTCACATATTTTTTTAACTTTTATTACCAGTAGTCCGAATTTTGTTTTCATACAATTTTACATCCTAATAATAAAAAAAAAATAATATGAATAAGATTTTTATGCAAGTCCAAATGGACACATATAATAGTTACTCAAAAACAACCGAAAAGTATTAATACTTAGTAAACGATCAACCCGCTCGGGTCGCACTATACGTGTCTACACACAGTAGATCGATGACCTTGTAGACGTCGACTGGCGAGCGACGAGCGATACGTCCACCCGTCAGGAAGGCTTGGCGCGAACTAAATTGTCACTGCACGGGCGCTTGGTTTTATAGGCGATTTTAAAAAATTCATATAAAATTATAAACATCGGATATTAATTAAATTAAAAATTACATCTGCTTGCCAACAGTATGTTTATTAGTAATAAATAGAATATCAAAGAAAAAAATAAGTATTTATCTTGGAAAAGCAGCACTATAAAACGTAAATTATGACATTTTTTAACGAATTTTTATCAGTATATAAATAAATAATTTATCATATTTTCCTCTGAGGTACACTAAAAGACAATATAATCTGTGTTCTAAAAATATTAAATTAGTTACATTAACATGATTTAATTTTTATTTCATATTTCAAAGTGAGCTTTAACCGGCATTTTTGCAATTCGGCGTCACGAAAACCTCATAGTAATAAAAGTGAACACCTATAAACGGTAATTTTACGTTGCAGTGCACTAAAAAAAGAGTTTATCTTTAAGTATTCACGAATTATTTTATTTAATTTGGTTAATTTACGCGTAAATAAGGCGGTCGAAAACACCAAAAAAACTGAAATTTCGCCGTAGATTGACTACTCGCTCTTAAAATCACATATTACAATTGTCCGTGCTTATGTCATCATGTTCATCGCAGGCAGAAATATTTAAAAAATTCTTCAACTTCACCACCTGGGCGTTTAAAATGTTGATCATGAAGTTGAATGATAGTTTAAGATTTTATTAAGAGCTATTTTGAATTTAAGCGCTGAAAATCTTTCTGAATATGAGATGAATTCTAATATATTATTCATCCACTTCTTAGAAAATAAAATACCTACTCCTTGCTGTTCTCCTGATTTTTTAGAGTAGTATAGAATAGTTTTTTCTCTCTATACCTAGTATTTTCTCCTACTCTTCTAACTTTACACAATCTTATAATGCCCAATTTATATTAATAAGTGCTTTCTCAAATCCTAACAGTTTATCTTCAGATTTTAAAGTTCTACATTAAAAGTGATTAGGTTATTATTTTGTCGGTATCCATTCTGCTAGCTGAGGTCATTTGACGCTAAGAAAAGCCCGGGGATTCTTCGCACTTGGATCCCCGGATCTTGGTGATGTACCGTAGCCAGGGCCCCTGGAGCCGCCGCAGGGCTTGGGGCCTTTGATTAGAATCTTGATTCATGAGAGAGGTTTAGGCGGGTCGGCAAGCAAGCAGTAGACCATCTTAATAGACCTATGGGTAACCTTGCCGACATTGACACATTTGCGTTCATCATTCGTCCGTCCCCCATTAGTCGATATCCTGGTGTGAGTTATAGTGTGTGTGTGTGTGTGTGAGAGAGAGAGAGAGAGGGAGAGTGAGTGTTGTGTGTGCGTGAGAAAGTATGTAAGGTTATCACCGCTACTCCCTATTGAATTCATGAACTATGAATTAAGCTCCTTATAAACTTTTCTACAGTAAATCTTAGAGTTACTTGAAGTTTCTCTTTTAAAACTATTACCTCATTTTCTCTCTCAGGAAAATGAAGCTTTTAGAGCATAAAGAGGTAAAATGAAAATAGCTAATCAGATAGCAAGCCGCGGGCTACGATACACCGCAGCTGGGGTTGCAACCGGGACGCTTGGTTGAGGATGAAATGAAAGTACGGATAATACTGTGACGGAATTTGTGGAGGTAAATAGTGGCAGGTGTTAATAAAATAAGTGCCAGTAGCACCTGTGAAAATCTGAACTATTTACTATTTCAGTCCCAAATTTCATACTTGTAAACGTTATGAAATGTAAAATCCCAGTTTGGTAAATGCAAATTAAATCAAAAACATTTTTTGCTACAATTCAAGGTTTTGTGAGTATTAGTAAGTACTTATTTCAAATGCAAACTCATTAATATATTAGGCAACAAAATAAAGACTAACAGTAGAATACATATTTATTTTTACGGAATGTGCATCAATGCATTCAGTTTAACAAATATATATATCAGTTTTCATGAAAATAAATGTTTATGTTCAGTCTGTTTAGAGTATAAATTGTTTTTTTTTTTATATGTCTGTGGTTGAAATATTTTTCTTTGTGTAATGCAAGTATGTATAAAAAATATGATAAAGTTTATTTTGAGTTCCGAAGTTAGTAATAAAAATTTATGAATAAAAAAGGATGGGGAAGAAATTATGACGAGTGATTATTATGGACACAAATCGGTAGTAAAACAAAATACGAATAAGTGTATTACAATACAATATGAATAGTGATTTTTATAAACATAAATTGGTAGTGAAACAAAAATAGGAATGGGATTTAATGAGAACCAATTTGGACCCAGAATTGTGATAGATGTTACTTTGATAAATCACGTGGATGCGGCAAGTATATCAGCCAAAAAAAATACAACATCGTTTGCAGCTTTGTTCCAATTGATTTTTATAGGAAAACTAGCTGTTACCCGCGGCGTCGCCTGCGTGCTATATAGCCTATGTCCTTCTCAGTACCCTTACTTATATGTATGCAACATTTTTCATGATGATCGGTTCGGTAGATAGGGCGTGAACTTTGACTATATACTCCTTGGCACCGTCATGCCTTTATTTCAATGATTAAAAATAGGCCAATTTTTTAATGCTGGTGTGCGTGACAGCTTTGCGCATACACGTATCCTGTCAATTTATGCCATCAAAATTCGTCTAATTCGTAGTTGTGTGTGTGCGCGACCGACTATGCGTTAGACACTAGTTTTTTTCTACGCTTTTAGGCTAATAGAGTCTATCTAGGCTTTAGAAAGCGTAACAGGCAAACAAACTCACCTTAGCATTATTATTAGTTAGGATAAAGGTTGAAATGCATAACTAAAGAAAATGAGCAAAGCTTATCTGAAAAGCAATGTAGAGAATTTGTTAAGTAAATAGTGTCGGGAAGTAATAAATTTAGTGCCGGTAGTCTTGCACCTGCGATGAACAAAATTAACTTACGTGCGTAATTTGGAACATTTATCTGATTCGAAAGTTTTTTTCTTGTGAAATGATATAGAACTCTGTAATAGAAAGTCACTCGGTTACGATGTGTGATTTAATTCTTAGGAAAATAAAGTTTGGCTTTAAGCTTTGATAAGCAAGATAAAAAATCTATTGGCGGATTTTGTAGAGGACTATCTCATTCATGAGACTATTTTTTGTGGTATTAGATGAATTCTAGAATAGAATGTTACATGCACACATCACTTTTAGATGTGGCAAGCATGACCAAGAACAAACATTATTTTTGATGTTTAAAAGCTTTAACAAAGGGGTAAAATGAAATCAGTTAATCTAATAAGCAATGTAAAGAATCTATGGCGGATTTTGTGAAGGTAAACAGTATCGGGAAGAAATAAATTTAGTGCCAGTAGTCTTGCACCTGCGATAAACAAAATTAGTTCATGTGCGTAATTTGGTACATTATTTATCTGATTAGAAAGTTTCTTTCGTTTGTATTAGATAGAATACTAAGATAGAATGTTACATAGGTGCGTAACTTTTGGAGGCGGTAAGTATCGCGAATGAACCAAAACTTTTAACAGCTATTTTCCTTATAATTTCTTAGGGAAAAAAGGTTCAAAAGTAAGGGGTAGCCAAAGGGGTGAAAAGGGGGGGAATTAAGGCATATTTGATAAGCAAGGTAACTATAAATAATCTGTGGTGGATTATGTACAGGTAAATAAAAAGTGTTGGGAAGTAATAAAGTGTAGGTAGTTTTGCACCCAAATTAGCTTATATGCCACAGAAATGTTTTTTCTAAGTAGGCAAATGTTCCAAATTAAGCATAATATATTTATGCTTAATTTGGAACATTTGCCTAATTAGAAAAAACATTTCTGTGGCATTAGATAGAATTATGTGACAGAATGTTACTAGGTTACATCATTTAAGATACGGCAAGTCTTATCTAGAAAAAACCGGCCAAGTGCGAGTTGAACTCGCGCGGAGAAGATCCCGTACAATGCCAATGTCAAATGTTTTTATTCAATTGACTAGCAATATCTAGTGGTGCTTTAGTATCTACAAGCGGCTTCGCCCGCGTAATATAGCCTATGTCCTTGTCGGTAGGTACACTAACCTATGAGTATGCAAAATTTCATGATGATCGGTTCAGTAGATACGGCGTGAATGCGTAACAAACAAAGAAACAAACTTACTTTCGCATTTATAATATTAGTTAGAATTGGAATTTGGAATAGTTGGAATTGGAATGGAAAAGTTGGAAATAGATAAGTAAACGATTTATATTAAGTTTACCACTTTATTTTCAATTGATAGAATTCTTATAGGTTTTCCTGTAGTCTATCAAAATTTGAGGTTCACCTAGTTTCGGAGATCAGCGGAGGAGGATGGTAAGTTTTTGTTATTTCATGCATAAAATCAAAACTATATATTTAACAATCCTAATCTTAACGAATATTATAAATACGAAAGTGAGTACGTAATCGCGCCGTGTGGTTCCCGGCAGAGTAGAATAGGACCACTCCAAGTCATCCCGTGGATGTCGTAAAAGGCGACTTAGGAGACACAAGCTAAACAAAGCTTATTAACATCAAAGAGACCTCTCCAACCCGTCTGGCCAGCATGGAGAGTGTAGGCCAAATCCTCTGACTACTCAGGCTAGTATATGGCTCTGGTAGTACAGAGAGGGTCGTGCTCCTGCAGTGGAGACTAGAAAGACCTGATGATGATGATGATGAAAGTGAGTTTGTTTGTTTGTTACGCTTTCACCGATCATCATGAAATCGAAAAATCTGACACCAGTGTTGGCCACTTACACACACGAAAAACAACAACAACCGATCATCATGTAATTTTGCATACACATAGGTTAGGGTACTGAGAAGGACATAAGCTATATATCACGCGAGCGAAGCCGCTAGTAACAGCTATCTAGTAATAACATAAATATATTCGGGATCTTCATTGCGAACCCTTTTATTTGATATATGACGCAGTAAGGCTATAACACTTTTTTTAAATTTCCTTTTTATAAATGTACTTATTACTACGGCACAAGTACACAATCTACGGTGCGGCTAGCTCAATTTGTGTGGTCCGTCCCTGTTTATTTATTTACATCCATCCATACATCCATCCACCAGGTCTTTTTTAGTCTCCACTGCAGGAGCACGACCCTCTCTGTATTTATTTACATACAAGCTATCTACTCCGTATATTTTTTTTTAATTTCGTAGGATATATTTCTTTATATTAGAGTAAAAATATAATTTGAGATAAGCAAGACACATTTGTGTACAAATAAAATAAACTTAAATAACAGCCAAGTCTGCTGGATACCCAGCGTTCTGCACACGTGTGCAGCTACATAGAGTCGAGTTTTGTAATTACGATCAATTTATTTCACGATCCCACGTACAGCGCCATAGATGATTTATGGTACAGAAATGTTTGTTACAGACCATAGATATAGGTTTTTATTTATTTATTTATTAAGCTTTATTTCCCATATAAACATAAGTATATATCTGTTATTTTTAGTTAGTAAGTTTAGTTTTATTTCCGTTTACATGGTCCTTTTTTGGGTGAAAGCCTCCTCCATCTTTAGCCATCTGCTTCTATCTGTGGCGACGCTCATCCATTCTTTCCCTGTCGCCTGTATTATATCGTCGGCCCATCTTTTTCTTTGCCGTACAATTATTTTATGAAGGTAGGTACTATTTTTTCGGTTATAGTGGGAAGTTTAATTATTTCAACTGAATTTGCCGTGATTTTCAGGGTTTCATTTTTTTTTATTTTTTTTATTTATTGCACATACAATCACTATGATTTGTACAAAAGGTAATAACTTAATGCTAAGCATTGTCCACCAGTTTTACCTTAGGGATGTGGTGAAAAGTTTCATACCCAAAGCGTAAAACAGGACCCTATTCAAGAGACTTCACAGTACGTTCGTTTATCCGTCTGACTCATGAACCGTGATAGCTAGACTGTGAAATTTTTACAGATGATGTATTTCTGTTGCCGCTTTAATTACGAATACTAAAAATAAAATGTATAAAAGTCCTACTTCTTGAGGAGTACGATAAAGTTGTGCATGCGCGTTATTAGCGCATAAGCATGTAAAGCAACCTCAAATAGGTAGCGATTCTTAAGTTACGTCAGATGATTATTCACAAATTTGAAAATTTTAAATGTAAGTATGTAGCTGCATGTAATGTGCTATGAGTAAGCGTGTTATTATTATTTAAGGAGGTAAATAAAATAGAAATATAAATAAATATATAAATATACGGACAAATCACACAGATTGAGTTAGCCCCAAAGTAAGTTCTAATGAAAGACTTGTATTATGGGATACTAACTCAACGATACTATATTTTATAACAAATACATATATAGATAAACATCCAAGACCCAGGTCAATCTGAAAAAGAAGGACCATCCGTGTCGCAGGCAGGCGTGATGACCGCTGCGCCACGGAGCTATAATTTTACGCAATTTTAATATAGAATAGCTTGTATACATTAAAATAGCGTAGGACGAATATATAGGACGTATAAAATATAATTTGAAATAACCAAGACACATTTGTGTACAAATAATATAAAATAAGAGCTAACTTCGCTGGATACCCAGCGTTTGCACACATGTGCAGCTACATAGAGTCGAGTTTTGTAATTACGATCAATTTATTTCACGATCCCACGTACAGTGCCATAGATGAGTTGGTTTATGGTACAGAAATGCCTGGCACAGACCATAATATGCCATGCAATTATTTTATAAACTTACTACTATTTTTTCAGTTCAAGTAAAAATAAATACTTAAGGAAGGCTAACGTGATTTTTGTGACTTTTTGCTTGATATTTCATAATAATGGCAACAGGTCTTGGCATATTCACAAAATATTTGATTGTATATTCAATTTAAAAATAAATAATTTAATCAAAATAAAATAAATATTTAAAGAGTGCACCCATATGCAACATTCATGATTTTTTCCGCTTTTTGCTCGATAGTTTAATGTTGTATAGATAATGTTTACAAAACCCTTCGTACGCGAGTCTAAAGCCCCGTATTCATGGTAAACATTTGTTTAGCAACAGTTGCTAAACATTGTTGGTGAGCGGCGAGAATGTTGCTAGCAACTATGTTTAAATCAATACAGGTTGTCCACACGTCAGTCTGCGTTAAAATGTTGCCCGAGGAGGTAGTGTTGTTGTGTTCTCTGTATCAGATGTATAGAATCTCTAATAAAAAAAAGAGAAAAAGATGGTGGATTCGAAATTATCTTTTGCAAAGAGAAAATTTGATGAGTGACCTCAGAATGACAGATGGATCATTTTGTAACTTTACGAGAATGTCGAAAAGTGATTTCGAACATCTTCTAGAAATGATTGGTCCATCAATAGCCAAAAGGGAAACAAATATTCGTCAGCCAGTTTCACCTCAAACGAGGCTGGCTATTACATTACGGTATCTTGCAACTGGAGATTCATACAGTTCTCTTTCATACACATTCAGAGTATCAAAACAATTGATTAGCAAAATTATACCAGATGTATGTCAAGAACTAATTAACTCACTAGCAGGATATGTCAAGGTACAAGAACACTATTTGTGTAATCAAGTATTTTATTAATTAAAAAACACAAAAAAAACAGTGTATGCTATTGCGTTGATTCATCACTGAGATAGTTAACTAAGTTTAGTATAGCCGAATCTTCTGTTTCGTCTCGTAATGCATCTAGTCTATTTGTTTCGTGTCTCTCAATTTCCCTTATTTCAGTTTCCTGAACATTATTTGGTGTTGATGATGGATGAGAAGATGCCGTTTGATATCCATATGTATTATATCGTCCCATTTTTAATTCATACAGTATATTATTAATATGGTACTTTGCCTGTGTCACGGCTTGGTCATCTTTAACACTTCTTAATTCAGCAGCAATATATTCACCATATATATCAAATGGATCCTTCTTCTCCCTTTCATCCATCTTTTTTTTAGCACTTTTCAAAACCTCTAATATTTCATTTGATTCATCTGTCTTATTTCTTTTCCTCGAAGATGTAGATGTTGTAGCATTCGGCCTTGGTGATTGAGATGGCTCTGACTCCATACCACTTTCAAGTGCATTGTTTTCATCTACCTGTAAATTATTATCTTATTATATATTTATTTATTTTTTAGGTTCCAAGTTCGGAACAAGAATGGAAACAAATAAGTCGTGAATTCGAAATACGATGGAATTTTCCACATTGCATTGGGGCCATTGATGGGAAACACGTTATGATTGTGGCGCCAAATAATTCTGGAAGTGAATACTACAATTATAAAAATCAGTTCAGCATGGTACTTATGGCAATTGCAGATGGCAATTACAACTTTATTTACGCAAATTATGGAGCTAAGGGTCGGTCGTCCGACAGTGGAATATTTCAGGAAACACCGTTTTATAATGCATTGTTAGAAAACTCACTTAAACTGCCACGGCCTGAACCAATAACACAAGGCGGAACAGAAATGCCGTATGTAATTGTAGGTGACAGTGCTTTCGCGCTAACGGAGAACATCATGAAACCATATCCTGGCATTCATGAACGTGGGAACAAAAAGCGTATATTCAATTACAGACTATCAAGAGCTAGGAGGATTATAGAAAATGTTTTTGGCATTTTATGTGTGGTGTTCCGTGTATTCACTAAACCTATTCCGTTAAAACCAGCCAATTGTGAACTCGTGGTAATTGCTTGTGTATATTTACATAACTTCTTAAGACGTAACTCAGTTTCCAGATCCATATATACACCTCCACAAACTTTTGATTTTGAAGACTCTGAAGGTAACCTATTAGAAGGTTCTTGGCGAAGGGAACTAAGTTCGTTTCCTATGATCGATTTGCAAAGACGGGGCAGGCCTGCATCACAATCAGCTCTTTGTATTAGAGAACAGTTTGCCGATTACTTTATAACTCCAGAGGGAAGAGTTCCATGGCAAAATAATGTAGCGTAATTGTAATAATTTTACAGACAATAGTATAAAACAATTATATACAAAAACAACTTACTGTTTTATTCATAGTATCCGTTTCACCAGAAGTAGTTGCACCACATAACAAAAATTCCAATGGCTCGTAATAAATCCATTTACATTTTTCTATTGCGCCGCTGCCTGTAGTTTTTTTTGCCGACATCTTTTTTTTCTCTCTAGTAAATTGAGTACGCAGTACATGTATTTTAGTTTCTACGTCTTTTTTGGGTATATTTAGGACTTGAGAAATTTCTTCGAATGCATCGTTCTTTTTGTTTCTATCTTTGTATTGTTTTATAGAACAATCCCATAATAATGGTTTTGATTGAAATAATTCTATTAATTGCATTATTTTATCATTGCTCCACACTACTGCCATGTTTATAAACTGTTGCAAACTCGTCCACACACGTCAACAATTGTCGCTAAACTGATGTTTACGCTTGTCGGGCGAGAGCTTGTCAACATGATGCTGTCAACTCTGCAACACGCAGTGTTGCCAGCAACATGTTGACAGCAACTCCGCAACACGTTGATTCAACTTTGTTGCTCAACAAATGTTTCCCATGAATACGGGGCTTAACACGCACTTGGTAAATTATTTCGAATCATTTGTTATGTCTGTTGATGATACCGCTTTGACCTCCGGTTGCATCCTAAGCCGCGGTGGAGAGCGCCTCATCATCATCATCATTTCAGTCGCAAGAAGTCCACTGCTGGGCATAGGCCTCCCCCGAGGATTTCCAATATGACCGGTTGGAAGCGGCCTGCATCCAGCGCCTTCCTGCGACCCTTATCAGGTCTTCCGACCACCTGGTCTGTGGTCGGACGACCAGGTTCTTGGTAGTACGTGGTCGCCATTCAAGAACCTTTCTGCCCCATCGGCCATCGGTTCTTCGGAGAGCGCTTATAAATTGATAAACCAACATTGTCATTCAGCAAGACTTTTAATGACATCTTTACACGGCATTCATTGGCAGTCTTCCTAACGCCGATCCTCTGCGAAAATGAGTAAGATGTTAGTTATTTTGTCCTTTGGTTGCCTCATACAAATAAAAAATCAAATATAAAATCATTGGGTGCGTATTGTTTGATATAATAACAAATTATATATTTTCATTTCAATAAAGTTCGAAAGATATAATGTTTACTTGATATAATTATTACTATTTATATTCTTGAAAGCTATAATATTCATAAAATATTCAATTCGAAAACCATAAACTCATTTATTATAACGTTTATAAACACTAAACATCACCTGTCATACAACTCGTTCAGTATACATGCCATAAAATATAACAATCAAAACGAATACTATTTAAAATATATATCAATAAAAATCTAAATCAATCAAATTGATTATGACAAGCGAGCGAGCGACGACCTTAGGTGCGACAGTGACTGGTTTGGATACGCAACTTGGTAACAAAAGGTAGGTTAGGTTATGGTTACACATAGACCACCATATGAGCGAGTGAGCGAAGCGAGCGAGCGACGACTGGGTGCGAAAGCGACTGGTAACAGAAGGTAGGTTAGGTTATGGTTACACATAGACCAGCATATGAGCGAGTGAGCGAAGCGAGCGAGCGACGATTGGGTGCTAAAGCGGCTTGGTAACAGAAGGTAGGTTAGGTTATGGTTACACACAGACCATCATATGAGCGAGTGAGCGAAGCGAGCGAGCGACGACTGGGTGCGAAAGCGACTGGTAACAGAAGGTAGGTTAGGTTATGGTTACACATAGACCAGCATATGAGCGAGCGAGCGAAGCGAGCAGGCGACGACTGGGCGCGAAAGCGACTTGGTAACAGAAGATAGGTTAGGTTATGGTTACACATAGACCACCATATGAGCGAGCGAGCGAAGCGAGCGAGCGACGACTGGGTGCGAAAGCGACTGGTAACAGAAGGTAGGTTAGGTTATGGTTACACATAGACCACCATATGAGCGAGCGAGCGAAGCGAGCGAGCGACGACTGGGTGCGAAAGCGACTTAGTCACAAAACGTAGATTAGGATCTTCTATCACTTTATTTGTATTACCAATGATTATTATGCTTAATAATAAGTATATATTACGTTTATTATACGTAATAACAAATCGATTTGTTAAATTTTATAACGATAAAACTGTATATGAAAGGTTTGTTATGTTGAATAATTGTTATAACAAAAGATTTTATTTTTTTCAAAATTATTTCTTCCGAATTTTATCTTGATTGATAATTATACTGACCAAAATTATATATTTCGTTGGTATTAATCTTAAAACATATATATTTTGTGTTTATATGTTATATTACTTACCCAAAATCATTTATTTGTTTTATGAATGTACAACATATGTTTACAATGGCTCTCGCACAAGGCACAGGCCTGTATCACAGGCAGCCTTGTTGATTCGTTATTCAGCTTACAATTAGAAAATACTAATACTGGTACATATTATTATTCAAACTAATCCTAATCCTAACTAATATTATAAATGCGAAAGTGAGTTTGTTTGTTACGCTTTCACGCCCTGTCTACTGAACCGATCACCATAAAAATTGGCATTTACATTTTACATAGGTTAGGGTACTAAGAAGGACATAGGCTATATATAATGCGGGTGGAGCCGCGGGTAACAGCCAGTCTATTATATTGATCTTACGTACATACAACATAGAGGTTGTTAAATTCATACTAACCATTACTAGTAGCCACATAGTAACTATTTACCCGTTCTAACTAAAACTGTGGAAATAACATAGACAGTTTGTATTTATGTCCGGTTCCCACATTAAGTTCAGACTATTACAAGTTTGGACGCAAATGGAGCCACGAAATTAATGTTAGTTTAATGCCAACTGCCTTAATTCAAACAAGCCAATCTTAAGTCTAACTAAGTAACTTATGGTTAGTACTTGAATCTTATCTGTCTTAAAGTTATAGTTTGGTAAAAAGATTTGTTTTGTTTTGAATAAAAAGCTTGCGTTCTTTCGTAATTATTTACTCAAGCTCTATTTAAAATACTAATTGAATCGATGGTAACACTTATTCTTAACCAGTGATTTCGGTACACAAGTCAAACTATAATTGTATAAAACAATATAAACAATTATGTATTATTTGTATTTGTAACTATTGTGGGCGTGTTAGGTGTTTTGGCACAAGATGAAAATATTATGTACATTGTATTGTGTAGTCATAAACAAAGATTACCCTGTGAATGATTAATTTCTCCCACTGACATATTTTATGGCTTTTAAGTAAAAAAGGATTGAATTCTATTTATCATAATCATTTTATCGTTTCTTCTGGAAATCGCAACTTGTCTCCAATTTTTACATAAAACCCTAGCCAGTAAATATATAAATCTATGTTTATCAAAATAAATGAAAACACATTATATCTTTTTAACCTCATCCTACATTTTTATTTGTGGTGTCGGCACAGTATTAGTTTGTTCTTTTATCCGTGTTAGTGTTCATCTGTTTCATACAGTTACACCTTTCCTTATCTTGGAGTTGTAGGCAGTTAGCGCCAAAGTAGTTACTGTCTCATCTGCGAAAAATCACAATCTATGCCCCCCACATGTCCCGCAGACCGTGGATACTAGCATTTTTGCACTCTTTTTACGACAATGATATCCGGGCGACACATGTGTTTGTCCCAAGCAGCGGCTGCATTTTCCTATTTTTTCCCGTCATTCTGGTATAAAACGAATCCCTGGGAGATTCGATCCGTAGTACTCTTTCGTTCGGGTCTATATTAAGACCGCCTCCGCCGGTCGACCTCGCCTCAAGATGCGTGCGCGCAGAACAGTCGCTCTCACATCAAAAATCAAACGTAGTACATATTATATTTTTCACGATTCCGACTTTTCCAAGCTCCCAAATAGGTGACTTGTGAAAAGATTACTGCTTTTGAGTTTCGCGTATATATAATGGTAAGTCTATCTTTGAATCCGGGTGTAAAAATAGACGAGTGATCTTGAATTTTTGGCTCGATGGAGCTTCGTATATTTTGTTGCAAAATGTTTGCGCTGGTGTTACCGTGGTTTTTTTAATTGGCTATTTTCATTTCCAGTTTGTGAAGTGAAACGAAGTGAAATTCGAAAAGTGGATCGGATAGTTCGGCAAGATGAAGTTCACTATTGACGTTCTCGGGATTTTTCTAAAAGTAGTAGTTAAGGTACGTTTTGTGTTCGTTCGTGTGGTCATTTTACAAATCATTGATTAACAATCATCATAGTCTGTTCTAATACTGTCATTCCATTCACTAAAATATATTTATTTGATACATATGTTAATTCATAAAGCTTTTAAAAAAGTCTACAGAAAAGTTACCTTAGTATTTTTAACCATTACCTCATCTTAGAAAAGAGGTAATAAATTAAAGAAAAATGATGATAAACGTTTAAAATTGATTTCAAAAACTCTACTCTTAACAACAATAAATATTTTGACGAACATTAAACAATATTTAAGTTACTACTTAATTCACTTTTTAAAACTTTAAATCTATTAAATACGTCCGTAAGACATTATTTATAAAAAAAAAACTACGTCGTTGGATATTTACCAAATAAAAAGCAATTTATCGTCAAGGTAGAGCACAGAGCTATAAACTTCCGCAATGCGTGTGTCTGTCTGTGCGTCCTCCATACTAATTATGTAAATGCCATACAATCATACACCTAACGTCAAAGCATTGTTTGGGTTAGTACGCAAGGTCGAAAATCGACGATATGAACGAGATTTTATATCGAACGTTGTTTATAGATAAGACAGATTGATTTTATTGTGTATTAAGTGACAATGGCTGACGAAGCAGTGAGTATTTAAGGATTATTTTGATAAAATTTATGACCAAGATTACGACAAAATCAATGCATGTTTTAAGATTTTTTTATTACTACTTGTATTGCTTTTAAATTAACTTCAAACTTATTTAATTGGACTTTGATTACAAGTTCCAATAGATGTGATTTTATTTATTTTTCCAAACTTAATTTTAAGACAATTAAACATTAATAGACTAAGTACCTTATTATTAGTATGATGCTAACTATTTGCTGAATATTACAAGGGATTTTGAAAAAAATATCAAATGTTTATGTGCCTACCTATACAAAAAGAACTCATTTTTAACATATAATGCATTATGTAACATTTTAATTAAAAGATTTTTTTAATCAGGCTACTCCATACAAACCATAGTCATATAAAATCAGCATAGCAATACATTGTCACTGAGATCTATTGCTTCACTAATTTTGTTAGGCCATTCCCAATCGTCACTATGTGTTACAACCTGTCACCATTTTGACTCCTTAGTTTTCCGTATCATTTTACTAAATTTTAAGTCTTAAGTAAAAGCTTTAAGTCTTTCTACCCTCAAAGAGATGGGGGAAGTAATTGTTGAGTGTTGGGTATACGTATGAATTTAAGTGTTTGATCTATCTTCACTCCATTTTTTTTTACTTATTTAGTCATACGTATGTGCATTACAGATTATGGGTAAATGCATTGCCTTTATTTCATGTATGTTTAATAAAATTCTACGGGTATACAGCTTTTCTCATATGAGCATGTATGAGCATTGCCGGTTTATTCTAAGGTCAGGTGCGTTGGAGTCCAGAGTCCACTATTATGAAAGTATTCTTGCTTTTATATGATTTGGTTTAGTTTTACGGCCGGTCTGACAGCAACCCTCCATGGGTAGCTTCAGAACCGCCAAATACTAAAAAAAAAAGTATTTGCCTGCACCGGGAATCAAAGCCGGTGCTCCTCGTGTTTACTAAACTTTGGAGATCGAATTTGAATTTTCACGGCTATTTAACATTAAAATAAAAATTCATCGTCGATTGACTGGCTAAAATCATCAAAATATAAAATAATAATGCGATCACATAGAGAAAAATGTAATATAAACGTAATTTCCAACAATTACATAATATTTTTTGTCAAGATTAAACTTTTGTTTCCTTGGCAACGAGCCATTTCTTCCATTGATTTGTTTTAACCGGTGTAATGTACAGTACAGATGACTACTGAACTCTAAAAGTATTAAATAAGTCTTATCTCGATTTATTTATCCTACTTATCAATAACTAGCAGCCCTCCCCGGCTGCGTCCGGGCATGTATTACTTCCCTATAAACCTTTCTTATGAATCGCTCTATCTATTGGTGAAAACCGCATGAAAATCAGTGCAATAGTTTTTAAGGTTATGGCGAACAGACAGACAGATGCAGCGGAGGTTTTATAATATGTAACTTAACTCTGTTATCTTTGCATAGGTGCGATTATTAAAAACTTTCTGACAAAAAATTCCCTGTTTTTCTACCTTTAGTCCGATTTTATTAGTCCAAATTTATATGGAACCAATTTCGGTGTGTACCTGATACCTTTAGCAATAAAAAAATAATTATCTAAAAAATACACGGCGACTTGAGAAACTCCTCCCGCTTTTTCGTCAGTTGAAAAGACACGTCTTACGGGTACATCCTGTAGACTTAATCTCTCTCTTTTTGTAAGGCGTTTATAAAAATAACGAGCAGATCTGAGTAAGGCCGAGTAGCACGAAGACAGGAAACTTTATGACGATACGTAGGTGAAAACATATGTACCACGAGGCCTAGAGCGCTAAAACCCGGGGCAACAGTTGGCGGCGTAAGGAGTCTTAAACGAAACGTTTACATTTACCCGCTGGCAAAAAGAGTGACACCAGTGCAGGAGACTCAGGAGTGTCGAGCGGTGCATTTTCTCTGAAGTTATTCGCGGTGTATGCACTTTAACACTTCCGCCCCTGGAGTAACAGCTCACGTTACTCCTATCTGGATGACCAATGAAGGCAAGACAGAGGCGGGAGTCTTGTCCACTTTCTTGGGTATCCAACCCGACATATGAAAATACGTCAAGGCCCTTAAGGCAAGAGCCCTCACTCTCACAGACTCTCTGGCTTTAATAATTACTTGTTTTAAAGCATTCGGCCCCTCTTCACGGTGGAAATAATCAGCCCGGGGCACAAAATAACACAATACGCCACTGTACGTAGGAGTGTCGAGTGAACTCACGACTTTAATGTTACTGACGTTGAAAGCAGTTACAGCAGACATTGAAACTCGTGGAAAATTCAGGATGCTTCGCTACCAATGAATTTTAAATAGAAGTCTGATACATAAACATTGAGTCAAGTATACTGCAACTCTCTTCAGGTTTACTTGTATAACATTACCACCCATATAGACTGCTTCCACGCAACGATACGCAAGCGCGCCACATCCCTGGTGCGGCGGGTGTGGGACAGTCCCAATGCTGTGCTGGCGATGATCGCGGGCAGACCGGACTGTCCTTATGTACAGCATTGTTGTGACAGACACATACCGTGCAATACGTTTAAGCGTAGGTTATAATGCAATTATTTATTTTATTTTATTTTTGAATTATATACCTAATTATTGTATTTTATTTAATTTTATGATTGATAATAATTGATGTGCGACGGAATTTTAATTTTGAACTTATTTTTAATTTATTGTATGGGTCATTAGATACCTGAAATAAATGAATTTTAATTTTTTTTTTAATTAACAACCTCTTAAGACTAGATAGCTAAGTAAGTAAATATATACGGACAAATCACACAAATTGAGCTAGCCCCAAAGTAAGTTCGAGACTTGTGTTATGGGATACTAACTCAACGATATTAATAGATATTTTACTACTACTCTGCTAACGATTTTATAATAGGTACTTATATAGATAGACATCCAAGACCCAGGTCAATCAATTTTGATGAGCTCAACGCGGCGGTCAACACGGCCGGCCTCTGACACGGATGGTCCCGGGTTTGATCCCCGGTCAGGTCAAGATGAAAAATGTTCTTTTTCAGATTGACCTGGGTCTTGGATGCTTATATCTATACATGTATTTGTTATAAAATAAAGTATCGTTGAGTTAGTATCTTACAATACAAGTCTTATTTAAGAACTTACTTTGGGGCTAGCTCAATCTGTGTGATTTGTCCGTAATATTAATTTATTTAATCTTCAAAAGATTATTTTCCATCTTAACCAGACCGGGGATCGAACCCAGGACCATCCGTGCAGGCATGTTGACCGCTGCGCCTCGGAGCTCATCAGCTAACATCATAATCAACAACTTTTAATACGAATTCAATGCTAGGACTAATAAAATTACTACTTTTCATACAAAAGTGTTGAGCCATCCTGGCAATTAGTCTTACTCAATTTTTTTGCCTTAGTTTTCTAAACTGTTAAAAAGTATAAATTGATTTTAATTAAACTAATATTAAAAGAAGAAATAATGGGAGCCTACTGGACCGATTTTCTAAATTCTTTCACTTAAACAAAGCTAATTTATCTGCGAGTGACATAGACTATAATTTACAAACAATCTAATACATATAATATGTATTATTGTTATTTGTATGGCTTAGTATTATTTAATAAACGTAAGAACGCCGTCACAGTGCGACGATAAAAGCTCAGGCGAACGTGTAAAGTGCATTTAAAATGCACTTCTCTAAATTGAAACTTTGAAGGTATATAGCAAGAGCTTAGCAGACACTTTCTTATCAAGATGTTTTTTTTTTCTTTACACTAATATGTCAGTTTATGTCATCATCATCATCATCATCAGGTCTTTCTAGTCTCCACTGCAGGAGCACGACCCTCTCTGTACTACCGAAGCCATATACTAGCCTGAGTAGTCAGAGGATTAGGCCTACACTCTCCACGCTGGCCAGACGGGTTGGAGAGGTCTCTTTGATGTTAGTAAGCTTTGTTTAGCTTGTGTTTCCTTAGTCGCCTTTTACGACATCCACGGGATGACTTGGAGTGGTCCTATTCTACTCTGCCGGAAACCACACGGCACTGTCAGTTTATGTGATCACAAACAATTTTCGTAAATTAAATAAATTACTTTTTTATACGGTTTTATCGCGATTCACGATTATTACATTATTTTTACACTTAAGATTTTGAACACATTTATATATGTTAGATATAAGAACAGTTCGTATATCATAGGACACATCAAAAGACACTTGTCAACCTTATTTAGGTACTGTAAAGTGTAAGAGTAAAATAGGTCCCATAAGAAAAGTCGTACATTTTGCCGGGCTGAGTCGCCCATTAAATAAGTGTATTAATTAAAAAGTAATAGTGTATACCCTTGTTTTTCTAGTTTTTATTTAAACCAATGTTATGTGTAAATCTGTAAAGTTTATATCAATCCATCCATCAATAGTTTTAACTTTATCGTTTAATTTTTACTTTAATTAAAGTAACAAACGTTCATCCATAAATTTATCTTCGCAAACAGACACAGATACCTATTAGAATATATAAAAAAGTGTTCTTACTAATACGGAAGTTGCCTAATGTTAAGATTATATAAAATTTGTTAATTTCAATCTAAAAACACTATAAAGAACACTTTAAATTTGATATCGATTCGTTAAGTGATCCTAAAGCTTCTTTAAAGTTGGGTGAATAGGACCATTTTTTAAAGTATGAAAATCTTTAATTACAGTTATACTGTATTGTAGTCCGCTAAATTTATAGCAACTTTTATTATGAAACCATTACCATAAACGAAATATTTCGTATAGCTACCAAACAAAGTTCTCACGCCGCCCATACAAAATACAAGCTTGTGACGTCACAAATATGTAGGCAATTTAGCGGCGCATTTTAACGTCTAAAAACATGTGAATTTAAAACATTTATATCTGAAAGAGTTTTTTGTTTCGAAATGTATTTCTGTCACTATTGTGTTTATTTTTGGCAGGTCATTACATAGCAACACGAAAAAATTTTTAGTCAACATGTCCATTACTGGTATACCGTCTTATTGTAATTTGACTACCCAAAATAGAGAAAAGTGGGGATAACTGAAGAAGTAATAAGTGAATATTTGGCTGAGCAAGGCTAAAAAGAAAAAGCTAATTCTCATAATAAATATGTTAAATACTTAGGAAACGATTTATCTCCACAAATTTGGTAATACTTACCTGATTTCGAGGTACGAAGTTTTTCACTGAGTATTTAAGACAAATTATTGTACAAGAATTTTTCTTACCGAAACTCCATAGCCCAGGTACTAAGATTTTATCCACCTCCTCTTCTTATTACTTCCCTTTACTTACCTACCATCTGTCATTAGCAAATTCCTTTGCGTAATAAATATGATAAAAACTTATGGAAACTACTTATGAGTCCCACGTAAAGCCGCAATCCCATACAAACGTAGTTTCGTTTTAGTTTTACAACAGTTAAGCCAATCTCAACCAAATTTCGTACATACGACCGGATAAGGCATATTGATGTTTATAATCAGATTTCAATTTTAAATACAATACCTTTACAAAATTACAGCGAGTACAAGTTTTCGACTACAAAACTTCAACTCGCTGTAATTTTGTATAGGTATTGTTTTTAAAATTGAAATCTGATTATAAATATTCTCCACAAATTTACTTAGTATGTCTTTACCTGATTTCAACGTAAGTACAAAGTTTTTCATTGAGTGGCTAAAACAAAATATTGGAAAAAAACATTTTTTAGCGAAACTCCGTAGCACAGGTATTAAGATTTTATGCACCACCTCTTTTTATGAATTCCCTCTACTTCATCATCAACATCATCAGGTCTTTGTAAGTCTCCACTGCAGGAACACGACCCTCTCTGCACTTCCCAAGCCATATATATTATGTATCATACATATAGCCAGAGCTGTCAGAGGATTTGGCCTACACCCTTCACGCTGGCCAGACGGGTTGGAGAGGTCTCTTTGATGTTTATAAGCTTTGTTTAGCTTGTTTCCTAAGTCGCCTTCTACGACATCCACGGGAAGACTTCGAGTGGTCCTATTCTACTCTGCCGGGAACCACACGGCCAACTGTCATTAGCAAATTCCTTTGCATGTATATCGTTCGAACCGGGAGCAAGTTGGTGCGATTTTAACGATTTTAGAAAACTACAAGAACTTCAGATTTATGTTCCGTTGAGTTCGACAGCTGACTTATTATTCTATTTAAGTTCAGAGACTAAGCAGTTGCTTACTAACATCAGAAGATTTTAGTCAAATTGAAAAATACCCCATTAATTACTCCAAAATAAACAGTAAAGAAATAAAAGAACATACAATCTCTCTGCTCACTAATTGTTGTTAACAAAGTATTTCTGTACATGCATGTACCAGAAACGGAATCAAGGTGGTGCGATTTTAAAGCATATACCAAATTACAATAATTTCATAGTTGTGTTCTGTAAAGTTTGACACTTATTATTCTATAGAGTCAGATAGAAGTTGCTAACCTACAACAGAGGTATATAATCAAATTAAAAAATGACCCCAGTACATATGTATTTCATTTTTCAATAAAACGCTCTAAAAAAATAAAAGAACATTGCTCTTCAACTGTAATTGGCAAAGTATTCCTGTGCATACATGTACTCAAACGGGGATCAAGTTGGAACGATTTTAAACTAAATTACCAAAAAAAAAATTACGGCCGGCAAATACTTATGAAAATAGAGTAAAGTTTTTGCCCTCATCGGGAATCGAACCTGATGCCCTCGTGTCGCAGGCCATTAGTCCGCTGCGGGCACACCTTTCATATAAACTAGTAATATCCAACCGTCATTAGCAGAATTTCCAGCTCCAAATACAATTTGTAGTTCAGAGCAAGTTGGTGCGATTTTAACGCGTTTATGAACTTCGGAACTTCTGGATTTGTGTTTCTGACGATTACGGTCGTGTATTTAGGAGTTGTAGCTGGCTAGACTAGATTATTTTTCGAGGGAAAAACTTAGCTTTTACCCAAGTCCCCTGAGAAAAAAAGTGGTATTTTTATTTTCCCACGACTTCAACCGCGTAAATTATAGCCTACTAGCTGTTACCCTCGACTCCGCCCGCGTGATATGACTATGTCCTTCTCAATACCCTAACTTATGTGTATGGTGTATGTAAAATTTCATGATGATCGGTTTTGTAGATATGGCGTGAAAGCGTCATCATCATCATTTCGTGTAGGTGACACGGTCAGTCGAACATGCACACCCTGGTGTCAGAGTTCTTCGGAACAGCATCTCGGTCACTGACGTGGTTCCTTTAACGACTACCAGATGGCAGCCGGGACCACCGGCTTAACGTGCCTTCCGGAGCACGGAATCGTCTTTCTTATCAGACAATCAGGTCATTCATGCCAGCAAAGTCCTAACCAAACTGGAAACAACTTAACAAAGTATGCTTACCGTGGGAATCGAACTCACGACCCTCAGGTCAACAAGGCAACCACGGAGGCAGTTAAGCGAGAAAGCGTAACAAACAAGTAAACAAACAAACAAATGAACAAACTCACTTTCACATTTATAATATCACCCACAGATGAATTAGTTATTTTTAGATAAAAGAATTTTGAAAATCCAGTCTAGTAGTTACGGAGCCTACAATGCAAACAAACAATAAAATCTTTCTTCTTTAAAATATTAGAACCCACAAAAATGACGATTTTTATATGGGCCCTTTTTAGTTTGATCCAAGTGTCATTATTTAAATTCAATAGACCCCCGTAACAGATGGACCGCGGAGACTTACTAATCCCATTTGGGTATACAAACCCCATAAAAAGTTAACGGAAAAGTTATAAGAACATTTTGATATCAATTTTTATTGTACTCGATGACGAAATACTTATATGTGGCCACCGGTTTACATATAGGTACCCTATGCGTGGACAACGTTAGTTCACTTTACCTACCGGAATGCCTTTGAGAACAGAAGATGCAGTTTGCAAAACACGTATATACAGGGTGTGTCAACTAACATCAAGTCCGGATCTGAACTCCCTGTACGAGTTCGCCCGACGTATTTGCTCGCCAGTTGAACAGTTGAAGGAAAGCAAACGTGAAATATACGGCTGTATATTGCGAACGCTAACGTTGACGCTTTTTTTGGCAACGCCAAAAACCAAGTTCATTTATTTCGTGAACATAGGTAGTACAAATAGATAGCGTATCATCATTATCATCATCAGGTCTTTTATAGTCTCCACTGCAGGAGCACGACCCTCTCTGTACTATCAGAGCCATTATAAGTATTAGCCTGAGCGAGCAGTCAGAGGATTTGCATGGCCTACACTCTCTACGCTGGCCAGACGGGTTGGAGAGGTCTCTTTGACGTTTATAAGCATTGCATAGCTTGGGTTTCCTAAGTCGTCTTCTACGACATCCACGGAAAGACTTGGAGTGGTCCTATTCTACTCTGCCGGGAACAACGCTGATAGTGTTTATGCTTGATGTATAAGAGCAGGTTTCTCTATGATCCGCCCTATGGCATACAAAATTTATCAAATAGGTGTGTAAGTAATTTCATATAAAACTCTAACAAGAACGTTTTGAGATTTAAAATATGCCTTTGGGCAGCTTTATAATCCATCACTAATCGATATCAGCTGATAATTTGATGTGAAAAACTACCTGCTAAAGCCTATTTTTTTTAATTATTAACGTTTGAATATTTGGAACTGAAATCTTTAAATGGCGTTTCTTTATCATACGTTGTCTCTTCAGTGATAAATCTTTTAAATTGCTCTCTGGTTATTAGGAAAGTAAGTAATAAACAATTGAAAAAGTTTAACTGTTGTCTTTGTAAGCTATGGAGAGCAGTACCTTGCTGTCTTAGTGAAATAGTATTCATATCTTAATTTTCTTATTAAAAATGTTTTTCAACCGTAACCGTCATAAATACGTGATTTCGTAGACGGTACAATTTTGTTCCTGTGTATCTCCTTGCCGCTCGACGCTTGCTAACCGCATTTCATTAGTACCATCGCGAGTGCTCCCTCCGCAAAGGTGTATGATACATCCCTTGATTGCAACCATCCAACGGATACATTTTGATTTGCAGCTTCTATGTTAATAAATAATAATATTGGGCAGTATCCGAATCAAATGGCCCAATAATTTAAATTCTATGTAATTCTAGCGTTTAACATAGAAATTGATATATTTCATTTAACTTTGTCAGTTTTATGTACTGCCTGGCTCTAAAACCCCACTAATCCAAATCCATTTAAGCATTTAGGAAATATGGTGGATTGTCGGTGGGTGCAGCATGAAACTCGTATACATTAACTATATGTACTTGAAAAACAAAATAGTTCTTATTTGGCAGTCCCGTCAATTAATTATTGTAGACGACAAGCTGATATCGATTAAAACTAGCCAATTTTCTTTCGGGACACTCTGTAGTACACAAGTACTTTTTGTTGTTCGTTTTTCGTGTGTGTAGGTTGGCAACATTTCAAGCTGCCTAAAGAGATCAGAACTAGCTTGACGATATGGCCATCAGTAATACTTAATATCTCAAATACTTTATAAAAACGGACGTTTTAGTCCCCCGTGAGTCTAGCTAACCGTATTTTGCTCCAACCTCGCGAGTGCTCTCTCAGCAAAGGTATCTGATGCATCCCGTGATTGCGACCATCAAACGGATACATTTTATTTGCAGCTTCTATGTTATATAGAGAAGTATTAGTAGTTTAACTAACAGCTGTGGTAGAGCCACGCTACTAACGAAATTAACTTTTGCTAGAAGCAAGCATGGACCGGCTCGTCCGGGGAAGTACCACACTCTCACAGAAAATCGTCGTTTAAGTAGTAGATTTACAGCTTCTATGCTATGTTCGGTGAGTGAGAGAACCGCAGGACCAGTACACTATTACACTACAAATGAAGTATCGTTGAGTTAGTAACTTAGTATCCTACGACACAAGTTCATAATTTAATGTGGGGCTAGCTAAAGTGCGATTTATCCCTATATATCTATTTTATTTTTAGAAAAGCTATACTATTAACGGGTAACATATGCTATAGTATATATAATACGCGGCCAAATTCAAATTTGTAGGAAAACAGTTAGTGTGGAAAATTGTGCTGAATTTCCAAAGTTAGGTTATTTCCCCTTTCTCTGAATACACAAACTAGTCGTTAACTTGAACTAACAGGCACTTGTGTGCGAACCTCGGAACCTATTCAATACCGTTATTACTAAGGCAGAACCTGGTTATATTACTCTAGAAGGAATATAACCTAGTATAAATGTATAGTATTAATATCAATAGTTGTGAATTGCACAGAGGTATCTACTGATGAGACGGTGCTACGAGTATTGCCCCTTTGGGCCATATGTGAGATGATATTAAATAAGTATATATACCTATCTCTCCTTCATGCAAAAAGTAATCTATACGAATTTTAATTTTTTTTGTGGCCCAGTAATCATCATGTTAGGCTGACCCACCCCAGGTTCCGGGTTCGATTCCCGGGCAGATTAAAATACCTACCCGGATTTTATATTTATTATCTATATAAACATCTGTTTTAAAATATAGTTGTATCCTACGACACAAGCTTACAAATTACTGCGGGATTAGCTCAATTTGTGTGAATTATCCTAAATATAAATTATCTATACTTATATTATAAACCGGAAAGATTGGATTGTTTATTTGCATTGAATAGGCTCCAAAAAATGGTAGATTTTCAAAATTCTTTACCCATAGAAAGCTAATTTACCTGCGAGTGACATTGGCTATAATTTATGCAAACGGAGTTGCAGGAAAGTTGCTAGTATTAGTATAAAGCCTGAAGTTCTTTTCTCTGCTTTATATTATGGCTTCCACCGAAATTTCAATGATTCTGCCAATGTCCAGTATAATGAGATACTAAGTATCGGTGTTGTACGGTAAAGTTTTTCCAAGTAGCATCAAAGATGGCGTATGTTCTTTGATGCTTCGTGGGAGCTTCTGGCGGCAAATCTATACGAGTCCATTTATTTCACAAATTGTTCATGAGCACGAGCATTTATAACACCAAACTACACCAATTTCATATTATAAAGTCCACTAAAATCAATTTGCAAAACTGTCTAAGGCAAACTTCAACTGTACCCCTTGACTTCCCACCACCAACCACCACAAACTCCTGAAGTTTGAAGAATATATGTCCTGCTCTTTTCCGGAGATATTCGTGTCGTGTCGTATCGTGTCGTCACGTCACTATACAAACCATTTGAATTCTTCACGAAATGTACCGCGAAATATATTTATTTCAGACACAGACGATGTTTACCTACTCTCTAAGTTACGGACTTGTTATTCTAAAAACGTACTATTCTACCGATTCATGCAAATCTAATATGAAAGTACTATTTCGGAATTCCGATGCTTTTGTCTTCACTATCTTGAATTTTATAAATGTAGATCTTAAATAAATAAATATAAATATATAGGGACATATCACACAAATTGAGCTAGCCCCACAGTAAGTTGTGAACTTGTGTCGCAGGATACTAACTCAACGATACTATATTTTATAATATATACTTATATAGATAAACATCCAAGACCCAGGTCAATCTGAAAAAGATCGTTTCCCATCATGACCTGACCGGGGATCGAACCCGGGACCCCCGTGTCGCAGGCTGGCGTGGTAACCACTGCGCCACGGAGCTCGTCAAAATCTTATCGCGAAAACATTTGCTGGATTATTTTCGTCTTTCAAGTTTCCATAATAATAAAATATTTTATTATTTGTATTGTATGTACGTCATACTCGTACCTAAGGGGTATTTTCTTTTGGTATAATATTGTTTTATGTTTTAGATTTTTTTGTACTTATTTCAAGTTTCCATTGGAAAATATTTTTATATATTTATTTTAAATTTAAATTTTACTTCAAGTTTTTATTGAAAAATAATTTACTTTGAATTTAAATGGCATTTAATAATGATATTATTATTTTATTTATAAGTTTCACTAGGGCAGAACTTATTGTAGCTACAACAATAGTAAAAAGACTACAATAAATTAATATCATTATATATATAATTTTGTTAGAATACTTCGTTTCTCCCAGAAAAGAAAAGACATAGAAATACCAGTTACTTTTCTTCTCGCGCAGACTGTAAAAGCCAGTCAAGGGATTTGGTTAAAATCTAAGGAGTCATACTCATATCCATAGGCGATGCGGCTAGCAACCCATCACAATTTTGATTCGGCTTTCCATCTTTACACACACTAATACGCAAATTATGGCCTTTGGATCTTTTGACCTTGGGCTCTGTCTACCCCACAAGAGATAAAGACGTAATATGTATAGTACCTGCAAGGTAATTTTAGTAATAAAATCGGAATCAGGAAATGTCTGCTTAGCAAGTTGTTTTAGGCTAGTTTTCTATTAAAGCTCTTAAACACCTAGGTAAAAACTTTTAATTCACTGAAGTGCATTTAAAATGCACTTTACACGCCCGCCTGGGCTTTTATCGCTGCACTGTTTAAAACTTAACTAACCCTAACGGCGTCTTTACATTATAAAATCTACCTTTATAAATAAGTTGTAAAATTTTGCACAGTATCTTAATCCTGTTTGGATTAAGATACTGTGCTAAATTTTAGAAACTATATATGTATATATAACTACAGTGCCCGGCAAATAAGTTGAACTTAGTGTGACTAGGACACCGCAATACATTGCCACTGATTAATATAGGTGTGTCTCGCTCACACTTAGTTCAACTTATACGCCGCGTGTTGTATATACTAATGCTTAGAAATTAAATACTCATAATATGATAGAGCACTATTACCTAAACTTTAGAAGATGTTTCTTAATGTCAAATAGAAGAATGAATGATGATGATATAACTTCATGAGATGGCACTTCCAAAGTGGTAAAATTTTTGCCCCGTATAACTTTTGCAATAAAAGAGTAAAATCTAAAAAGCATATTGCACCTTATGAACACTTTCACGAGATAAAAAGTGTTTGAGATGGAACACATTTTCATATAAACCACAAAATTAAATATAGCTTTGTCAATCATATGAATACTAATGATAAAACAACGTAAGTATTTTTTGTTATAGAAAAATGATAGTGGTATTTTAGGCAGTTTTAAATTGGAGCTTAAAATTGCTTCTTTTTTGTTTCCGAGTACGGCTTTACAGAGAGTAATTTTGATGTGGTTAAAATTTAAAAAGTTGAAGTAAAAATTCCAAAAAAGATGCTAGTTGCTTCAATGAAAATAATAGACCGTGTGTAAAAAAAAAAGAATCTCTAATAATTGTCAAAAGAAACAATTCTTCATATTTAAACGAATAGGTATCATCATCGCTTCTGACCCTCATGTTTTGACCCAGTCTTGAAAAAGTACCTACTTTTTTTCATGTCCCGATTGACCCGTTTTTCTAACAGGTACCGTTTATTTAACTTATCAAAACAATGTCGTACTAACTGATGTTTTTTTTTTTCAGATAAACAAAGTGACGTTCGCGCCTCTGGTGGTATCCACACTTTTCATCCTCCTCACTTCACTCCTAGCACACTGCGCCCGACGACTGGTGCAGAGGGTGGTATCCGAGCCTACCGTCAGATTACTGCTGGAAGAAGCAATTGCCGCTGCAGAGTTATGTGGATGCTGCTTCGAACTTATAGTCGGTAAGTAAAAATCAACAGCAAAATCAACAATTGCCTTAACTGCATGCGAAAAGGATGGTACGGGCTTGCCGCTTTTTTGCTCGTCTTGGCTGCCACTGCCGTGCCCCCAAATGAGGCTTCGTAAAAAAGAAATTGAAAATATCGTTACTAAGTTAATAATATAATTTTTCCGGGTCCCCCAGTGATACCCCCATTTGAAATTAATTGTTTTAAAATAAGAGAACATTAAGTTTTTTTATGCAATATATATTATTTTATGTATAGATACACACAATAAAGGCCGAAAAATTCATGTTTACCCGAAGCAAAGTTTAAGCAGCCTATTTTGTATTGTGTTTGTGTCTTCATAAACTTAAATCTCCGTCACTAACTTTAGGTGTGTTTAATGCAAAGTGGAATATACTTTACTTGAAAATGTGCTAGGTGTCTAAAACTATAACGGGATCGATCAGCCAAGTTCCAGTTTCTAAAGTTTAAAACGTGTTAAGACCAGTATAGCACCAACTTTAACAGCATGCAAGGCAAGTATCCAAGCGACGGTAAAACTTTAAAGTTATTGTATATTTTTTATCATCTCCTTGAAAACCACTGATACTCAACACGTGGCGAAGTTGCCGTGAAACGAGGGTTTTATTGGGACTTTGGAAATTTTCCGGAATTTCCTGAACAATATACGGCTTCAAAGAGAATTCTCTCTAAGAATATGCAGCATTATGTTACTTGTTATAACTTTTAAAACTATAGGAAAAATGTAATAGGATATGCAAGGTTATATTTTCATTTAAAATAAACATTTTCTTACAAAGACCTGCAAATATGGGTGTTTTGTACTTGACTCTAAGCTACCCCAATAACGTTATATTTTAGAAGCTTCTATACTGTAATACTATACTGTGTGTATGTATTTTGTATGTTTGTTGTTATCAAATTACGTTTGAACTAAAGAACCTATTGACCTCATTTAATTATTCTCAAAAACTTTTTTTAAAAATCTTATAAAGCTTCTTTTTCTTTTTTAAAGCCTGTTTTACAATTCATAACTTTAAATAATACAGTAAGTTTATGCAAAACTTATTTGATTTCTCTCATTAATTTAATAATAGTATGTCTGATTATTTTATTTCCCGCTTTTACATAAAAGTATAAGAATTTAAAGTGCTTGAACTGCGAATGGCTTCATCAGACGAGCATCAAATGAGACACGAATATTTAAAATGTGAAAGTTTTTTGATTACTATTATTAATTTAATAATAATAAATAATTATTAATTTAATAATTTTTCTAACCGGTCATATTGGAAATCCTTAGTAGGCCTATGCCCAGCAGTGGACTTCTTGTGGCTGAGATGATGATGGTGATGATGATTAATTTAATAAGAATATTTTATGCTGCATAAAAACACTTTTAAAAATATAATGATTATTTTTCTTTTACATAATAAAAATATGATTTTAAAGTGAACTAGCGATTTTTTTTAATCTATGTTGTACTGTTTATGGCTTCATCGGACGAGCATCAAATAAGTCAAACATATTTGGTGCTATCAGTGGGAGCCGACATTAAAACTGACCCAGCTCTGGATCACTACGTTTCTTCGTTGTGGTTTTGAATCCTGCCAGTTACAATTATATCCAACTAGCTGTTACCCGCGCCTTCGCCCGCGTAAAATATAGCGCCGAGGAGCCCGATGGTCCAGTGGGTGTGAGCTCTATGAGCGCTTACGTATGTTAGCAACCCCTGGTGCAGTCCCTACTTGGATGGGTGACCGCAAGTGGCATAAAAATATCTCGAGCTTCTCCGTGCTTCGGAAGGCACGTTAAGCCGTTGGTCCCGGCTGTCATCGTTGATGGCAGTTGTTAAGCTATGTCAGATGCCTTAAGGCAGCTTTAAAAATCTGACACCAGTGTTGGCCACTTACACATACGAAAAACAAAACAAACAATATAGCCTATGTCCTTCTCGGTACCCTCACCTATGTGTATGCCAAATTTCATGATGATTAGTAGATACGGCGTGAAAGCGTAATAAACAAACTCACTTTCGCATTTATAATATTAGTTAGGTAGGAAGTTAGGATTATGATAGGATTAGGATACATACTTCCATACTATAATATTAATATATATTATTTATTCTTATAATAATATAAGTACAGATGTAGGCTCTGTAAAAAAGAAAACAGGCGTGGCTTTAAATATTACATTATAATATTTATATAGCAACTTAATGAGAAATTATTAATTACAATCTAAAGCTCTATATCTGAGGGAAAGAGAGAGTATTTTCCAAAAGTAATTAAGCTACAGAAAACTAACATATTAATGTTTTTCGCAGTCAAAATCCCATATTTATTTTCTCTTAGTATAGTAAGTACACATACAATAAAAAATCAATTGTTAAGTTGACGAGCTCTGTAGCACAGTGGTTAACACGCCAGCCTGCAACACGGGGGTCCCGTGTTCGACCCACGGTCAAGTCATAAAGGAAGACGAACTTTTTCAGATTGACTGTTTATATATGTAAGTTTATATTAATATGCTATTGTTGAGTTAGTTATCTTGCGACAAAAGTTCATAACTTACGTGGGACTAGCTCAATTTGTGTGACATGTATTGATATACATTTATTATTTATTTAATAACATATAACTAATTTTCTTTAGTTGCGGACAACTTCGGAGTGTCCACATATGCCATATTCCTGTTCGCGCTGACCATCTGGTGGTCGCTGAACTGGGGAGACGCCACCGCCTGCCCGTACACACACATCGAAGATGTCATTGAAGGTGAGAAGGAAGTAGAAAATGTACTTTTATAGTGTCTCATAATATCATTTTTTTTGGGTTCCGCAAGTAAAAGGTAAAAACGGGATCCTATTCACTAGATTTTTCTGTCCGTCTGTCACTACCATCTCAAGAATCGTGATAGCTAATCAGTTGAAATTTTCACAGATGTTGTATTTTGTTGCCACTATAACAACAAATAATAAATCACTGCATATTGTAAAACATAGTCCTCTGCTGCGTCTGTCTGACTGTCCGTTCGCGATAAACTCAAAAACTACTGCACGAATTTTTATTTGGTTTTTACCAATAGATAGAGTGATTCATGTGGAAGGTTTTTAGATAAAATAATACATGCCCGGGCGCAGCCGGGGGGGCCTTTGGTTGGGGATCAGTTGCCTTTATTTAAAACTAGCAAGTTTTGAATAAAGGCAACTGATGATCATCATTACAAAACGTTTCCTAATGAAAAAAAATTCATTTTAATACGGTTTTATTGCGTTTGTTACTAATAAGCGTATAACGCGATAAACCGTATAAAAATTAATTTAATTTACTCATCATTACTAATTAAATTCCATCGATTTGGATGTTTATGTATACATGGTGACATATTGCTCGTTTCGGACTTTTTAAGGGGTGATTCAGCCCGTCAATTTGAACAACTTTTCCTATAGGACCAATGCTAGGAACTAAAAAAAAGTCATTTCAATGCACGTTGAATAGTATGTTATGTATGACACAGGTTCACAAGGAACGTAGACTGGCTGTGGAATTGGCCCCTATGTATGTTGATATTATGAAGACGCTGAGGTCGCCAAGCGGCGCAAATATGCCTGCTTGAATGCAGATTACATATTTGTACCGTTTGGCGTGGAAATATTTGGACCGTGGGGTCCTCGAGAGCTTTCTATAAAGAGATTGCACCTCGCCTGATCGCCGTCGCTCGTGACAAGAAGGCTGGCTGTTTTTTCGCGCAAAGGATAAGCGTCGCAATCCAGCGTGGAAATGCAGCCAGCGTCCTTGCCAACATGCCACATGGGCATGAATTTTTTGATTTATAAGTTTTATTTTATGTTAAAAGTAGTTTAGTGTATTAGTTTTATTTATTGATAGTATAAAATTTTTTATATATCACATGTATATACCATTATTATTTTTTGATATTATTAATTATTTCATAAAAAAATAACAATCTTTTAGGCAAGGGCGACGTCCGAAAGGCCCTCATGAAGACTGCCGCCGAGATGGTCGGCGGTATGATGGTGTTCAAGTACGTGCAGATGTACTGGGCGCTTGAGATCTCCGAGACGCATAGGGACAAGGCTTACGAGGAGTGCAGAGCTGATTTACAGGTACACCTGGTTTACAAGCTTGTAAATGCGTGTGTTTTAAACTTTACAGCTCTTTTTTTAAAGAAATGAATGTACGAGTATTAGAATTTTAGAAACACACAAGGCACATCATAAGCTGAAAGGCCTTGGTCTGTTGCTAGATGGTGGTAAATCTAATTTAATATAAGGTAAGGTAAATCAAATATAATTGAACATATTATATACAAATTCTATGCTCTATATTAGCCTTTAAGAGGATACAAGAGTCCAGTGCTGCCTCATTATAAAGAAAACGAAGAGGTTTTTTTAAAAGCTTGTTCCAGTAAAGCCCTAGATAACCCTTCGAATATTTTATAAACAACTACTGTTTACAGTTTAAAGTATAAACTTGGAGCTTTAGTTGTCGTTTTCACCAAAAGCGGCCGTATTTAATAAAAGCGCTAAAAAGCTTCACGTTCTCACTTTGAATTGTAAACAATAGTTCATACTCGATTATACTTTGAAGTAGGCTTTACTGGAACGAAATGTTAAATGACCTCTTCGATGAAAACGATTTATTTTGAAAGGGGGTTAGCACTAGATTAGTTGCTAACCCCCTTTAAAAATAAATCATTATCACTTATGTATTGTTAAGTTAATTGACAATGTTCCTCTTGCAAGAAAATTTAAGGTAGGCCTAGTAGCTACGCTTGTTTCTGAAATTGAGGTAAGTATTCTAGAAATATATGTAACAGCATAACAATAACAATATGCGAACTACTTTGTTTGTGAGTGTATTGATTAACCCGTTTGAAGCCTATTTAATTGACTTCTAATATGAGCCCTAACGTGATTCAAAATTCAGGTTATTTAAATAAAATCAATTTGAATGTGGTTTTGTCGCGTCTATTACATTATTTTATACACCTAACGTTTCGAACACTTTACAGTGTACATGTAAAAAACGTGAAATTGCCAAATTCTTAAAAAAGTCTTTTCGAGTTTGGCAAGTTGATGTTGTTAGTTTTTTTCAAAAAACTAACAAAGATAATATCCCGTCGTTAATTTTATTCAAATGTTTAACAATCGCAAAAACAAAAACATTAATCAGTTTATTATTCCTAAAGTTACATATGCTACATTTTATAGTGTAGCATATAACTTTGGACACTTTGTACATAATATCGTATGTCAAAGCTCTCTGTCATAGCCAAATGACGTCTGCCTGGCAAATTGCATGACACCGACACTACAGGCGTATAGTGTACAAATCACAGGTACAAATTAACGAGCCTATGCCTTGTTGACTATCAGTATAGGAACTGGTACTTGACAAGGAATTATTGATAGTTAGTAAAAGTAGTCTGCAGTAAACGGTGTTGAAAACTCAATTATTTCGCAATTTATTATTAAATAATTGTATTTATCGTATTTTTGTTAATTTATACCTCAATAAAAAGAAAAAATATATATTGATGTGGCGCATATCATGCTCCAAACCCCATTGTTTTGATGTATATTTCGGTTTATTAATGATTTAGTTAGAAGATTGAAAATATTATGAAAACCAAAACATTGTATACCATAACCTTTGTGGTATGTATTCTGAAAAGATATACTAAGAACAATACTATAATATTCCAAGACAAATACAGTCCCGGAACATTTAAAAGTAGAATAAATGGGTATCGTCACTTATCATCAGGTGAGATGGGAATCAAATGCCTAATTCAATACTTAATAAAAAAAATAAAAAACATACTGAATACATTCTGCATATCATTTACTTCTCAGCGCACGAGAATTGTTGATAGGAAATGACACACAACACAATATGGTATGCAAATCGTGGCCCACAGGCATATGAGAGTTTACTGTCTCTCCAAGCCTTGCGAACCTAGGCAACGCCCAAAGCTTAGGTCCGTCCCTCCTTTGGTGATGTTCGCCTTACTGATTGAGGGCACTCTGTTCTCATCTCAAATAGTCCGGTGAAGTAGCAACAGCGCACTTGGAGCTAGATACGAGTGCATAGTCCATTCAAATGAAAAAAATATCGCAAAAGAGATACGATCGACAAACATTCTTCACTTTTCTATTAGTCGAACATTACGGTCAACCATGCACATCGTGCACCATCAAATAAATATTTTCTTTTTGAATCACTTTCAGAGCTCATATTAGTAGGCCTGCATGTTGATAAATGCACTCTCAAACAAATCGATTTCACCATGGTCTCGGTTTGACAATGGGGTGCTAAAGCAAGCCCTGTCCAGACAGGTCTGCATTCTCTATAGATGCAAGCACTAGAGTCCTTCAGGGTACAAGTTTATAATACTAATGTCTTTAAAACTAACCTTTATTTATTTTAAAATTTCAGAGTTACAAATATGTAAGAAATTGAGTATTTGATCCTGAATATTTTACTCACAAAAATTGTATTGTTTCAAAAATAAAACCCAACTGCATTTTTGACAGACGTCTGTCATATTTAATTTTTGATGACGTCACATAGCCTATGACACTCCGTGGAAGAATACAAATCCTCCTCACACTTTAAAATCGGTCGAGCCGTTTAGGCTACAGAATGCAACAAACGAACAGACATAATTAGAAACATACATACATACTCGCAAAAAACATTACCTATCTTCTGGGTGGGTCAATCGGGTACAAAATTCCAGTTTTTGAGTGCTTATGGAGTTTTTAAATACCCGTTACCTATTGTGAATTTTAAACAAAAAGAAATTGAAACTAGTACTTAGTAAATGTTCTTGATTATGATTGATAGAATATTGCGGATAATGACGGAACCAAATGAGAGCCTACTTTTATGATCAGTGAATAAACTAACATATTAACAAAAAAAAAAAATAGAACCTTGCGAAGTTCGCTTGAGATGAGATAGGTAAAGTTGGGGGCAGATAAATTTCCCCCACCTACAGTCTGAAATCTATTTTCGAGCAGGCCCGCCTTCTTCAGGCTCCAGTCTCCTGTGATCAATAGTCCCACATAAAACAATTCGTATTACAACAACTCTTTAAAACTTGTTTTGAATAATATAATTTTTTTTTGATGAGATCTTCTATAAGATCTGAAAAATCTATTCCAGGTGCCGGTGATCTACGGTGCGGTGGTTGAGGGCATAGCGACGTGCCTTTGTCGGCTCGCCTCCAAGTCGCTGGGTGACCTGAATCCAAGATTCGCCACCGCCATCGATTCCTTCATCGGCACATCTCTTGTTGTTGCTGGTAAGATTTTTATAAAACACAATAGATATGTTGGCAAAACTCTGTCCAGTTCTTGAAGGGGCTACTCAGACCTCTAATACCACCAGCAACTATTCCTATAGCACCTATCTGTCTGAATCCAAGTTTCGCCATCGCCATTGATTCCTTCGTTGGCATATCTCTAGTTGTTGCTGGTAAGATTTTTACACAATATGTTGGCAAAACTCTGTCCGGTTCTTAAAGGGGCTACTCGGCCAATTAGTAGGGTAAAACCCGGATAGTTGCGTCGGGGGGATACTTGCGTCGGTTTCGAATTCTCTATGTTAGGTACATTTGTGGCATTACTGCTTGACTATAGTTAGAAGCGCTCCCCCCGCAGGCCTTACTGCCACGTAAACCGTTGGAGTGAGTGCACGCGTTTCGTCCGTGTGAGTAAAAATCTTCCGCTGCTAAACATTAACGGACGTCGAAATTATATTGCTACCTAGTTTTTGTTGGATATCTTTATAATTGATTGTGATTTCAGACTACATTTTGTTTCTTTGCTTACATTAGACCTTTAATTGCCCTATTAATTGTGTTTTATCGTTGAAAAGATTTTATTTATTTTTTAAATCGAAAAGGCAACTATCCGTATCAAAAAGGATAGTTGCCTTATTTATTGTGGCGGATAGTTGCTCTTAGTGCAATTATCCATAACCATTTATTCCTTAATCAACGGATATTTTTTTTTTCGGTTAAATGGTTTTTAAATAGCATTACAATGCTCGGTATATTATTAAAATTGAAAATATGTGATGAATGTATTCGAAACCTACCTGTGGCGAATTATTTTCATCACATATTTTAATTTCTTTTTTCAAGTAAAAATTATGCTATACTTACTTGTTTCAAATATAAAACAATATTAACCGCTTGCACGTTCCCATTCTAGGTAAACAGAATGCCTCGCAAGTATAAGCGGAAACCAAGTGTACACATAGTACTATGTATGACTATGCGGCAAGTATCCTCCTAACTCTTTTTAACATTTGGCAACTATCCGCTGCAGTAGGCGACTATCCCTTTTTTAGGAGGTCAAATAAAACGTAATATACTCAAAACCAGTATCAATTATGTTAACGGAATTGGTCTTCTATAAAAGACGAAGAACCTATGTTTTCGTATACATTATCAAGTATTATTAATAACGACCCATTTTTTTATAATTTAAACTTTTTGAAAAGTGAGGCAACTATCCGTGTTTTACCCTACCTGTAACTATTCTAATGGGACCAATTCTGGGAACTCAAAATTCAAAATCAATCCCATTCAAAAGTATTTGCGACAAATCCTCCAACTCGCTGAACACTTAACATTTCTTTTCGAGCTGTCAGCGTTGTTCACAAAGGAAAAGTTGTTTATATTGTCGGATTGAGTGGCTCGTTTATGGTTTGGATAATGTTTTCTTAACATATAGAACAACAAGTTTGATCCAATCATAGTTGCAATTTTAACAAACTTACATTATACACATAACTCATAACATGGCTTTTTTTAACTTTCTCTGAACGTTTTCTACCAAAAGTAAATTTTGATTTTCTTTACCTTCCGATAGAACAATTGGATAACTACTAACAGAAAGTTACACAAAAAGCTTTTCCTCAAACCTCAATTAACTAGGTGGAAATATGTGTTGTTCATTTACCAAGCATTTTAAAAATAGAAGCACTTGTAGATTTCTTCAGGCAGAAATACTTACTTTGAAGTCTTTAGAAGATATTAAAAATAACGTTTAGAATTTTAGTTTCTACTGACCATATATACAATGTTTTAAATGAACTGTCATTAATTCATAGCATACAATGTTATCAAATAATATATAATATTTTAAATAGTAGCATTGTGATAAAGACTTTTAACAAAAAATAAATTCTCCGTAAAAATTATTAACTCGAAAAATGTAGCTATATAAAATTTATTTTATTTTCGCAATTTCATTATAGTCATGCCAACCGGTTGATACTACATTTTTGACTAGTATTTCGATTATTTTAAAAAATACCTAAAAACAACGTAAAATTAAAAAGAAAATCTAATATTTTTCAAAGAGAAATTTCTCGAATTCCTATCATAAAAACTCAAGTCACGTATTTGTACAAAAATTTTAGTAAAGTATTTGTTTTCCAATTACGAAAATTTCTAAGAATTGTGTAAAAATTTTATATTTTCTTTAATTTCTGCTATAACGGCTTGAAGTAGTGTACCTTACAAGCTTCTGCTCGCAGCTTATTGTAACCCGGGGTTCGTCGCTAGGCAAATGCGAACACAAACGGTCGCTACCGGGTAAAAAAATACCACAGAGGTAATAAAAACTCGCTTTACTTTTTTTCTACATAATTAAATAACTTGCCACTTTTGGTACCTTTGTGCTAAAGACCAAGCGACAATATTCCCCCCTGGCTGTCAATTCGGTCCACAAACTTGGTCACAGGTCTTAATTAAGAATGGGTGAAAAATACCCGGTAGCGAGCATTTGTGTTCTTACTATTTTTGATAAACTTTACTTTTATATATGTTTTATGATTACGTTATTATAGAATTTCCTATTATTTATAGTATTATTATAAATAAAATATTGCTTGAAATGATAATGATGCTAACATCATGTCAGAAACTAAGGATCATGAGGAGTACAGTTACCATACTAAGCAGGAAGAGTGTTTTGGTATTTTGCTTGTGATATTAGCAGTTTTAAACGAGAAAAATTTAATGAGAATCAATTTATGAGAATCAGATTACCGCCAAAAACGACCGTTTTTGGCGGTAATCTGATTCTCATAATTCACGTCATTTCGTCAAAGAGTTTTATAAAAATATAGGTTCAGGTGTTACAGGAATGGCGATTCATAAAAGCAGAGTGATATTTTACGCCTTAAACTAATATAAATAAAACATCCATGCACACGTCTGTGTATGAGTTAACTATCAGAGTCAACACCGTAGAATTAATTTAAGTGCTACGAGTAGCATACGATGATACGGCTCATAACTTGCGACCAAGAACAGTAGCAGCAAACCCTGTTTTTCGAAACTTTAAGAGGGCCCTGAACGCGCATAGCTCCATACAAGCGGAAAAAGGAATTTGCGGCATAAATTATTTAATAATTTGAGTATAAAATTAAGCATTCAATCAATGAATCTCATTATAATCTACATACGTTCCTATACAGCTAGGTAAAATAGTTAATCGTTTGAGAATTATACGCCTCTCAACATTTCTATACAAATAGGTATTGAGAGGCTTATAATTCTTAAATCATTGATATTTTAACCAAGCTGTGTAGGAACCTTTGATTGAATGCTTAAGTTTATACAAAAATTATCAAATACTGCCACACTTCTTTTAACCGTTTTAGTATGGAGCTATACGCGATCAGGGTCCTCTTATGAACTTTTTAGCACGGGGGAGTTGTGCGGTACGCCATGTTGCGAGGGAGGAGTTTCCGTTCTGTATGTTAGTACTATTGTTGATTCCGTGCTATTGTATAAACTCGCCTCATCCTCACTCTCACACAATTCACTGTTGCAGGGGTCCTCACTAGGCACACGGTATTCGTGTACCGCTATCAGGACAATAGTGCCAATGCGGACCTAAGCGTGTCCATCTTTTGCAAAGTCCATTTAGGAAAAGGTACATCGGTGTTCCATTAACTTTACTGGTGGCGAGATAGGCGACGAGAAAAGACAATATTATTTGGTGTTAATTAAAATTTAATATCATAAAATATTACATAAATTTTAATATATGAATTTAAATCAATAAGATTATAACCCTTTGCACTCAGCCACTGCCACTGCTTCTGCCGCTGCCGGAAATATTTCCCTAAATACTTTTGTGGCAATAACGACGCGAGTGAGTGTTCACACTCAGCCTTCATACTTCTTTACAGCTGAACTCGCAACGATGACTGACGTAGAGGTTGTTGCAGCGACAGCATAATGTCTGCTTAGTATATGCAACTTATGTGTATAATTTTGTAGGTATACAAAAAAAAAAATGCCGTCAAAAAAATGGTGGATGAAGGAAATTTATCGCAACAGAACGACGTCATTAAATATATTCGCACGTCAGTGGTAAGTGAGCGAGAAAGCTGCGCTCGCGCTGGCGCTGCCCGTCCTTTGACTTCCGCGCGGAAAAACCGACAATCGAGGGAGCGCCCCGGCAGTGGCAGCGGCATGAGCAGTATAGCGCGAGTAACCTAATTACATACTCGTGCTGCCCGCTGCCCTGCTCACTTCCCTGCCCAACAAGGCTGAGTGTAAATGTGGCATAAGAAAAAAAGGACGGCTACGCTTTTATCACACTCCTGGTGTCGTAGTTGTCCGACTATGGACTGTGGTTATCTATCACATATCATCAGGTGACCCACTTGCTCGTTTGCTCTTCAACTTCATAAAAAATGTCATAGTTATAAAAAATAAATAAATATATACGGACAAATCACACAGATTGAGCTAGCCCCAAAGTAAGTTCGAGACTTAACATTTTTCAAAATTAATACTTCTAACGTTTTAAAGAACAGACAAAATTATATTATTTTCATTGTCGTTGGAGAAAACTATTCCCAAAATTGGGTTCAATACCAAAGTTAGGATTAGATAATCTTTTAGTATTTCGGTTTAAGTAAGTACCCATATCAAAAACGACGATTTCAAGAGGCATATAATATTTGAGACTGAGAATTGTAAATAAATATTATCAAAATTTTTGAGGAGTAGAGAAATTCCCGGATGTTAAAATGTTTGCCATTTTCTCGTCGACCATCTTGCTACTTGTGTATTCATCTGTATTTAATGCATGGTTACTATCAGTATCGACAACTGGATGTATATATCTTACCGCATCTGCATTAGCATTATTGTCATTAGTATCATATTCTAAAACATTATACATTTCACATAGATTGTCATCAGCTTTTTAATTATTTTAAGTATTATCTTCAACTGTATTTATTGTAAATTTATTAAGATTTTAAGGAAGTTTGATATAAGATTGGATAAATTGGATATATTTATAAAAAAACGTATACTGTTTGTGTTCGTTGTTACAACTTACAAATATGACTTGTATCATTAAATAGTCAGTACCTAGTCTTTACGGCGACATATTATTTAAAAATAGTAATACATTCATACTTTCCGTATAATTTTTATACCCTTTTCAGAAATATTTCGTTATCGTTTGATGCCTCCACTACACAATCATCGATGATCGGCTACCGTCGCGACGATTCCTTTACATTGCTGCATTTGATAGAAAAATGCCATGTGGTTCCCGGTAGAGTAGAATAGGACCACTCCAAGACTTCCCGTGGATGTCATAGAAGGCGACTTAGGAAACACAAGCTAAACAAAGATTTTAAACATCAAAGAGAGCTTCGAACCAATCCGTCTGGCCAGCGTAGAGAGTGTAGGCCAAATCCTCTCTGGCTTATGTATGGCTCTGGTAATACAGAGAGGGTCGTGCTCCTCCAGAGGAGACTAAAAAAGACCTGATGATGTTGATTATTGGGTAGAAAACACAAGAGATGTAATGAGTTAAACAGTAATGTCCTGTGAATTGTCGCGGTTGACACCAGATCACCGGCGGTTGCGTTGAAGACACATGAGACGTACCTTTAATATTACCAATAAAGGTTTTATCGGTAATAGTAGCGTCTCACAAACCGATAGATTTACGTTAAATTTCCTATAGCAAAAAAATAATAAAACATCTTTTTTCAGCTTTCGACTACTCTGGTGGGTACTTCAACCCGGTCTTGGCGACATCCCTAAAAGCTGGCTGCGAAGGCCACACCCTTCTTGAGCACGCCATCGTCTACTGGATTGGAGCCTGTGCTGGTTCCATCCTCTCCGTCTACATGTACAAACTGCCAGCCATCCAAAAATTCGTCAGGGGCACCACCGAGGTCAATGGTGACAGTATCTGGGCTGAGAAGGAAGACTAAATAAAATACTACGTTTTTGTTATCAATAATCTTTTGTACAAATCCAACTCTTTATAAGTCGTAGGAGTTTGCTTGGTACCGAGTAGTTATCGTGAATCAGTACCTAACAGAAGTCAGATGAAAACACCCAAACTAATTTTGTTATAAGTATCAGCATATAACTACGAAGTGCCAACTCAATTTCTACGAATAATTAGTAAGTACCTGCCTGTTTCCAAGATTATATCTTGTATGAGATAATTCTAGTCATTTTTCAGGGTGTTCTAAACACTTTACATGTTTTTTTGTTAACTACATACTTACATATTTTAATTATTAAATTGAAATCATGCCTTTATTGAGATTTATTATAAAAAAGTTTTAACAAACATAATCACAGTCATCTTTCTAAAAATGTGAAGAATTTTGTCTCAAAATCTTAAATCGTGTTAAGTAAATTTATGCTTCAAATAATTTTATTACTGAGAGTAAAAAATTTTAGTCTTTTTTACTGATTTTCTTACTTTTTAAGCCGAAACGACCTTTTATTTAAGCAAGCCAATGATATTTAGGACGGCCCTTTAAGATCCTTTGTATATCTCGTTTGACTTATCACTTTGAATCAGAAAATGTCTTCCAAAAATATAATAAGTGCTACGTATATCCGTTGTAAATAAAATGGTTTATTTATTACATATGTGTTTTATTAAAAAAATTATAGAATAAGGCGACATTGGGAAGTTCAACAGTTATCCTAAATTAAATAACTGATACTTAAACGGTGTATTTCTAGTAAAAAATTATGTTTCAAATGAGTCGTAAATGGTGAAATTATGCAATAACAAACATAAATTAAAAAATCATTATACTGGCTCGATAAACTCCTATTTTTTTTAAGTAGATTGCGACGAAGCAAATAATTTCCAGAAGCTAAACCAATTTAGAACAAACAAAAAATATAAATTTACCGATGAACACAACTTTTGCTTAGAATTTCAAAAGTAGTGTAGTCCAATTCGAGGAGTATCCAATACCTGTAAATGCAGTCTTGTTAATGAAAAAACAATAAACAAATGATTCCTGGGGGAAAACAAGTCAATTTGGGGACAAAGATTATGTAAACTCTATTATTATTACATGTCTATATTTCAATGATTAAAAAACAGGCCAATTTTTTAATGCTTGTGTGTCTGACAGCTTTGTTTTATCACACGCGTCCTGTCAATTTATGCCCTCGAAATCTGTCAAATTGTTAGCCCTGTGTGTGCGCGACCAACTATGGGTTGGACACTAATTTTTTCTACGATTTTAGGCTAAAAGCTAAAAAGAGTCTATCTAGGTTTTGAGGCTATATTATACACGATGGTCATTGTCATGACCAACAGAAAGTATCAAAATTTTTTCTTTACTTACATTTCATTACACCAGTCCTTCGCTTGGGTGCGGGGGTGAGAAAGTATAAATCATACGCGTATAAAAAACGACAAGGAAAAGCCATTAGCGGGCCTCAGGAATATCCCCAATACTATAAATTGACGTATTTTTATAATCCTTCTAAGAATAATAAGTAGGTATTACGTATTTTGTATATACCTTATACATTGGAGTAAAAGCCCTGTCACGAAAATTACGTTTTAAACTAATATTAGTCGTTAAAACTCGATCTTGACGACGAGTTCAGTGGCACAGTGGTTAACATGCCAGCCTGTGACACCAGCGTCTCGGGTTCGATCCCCAGTCAGGTCTGGATGGAAAACGATCTTTTTCAGATTGGCCTAGGTCTTGTTTATCTATATAAGTATCCGTTATAAAATATAGTATCGTTGAGTTAGTAGGTATCCTACCACACAGGTTCGGACTGTGCGGTGCGGGCCCCTATATATTTACAGGGTTTTTAGGACTACTTACTTTATAATCTGTGGTCTTAAGAAATTCATTGGCATTCATTTCAATATAGACTATACCCATGATTCGAAGTAATCGAAGCCTACTTGTAAATAAATTAAAATTACACATTTTCACATTTAAGAAAACTACTTCAAACACTGTAATAGAAACTAATTAAAATCCACATTACAAAATTTAAAACACGACTGAATAAGCAGAAACACAGCTGATATCTATGAGCAGAAACGTTGAAAAGTAAAATCATATTAACAGTATCTATTTAATCGTTCAGTGATATTTACGCAAAACTTGTGATTTTAGGCACTGGCCTAAAATGACACAAACCAGTATTTTAGTGTTGGCGTAAGATAATCAAACCAATTCAACTATACCCAGTTTATAAAATCAGAACTAAAATTTTTTATTCACAAGTACAAAACTATTAAAAGTTGAAGAAGGTACTAAACGGTCCACGCGCACTCAAATACTACTAATACTACTTAGTTATTTGTACTGGTATTTCACAGCAATCATTTCAAAAAAGAACACTAAACATGAAAGTGCATTACCTACGAACAACAAGCAGAAAGCCGCCGAAAAATCCTGTAAAGTGATCTTACAGCCTTTCTGACAATAGTAACTATTGGTCAAAGTATTTTTAGTAAACACTTCCGATCTAGACACGTTCAGGATCCCTAATCCCTCATTGTAAAGTTTTCTCAGAATACCAGCCTCTTCCAATCTCACCATTATATTCTGTAGGTTTTCTAACACAAGACTATCTTTCCCTATAGGCATTTCGTGGTAAATAGTCAATACGTTGTCTACGGTTCTCAAAAACCTGGCTTCGTCATTCTCTGCTGTTATAGCTTGGAATTCTATAAACTGACCATCCAAAAGAATAGTTACACTTTTAGTTGCTAGTGCCTTTTTTTCACAATCAATAAAGTCTTCACAATTTTCAGTTTTATTAACAAATTGCATAAACTTTGGATCATCCACGAAATTTTTTGCATAAGGGTTTATGAATACTTTTTTTCCAGAATTCATAATGTCATCATTCGTTTTGTATATGGTTGGAGGATCGCTTATAGTTAGAAAAGAATATAGCTGAATGTTTATGTACGTCGCTGTGTAGATACATATTATTAAATATAATCCATTGACTACTTTTTGCTTTGTAGTTCTGGCTTTTTGTAGATTAGCTGCCCCAACCAAAGCGCCGAAACTGTGTAAAAGGGTAATATGAATCGAGACCCTTTGGTCTTCAAACCAGCGAAGGAAGTACCAAACTGACGAATAAAATACATAAAAAAGAAAAAATATGTAAAGTCCATCAGTCCTTGCTAGGAGATTTTTCAAAGATCTCTGGTCTCTCTCCACGGCATATGTCCAAATAATCACCTGCCTTGCATAAATTCCAGAATATTTGACTGTGTCTCCATATATTCTGTACAGACCACCAGCACACAAATCTAAAGTACCATTTTCAAGAAATTTAATAAAGCCTGATTCTGCATAAGCATTATTTGCTACAGTTTGGATTTTATATAAACTCAAAACTGCATTCACTTTAGACGCCACAATTTTTAAAATCTCATAGTCACATCCTCTTATTTCGCGGATCGGTTCCAATTCCGTTAGTTCATCATACGATTTTATATCAGCAAAGGGATGTAAATTGCCCATACCGATATGTATAGGACACTTGTGAAAATTCTGTGCTGATTTCAGTGGATACACTTTGTCATTTACTAGTTTATTATCCTTACAAGAATTAATATGCGTCGGCTTCAAGTTATTTTCTAGTTGACAAGTAACTTTATTCAATTCTGGTAAAAAAGACAATATTTTGTGTTCCTTGTCCAAATAATTTATTGTGAAATATGTAACATGATATTCGCTGGTCATTAGTCCAAGTTTTGAATACTGATGTATGCATGCTTCATCGGAAAAATTATTGATGACAATCATAAATTTGATACGCTCATCGATTATATTAGTATCAAATCTAGCCAGTTCTTCACAGTTATCAAAGTAAATTAGACATACAACATTTTCATTATCAACATACCCAGATTCAATCAGATAGCTGATATTTTGTGTGGTTATTCTCGGAACATTCGTATCTATTAGTTTTCTAGTCATCTCTAAAGAGAATTGCGATTCTTCTTTAGTTGAAGTTACTCCGTCTTCAAGTATTAGCACAGTTAATCTAGCTAGCATTTCTTTCTTTATCACTTTCATCAAGCAATTAGTCAGTGAATCGTAAATTGTTGGTGTTTCATTCAATTCCATTGATAATAAGTTATTCTTTGATTCACACTTTATGTTAGAAGAAAAAAGTATGATTGTTATGAATAAGTTTAAAAATCTACTGCTTTTAGGATACATGATTATTTCCAAAGTCATAAATAAATAGCTTACTAAGTGTATAGATTCAAAACGAATACGTTGTCAATATTTTCAACTTTTCATCTGTCTTTTGTCACTCATAACGTCCTAATGGTCGGATAAGAGGAAATTCAGAATATCTAAAAGCAGTTAGTGAGCAATTACTGCTTAATGTTACCTCGTTTTATTTAAATGGCTTTTGCGTGTACTGTATATTTTATAAAACCTTTAAAGACTACGTTCATACTAAATACTCGTGTACCGCTTCCATTAGTCAAAAACGATTTATTCTGTCTTCGAGTAACTATATCCGTAAAAACCGTTAATTATTACTTATGTATCTTTTTGCCCACTCAGGGGAGAATTATATTTACTCGACTAGCCCACCCAAAAAGAGGGTAATATTTTTTACGCCTGTAGGTATGTATGTATCTGTACCATTGTTTCCTCCTGTAGCTTAAATGGCTTGACTGATTTTGAAGTGTGAGGTGTCATTAGATTCGTATTCTTCTCCGGAGTGTCATAAGCATATGTAACGCCAGCAAACAATCAATATCTCAGATATAAGCTGTTAAAACGGCAGTCAGGTTTTTGGTTTTTAAATAATGCAACTACTTTTAAAGTTGTGTACTGGCTGTATTGGGGAATTGGTAAATTAATCACTCTATTTGAAGGTCTTGACTCAATAGGACCAACTTTTCGAACCGACCATACGTTGAACCTAATAACCAGCATATCCCATTTTCCTCATACATCATGTATTGTTGTTATAGCGGTAACAGAAATAATCATCTGTGAAAATTTCAACTGTCTAGCTATCACGGTTTATGAGATACATCGCAGTCTCAGAAATAGGGCCCGGTCTTTACAGTTTGGGGACGGAACCCTAATAATTGTGAATGTAAACATAAAATACGCATAGAAAAAAATGTGTTTTGTGAAAAGTACATTTATTTAAAAAATCGACGTGGTCAAAGCAACTTTTTGGATAAAGCCGTTTTTCCTACCTCTTCTTTAGAAGTGCTTTGAGGAAAACTCGATTGTCAGGCAAGTAACCGAATGAAAGCTATGTTTAATTTGAAAAATTAATCTATTCTGTGCAGAAAAAGAGTAGTCACAAATTGTACTTCAATAAAAAGGTTCAATTGAGAAAGGGATTAATTACGGACTTAATAAAAGATTTTATTCACCGACAGATCCCGAGCTTCATTAAAAGTTGCCGGTAGACTTGCATTCTTTTTGGGCTTTTTAAATCCGCATCAACGCTTTAAGGTATCGAAGACACAGATTTGTATTAGAGCTAGAAACGCCCTATCATGACCTCATCAAGTTTAGTATCTCTCTCTCACTTTTTTTTTCGTGTGTGTTCGTGACCAATACAGCTATAAAAAATTTCAAACTCCGTAAATGCATCTAACATAGCTTAATGACTGCTATCAATGACAGCCAGGACCAACGGCTTAATGTGCCTCCCGAAGCACGGAGGAGCTCGAGATATAGCTATGCCACTTACGGTCACCCATCCAAGTGGAGAATGTACCCGGCGTGGCTTAACATGCGGAAGCGCTAATAATACTCACGCCCTCTTAGCTATCGGACTCCTCCCTCTCACTTAGGCGAAAATTATACAGAAACGGCGGCGAAACGCAATGTTAAGCCTTATCTACACACACAAAACAACCAATATCCCGTTTAAAAATATGTCACCTCCTCTGGCCGCTCGTGACACTTTGCGGTAGCGACGAAGTTGTTTTTTTCGCGATGCTGGGCGTTTTGAGTATGACAAAGGCTTAAAATACTATAATAGTGTCCCACGCTTGCGCCGTATAAACGAATTATCGTTTATTTTATGCCTTTAGGCTTATTCGCACATATCGGGGCCGTGCCCGAGACGTAGCAGAAGCGGATAGGGCCCGAATATGTTGGGAAAGTCTTTTAGAGTGCTCCTACTTCAGTACATGTGACATCTCCGTAAACAAGATGCGCTGATTGTTGCGTGAATATCTTAGATGAACCTTATTCAACTAAAAAACCCAAATTAAACAATAAGCTGAGTAAAAGAAAGAAAGCACCTGACATATTGAATTACAAGGAATCAAACCACTGACGGCATCTACATTAATTTAACTCTACAGACCTGTGATTGGGGATTAAGTAATACTTTCCTGTTATAACATAAAAAGAATTACTTTATTTCTTTCTGATTACCGTACATTCTTGGATAATCTAACAAACAATACCATTTTAAATCGACATAACTACTGACTGAAATAATATTTACGATATTTTTCATGACTAGCTTTAACTTTGAGTAAAATTCATTTAAAAGAATTATTATACTGTTAAAATTTGTGACTGGCTTTTAAGCATCGGGCCTTCTTCATCGCCAGATCAGTTTGATGTCTCCATAACATTGCATTGTAATCCAACTTACTAAATGCAAATTTTACATCTTGATCTAACAGACATACACCTTAAAAGCGACGAAAAATATATAATGTTCTAAAATAGATTTGTAGGTATACAAATTTGAATTATGTAAAAGGCAATTTCATTTAAATAAATGTGTATCAAAATATGATGTATATGGAGATACACAAAAGTTTTGACAACCTTTTTTATGAGTAAACAAACATATTTCGAAACAGCGGCCAAAAACATAAAACTAACCTAAAAACGCAAAGTTTGGACAACCGTTCCACTGGAATTAGTTTGTCTAGGGCTGCCAAAAAAATACAGGCAAATATTGGGAGCGTGCGTTGGAATACATTGCGAAATAGGTTCCGTTCTGGGTGTCAATTTATAGACCATTCTGACGATTACGTTACGTATGCGATCGTTATAATTACGCATAAAATTATTTGTTTCCCTTACTTTTAGGGTTCTGTACCTTAAAAGGTAATGAAAAACTCTTATAGCATCACTCTGTTGGCCGTCTATCCGTCAAGCTTCTTTTTCTCGAAAGCTCGTTAACTTATTAAGTTAAAATTAATAGCACTTATTGAAATCTATGGCTTCTTGAAGCTTTGAAATAATAAAACACCTGCATCAAAACTATCAAAAAAGTCATTTATTTTGCATTATTTGCGAATTTGCTAAAAATCGCAAGATGATAAATATATCAATATAACTATTATAAGTACTGTCACTTACTAGTTAGACTCGAATGTCAATCTCAAATAAAAGTAACGTGCAACTAAGAACTATTAGGTAATTTAAATTAAAATCTAATATATGCATCGACTCCTAACAACATAAGATTGAAGTATTCAAATATTAAAAATAGATTGAACATGGACCGTCCGCTACTATTCATATGTGAATTGCCATTCGGAATAAGTGCTGGAAGTCTTTCGAGTGGTTAACGAATAGGTAGATTCATAAAAGTAGTCGGGACAAGTAAATTTGATCTTAATCAATATTGTATAAAAAGCAAACCAGCCTCACTGGCTTATACATGGCGAAATTTTGATCGTTCTGGACCCTTAAAGGGGTGATTCAGCCCGTCGATATAAACTATTTTTTCTATGGGGCCAATGCTGGAAACTCAAATTTTATTTCGACATTTTCATACAAAAGTGTTCAGCCGCCCGGGCAATTTGTATAGGAATGTCGAAATTTTTTTCGAGTTTACAGCATTTGCCGTGTGGTTCCTGGCAGAGTAGAATAGGACCACTCCAAGTCATCCCGTGGATGTCGTAAAAGGCGACTAAGGAAACACAAGCTAAACAAAGCTTATTAACATCAAAGAGACCTCTCCAACCCGTCTGGCCAGCGTGGAGAGTGTAGGCCAAATCCTCTGACTACTCAGGCTAGTATATGGCTCTGGTAGTACAGAGAGGGTCGTGCTCCTGCAGTGGAGACTAGAGACCTGATGATGATGATGATGATGATGACAGCATTTGTCCCATAGGAAAAGTTGTTTATATTGACAGGCTGAATCATCCCTTTAATGGTCCGGAACGATCAAAATTTCGCCATGTATATCAACGCACAGCCGAAACTACTGTACCCAGAAACATGAAATTTTACAGGGGTTCCTTTCATGATGTAAGCTTAAGGAATGCTCCGTGGCGCAGCGGTCAACACGCCTGCCTTCGACACGGCTGGTCCCAGGTTCGATCCCCGGTCAGGTCAAGATAGAAAATGATCTTTTTCAGATTGACCTGGGTCTTGGATGTTTATCTATATAAGTATCTATTATAAAATATAGTATCGTTGAGTTAGTATCCCATAACACAAGTCTCGAACTTACTTTGGGGCTAGCTCAATCTGTGTGATTTGTCCGTATATATTTATTTATTTATTTTAAGAAATTCAATCCTTCTAGGGATTGCTAGTCCCAACTAAGCCCAATCCTAACTAATATTATAAATGCGAAAGTGAGTTTGTTTGTTTGTTACGCTTTCACGCCCTATCTTTTGAACCGATCATCATGAAATTTAGCATACACATAGGTTAGGGTACTGAGAAGGACATAGGCTATATATTACGCGAGCGAATTTGTGCGTAACAGCTGGTTACCTATATATATGAAGCAACAATCCGTAGGAATAATAAAAGCGGAGTTTTTTCAACATAAAAATTTCATCGCTGCACTGTTATAGTTTATTTTAGAACTGGGCTGCATGCGTTATTACTTCAATAATCAAAATGATGAGAAAAGTTATGTGTTTTAAACGTTCATAACCTAATTTGAGATCATAAGACGATGACTTCCTTAGTCAATATCAGCTTTGACAGCTCATTTCACTAGCTGTTTTTCCCATAGAAGTATGAATACTCTCTAGAATGTGAATATTGCTTGATCTGTCCTACGACTTATACTCGTAAAACATACACGCGGCTTTCTCGCGACCTCAGTCATCTGACGTCTGTCGAAGTGCAAATATCAGAACGAAATTAATTGTTTATAGCCGTAAACATGCCTAGTTGTGCAGTGAAATCCTGCAAAAATACTGACAGAAATATTACAATGTTATCCCGACCTGTTACTTTTCACATGTAAGTAAGGCAATGTATGTTTTATTTAAAAAAATTAAATGTATTTATACGCCATTTTAAATGTCAAAATCCTTAGTAAGTAAGAGAAGATAGTACGAATAGTGATGCCCCTACTTACTCTTACAATATATCGATAAACAATGTACATGAATACGACATGAGTACAAAGGAGCGTACCAGAAGTATAATTGTGATCCGATTCTACTAACTCATATAACAGACCATGTCTTACCTCTATATCCTGTCAATCCTTGATTTCAAAATATTTCTAATGCAATGCCTTTAATTTTTGCTAGTTTTCATTATTCTTTTTTCTTAGAAACATATATTTAATTTTTCGTATTTCTCCTTTTTTTGACAATGTCAAATAATCAAAGTAAAAGTAATTTTATTTTTAAAATCCTAACCGGCCTTTTAGTAAACTTCTTTATAGACAGTACTTCTTCTTCATATATTTGCCAAATTATATATTGGCATGAATGCCTTAATACGCTCAGATTATGATAATATATCTATACAACATGTTACCAGTCAAACTTGTTTGTCCTTAAAGTGCCAAGAGAAAAAAAGTTTGTTTCTAATGTTTGGATGGGTGTGATTTACAAATACATAACTTCAATTTTGGGATCCAAGATTACGGACACCGCCTATGAAAATTCGATAGGGGTGTAGTTTTAGAGGTATGGTATACATCGCAGATATGATGAAAACCTTTGGAACCAAGATGGTGGACACCACTTTCCATGAATATTCGGTCAACCATGCCGAATTTTCATGGATTTTTGGAGATTCACTTACACAATTTTGATATTCAAAGTCAGTTTGTCCTGGGTCAAACTAGGTTATGAAAACGGAATTAAAATAGTGATAAGTTGCTAGCCGCATCATCTATTGATATTGTTTAATATATTTTCGCCCTTTCCCTTTGCCGGCTTTTACTTTCACTTACATTCTACATCTTTTTCATTTGTCCCATAACAGCCGTGCCGCAAAACATTGCCAATTCTCATTACCGCATAAATACGGTCATAATAGCGGAACAACAAAGCTTATGATGCTATTAGGAAATAGCTCAGACAATGATGACTAATAAACTAATTTTGATGGTATTTGCACTCTTAGGTAGCTACGCAATGATAATAGAAAACATAATTTCACATTCAAAAACCATTGTTTTCTAAATTGCAACCGCAGATCTGTATACCTACATTAAATCTGTGATTGCAACAAAATGGTTTGTTTTGTGTTTTCGATATCGATATTACGCGGTGTTGATACATCACTTGTGACAGCAGTGTCAAAAGTCATGAGTGCTATTTTCAAACTGGCGACTAAGTACGCTGGTTTGAATTTCGGTTGTTTGAAAAATCAAACGAACGATTTCTATGTAAATTTTTGTACGTCTTCATGATATCACCCGTTCAAAAATAGCAGCCCTATAAACCCGTCCCCCTTTCCTCTTTTTCACACCTAGCTTGCTAGGCTTGACATACTAGGTTTTCATACAAAAATGGCTTTATGCGACATCTATTCAGAGTGACGAAAAATTTTTTTTTAAATCTATGGTTTTTCCTCTCGCATCAATCGTAAAACTTAATCAAAAGTTCGGAGATTATTATGTTAAAAAGAAGGCAGGGTTACCACCAATCACTTTTTTTTTAAATTAAGTTTTTCAGATCAATTTGAGTTTTTGTAATTTCGGTCCAGTTACGATCATGCATGGGATCGTTAAGAAAGAAAACTTTAATTTAGAGGGCTCTTCCCCGACCGACTATCGTCAACGTTAGCATGTGTCGAAAAGCTTGTTCCGTCCAGCGCAATGCCAGATAAGGAGGCAAAGCGAAAAGAGCCCCTTGCCCTCGTCTCGCGCACACCTCTTACTGCCACATAGTAACAAGCTAGTGCGTGTGCGAAGACATTGAACGAAAAGTAGTGTGCGGAAATTTTATTAAACTTGTTTCAAGAAATACGTGTTTATTAGCAAGCCTTACAAGTTTATGAAAAAATCGTTGTACATCTAGAATCTCCATTATATTTGCAAGGTTTTCTAAATAAATATTTTCTTTACTGTTCCAATCAATGAGTACAAACGCCCAAAGTTCACATAAAATTTGTGCACAAAGAATGACGGATTTTTGGAGCTAATACTGAAGTTGTTTCTCAAAATTTTGATTACTCGGTTTGATAGAAACCTAGATATAGTGCACAGGATACCTATTAGTTGAAAAGCTTCAAAGAAAGATTTGTTATACCGCCATAATAATGTACAAGCGTTTGTATGAAAAGATAGACGGGTTGGCCGCAAGTCGCAAAAATCACGGTTAATATTCCGATATGTTTCATACTTAAGTCACAGTACCCCGGGTTCGATCCCTGGTCAGATCAAAATGAAAATTGATCTTTTTCAGATTGACCTGTGTCTTGGATGTTTATCTATATATATAAAATATAATATCGTTGATTTACTATCCCGTACCAGAAGCCTCGGACTTACTTCGGGGCCACCTCAATCTGTGTGATTTGTCCGTATATATTTATTAATGTATCCTACCTAACTAATATTATAAATGCGAAAGTTTTGCTTTTGCAGTTGTTTGTTTATTTGTTTGTTACGTTTTCACGCCCAACCTACTGAACCGATCTTTATGAAATTATGCATACACATAGGTTAGGGTACTGAGAAGGACATAGGCTATATATTGCGCAGGCGAAGCCGCGGGTGACAGCTAGTTTAGTTATGAAACTAACACATATATTTATATACATGAATTCTAAAAACATTACACTAATTTTTGGGCAGACGTGTGAAATGTAAAGTTTTAAATAATGGAACTGAAAAATGTATGTCAATTTATTACGCCTTTTAAATATAGCTAACATAATGGGTGATCGGATGGCAGTAACCCAGGTAGATGTCCGTACGCCGCGGGCCATCCCGAATATTTCATGTAAATGCTGAGTTTAGAAATTACCGTTATGAACAGAAGGATAACATCGTATCAATGTTTGTGAAGAATAGGCTTGTTTCCTAAAAAAGTTATTATTCCGACTGTTAGATAATATAAAAATATTGAACACATGTTTTTCTTATATTTTATTTTTCTATTGCAAGTTATTTTGTTCAATAAGTGCATAAGCTTATAAATATAATTCTTATTACCTTGTTTTTACCTAACATAATGGGCGATCAAATGGCAGTAATCTAGGAAGATGTCCGCGAGCCGCGGGCCATCCCGAATATTTCATGTAGAGGCTGAGTTAAAAATTATAATTAGTATCAGAAGGGTAACACCCACAGGTAACACCGCACTAACGTCTGTAAACAATAGGCTATTTTCCTAAAAAATATAATTATTCCGTCAATTAGATAATTTAATCAGGCTCGTATTTTTTATTTGGTCAATTAAACAAAAAACTATAAAGATATAGCCCGTTCAGATTCCGTGTGGCAGTAAATTCAGTATGCGGATTAGCTCTATTAAGTAGCAGTGGGCGGGACACATAGCGCGTAGAAGCAATATCTGATAAGACAGAAAGGTTCTCACACTCGTATCAGATGGTCGGACGACCTAGCAAAGATCCAAAGAAGTCGCTGGATGCAGGACGCTTCCTTCTTGTCGTCCTATTTCCTGTTCTATGTCCAGTTGTAGACTTCTCGATTCTAATGATGATACAATATGTAATATTCACTAACTCACTTCAGTTCACTTCAAATTCTGAACATTAATATAATACGTAAATAGGTACAAAACGTTCAAATCAAATTACTGCTGGCTTTATCTGGCCAAATGTTCTGAAGAATTCTTTATGTAGTGTCGCTTCTGTCATTATTTAATTTGCATCTGAATTGATTAATAGTCGAATTCACCACTGAATTTACTGAACCATAATGGTATTTCAGTCTGCATAATATTGAATTTTAAATAATTTATTGGACAAGTTTAATGGTGTGTATGTGTTAATTTAACCAATACAAAATAATGAGTTGTGTACAAAATATGCTTCGGATGCATTACAGTCCTTTGTTTATTATTTTCATAATAAATAGGTACGTTGATTCTTCGGAAAGAAGTAGTAAGGAAATCGCGGCAAAGACAATTTTATTTTTAAATTATGAGTCACGAAGACTATTTTCTAGATTTTAAAAGTACACTAGGCTAAACTGTTAGTTACATAATTTTATGGTATGAACTCACTTACAATAAAAGCTACAAAAATTTGGTATGTCTGTCCAAAGGCATGCCAAACCTTAAAAATCATGTTATTTTAAAGAACATTTGTCATTTCTCATTAGAAAATTCTCATACTTCATAAAAAGTTATTTTTAAAAACATACAAAAAGTACTTAACTAATGTTCCTCGAGAAAACTATTTCTTCGCTTAATATCTCAAGATCGGTAAGTACGAAAACTTATTAAAACTCTCAGTCTTAATAACATGGGCATATCTACTGTCCGGCGAATACCAACTTTACAAGTTTCTTCTGTATGAGCTTCAAACGTAATAGAGATAGATTTACTTAATTACACACTATAAATACTTTCCAAATGTCCGGCCGTAAATACTTTAATCCATTTCGGGTATACGTTTATACTCTGACTACCTATGTGAGATATCTAATGATAAAAAATGTTATCCCCGTGGATTATACTAATAAAGGAATCCCAACTCGAAGATAAAAAAATAACTACTATTAGTCGATTTTTAGATGGAATTTGTAAAGGTAAACTCATCGGTGAAAGGGCTTCTGGATGGCGTGTGAAACTAAACTGCTATTACACACAGTACAGGTAAGTATCTATTTCTTAATCTTAGAATAGTAACTCTCTTAATCAATACAAAACGGAGTAAAAGTGTCTGATATGAACGAAATTTTCCAACCCATTAAAGATCCTCGTAGATAATTCAGATATAACTAAACTTTGAGCGCTAGACGCATCCCATTCTCATAAATTAGATGGAGCTGGATGAGTCACAATATACAACATTAAACCATTAAGTCACATTTATAGACTCATTATTTTGTTACTGTGAAACGACGTCTTCTCGTATGGGGATCTTGATATACATGGTAAAATACATACAAAAATAGTCAACCGCTCGGTCAATTTGTATGGGAATGTCAATTTTTCTTTGAGTTTTCAGCATGGGTCCCAAGCGATAAAAAAATTGCCATGTATAAGTATCTCTATTTTACTCTATAATTATAATTACTGTTGGTCACCGATTTTAATGGTAAATGGTAAAATCATCAAGCATAGTGTCTTTAACTGAAAAAAAATGCAGTAAACATTCTCCATTCGATTCCAAACTCTTGTTTCCACTAGACTGCGCGCATTCACTTCATTTGAAAACAGTTTTAATTTCGAAGTTGCCAGCTTCTATCTGCTCTCAAAAGATATCACCGACATAGATTTTAATTTAAGTTTTTTAATTTGTTATTGCTCTGAAGGAAGTCTCGTTCTTTCAAACTTTGTATCAAACATTTTTTTTTATTATTAAAGACTAGCTGTTACCCATGGCTCCGCCCGCTTGATATAGCCTATGTCCTTCTCAGTAAACCTATATGTATGCAAAATTTCATGATGATCGGTTTAGTAGATAGGGCGTGAAAGCGTAACAAAGAATCTCACTTTCGCATTTATACTATTAGTTAGGATGGCACCGTGTTTTAATTTTTGAAACTGACTATTTTCCGGTAAACAGCTTTTATGAAGGTTATACATGACCAAGGTAGTTTCTGAGATTCCATCGACTGGCCATCAATTAATCAAGGGCTGTATTTTCGAAAAAAATAATTTTCATACATAAAATAAAAAATGAAGGCAAAATCAAAAAGGATTGGCTATTACAGCGGCGATCCCAAGTGTTGTTAGTGTTATCTCCATTATTACGATAAACTTTCAATGATTTATTCACAAAAATACCTAATAGCTCACTTTTATTAGAAAATTTTGGAATCCACCATTTAAAATTTCATGTTGAAAGAGAAGAAAAAATGGCAGCACCCAGTGTTGCCAACCTATATCTACGTTTACCCCCGAATATTTTTTCAAATCCCCCTAAAACCATGTAACGTCAATTGAACATAATGTTGAATTGCAGTTGGGAATTGGCACTAAAAATAAGTAAATTGCTGAAGGCAACAATCATTGGAAAATAAAAAAATAGATATAGACTAAATTGTTAAAAGACTTTAGTTGCAACTTGGGGAGTTTTCTTCGATCCTGCAGCGCCATTACACTACTGCACCACACACCGTGGAAGCAGGCTTCACGCTCATCACCTCGAGGCTTGACGATCCACATCAACTTTTCTCTAGATATTTATGTCCTCGTGTTTGTAAATTGTGAGACGAGATTCGTACTGTTTTTCTCACCTCCAAAAGACTGGTAATGTTTTATATAAAAGGCCTCACTAAACTAGATATTGGCAGAATCATCGAAAACTCGATGGAAGCCATTAAAAAAAAAACAGAATAGAATAGAAGAGAGAAACATGGTGTTAAAGTAGAGTATAATTTATTACGTTACTTCACTAAGATCATAGATTTACTTCTGCATTGTAAAAGTGATAAGAAGAGTACGGTCACCCTAGAAGAGTGGCAACACTAGATTTGAAGTTTCCCGCGCGAAGTAAGAAAAGATAATGGTTGTTTTAATTAGTTTTAGATTTGTGTTTTACGAATAAAGTGATTGTAAATGTATATAAGAGTGTTGAATACAAGAAGTACTGTGAATAAAACTCTTTTATTTGCCTGCCTCCGTGAACCTTTGACATGTACTTATTTTATTATTTTAATATTATTTTTATTACAGATCATAAAAAAGAAATAGTAATTATTAAGTGCTTCCCGTACTCCCTTGCCGCCTTATAATAGGGTCTTTTTCTGGGATCATGTACACAATGCTGGGGAAGGTGGCAGGCAGCTTCTCCACTTTGTTCTTTTCTGTCACTATGTCTATTGGGACTGCGCTATCTACGTTTATTAATATCGTTGACACTGAAAATAAAAAAGTAGTAAGCATACAGGTAGGCAGATTTTTTTACAATTTAGTAGACATACAGCCATACGGCTATGTGGATGCCGACCCTGAAGAAATCTTTGCAAGTCCCGTTTGAAGAACCCTTTGCTGTGTTATCAGATACTAGCGTCACCCAGCAATTAATCCTTTTAAGCCTAAATCAGATTAAATATGAACAATCTAATAGCTGAATGCCCTAATAAATTATTTGTACATTATTATATCCTTTATCCTGCTTATGTGTTATGTGGTATAAGAATACCTCTTGGTGCTAGCGAAAACTAAACAGAAGTTAAGCGGAAGTTAAGCGGAAGCTAAGCGGAAGTTAAACAAGGAAAATCCTTACTAATAAAAGCCCGATGGTCCAGTGGATATGAGCTCTATGAGCGCTTACGTATGCTAAGCAACCCCTGGTGCAGTCCCCACTTGGATGGGTGACCGCAAGTGGCATAAAATATCTCGAGATCTTACGTGCTTCGGAAGGCACGTTAAGCCGTTGGTCCCGGCTGTCATCATTGATGGCAGTCGTTAAGCCATGTTAGATGACTTCAGGCCGCTTGAAAAATCTGACACCAGGTTAGCCACTTACACATACGAAAAACAAACTAATAAAAATGGATGAAATAACTGTAATATTCATGAGAGCCAAGACGTTGTATAATCGAAGGCGGCGGCAGGTAGCAGACATACATTTAGTGAAATAATCACTAGGTAATCAGTTATGGCACTGGCTTCTCCTAATTTTATTATTTTGTTATTAAAGTTAACTACCTAACTTTTTGGGAGAGGTTTGCACCCCTAAAATCCTCCCTCTGGCTACGCCCATGATATCTATGGTTTTGACTATACAGCTTTTACAGACGCATATCATATAATATAAATAAAATACACGAAGCTATCGGTAAAAATTTCGTATTTTCCGTTCCCAACGGACATTTTATTTCGCTAAATATAAATTGGAACCGGGCTTATCAGAAAATTTCATTTCCTTTATGTATTGAGCGACACATCCATTTGTTGTTAACCGATGTCACAAAAGAAGGTTTTGTATCTGTCAGAGATGAACGCTTTGATTTTGCTATACACATTGTACGGAACGACGTACATTTTCATGGAACGCTAAATATTTTATATGTAGCGATCAAAATTGCAATTAGCTTATGCGGCGATTTCGCCAACCTATATTCTTAACTTAAAAAACTAAATACATCAATTCACTTAATTCGGTTGTTTATATCATCATCCCCGAAACAACCCCTTATCAATATCATATATCATCAATGTGAGGACTTTACATTCCTTACACAGATTGTCAGATCAAAGGAGTAAACGTGGAGTCATCATCATTTCGTGTAGGTGACACAGTCAGTCGACCATGCACACCCTGGTGTCAGAGTTCATCGGAATCGCCTCTCGGCCTCTGACGTGGTTCCTTTAACGAATACCAGATGGCAGCCAGGAACAACGGCTTAACGTGCCTTCCGAAGCACGGAATCATCTTTCTTATCAGACAATCAGGTGATTCATGCCTGCAATGTCCTAACCAAACTAGAAACAACTTAACAAAGTATGCTTCCCATGGGAATCGAACCCTCGACTCCCGGGTCAACAAGGGAAACGCCTTAACCACTGGACCGCGGAGGCAGTGGAGTAAACACTGCCAAAAACCTGCCTTTATGGATATTGTGGCATAGAATACTCGTCGATTTGTGGCCCCCAGAAATTTTGAAATAAATTTAATCATCATGACCCTCTCTCCAATGTTTGTCTATAGTTTCTATTGCCTAGTGAAAACAAATTATTCGGTCGTTTGATTAATAATAGTATCTTGTTTGTAGTTTATGGTGCGAATAGATGAACAAATGATAAGCCTGTTTAGCGGCAGCTTGATCCTATAGCAAAACAACAGACACCAGTTGGCTACAGATTTCGATTTTAATTTTTTCCATGGACACATAAGTGATAGCCGCTCTTCATACTAAATTTTAATCATTTTAAAGTTCCGTACTCAGAGGTTAAGAGTCCCACGTAAAGCCATACAAACGTAGTTTCGTTTTAGTTTTACAACAGTTAAGCCAATCTCAACCAAATTTCGTACATACGACCGGATAAGGCATATTGATGTTTATAATCAGATTTCAATTTTAAAAACAATACGTATACAAAATTACAGCGAGTTGAAGTTTCGTATCGAAAACATCAATATGCCTTATCCGGTCGTATGTACGAAATTTGGTTGAGATTGACTTAACTGTTGTAAAACTAAAACGAAACTACGTTTGTATGGGATTGCGGCTTTACGTGGGACTCTTAAAAACGGGACCCTATTCACGTGAATTCACTACTGTCTATCTGTTGGACCAAAATGGGAAGTTCGAACCGGCTTATTTGCTTTTTAATCTCTGCACTAATCTTCTTAAACTCTAGGAAAAGTAAAAGCACTGAAACTAAAACTGTAACTAGAGCCTAAAGGCAATGGATCCTCCATTGCCTAATGGCCTAGTTGCAGTTGCAGATTTACTTATTTGCTGCCTCTATTTTCTTATTTGCCGCCAATATTTAATTATTTGCCGCTTCTATTTGACTATTGAATCCTCCTATTTATCATTTTTGAGACGTGACGAATAAGAAACAGGAAGAGTTGCACTTTGCAATATTTTTGCTCAAACTTTTTACTCACACATCATGCTCCAAATAAACCACTGAATCATTTCGTATTTTCTGCTTCCAAGAGACATTTTACGGACTAAATATGAATCCGGACTGAAATCGGAACGATGCTTATCAGCAGAATTCATTTCCTTTGTGTATTGAGCGAAACGTAAACATTCGAGGTTGTCGAGAATGTGGTCCAATATCGGTTAGGTATTTCTTGTTATTTTAAAATTGGTAATTTGTTCTTACCCTGCTGCCCACCCAGAAGTAGGGTAATGATTTTCGCGCGTCTATTTATATTTATGTCTGTATTTATATTCATGTATGTATGTGCAATGTTTGTAAATGTGTCTGTTTCGATTTTGAATTGTGTGACGTCATCACATTTGTATTCTCCATCGGAGTGTTTAAGTATTTATTTATACTCAAGGAGGGGTTGGCGTAAGGCATGCAACCGACGGAACTATTGCCAAATCTGCATTTGTGCTGTAATGGCGGACCCCGGGTCCCAACTTGTCGCAAACACGCTTTACGATCGGTAGAGGAGGGCGAGTATTGTGTATTTATGGTACGCCATAATATTTTTGCAGTGAGCTCTTTTCCATTTTTAAAATATGAAAACAATATGCAATGAAATATAAATGGGTCAAACAAAATGTTATTGACAAAATATGCATATTTGTTCTGTTCCAATCAGAGTTCGAGGCTGCATATGAACAACGAAATTAAATTTAAATCAAAGAGGTTGAAAAATATTGTGATATTGAATCTGAATAAAATTGACCTGGGTGCGAAAGCGACTTGCTTGGATACGCGCCTTGGTAAAAAAATATAGACTAAGTTATGGTTACACATAGGCCACCATTTGAGAAAGTGAGCGAAGTGAGCTAGCGACGACTGGGTGCGAAAGTGACTGGTTTTGATACGCGACTTAGTAACCAAATATAGGTCAGGTTATGGTTACACATAGACCACCAAACGAGTGAGCGAGCGAAGCAAGTGAGCGACGATCTGGGTGTAAAAATGACTTGTTTGGATACGCGACTTGGTAACAGAAGGTAGGTTAGGTCATGGTTAGGTACACATAGACCACCATATCGCCCGAGCGAGCGATTTTAGTGAACGAACGACGACTGGCTGCGAAAGCGACTGGTTTGGATACGCGACGTGGTAACAAAATATAGGTTAGGTTATGGTTACAGGTTTATACCTGTAACCATAACCTAACCTATATTTTGCCTCATGGCAAGGTTAAAATTATGAATTTATGAATGTAAGTATGTCAATGTGGGATAAATTATTAGAGTATTATGGAAATAAACGCACAACTGTATGGAAGGAAGAACGGAGTGGTTGGTCATTCTTTTCTATAATTTATTTATGTGTGTCAATTTCTATTAGCACACTGCAAATGCTGCTATTAATTAGTGTGCGAGAGAATTAGCAGAGAATTTTTATTTATTTTTACGTAATATTATACAAAAAAAAAATTGTAAGGGGATAAGGTTTATCATCATCATCATCATCATCATCATCATCAGGTCTTTATTAGTCTCCACTGCAGGAGTACGACCCTCTCTGTACTGCCAGAGCAGTCAGAGGATTTGGCCTACACTCTCTACGCTGGCCATACGGGTTGGAGAGGTCTCTTTGATGTTTATAAGCTTTGTTTAGCTTGAGTTTCCTAAGTCGCCTTTTACGACATCCACGGGAAGATTTGGAGTGGTCCTATTCTTCTCTGCCGGGAACCACACGGCATAAGGTTTATCTGTGCTACCTCAATAGACTAGACTGACTTTCTTTCGAAGAATTCTTCTTAGCAGAGGTTTTTTCGAAGCGCTAGCAGTTTGTCGATTTTGAAAATAAAATAAAAACATATTATGAAAGAAAAGATAACGACTAAAAGCGATATATGCAATAAAATTTAAACATAAACTATTAATTTCATTTCATGTTTAAATATAATAAAAAATATGGATACAAAAAGCAATAAAATATAGATTGGGCAAACAAAATATGCCTAACTATTGGTTCTGTTCCAATCAGCAGCGGCTGGACCATAAACAATGAATTTAATTAAAACACACATGCGACCATATTGCTTTTAGCTTGATTGCACTCTGTATTTATGAACATTATAACCCACGTCCAAAATGATGGGTTTTATGATAGTCGTTTACGGAAATGAATAGATTTGAATGAGTCTTCTTTATATTTATATAAACTAGCTGTTACCCGCGGCTTCGCCCGCGTAATTTATGGCCTATGTCCTTTTCGGTAGCCCAACCTATGTGTATGCAAAATTTCATGATGATCGGTTCAGAAGATACGGCGTGAAAGCGTAACAAACAAACAAACAAACAAACTCACTTTCGCATTTATAATATTAGTTGGGATTGGGATAGTTTCAGTGGAGGTAAGTATTGTAGTAGGAAGATTGGTAAGGATATTTGAAACGTTTTCGATGCGTTCCAAAAAAAAAATATTGTTAGTGGTAGATTATGAAGATTCAAGATTCAATCGTTTATTTAATATAGGTTTCTTTGAAAACTTATTAATTGTCATATTTGTGTTTACAATTTTTACAACAAAAAATTTTTGTTGACGTCAATAATTACTTATGGCTAAGTTTAGGCCGCTTCCAAAGCGGAGTGCAGAAGAAGCGGCAACAAACTGCACAGCGCATTTTCTCCAAGCCACGTCAACTCACAATTCTAGTTAGACCTTATAAACTACTTATATATATATGGACTGAGTGTGCATTGTTTTAATTAAATGTCATGATAAAAATTGAATTGGAAAAAAATTATGTCATCATTGAAATGTTAAATAGGTAAAATTTAAATAGAAAGAAACCGTTGGTTGACGCATGACGAATATTTTTAAAATCTGCAATTGACGCAGTCATCTCCGTAGCTTGTTCGAAGACGCAAATGTATAAATAATTAACTGTTCTCGAGAAAAAAGTTAATTTTCATTATTGAATTTCTTTCTATTTTTAAAGTATTAGGAATTAAATGATTGGCGTCGCTACTGTGCCTAGTATGCCCCCTTAAAGATCACTTTTTATCATTTTCCTCATAAATGTCATAAGTGTTATTTTTTCCCTTCTTATATATAGTTGATATGTATGTGTATGCGTATTTATGTGTGTATTGTATATGTAGTATATTTTAGCCGTTAGCTCCATTTTCTATGTTTATAATATGAACACGCCTGTCGCCTCTTACATCATACTCTCCTCTCGCGGGTCTGCTGGAAGAGATTTCAAATAAAAGCAGTACCTTTGTACGTGAAATCTCTAATTTTAAGTTTTTTTTTTCATGTCATAGAACGGCAAACGAGCAAGCGGGTCACCTGATGGTAAGTGATCACCGCTGCCCATGGACAACTGCAACACCAGGGGTGTCACAGGAGCGTTGCCGGCCTTTTATTTTTCCCTCCCCAGAGGGGAGAGGGAGATGGGCATCCGGCTCTCTCACTCACCGAACGAAGCATAGTAGCGGTAAAGCTACTACTCAAACGTCGTCAAACTCAATTTTCTGTGAGAGTGTGGTACTTCCCCGGACTAGCCGGCCTATTCATGCTACTAGCAAAAGTGATTTTCGCCGGCAGAGAGGCTCTACCACAACAAAAGTTTTTTCTGTATATATTTCTCATAAGATAGCAAATTGACACCTCGTTATGTAATATATAGTATAGTCAAATTATTTTACATTTCATATTATCTAACGGCCCTGGATATGTGTTCTTTATGATAAAAGTTGTGTGGTTACCGAAGACAAATTCTCAGTTCTCAAAAATTCCATCACTCGGAAATTTACGAGATTTCTCCAATACTTAACTCTCGAAATTTTTATCGTGCACATTAGAGAAAGAAGAAAAAATCTGGGGCAATGTTTCCGAACCAAAAATTGCAAATCACTTTGTGGTACGTGCGAGCTACGTATCGCTGTAGCCTGTCGTAGTAAACAAAATTTTATTTAATAGCGCTGCGATGCTACAATAAACACAGGCACATTATTGAAACAGTGTATCTTAAAAAGAATTTTTGCAATATTTTTGCACATACATTTGTTGGAACATTGGATTGATCACTTGTCGCATTTATAATAAGTAAGGATTTCTGGCAGAAAAACATTTGTACGTAGCTTTTAAATTAGAAACAATAAGAATAATAATAAAAAAATATCAAATTTAGCGACTGATTTGATTTGACTGTCAATTTACTTACTATAAAAAGTCAAATAGTAAATATTTTTTACCCGACTTATCTGTGATATGTATGGATGAACATACAAACTTAAGTATGCTTTATGTACTAACTTTGAAATATATGTTTAGAAGCTTGTATAGCGTTATATACAGCGACCCTAAACATACCTTAAAGGGGTGACTTATCCCGTCAATATGAACTTATTTTATTTGTTTTCGTGTGTGTAACTGGCCAACACTTGTGTCAGATTTTTCATGCTGCCTCAAGGCATCTGACATCTGAGCTCAAGAACTATGAACTCCTATATGAACAACTGTTCCTATAGGATAAATGCTGGAAACTCGAAAAAAAAAGCCAGTGACACATACAAAAAAACTGTTATTCGCAAAACTTTCTGCGTAACGGTAACAATGTTGTAGCAAATGCTACGTGCCGCTGTTACATGTCGTAGCCAACTTTAATTTCGTAGCGCTATTATGCTACGAGAATCTCCCTACGAGTTTCTCGTAGTCGATTCGTGTAAATCGTAGCCTAATTCACCCACAGATAAATTAACTATCTTTTAATTTGAAGTTTGAATATCGGTCTAGTACTTTCGGAGTTTATTAAATGCAAGCAAACAAACAATCAAGTCTTTTATCTTTATAAAAACGTAATTTTACTGAGGAAGAAAGAGGATACGTGTAAAAGTTTATTAATGGTACTTCAATTAACTTAACTGAGTTACAATTAATTTGGCGGCTGAAGTCAACAACGGAGTGCAAACGCGCCAGTCATTAATACTCATCACCGGCAAGTTTGGCAACTTTGAGCAGGTAATGCATACCAATTTTACCATTGATGACATAAGAAATAGATACAACTTGTAATAGAAACTACCTATTCTACTTTGCCGTGTTGTTCCCGGTAGAGAACGGTGCAGTACTTTTTTGAGTTTATTGCAAACAGACAGACAGACGTTTTATAATATGTAATGATAGTGATATTACAATGTACGGTCAGCTGCAAAAATCCATTTTGAATTTTCTGGCCGTTTATGAATTTTTCGTGGTTCAGTGCTACACTCTTAAAATAAGTAATACACTTTTGTTGTCAATTTGATATCAAGTCTGTGAATTACAGCTAAAATTGAACTGAATACCAAGTTGGTCGGATGATAACTCGAATGATGTTATGTTCGAATTAAAATGTAAATAACTTTGATAACTTTGAGTTAAACACGTGCACACGAAGACGTGTTTCATTACTTCATATTATGATGTACAGTCAGCTGCAAAAGACAGGAGGAGCCGTACGTTAAGCAGCCCCTGGTGCAGTCCCCACTTGGATGGGTGACCGTAAGTGGCATAAAAATATCTCGAGCTTCTCCGTGCTTCCGAAGGCACGTTAAGCCGTTGGTCCCGTCTGTCATCGTTGATGGCAATCGTTAAGCTATGTCAGATGCTTTAAGGCAGCTTGAAAAATCTGACACCAGTGTTGACCACATACACATACGAAAAACAAAACAAACAACAGCTGCAAAAATCCATACAGAATAGGCTTTTCATCAAAACAAAAGTGTAAAGGGTTATCTACGGGCCTGCCAAACAAAAGTTTACTTCATCGCTACGTTTTCTTTTAAAATGATTTATTTCAAATTACGGGAGCACTGGATACTGTAAAATTCATGTATCCCCTTTAAAACTCGTGTGTATCAATTATCATAGTAAACATCACATAGCATTTCCCATACTATTTACACAACCACCTACTTTATTAAGCAATTCTAAACAAAGCAACACAATGCAAAAGCTGGCCGCAGCGTAATCTATTGCAAATACGCGACACTAACCAAACTGATCGATACACCACATTTTGTAATTACGCTTCTGTGATGGAAATGTGTATTTTAGTATTTCAGAGGACTTTCTAACACTTATTTGTACACTTAAATTATAGGCTTGGTAAATAACCATTTACAGTGAAAACTTAAATAACATCAGTTATAATTTAATACCTTTCTTAACGGAAGTCACCATCCACGGATGAGTGTAGCACGCTGTAACACAAACACACGCGCACATTCGCGCAGGCGCCATGCGTCGTCTAACGAAATTTCAATCTGACGGTCACGTGATCTGTCGCGAACTCAACATTTTTTCCCCATCACAAAAAGTGCACAGCGCCGCTTAAGAAGACACTTCAAAAAAAAAATAAAGGGCAAATAGAGGCCTATTTGCCCTTTATTTTTTTTTGAATATAATATTGTTCTAATTTTTAGTAAGATATATGTTGTGAATAATGCTTTTATATCCACGAGTGGCGCCATCTATGTGAGTCTGTGAGAACCAATTGTACGATTTAGGGGTTAATACCACACGACGATAGCTATCTACTCTTGCAAGAACGAAAAGGTGTTTGTAGAACACCCAGTAATTACTGGTTTTAGATTTTACTAACCCTGTATATATGGGTTTTCTTTAAATACTATTTCAAACAAAGAAATCACAATACCGCAGCGTAATAGCTTTTGCAAATACGCGACACAAACTAAACTTATCGATTGACCACTATTGTTTTCATTTTGTAATTAGGCTATTGTGTTTATCTTACATTTTAAGTGCGGAGCCTGATGGCCTAGTGGACGTAAGCATTATAAGCGCTTTCGCATGTTAAGCAACCCCGGGCGCAGTCCCCACTTGGATGGGTGACCGCAAGTGGAATAAAATTATCTCGAGCTCCTCCGTACTTCGGAAGGCACTTTTAGCCGTTGGTTCTGACTGTCATTACTGATAGCAGTCGTTTAGCTATCATCATCATCATTTCGAGTAGGTGACACGGTCAGTCGACAATGCACACCCTGGTGTCAGAGTTCTTCGGATCCGCCTCTCGGCCTCTGACGTGGTTCCTTTAACGACTACCAAATGCCAGCCGGGACCAACGGTTTAACGGGCCTTCCGAAGCACGGAATCATCTTTCTTATCAGACAATGAGGTGATTCACGCCTACATTGTCCTAACCAAACGAGAAATGCTTCCCGTGGGAATCGAACCCACGACGTTAGGCTATGACAGATGACTTGAGGCAGCGACAAAAATCTGACACTAATCATCATCATCATTTCAGCCGCAAGAAGTCCACTGCTGGACATAGGCCTCTCCCAAGGATTTCCAATATAACCGGTTGGAAGCGGCCTGCATCCAGTGTCTTCCTGCGACGTTGGCCACTTACACGAAAAACAAACATTTTATGTTTCGAGTTATTATATTTTACACACAACACACTGTGGCTAGGTCAATCAGTGTGATTTTTCCCTATATATTTATTTATTCAATGTCAACGAAAAAAAATAAACGTAGAAGAACCAGCTACTTGTCTTCCTGAGCAGGTCATAAAAGCCAATCAAAGGAATGGATGAAAATCTGAGGAACCATGACAATAGGCGATGCGGTTAGTAACCCATTACTATTTTAATTCCGTTTTTCACCTACACTCCCACCACTTAACTAGACGTGGCCTATAAGTCGTCTTGACCTGGCCTTTGGCTACCTCACCTCAAAAAGGAGTGACAATATGCAGTTATGTATATATTTATTATCAGACAGGCGACCGAGCTTAAAATGCTTGCCAAACAATTTTAAACTCAAATAACCCTTTATTCCGTGAAACCCCTTGGTTGTAATTATATTGTGCACTAATCAAGCAAATTTAATAGTTAGCAGTGGCAATTGTTAATGCAAATACGCGACACTAAACAAACTTATCGATCCATCACATTAAGTAAATACGCTATTGGCGTAACATTAGGCTTATTAAACGTCCAAACATACATATTATCACGTCTTTATCCCTTGCGGAGTAGACATAGCCCAAGGTCATAATACCTAAAGGCCACGTTTAGGGTGTTAGTGGGCGTTAAGGTGGAAAGTGGAATCAAAATAGAGATGGATTGCTAGCCGCATCGCCTGCTGATGTGATTCCTTAGATTTTCACCCAAACTCTTGTCCGGCTTTACGGTCTGAGCGGGAGGAAAAGCAGCTGGTATAATCTATGCTTTTCTCCCAAACCAGCTTGGAAGAGTTTACTTAAGAGTCGCTTGGACGCGCATGTCTCCATACAAACGGAAAAAGGGAACTGTGGCAATATTTGATAATTTTGGAGTAAAATTGTGCATTTAACCAATTAATTTCATTATAATCTACGAATGTTCCTATGCAGTTTGGTTGTGAGACAATGGTTTATTGTACATGACATACTCTTTATATTTAATTATCTTATACACCTATATATAGGTATATTTAGACTGCTATTTTTGAACAAGTGACTGCACGAAACGAAAACCATCTATATAAAAGGCATATCTAACTTACTGACTTATATATCAACGCACAACTGAAACGACTGTAGGTAGTTACTTTAAATTTGGTCCAGTAAGAATCAAACTTATGGCGGCTCGGATATTAGCGGCGAGCTGCGCAGTACGCGCCCCGCCTCCCCGCGCACGCCTCGCTAAACCTAATATTGTGTACTGCGCATCGACTCGCGCTATGTTTGTTATGGCTGTTTTGATTCGGACTCTACAGGGGTTCCTTTCATGTCCTACCTTAGACAACCATTGACTTCACTTACTATAGACATCACTACAGCGCGCTCAACGTGGAACGCTTAAGTGTCCCGATTAAAGCACACAAATGGGGTGTGCTTAATCTTCCAATAATCGTGCGTTGAGAACAAGTCAATAGAATTAAATACTTTCCATTGCTATTTAGTATGAAATGCCGTGTTTAAAAAAATATGCTGTATGGTTAGTCCATGTTTGTTTTTCGTGTGTGTAAGTGGCCAAAACTGGTATAAGATTTTTCAAGCTGCCTATAGGCATCTGACTTAGCTTAACGACTGCCATAACGGTTAGACCATAAAGAGAGGAAAGCCCTTGTAGACAACCTATGTGACACTTCCATACATGAAAGTAGGGACATGGTTGCCTCTCAAGATTTCCATACAAATTTGAAAAGGCTTGTGATTCTCAAACCATTGGGGTTATTTCACCGACAGTGTTTTTTGAGGTTCTGCGCGTGAAATCACTATTTAAAATGTTTATCTATGACCACACAATTTTTTTTCGTGTACTAAAAACTCTAACGCATATGAAGACAATAGTAAAAAATTGTTATTTATTTTTAATATAATTAATAAAAAATAAAAATATGCCTATTTCTAATATCGGTGGCGTGTCCACGATTCACTTTTAAGCGTATTTACCTCTTTAAGTGGGTCGTATGGCAAACTTAGTACCTAAATTAAACATTATTATGTTGGTAAATGCATATAGCAACCATATTTATCGCTTTCATCACTTCTTTTATCATGCACACTTCAGGATCATGGCGCTAATGAACGTCCGCGCCACAACTGCCATTATGATGTGTTTTGTTTAAATCAATCTCAACGTATACCTACTCAATTTAAACGAACTATCTATTTACGCACACGGAGGTCAAGTCGTGCTCTAGCGTTTGCAGTGTAGCGATGTCTCCGATCCTGTCGAGTTTTCGCGCCAATACGTTAGTACGTTTTCAAATCTAAGAGGGGATACGAAATTATGCAATTTCGGTGGGTTGCTGTACGAATGAATGGTGGTCTTGTTCATTATAATTCGCGAGTATATTGTGTGTTATGAGGTTCCCTTAGCGCTTACCCTTTTTTGTGAAGAAAGCATAAATAGTTTTTGTGTTATTGTATTTTTTCTTCATGGTTCTAATTTCGGTGGTGCAATTTCGGTGGCTTCGGTGGCATATTTAGCGCCACCGAAATTGCATCAATATTAAAATGGTTATGGGTTAACATGCGACTACCTTAAAATATTTACCCTTAGACTTAAGAAGTTATCCGAAAAACTTTGGAGGTCTTATATAACTGCAGAGTTGGGCAAAGTGTAATCAAACTACTTTTGTACATTTACTACTTTTTACATTTTGTAGTTACTAATTGCAACTAAATAATTATAACACGTAATTAAAAATATTTAAACGACAAACAGTGCGAGAAGCTTTTGTTTTTATATCAACATATATTCCTTAGGGAAAGTTGTTCAGTATGACCAGTATAGATATGTTCAAATATATGACAAGATTACAGATTTGAACAGTGAATCAATAGTTTGTTGTTTCTAGTGATTGTGTTTGGTAGATTTTTTTAATGAAAAAGTTAAAAGAATTTAATTTTGTTTGGTAAATGAATAGTACAAATTTATATTATGTTGTCTTTTTATTTCAGAGGAAAGCAGTGTTTTGAGGGCCAGTGCCATTTGAAATAAGTCATTCAGAAGGAAAGTGATACCTATATCATTTAAAATTTGAAGGGAGAACCAATAACCCTTCAAACTATTTTTTGTACTACTGTTTACAATACAAAGTGAGAACATGAGGCTTTTCTTAGTGTTTTAGTCAAAATTAGCTACTTTTGGCAAAAACGCTTCGCGATAGTATAGTTTATAAAATAGTTTTGAGGGTCATTTATTACCTCTCAATACAAATTTAAAGATTTCTTTTCTTTTCTTACAAAAAATTTATTGCAAATGGGACAGCATAGGACCTTGTAAAATGCATGTATTCCCTTAATATATAACTTTTAATAGCGCTTAGCTTCCGGGTGAAGGTAAAATATACATTCACACCCCTTTCAGGATATATAATTTACCAAGACCTTTCGCAGGCAGAGTGTTTAACTGTATTTATAGCGTGTTTAACTGTGTATTATACTTAGAGCTAATTCATTCAAAAAATTGCTTCATTTTCTTTTAAAATTGTAATGTGTTAATTAAACGAAGATCTGATCATAATTTCTTTTTATTTAGTGTTCTCCTCAACATGAATCATCTAGCATAAAAGTTAACGGCGGTACTGTCACGCCCGTTGCAATTTCGGTAAGCGATTTTCTAATTTCGGTGGCCTGGCAATTTCGGTGGCTGTCATAACTTCAAAACAACTACAGTTACACGTTTCCCTCTAAATATCTAAGATAATAGTGTTTTCCAGAATAACACAAGTTTATTTTTCGACCCGAAAACTTACTAATAAAAAATGCCACCGAAATTAGCAAAAACTTGAGCCTGCGTGAAATGACCCATTGGTATTTTAACCAAGCTGTATAGGAACGTACGTAGATTATAATGAGATTAATTGGTTAAATGCTTAATTTTACTCCAAAATTATCAGATATTACCACAATTCCCTTTTTCCGTTTGTATGGAGACATGCGCGTCCAGGCGACTCTTAACGTCTTCAATAAACATTGTGTCATCATCATTTACTGGATTTTGTTCGATACTGTGTCCGATGACGAGCTCCGTGGCGCAGCCGTCAACACGCCTGCCTGCGACACGGATGGTCCCGCCCGAGTTCGATCCCCGGTCAGGTCAAGGTGGAAAATTATCTTTTTCAGATTGACCTGGGTCTTGGATGTTTATCTATATGAGTATATTATAAAATATGGTATCGTTGAGTTAGTATTCCATTACACAAGTCTCGAACTTACTTTGGGGCTAGCTCAATCTGTGTGATTTGTCCGTATATATATTTATATTTATTTTGTCCGCAACATATACAACTCTCGAGAATAGTACTTCTTTCTTTTGAAACTTCTGTTGCAGTGTAACTACGGAACCCTACACAGCGCTTGGCCCGACACGCATGTTAGTAGTAGACCGGTTTATTTTTTTTACTCCACCCAACAAAATTTTTTATGATATTGATAAATTCAATATGTAATATTATAACAAACAGAAGATAACGCTGCAACTAGATTTAATTAGTGTGATTGGTATTGCAAATATGCGACATTAGTCCAATCGATCGATAGACCACATTTTGTAATTACGCTATTGTGAGCTGTGCCTATTTTACGTTTCAACAGGCTTTGTGTCAGTTTAATTTGATATAACGAGTATAAATTGTGTTACGTTAACCAAATTCTGTATTAGTTAAATATTTATACGTTCATTTGTATAACACACAATATGTTTTTCCAATAAATCCAACTAGTCTCGAATTTGAGCTTCAATTGTTTCTACAAATAAATATCTCAAATGTGGAAGCATGTCAATAAATGTGGATGTGTGTAATCCCTAACTCATCAAAATTTAAGAGCAAAGTTCTTGTCGGTGGATCTCCCTCCTCGATCTTTCTCTATCCTCAGCTAATCATTCAACAACCTAGTATGAAATACTTCCCCCTTTTTCTTTATTTCTTTAAAATAACTGTGCCTGGGCTTCTTCCAGTTATTTTTCCCTTTAATTGTTTTCATAAACGTGTCGTCCCCAATATCGCGTGGTAAAACCGAAATCCACGCGGACGAAATCATCAAAAGCAATTAGTATACTATACCTATTTATAAACATTCCCACATTCCTAGAATAGTGCGCTAAACTTAAGTGGAACCCCATCACAATTGCTCCAATTGTTACCAAGATTTTTCTTGTAGAGATAGACAGATATTTTTTAATTAAAACAACGAGTATGCATTGATATTGATTCAACCTCTACGGAACAATCGGTCTACGTCATTCATTGAACATTTCATTTGAACAATTAGTCTATTTTACCAAAAGATGTTTCTATTTCTCAATCGATCTAATCCCTATCGATTCACTTCTCAATCGGTCTTCTTTCCCCATTAGTCCAAGTCTCAATTGGTCTACAACACGACGAGCTCCGTGGCGCAGAGGTCAACGCGCCTGCCTGTGACACGGATGGTCCCGGGTTCGATCCCCAGACATGGTCAAGATGAAAAATTATCTTTTTCAGATTGACCTGGGTCTTGGATGTTTATCTATATAAGTATCTTTTATAAAATATAGTATCGTTGAGTTAGTATCCCATAACACAAGTATCGAACTTACTTTGGGGCTAGCTCAATCTGTGTGATTTATCCGTATATATTTATTTATTTATTTTATATTTTTTTATGTAAAAGTAGCAAATATCGTTTTTAAGCTCTCCCGGGTACAGTCACCATTATTTTCGCTATGGGACTTACCGCTATTAGTTTTAAGTTTTGTTTATTAGATATTTCGACCACATTGCCATTTTCAGACAAACTCAAAATGTATAAATTCTGTGGAAATAGTAGCTGCAATGTTTTTAAAATATCAGAAGAAACTCAAAATTGTCCCGTAATGAAAAAACTAGAAAATATCGATCCTAAACATTCAGGCGCAAAAAGCAAGAATAAAAATATGAAGGTCCTAACATTAAATTGCTCGAGGAATTCCTCATTCAAGTCACAGCATGTCGCAACAAGTGCATACGAATACAATTGCATACAAGTGCAGCAAAGGATGCAATTGCGAGACTTTCTTTTATGATTTTTTGCTGCGCTTTTGGAGCAAGGCGCATATTTTTTTGCCAGGTTTGTGGCAACGCAACACAAAGTATTTTACCTTCGTCAATCTGTTCAGTTAATTATTATACCTGTACCTGAATTGGCCAGATTCTGCTAAAAATTGATTAAAAATATATATACATCTCACACGAATTGAGCTAACCCCACATTAAGTTGTGAACTTGTATCGTTGGATACTTAATCAACGATACTATATTTTATAATAGATACGTATATAGATAAACATTCAAGCCCAGGGCCAATCTGAAAAAGATCATTTCCTTCATGAACTGTCCGGGGATCGAACCCGGGAGCCTTTGTGTGGCTAGCATGTTAACCACAGCCAACAATGAATCAGTATTGTACTAATAATCAGTCATCGGTTGTGGTATCTCTTAAACCACAAAAATCCCTTAGTGTCGTTGGCGTGTTAATCACTGCGCCGCGGAGTCTGTAATACCTTTGTTGATTACGACCATGGGTTTGATGAGATTCGGTCCTGGTTTTTTATGCAAAGCAGATAAAATAATATTTCTTGGAAAAACAAATGACTTAGGGACAAAGAAGTAACATACTTAGTTTGTTTCGCTACATTACCCGTAATTTTCGTTATAAAGACGATTGTGTCTGTAATCTTCTCATAGCCGCTGATCTCCGAGCTATTAAAAACAATTGCAACAATTACTCATAATTGTAAGTCGGGACGGAGATAAACGCAAATAAATATTGTAGAAGGTATATACATACTATCACGTCTTTTCCCTTGCGGGGTAGACAAGCACAGGTCTATAAAACCTAAAGGCCACGTTTAGCATGTTGGTGGGCTTATGATGGAGAACGGAATCAAAATAGTGACGGGTTGCTAGCCGCATTGCCTATTGACATGATTCCTGACACCCTCGATCGGCTTTTAAGATCTGTGCGGGAAGAGAAGCAGCTGGCACATTCTACTTTTTTTCTTTTCTCCCAGACCATCGTAGAAGATTATTACATTAGTAGAAAGGTATGGTACATAATATTGAATTATATTGTTTATGTTATCATTATCACAGCCGTATGAAATCCGCTCAAGGATTTCCATCATGGAGGGGTTTTGCCATACTCACCACGCCTGGTTGGCAGACGTGTTGGTGAGCGCAACGCTGCTGCATATTGAAATAGATTTTTTTTAAGCGAGGGAAGTTAAGAGTATGTTTAATCGGAGGAACGGGATTAAAGTATATTTGGGATGCTACTTGCTTGGATGGGTTGGGGAGAGAAAGTAGGAAGTCTCCGGAGGCCGAGTGCGCGTACCCGATGCCACAATTTGAGCATCTCAACTCCAAGCACTGGACAGGCGGATGCAGCAACATCGGCAAGAATCGCAGGCATTACCTATTGGTGGCGGGCATGAAGGGACTAACAGTAGACGTAGGCCATTAAGTAGTTTGCATGAACTAACTGGTGGCGGAAACACATAAATCAATTTAACTAAAAGTGCATTTTTTTATGTCATTGGACGGCAAACGAGCAAGCGGGTCACCTGGTGGGAAGTGATTACCGCTGCCCATGGACAACTGCAACACCAGGTGTCACAGGAGCGTTGTCGGCCTTTTATTTTTCTCTTACCAGAGGGGAGAGGGAGATGGCCCTCCGGCTCTTTCACTCACCGAACGAAGCACAGCAGCGGTAAAGCTACTACTCAAACGTCGATTTTCTGTGAGATTGTGGTACTTCCCTGGAAGCGGAAGAAGCCGGCTCATTCATGTTACTAGCAAAAGTGATTTTCGCCGGTAGCGAGGCTCTACCACAACTAAAATACATATGACCTTGACCGCCGCAACGTAACGCTTGAATCAATTCAACATGTTATACGAAGTGACAACGACACCGCTGTCGCCAAACTTCAATGTGTAATCTAAAACCGTTATAAGATCACCCAATAAGAAGGTGATAGGCCGACCTATATGCATATGTACCTAGTTGTCAAACATACAACGGGTTAAAATGGTAGCAACAACAACATAGTCCCACCATTAAAGCATTTATAGTGCTTTGAATTGAGACGCATAGCTTCAAGCTGCACATAAATTCCCGTCACCCATACATCTGGGTTTCGGCTGGCAGAGCATAAATATCATCAACTGGAGGCTTAGGGTGCGTTTCCACCAGAGATGTGTGAGGGATGCGTAGCGAGGGATGTGTTTTTTAAGAACTAATAGAACGCTTCATTTACTTCCGTGACGAGCTCTATGGCGCAGCAGTCAACACGCTGGCCTGCGACACGGATGGTCCCGGGTTCGATTCCCGGTCAGGTCAAAATAGAAAACGATCTTTTTCAGATTGACCTGGATTTTTGATGTTTATCTACTTATAAAAGTATCTATTATAAATTATAGTATCGTTGAGTGAGTATACCATAACACAAGTCTCGAACTTCTGTGTGATTTGTCCGTATCTATTTATTTACCTCACCTCAGTACAGCTCTGGTGGAAACGGCTTAGTGGAGAGAGTTTTAGTACATAAAAGACAACCGATAGATGTGTTGCTAGGTATGTGTTTGAAGAATGTGTCCTAGGCCGCTAACTGCTAAGAGGAATTAGATATGGTGGAGAAATTTGACGTGTAGGAAGGATCGAAGCGCGGAAGCTTATAGGTAAGTCGTTAATCGTACAAAGACTAAAGAACGCTGGTTCAAATCCGGTCCGCGTGGATATTCTTACCCATATTTATTTCTTAATTTAATAAGAGAATAAATTTTGTGCCTACAATGCAGACTATTGCGTTTACAATAAAAGCTTATTAAAACATGGTAATCTACAAAAAATATGTTACAAAATTTACTCACATGAGTAGTCAGCTACTGGCCGACACGTTTCGACCTCATTCGGAGCTCTACCTATGTGCGAATGTGAATTGAGACGCCCGCACGATATCCTCTCAATCCGCACTGTCATGTCGGCCAGTAGCCCACTATTTACGTGAGTAACCCGTTGTTACATATTTTAATAATATCTTATAGATTTCAAATGGACTCAAGGAACAATTATTAACCGAGGATAGGAAATCTAGCAATAACTCAACTGAAAAGAGCTTGTGAATAATAATGTGCCAGCAGCGAGTGCCAGATGTAAGCATAATATAAAAACAGTTTATTTTTGCATTTAAATAGCTTTAAAGCAATTAACCTACCCTTTGAAATAACGATACGTTTATCAGATTAATAGCCCGTTATCGAATAACAACATATTATCGCTTAAATTTAAATTATCAAGCTTTACCAGCCTATGTTTAATTAACAAGTTCTGTTAATAAACCATTCTGCTAAATCTTTAATATAATAAAGGGATCCCAGGGTAAGTTCTGGAATGGATAACTTCAATAGATGAACGATTTTTTCATCAGTCACCAATCAATCACCTGCTTGAAAATAGCGCTTCGAAATATTGCTTTCAATATAAAAGAACTTATTCTTTGAGTTTTTATCAAAAGGTCATACGTAATCTAAGTTACTTGTAACTTAGACAAGTTGCTACTTACATGTCTGGAGTTCGAGTAGAAAAGCGACTAAATAGCTAATGGTCTAAAATCATATTGTCACAATTATACATAGTCTACACTAGCAATTTGCCTAAAATGTCAATGGTCTAAACGAATAAAAAGGTTCCAAACAGTATTTTCTTGAAATGCAACTTTGATTAACCTTTAAGTATGGACATGTAGTCTCACAGGCTCCGCGACAATATTGGTTTCTTTGTTTCATTCACTTCCCCCCACTCCCCGTGACTGAGCCGCCCAGTAGCTTCAGTTTTATTGCAAAAACGACTAGAGAAGAAGGAGGTAGCGTCGCCCGGTGCATAGGACGTGAGTATTACCTTTTGAAAAATTGGCTGGAGCCTGTGAGACTACATGTCCATAGTTGCGGTATAAAAATATTTACAAAAATTTTTTGTTTGTTTTAGTTTTATGTGTAAAAAATGGCAGAAAATGTGAAACTGGTTGTTCTCGTTCAGAGGGCAAGCGACAAAGTTCACTTCATAGGCCGGCAAACAAAATATTACGAGTTAGTAATCCATCTTTTGTTCCCGTTCTCTATGTAATGACTGTCAATCATTAGTCTTACAAAGATGGTTGTGGTTTTTTTTGTTTTTCTCTATCAGAAGTTCATTTAATTTTTTTTTAATTCTTCATACAGTAGATTATAAGAAAAAGATTTGATTATTACCAAATATTTTAGTAAAGTAATGTTTTATGTTTAAAAACTAACTATAGGTTAGTTTTTAAAAGTCAAAATTACCAAAAATGGTGACTATGCTCTTATTTTTAATATTTTTAAAGATTTTAAATAAAGAAGTTGATTATGCACTAACGTCATTTTATTTTTAGTTTCCTTCAATTTCATCTAGTTATATTGTTCAAGCAATTTGGAATAATTATGGTAAAAAAAATCGCATTCTTATATCGGAGTCTGACAGACTAACGGAGTTAACCTTTAACTATGGACGTCTTATATTTATAATTATAAATATAAGACGTCCATAGTTAAAGGTTAACTCCGGACAGATAAACCTACTTTATCAAAATTTTCTCTATCCTTTCTTTCTATTTTCTATAATTAATTCTCGAGTATATATTTTTACTTTAAGTATATCTAATACTTCGTAATATAATAATACGGTAGTTGCCTAATGTTAAGATTAAATAAAATTTGTTTCTAATGAGACTAATTTCTATCTAAAAACACTATAAAGAACACTTTTAATTTGATATCGATTCGTTAAGTGATCTTAAAGCTTCTTTAAAGTTGGGTGAATAGGACCATTTTTTAAAGTATGAAAATCTTTAATTACAATTATACTGTATTTTAGTCTGCAAAAATTATAGCAACTTTTATTATGAAACCATTACCATAAACGAAATATTTCGTATAGCTACCAAACAAAGTTCTCACGCCTCCCATACAAAATACAAGCTTGTGACGTCACAAATATTTAGGCAATTCAGCGGCGCGTTTCCACGTCTAAAAATTTACGTCTAAAAACATGTGTCTTTAAAACTTTTATAACCGAAAGAGTTTTTTGTTTAGAAATGTATTTCTGTCACTATTGTGTTTATTTTTGGCAGGTCTTTACTTAGCAACATGAAAAAAATTTTAGTCAACATGCCCATTAAGGTTTTAGCTCCCAGGCTGGTTGACGCCGCTGGTGACAAGAGGGCTGGCTCATTCCTCGCACAGAGAATCGGAATTGCTGTACAGCGGGGAATGCAGCCAGTGTTCTTGGCACTTTGCCACACGGACGAAACCTTGATTTTGATCTTTAGTTTTAAATCAAATTATTATTATTATTTTAGTTTTAGTTTCAATATTATTTTCCTTTTAAGTATTTTTAAGTCACTTTTTAATTAGGATAATTATTAGTAAATCATACTTTGTATACATGCATACGATGATTTAATAACACACCTAGTTGTGAGTTTGTGAGAACTATAGGTACTTATATTTCAAGCTAAATCTGTTGACGTGACCAACAACACTTATAAAAAAATATTTTTATTTTATTGTGCTTCCACGGAAGACCAGTGGTTGCCTTCTGTTATATGACAGTCAGCAATGTATGCTGAGTGGAACTCACTTTCAGTGGTTTAAATATAGCTGTTTAATTTTTAATTTTAATGTTTACAAAATTGGTGAACTGTACTAACTTTATGTGAACTATTGTTATTGTACTGTACCATTTCATGACGAGCTCCGTGGCGCAGCGGTTACCACGCCAGCCTGCGACACGGGGGTCCCGGGTTCGATCCCCGGTCAGCGGGCCTATTCACTAAAATTGATAAGCACGGTGGCTATCAAAGCTCGGTTGACAACTCGAATTTGATAGTCACGGTGGCTAGCAGGAAATTGGCATTCCGTAACTGTTTTCACGGTAGTGGCTATCGACATAAATGAAGTGGCTTTGAATATGTTCAAGTTGGCAGCTCTTTTTTTCTGTCGACATTATCATAGAGTAAATTGAGATGCTATTCTCAAAATTTCAACTCAGGGGTAATATTTTTGAACGTGTGACACTCGTCTTCGAAAGATTTTTGTATGGAAAATCGTTCAAAGACGTGTGCCACGCGTTCAAAAATAATACCTCTGTTTTACCACTAGCGGCGGCCACATAGAAATTTTTGCGAGTACATCAAAATCATCTTTTATTTCTTTAGTTGCATAATGCATAGTGTTATGAAGAGTTTTTATTTGACAGAAATATATATAGGTACTATTTTGTAGCTTGGCGCTCCATATAATTTCTACAAGTAAAATGTTCTCTCGCGAGATTGTATGGAGCTTTTGTGGATTAATTTTGTTATAGTATTATGAGAATATGATTGTATAGATTAGGTACTGTAAGTATCTAGAAGAGAGACATTAAATTTAAATATTCTATACTATCATTCTCCTACTAAAAGGACCTCAGAATATTAGGAAAAAGAGCTGTACAGGCGAGGATCGGCTGTTTCTGTCTCTACTAATTCCCAAATCAACCCTCACGACACACACCTCCTAGTCGCAGGGACACAAAATCATGATGTTGACTGAACTTTTTAGGTTAGGTTTAATGATGAAGGATTTAAAATTTAAAGTGGTCATATTGTATTATTAGGTACCTATATTATAAATATAGTAGGCGAACACGGTCAGATTTACCTTTAATGCAGAAAAAGCAAAAGAATAATTGCCTCTAACCTATAACACTGAGAAAAAAAAATGAAAATCTCTTCCTTATCTAACTTCTTTAAAAACCGTATGAGAGGAAGAGGAGTGTCTGACCAAAATCCCCTCGCCAATTCCAATAACTTAAGTCAAACCAACTTAGAACATTCTTAAAATACAAACTAACCTCAAAACCAAAATTTTACGAATATTTTAGGAACCATGTGTCTTCGAAGGGGTGGGTTGGTTAAGGAGACTTTAAATTTTATTTGGGAGACTTATATGTTAGAGACAATATTTGTTATTTATAAAACCGATGATAAACATACAAAAAGAAAAAGTTTCTCATTTTACCTATCCTTGGTAACTTGTTCAGCTGTCTCGTTTTCGTAAAAAAGGATGGCTCCGTTTGGTTAACCTACTAAACGCAATAGTAGTCACTTCTCTACATTTAAACAAAGACTTGCAGCATCTTTACTTTGGCGTATAATAGTGTGTATCAATAAAACACTGCTCTTGACCCGTTGCTATGAAAAGCTGTTTGATAGATCAAGTGAAGATCGATTTGATAGCCACTTCAGTTACAGAATGCCGTCTATAGCTTATCGATACGGAAACAAATGTCAAAATGAAGGTGGAGTTGCTATCATGGAGATGACGTCATTTCGGTTGGACACTGACGATAGTGAATACAAAATTTGAATTCTGACAGCCGTTTTATGTCAACTTATTAGTTTCATAGCCATCGACACTTGTCATTCGAGTTAGTAAATAGGCCCGCAGGTCATGATGGAAAACGATCTTTTTCAGATTGACCTGGGTCTTGGATGGTTATCTATATATGTATTTGTTATAAAATATAGTATCGTTGAGTTAGTATCCCATAACATAAGTCTTTCATAAGAACTTACTTTGGGGCTAGCTCAATCTGTGTGATTTGTCCGTATATATTTATTTATTTATATTTATTTGTAAATCACTGAATAAACATTTTTCTATTCTATTCTATTCTATTCTATTCTATTCTATTCTAGAATATGTCGTCATAATATGAAGAAAGAAATCGGTTATATTATAATATCAAACACCTATCCTGTCTTATCCGGGATGATGATTTGAAAATAAATAAAAAGGATAGTAGGAGTAGAATAAAAATAGTGAAACATAACATAAGTGGATTAGTTGCAGCAGCAGACTAAATTATATCATTGACTTCCAGCCACTTAGACAAAAATACTTTTTGAACTACTTGCAACTTAGATGAGTTGCCACTTACATTAGTACTGTAGACAGTTTGAATTTGTGACCTTTCAAAACTATTGTTGCTATTGAACTAAGGGTGGGCGTCTAATCTTTAACAGGATTAAAGCGTCTGGGTTCAAAAACTACGGTCGAGATGGTCTGGCAGTAGTTAAGCATGCCATAAATATTATAATTAACTAGGATATACAAAAAAATGAGCCTGAATATTAGAAGTGACGAAAGATTTTTTGGTACATTTTCCACTTCTCACCTGAAAAATGCATGCAAGCTAGCAGGAATATCTACTACCTATATATTTTTTAATTGAACTAAATATATTAATTTTACCACTATTCTCATATAGTTAGTCTTATAATAGCCAAAGACAATATAATGCCTTATTATATTGTCTTTGATAACAGCTAAGCAATCATCATCGTCATTTCGTGTAGGTGACATGGTCAGCCGACCATGCACACCTGGTGTCAGAGTTCTTCGGAACCGCCTCTCGGCCTCTGACGTGGTTCCTTTAACGACTACCAAATGGCAGCCGGGACCAACGGCTTAACGTGCCTTCCGTAGCACGGAATCATCTTTCTTTTCAGACAATCAGGTGATTCATGCCTGCAATGTCTTAACCAAACTAAGCTAAGCAATGAAACTTTAACTAAACACTTTATCGCAAAAACAGAAAAATATTCAATTAAGTAGAACTTCTTACAATAAGTGTTCCCACGCCTAACATTCCTTGGAAGTCTCATCTTGTGCATTTTGTATGCATCACTGGATGAGGTTGCCACCAACCGACAACACTTGCAGGGAGCTAAAACATCGAAGGAACGGAAATCGAGGCCCTTGCACAAACAATAAGAAAAGTACCATGGTCGATGATAAATTGTACAACTATGACAAAGAATGTTGCCAAAATATCTCTTTTATTCTACTTATAAATAAAAATAAATAAATAAATAAAAATAAAAATAAAAAAGCCTTTATTCAACCAAAGTATAAATACATTTACTTTTACCTAAACTAATCGCTAAAAAAAAGAAAAAAACACTAGTTATTTTCCTCTTTGGATGTCGCCTCTGCGGCGTAGGCCTCCCCCTGTTTTTTCCACTCTTTTCTGTCCTTTGCCTGTCTCATCCAGTCTGGTCCACATCTCTTGTTAAAAATATCTCTCCAGCGCGTTTTTGGTCTACCTGGCTTTCTCTTCCCATCTCTAGGTGTCCATTCTGTAACTCTCTTTGTCCATCTATCGTTCTCTAATCTGCATACATGGCCGGCCCATTTCCATTTAAGACTCCGTATTCTTTCTACTACATCAGTAATTTTAGTTTTTTTTCTTATTGACTCGTTAGTTTGTCTATCAGCTAACCTTATACCCAACATGCTTCTTTCCATTTTCCTCTGATGCACGGCTAGTCTGTCTTCATCTTCTTTTCGTAGAGCCCATGTTTGGCACCCATACGTTACACATGGGAGTATTGTGGTTTCGTAGAGCTTACTTTTAATGTTTATGTCTATGTTTGTACTCTTCATAATTTCCCTTAGACTCCAATATTTTTTCCAGGAAGTAGCTATTCTTCTATTGATTTCGCTCTCGGTGGTGTCCTTAAGCGCAATCAATTGTCCCAGATAGATATATTCTTCTACGTATTCTATTTCCTTGCCATCCACTGTAATTGATTGTCTCTTTTCATTCGTTAGTATTTTTGTTTTTGTGGCATTTAGCATGAGACCGACTTTTTTACTTTCAATTACCAACTCGTTTATCATACTTTCTAGCTGTTGTGGCCCTTCTGAAAAAATGACAACATCGTCAGCAAAACGTAAGTGGCTTAGGTATTCACCATTAACCTTTATACCTTTATTTTGCCAATCAAGGTTTCTAAATACCATCTCCAAAACAGAAGAGAACAGCTTTGGGGATATTGGGTCTCCCTGTCTTACTCCCTTCTCGATAGGAAACTCTGGTCCTTCTAATTCTAGTTTTATTTTTGCAGTGCACTTAGAGTAGATGTCGCGTAGCAGGTCTATATACCGTACATTAACCCCTTGCTGAAGAAGGGCTTTCCAAATGCAATCATGTTTCAAGGAGTCGAAAGCCTTGCTGTAGTCGATGAAACATAGGTAGAGAGGTTTATTATATTCATTTGACTTCTCTATCACTTGAGTTACGACCTGTATATGATCGAGTGTAGAGAAGTTTTTTCGAAACCCAGCTTGTTCTCGAGGTTGGTTTTCATCTAAAGTTTTTGTTAGTCTGCCTAGTAACATTTTTGAAAATATTTTATATATGTTTGTCATGATACTTATGGGTCTATAGTTTCCAAGATTTGCAGGGTCACCTTTTTTATATAAAAGTATTATTGTTGATTTCGACCATTGTTCTGGTGTGAGCCCTTGTTCCATTATATAGGTAAATAACTTTTGTAATGGTAACTGTAGTGGTTTGCATAGAGCTTGAAGCACTTCGTTAGTAATATTGTCGCTTCCAGGAGATTTTTCCTTCTTTTGGGAACAAATAGCATTTTCTATTTCAGACTTGAGTACAGGAAGTATTACAGAGTCCTCACGAAATGAGATGCAGTAATAGTTATCCATGCTTACTGTACTGTATGACTCATCATTATTAACATTTTTATACAGTTCTTCATAGTAATTTGTGGCTTCTTTAATCATGTTTGGGCGTATCGAGATGAGGTTGCCTTTTTTTCCTTTTAACTCTATGGCCCAATCTGACTTTTCCTTAAGTTCTTTATAGGCCCTGCGAATAGCACCCGAGTTTTTTATATGTTTTTCCAATACTTCTTGTCGCTTAATTTTTTTTTCTTGTTTTAATTTTCTATTAATTAGCTTGCTTAATTTTGATATTTTTATTTTATTTACCTTTGATCTTTTTTCTTTGTACAATAGTTTTCTTTCCTCGAAAAGGTTTTCTATTTCCCGACTTACAATGTTATCTGTTTTTTCCTTTCTTGGTATTTGTTTTACAAAAAGTTTTATTGTAGATTCTAGCTCGTTGTACTGATCTTTTATTGTTGTGGAAGAATTGACTGACTCTATTAATTGGGTTTCCCAATAATTTGCATTTTCTTCTGTAATATCAGATATTTGTCTTAAATTAGGTAAAGGTTTAATGTGTTTTCTGTTTTTTCTCACCTCAATGTACAACTCGCATCTTATCATTCTATGATCTGTTTTAAAGTTCAATTTCTTTATTATATCAAATTTTTTTACTTGAGCAGGTCTATTGGTGAGAATGTAGTCTATTTCGGGCCGTATTTTTCCACCTGGAGATTTCCACGTCCATTTCTTGTGAGGTTTTTGTTTGAATAGACTATTAACAATTTTAAAGTTCTTCTCTAAAGCAAACTCTACCATTGGTTGGCCATGCTTACTTCTTTCGCCAAAGCCGTATTTGCCAAAAATTTTATCCTCACCTCTTTGCATTTTTCCCACTCTTGCGTTGAAATCTCCTGAGACAATTATGTTCTTTGATTGAATGTAATTTAATGCAGTTTCTACTGACTGATAAAAAGCTTCGATGTCTGTGTCCTTATACTCTTCAGTAGGGGCATATACTTGTATTAATGACCAGGTGTTATTGTCTGATGTTTGTATTTCTAAAATGCCTACTCTATCAGATATTGATTTAAAGCCTAAAATGTATTTTTTTAAATATTTTTTAATCAGGAATCCGACACCATTTCTTCCTGTAGTTCCAGGTGTATGATACAGGATAAAGTCAGCGTATTCTTCTATCTTTACGCCGTATCTCCTCGTTTCACACAGGCCCAGGATGTCCCATTTAACGTTCTTGATAGCATACATTAATTCAGTAAGGTTGCTGTGCGAAAATAGAGTATTCACATTAAGACTAGCCACGTAAAGTGCGTTCTGTGATTTCATATTATTGTTTTTTCCGTATTTAGGGGGGTTTTGGTCTACTTCCACCGCGGTGACCAGCCGACTTGGGGAAGGTGGAGGGGGGGCACTTAGTTTTTTAACACGTTTTTGGCGTTAATAGGATTGGGAGAATCAGTGGGGTCCGGTGGGGATGGCGATGATGTGGAAGTGTGAGCTTGTGTAGGTCTCATATAACTGGCTATATTTCTAGTTTTGTTCTTTTTATTGGGTTGTTTGTTACTCTTTTCAGCCTTCGTTTCAGCCCCAACAATCTCTGGTGACTGAGATAGTAATCTTTTGTTTGGATTTTGATAATTTTTCCTTGAAGATTCATAAGTAGCGTTGAGAGTAATGATTTTATCGTATTTTAAGTAAGCGGTTTTCCCAGACTCTCTTATGCTTTTTAGTTCCTCCTGAAGTTCCCTTCGTTTTTGTAGTATTTCAGGAGGAAAGTCTTCGCTTATGTAGATATTAGTACCTGCTAAAGATTTTTTCTTTTTTAGCAATTCAATTCTACGACTAAAAGTTGTGATTGTTACTACCACTGGTCTGATTTTTCCATTCTTTTTCCCTTTCCTTTGCACATTTTCTATTTCCCATCTTTGGCATTTTATTTCCATTCTGCTATTTATTATATCAAAAATGATTGTAACTAGTCCCTCGTAGTTGTGCTCCGACTCTTCCACTCCAAAAAATATTAAATTCTTCTTCCTTAATTGTTTTTCTAAATGGTTTATAGTCTTCTGTTGTTTTTCCACTATTTCTTCTAATATTTCTGTTCTATTTTCTATTCTAGAGAACTTTTCGTCTATGTTTCCATTAATAGAACCTTTTATATTTTCCTCCATTTCCTTCAGCTCTTTCCTTTGATTTGCTAGTTCCCCTCGCATTTCTTGAAGAATATTCTTAACCTCTTCCATTGTCTTGCTAGCGCCCTCTAGCGGTGAGTAACTTCAACTATTTAGTTCCACTACTCGACAATAGATGGCGTTGTTTTTTTTTTAAAAAATGTTGTAGGGCAGTCGCAGATTTTTGTATATTTGGCTAAATTTAATCTAACTCTTCTAAAATGGAATAAATTTTTGCAGTTGGTAGGTACTATGTGCAAGCACTCACCGTCTGTAGTGTTGCTTTGTGGTCAACTCTCAGCGCACCGTCTTTTCCTGGCTGACTTTTGTTGGAGTTAGTAGCTCTTTGATTTTTATAAAACTTCTTTCTAAACACTAGTATTATGCAGTCTTTTACTTCTGAGTGTCCATCAACAGAGTCAAAACACGTATAACACTATAAAAATGATTGTAAGTCAATCTACTAATTTTCGCAATTTTTTAACACAGGAGTCGAAGTATATGGTAGCACAGTAGCGCCCTCTCTCTTTATTCTACTTAGCCGCATTAAAAACATTGGGTCGAAGTTAATTGTTTATAATAAGATCAGACCTTATATAACGCAATTCCTATGATAGAACTGTTTTGGGGTAGGTTAGAATTTTATGGATAAGATTTAATTATTATTAGTATGCATCACTATCACTACATATCATAAAACAAAGTCCTCTGTCCGTCTGTTCGCGATAAACTCAAAAACTACTGAACGGATTTTCATGCGGTTTTCACCAATAGATTGAGTGATTCATGGGGAAGGTTTATAGGTATAATTCATGCCCGGGCGCAGCCGGGGAGAGCTACTAATTATGTATAAATTACTGGTCGCTACACCTGCGCTGGGATGATTTTTACTTAATCCATTGATCATGCAACAGCAAGCACCATTTATGTGGCACTACCACTGTATATGGAGCGTACTTTTTCTACCGAACTTTATCTCTGTTCTCTCACTACTTTGTACAGGCAGGTAGTTTCAACCTCCCAAATAGGGGTGGGCAAAAAATACTATTATGCGCCTTAATTGCTTGTCTGCGTCTTTTCCCGGGCTGCGCAAAAAGTGCATTTCATTTGTACCTACTAGTTGGCGGCAAAAGGTGTTGGTATTTTAAATATTTTCTAATTAAGTTGCTCTTTATTTAAATGAACTTTAACACTTTAAAGAATTGTTTGCATAATTTTGTGTTTTTAGCAGTGGGCCACTAAAAAAATAATCAAAAACGTTAATTCAAAAAATAGGCCTTTGCAGGCACTTTTTCACGTCATATCATATTTAAAATTATCTCATTAGATATATGTATTTATTAATTGTTCAAAAGCTACAGACTACTAGCGTTTCGGAACCGACCACTGCAGAGAAGAAACGCCGAAAGAAACTCTTATCAACAGTTTTGGTCGCCTACTCGCCTGAAGGGCTTTATATGAATACGAATATTTATTCCTTATTGTCTTTTTCTTTCTTTTCTTTTTTCTTTCTTTTTTCTGTTTTCATGTTACAATTTCAACATTTATTATTTTTGGAACATGTTTATGTTAACGATCGAGTGTGCAAATATAATAAACGACATATGATACTTAAAGTAGTCTCAAAGAGGTCGAGCAGACCAGTCCCCCCTGACAGCACCCGTTCACGAGTTGACGTGTGGATCAGCCATCGCTGAGCTCAACCATATTAGAGGGAACTCAACGACCCGACATAAAATAGTATACTATCCTTATAATATTGGTATAATATTATATATTACGAGTATTATTGGTGTTATATTCGCAGCTCTCTTCCATGTGGCTTACTGTACCGATTTCTTTCATTTAGCTAAGCTAAATAAGCATAATAAATATTTATGTTCAACTCGAACCGTTTGTTAAAACGGCCCAAATTCGTATGAACATATTTTTGATTGGTTACTAGTAAATCATAATTATGACAACGAGCTTCTTGAATGATGGATATCTCCCAAGTTGTATAAGCATCTTAAACAATAAAAATAACACAGAACATAACACTTTTTATATTATTCTGTTTCATACGAGCGTATTTCCGAAGTAGTCACTTTATACTATTATAGGTATACATACCTACTGACGCTAATTATTCTGGAGCAGCAGCAGAATTGCAGCCAAATGATTACCTTTAAAAATGAAGTAAGTATATGGTACCACTGCAATAAGAAGACTGTCAAATTCGTTATGCTACGGATACACACATGCTAGCTTTGAGGCTCCTTATAAGAATGCTACCAATGAAGCTGCTTGTGTTCCGCACACGACATAAGCCCGCCTTTGTACGTGTTTACTTTTTAAGAATTTCCTTTTGTTAACTCTATTTTTTATGTTCAATAAAGAGGTACAAACAAGCAAACACACGACCTGCACACAAGTGCTTAAAAAAGCATCCTTGTTTACAATAAACACAATAAAATATATACTGTATTTTTGAAACTGTGTCATTTACTTGTCCTATTTTGTGTTTGTTTTTTTTTATGTTTACCTTTTTTATCGATAATATGTCGTCTAATATCCGCACATTTCGTTTCATCAAGTATAAAAATTACCCATTGTATACCTAGTTATGCCATTTGTAAGTAACGCCAGAGAAATGATAAAGATAATTTTGCAGTTGATTCACTGACTATATTACATTCTGGCCTTTGTCAGTCGGTCAGTCAGTACGGAAGTATTCACAATTAATAACTAATTGCTTCTCACCATTGTGTTTACTTTATAATTGACATAACACCTCTTGTGCGAAGATTACCACGGAGCGGTAACCTGATATTGTATAATAGGTTCACACAGGGCTGGCAAATTATGTGCCCCGGTTTTCATTAAAATACAAAATACTATTTCGGAAGTATTTTAAAATAAAAGCTTGTAATATATGTATTTTAAACGTGAAATACAGTATTTGAATTAAAAAATACAGTCAGATATTAGCTAATGAAAAAGAAATCCTCAATGGTCTCGTATATGCAAATACAGATAACTCAAAACTCACAAAAGTATGTATCGGTTTTATCTTTAATTTATTTTTAAGGTTGCCTAAACTTTTCATGTTAAATGTATTTTCAAGCCACGACTTAAAAACAACACGGCACACTAGCGCCACCCAGCAATTAATTCTATAAATGCTAAATCATATCAAATTTCAAAAATCTAATAACTGGATGCCCTAGTAAATTACTTGTAGTATTCTTTTTATTACTTTTCATAGATATTGTAATCTAAGTTTAAGAGAACTATCAACTAATTATTACCGCCAAAAGTGGCCACTTTTGGCGGTAATATTCGTTCTCTATTCACAGCTATTTACGCTATCGAAAGAGACAGAGAGATCGTGATTTAAAACGTAGGCCAACACGCAGCAATTTGTCATGTCATCAGAGCAGGACAGACCTATATACAGAAAAGAGAAGTTGTAAGAATGTCTCTGCTTAGCCGTGTAGTTCCCGGCAGAGTAGAATAGTAGGTAACTCTCACTCAAAGTTTTTCCGTGGATGTCGTAGAAAGCGTTATAGGAAACACAAGCTAAACAAAGCTTATAAACATCAAAGAAAGAGACCTTTTCAACCCGTCTGGCCAGCGTGGAGAGTGTAGGCCAAATCCTCTGACTGCTCTTGCTAATATATGGCTCTGGTAGTACAGAGAGGATCGTGTTCCAGCAGTGAAGACTTAAAAAGACCTGATGATGGAGAATGTCTCTCTTCTGCAGTGTTGAATAAAGCCAGTTTAACTAATACAAATATGTATAACCACTTATATTCAATAGCTACAAACAAATTGACAGGTCACTCTGTATAGTGACCTGTGTAACAAAAATACGCTCAAGTCATTTATTTATTTTATTTATTTAGGTACACCAACAGAGTTTACATACAGCGTTCAACAAATACACTCTTAAAATTAATTCTAATGTAAACACCAATAAAAGGTAATACAGCATTATCTTTATCATATAAAAAGTAATTTTGTATCAAAATAGCCTTATTATTATATCGTAAAATAACAATTCCTATAAATTGTGATTATAATTACGCTTTATTAACAAGTTTCAGCACTTTATCCTTGAAAACAGTGGGGTTGTCACAAAATATATCCAGATCCCCGGAATTGCGGTTAAGGTGCTCTTATAGTAACACTAGCGCCACCCAGCAATTAAATTCCTTACATCATAAATTGTATCGAATTTAAAAAATCTAACAAGTACTAAACTACTAAATTAAAGGCTCTTTTAAAACAATGAACTATCATGTCATTCTTCCTTGTCCAACGTTGGAACCAACTAGACAGCGATCTCTTTCTATATGCACTATTGTTCAGGAGCTGCGCTTTTGCAAACTGAATATAAAAATTTCACGGTCCAATCATCTTAATGTCGAAGTATACCCGTCTCTTTCATTCTCGATACTATTTATACACTATCTCTGTCTGTATGGAATCCTAGACGCAGCGCTGATATCGACGCAGCCTTATCAGTGACACGTCGACAAAGAATTTTAAACGCTATTATAATTTAATACGGTTGATTTCACATTGGAGTTATCTCGTCTCCGAGGTTGTTCACATACCTGAATGGCCGTAGTTTGTAGTATTCGAGAATGGAGCCAGCTCACATTCAACGGGGCAAAGTCAGTGTCGCTTTAGACTTCGTGACGGAGAGACGTATTTCGCGAATCCCGCGAACCGGTATCCGCGAGTGCGTAGCGAAAGTGCCACATATTTAATCTTACGGAGTGAAGTTTAAAAACATGTGCTTGTAATTCCGAAGTGCTGTGCCGATTTTTCTTTTATTTTGGATTGGAAAGGTGAGTTATTGCCTTTTTTATGATTTACGAAAGGATATGAGCGATTTGCTTTTGGTATGCAATGCAACTTGGAACCAGTTTTTCGCGCGGTGAACCGTGGGAATAGTATTGGTAGTGCCCTGTATTGCCAATTGCATGTAGGTATTTTGTTGTCTTTTTATTTTCACTCCATTTGCGCTGTCCCTCGCGACGGCAGCGGAATGTATTGGAATTTATTTAGACTTTATTTGATGCTGGCTCCCAGTCTATGTGCTTATTGTTTTCCAATGAAATTCTACAGTCGTGTTACTTTATTTTTTGTATTACTTTTACTATGTTGTTTTGAGTTTAAAGTGAACCAAATCACATCCATTTTGAACTTATTTATTGTTTAGTAGTTATACCTACATAGATTTGTAAAGTATGTTCATTTACATACTCATAATTTTAAATATCACCCAAAAAAAATAGGTATTTCTAATTTTTCTGTAGCCTCCTGCATAATACTTCGTGGGATAGGTACCTACTTATTTACCCAAAATGCTTAGCGTGGTCCTCGGGACTTACGATTGCTCTATCTACCACACACAAGGGATTATTGTACGAGTAGGTATACTTTATACCTACCTACTGTAAACTCATGTTGTAGGTATAAATATAATGTAGGGGCAAATACACAGATTGAGCTGGTTAGCCCCAGTTAGTGTGGCAGTTGCAGGTTGCAGGATACTAACTCAACGATACTATATTTTAAATTGTAAACATCTAAGACCCAAGCAAGTATAAAAAATATCGTTTTCCATCATAACCTGGCCGGGGATTGAACCCTGAACCCCTCGTGTCACAGGCTGGTGTGTTAACCCACTGCCACGAAGACTGTCAATATTAAAGAGGTATATTTCTTAATTTACTTTCACAATCCTTCTTCCTACATAGCCGGGAATAAATACAAACTTCTTATTGCAGTCTAAAATATAATTATCTAATCCCCTTATCAGCATATCAGCTCTTATCAAGCGATCATTATGTCCATTATCGGAAATTAAGTGGGTAGAATTAGCAAGCGATATATGATAACCTAAATTTTTAGTTAAGATTGTGTTATATTTTGCTAATGTTGGACATTTTGACATTAAAAGGTTTCTTAAAGAACGCCAACATAACGTTTTTTCTTTTATACTTATATAGGTAGGTATATCGTCGATGACTTGAGTTATTGTGTATAGGTAGGTACTTATTGAAAGCGCTCGTTGCAGTCTTTTTATATTCCAGAAGAAAGTACACCAATAAAATCATAGATATTTTAACTAATTGAATATTGGCTTCAATATCTAATTAAGGCGTCAAATTCTTGCTTAAAGTTTAAGTTGGTAAAAAACAAATATTCACTGTATAATGATGATGGTGCTAATTATATTGGTTTGTTTAAAATTACAGATTTTACCTACGATTTTTTTATAGGTATGTCTTTATCATAAAATCCATGAAATAATAATAATAATTACTAATTCAACAAAATGCGACCATTTTAAATATTTGTTTTTTATCCTCATTGATTAATTCATTGTCTACGGACTCTAAACAACATGTCAGCCTACGTACCATTAAAAAGACATCATGTAGTCACGTTTAAAAATAGTCGTTATTTAAACTATCATTAGGCATAATTTAGCACAATCATCTCAAGGATTCAGGATGTCTGAAAACAAGGGTAGGTAGATGGCGGAGTCTTCAATTGGTACTATTATTATCACAATGCTGTGTGGTTCCCGGCAGAGTAGAATAGGAACACTCCAAGTCTTCCCGTGGATGTCGTAAAAGGCGACTTAGGAAAAACAAGCTAAACAAAGTTGTTGCAGTTGTCCATGGGCAGCGGTGATCACTTCCCATCAGGTGACCCACTTGCTCGTTTGCCGTCCTATAACATAAAAAAAAAAAAAAAAACAAAGCTTATAAACATCAAAGAGATCTCTCCAACCCGTCTGGCCAGTCTGGTGGTACAGAGAGGGTCGTGCTCCTGCAGTGGAGACCTAAAAAAGACCTGATGGATTCGGGGGAGTCATTCTTACCGCAAGTACTTAAAATCATATTATTCGATTGCGCCATTATTTAATTTCCTGATTGTTGAAACAGGTGCTCTAGTTTTTACGCTGCAACGTCTTGACGAGCAGTTGAATTTGTAATGATGTAAGTATGGCTATAATGCAACTGTAGTGACAAAAAAGAAAATAATATAATTCTTCACATAGGTTAGTACTATTATTAATTCTGTGACATAGGTACCTTACGTCTTTAGTTAAGACTGATGTCGGCTTTTCAAAGTGTAAAAAAGCTTTAAGACTAACATCAAAGGAAACGAGCTGAGATACCTATAGTGTATAAATTTGTGAGAAATACATACACATAAAATTCGTGTCTAACGGAGTACAAATATGACGATAACTATAAGTGATGCCTTACTAGAAATATAATACCTGTATAACCATTTATAATTAATTCCAAATTAAAACTAACTATTCTAACAATAAAACTAACTAAAAATAAAATTAATTATTATTATTAATTAAATTATACATGTATTCTTTAATATAATATGGGGTATGGTCAGTGTCATCCTCAACGGTTCACTATCCAAACGCATAACATTTTTTGGTATAAAAGTTGTTTCGCATAAAGGTATGTTACGCATAAAATTTGTATGGAAAATTTATGTGTAACACACCTTTATGCGAAATACTGCCTCAGTGGTTGCAAGTATGGCATCAGGTACGAGCGCCCGGCCATCCAGTTTCGCTAGCACATATTCAAGTGAACTGTATCTCATGAATAAATACCCAGACAGTGAAGTAAAACGGTGCTTACACGCAGCGCATTACTTCCACACTAATATTTACATTTCTCGTGTCTGTATCCGAACGTTCACATCCGCAATGTATACGACTTTGAGTATAATAGGTACTCTCTAGACACCGTCATGCCTTTATTTCAATGATTAAAAGACTTGGCCAATTTTTCAATGCTTATGTGCGTGACAGCATAGTACATATATCTCCAGGTGACAGCATTATGTTAGCACACGCGTCTTGTCCATTAATGCCATCAAAATCCGTCAAATTGGTAGTAATGTGTTTGCATGATAGACTATGGGTTAGACACAATTTTTCTACGCTTTTAGGCTAATAGAGTAGATATAGGTTTTATATCTATAAGTACATACATATACCTCTATATTCCACACTAACATTTACATTTCTCGTGACTGTATCCGAACGTTCACAATGTTTACGAGAGAAAGCGATTATGGGTTCCGCAAGTACTTTTGGAGACATTTGAGTAAATTGTTAGATTGTGAAGACATCTAAAACTGATTATAAATAAACAATCTTGCGTGGAAGTTATAACCATGGATTTGTAAAGTATGTTTACCTTAATACATATAGAGTACTAAATAGTTTTCTGTCTTCTACTTCTTCCTCACCTTATCCCACTTTATGTGGGGTCGGGACAGCATGTAAGCTTCTTCCATGTTGCTCTATCTCGAGCAATCTCCTTCGTTATCGGTCTAAAAAATTAAAAAATATATTGTTTCTAACTTTTGTGTAACAGCCGGATACTTATGTATATACCAAACACGCTAAACGTGGTTTTTGAGTCTTATGGCCCTGGGAGCCCGAAGGCCTAGTGCGTAAGCATGATTAGCACTGACGCATGTTAAGCAACCCCGGGCGCAGTCCCCAATTTGATGGTGACATAAAAATATCTCGAGCTCCTCCGTGCATCGGAAGGCACGTTAAGCCGTTGGTCCCGACAAAAACATTTTGGTTACAAGGTGTCTAACGAAAATGTGATTTGTATGATATATCTTCCGCAAAGTAAGCAGAATCTATGAAATGCAGTAATATTAAAAATTGTTCCATTCTCTAACATTATTTGCATTTGCTATCGAGAAACGTTTATATTTAGTCCTTATCATAGTATGAAGTCCCGGCGTCCATCTGTCTGCTTGAATGCTTCAAATGTGGAACAAATGTTATACGAGTATAATACTTATTAGCATAGAATACGAGTAAGACGTAGAACTCGTGGATATTCGACTGAAAACTTTTTTGGCGCATTGAACTATTTTGGCATAGCGAAGATGTTATTTGAATTATCCGAAGATGTGAGTTAACACACTAGCGCCACCCAGAAATTAATTTATTTACTCCTCAATCAAATCAAATTTAAAACATCTAATAGCTGATTGCCCTAGTAAACCATGCTAGTAAATTACTTGTAGTATTCTTTTTGTTACTTTTCATAGATATTACAATCTAAGTTTAGGAGAACGAATTTTTACCGCCAAAAGTGGTTACTTTTGGCGGTAAAAATTCGTTCTCTTAATTCATCAAATTAAAAATAGTGAAAGTACCAATAATACTACAAGTAATTTACTGGGGCACTCAGCTATTAGATTTTTTAAATTTGATATGATTTAGGACTTATAGAATTGATTGCTGGGTGGCGCTAGAGTGTGAACTCACCTCGCCTTAAGTCATTATGAGAAAACGTGGTTACCGCCAAAAACGGCCGTTTATGGCGGTAAACTGATTCTCATAATTCTCACTGATTCTGATAATATTAAACATGATTCCAAAAATACATCAGGTTATTTACTAAGGCTTATATGATTTACATTCTTGAATTTCTTTCTATTTGTAAAGTATTAGGAATAAAATGATTGGCGTCGCTAGTGTGCCTAGGGTGCCCCCTGAAAACATAGGTATTTGTCTTGTTCTTTTTTATGTTGGCAGGTAAATATTCATATTTGTAACTTTTAATGATAAGTATAATATATTATTTGCAATTGAAATCGTATGAATGTTGAAGTTACCATGAAAATGATCTACACCGTAGCTGTCAAAAGTTAGCAAATAGGCCTGCATGTCTATCGAATATTATTTAAATAAAGCATTGATATTCGACTAAGATAAGTACACAAAATTTTGGCTTAGTTGGATATGGCTTCAAACTTGAGTTGCAAGATTTTCACAGTCAAACTAACATGGCAAACTTTTGACGAAGCATGTTGCTAATGATTTTTTGTTGCTTTTTGACGAAGGTTTTGGCGGATGACCGTATGCAGCTAATTTCAATAGACAAGGTAGATAAGATATTAAAAGCCAATTTAGTAAATGGCAAATTACTTAAATAAAAGCTTGAAAAAAGAATGTCATACTCAATAAAAAGTAATCCACAATCAACTAAGCCTTTTTAGGGTTCCGTAGTAAACAAGGAACCCTTATAGTTTCGCCATGTCTGTCTGTCTGTCTGTCCGTCCGCGGTTTTACGCAGAGACTAGCTACCTTCTTGTATTAGAAATGCTGACTCCTTGCACAGCTTCAAGTCCCAGTTACGTATTCATATACTTGAAAACTGCTCACTCTCGGAATAGCCACAACCTCTCCAGTTCCATATAGGCATCTATTTTTGGTGATTGGAAAATTTGGAATTAACCGACGTTGTTTGATTGAGGCATGGTTTTTCTGCTCTGCTTTGTTTTTGATTTTAAATTTTCAACTGTTAATTTCTTTTGTTTTCAATATCTACAATATCGAAATGTAATCAATATCTTTGTGGTACAATAATTACATAATAATCTGCATGTTATTTAACAATACGGTGTCTGCATTTTAGTTTAAGTACTTATTTATCTGTTGTTCTCATGTAAGTGGATTAATTGTAATCTTTTATGAGAATAAATTCTTTAAACCTAAACCTGACTATAAGTACTAGATAGCTGTTATTTGGTATGGGTATGTATATTAATCATGGCAAAAAAGTGGTAGAATAAAAACTTGAAAAAAAAAATTTTATTAGGGTAGCTCCCATACAAGTAAAGTAGGGGAGTATTTTTTTTTTCTCTATTTACCCATAGTGTGGGGTATCGTTAAATAGGTCTTTCAAAAATATTGTGAGGTTGAGCTCACCATTTTTCAATTTAGGGATCCGTCTCCGAAATATTTGGTTTTAAAGTGCGAATTTTTGTTAGAGGTAAGTGTCCCCCCCCTCTATCTGCTAAACGTTTATATATAGATACGTGAAAAAAATTACAGCAGTAGCATATATACTGAAGTTTAAAGGAAAACTATCAGAGCTGAGTACTAAGTACAAACTAAAAAGTCATAGGCAACCAACTTATAAACTGTAAAATTTCATACTATTTTCATTGTCAGATGTTTTTGGTCGTTAAACTGTAAGGTGCGAGTGTGAATAGTGTGAACTCAAAGTTGTCATTCTCAACTACGGAACCCTACACTGCGCGTGGCCCGACACGCACTTGGCCGGTTTTTTTACGATGCGTTTTTTTTGTATTTAATTAGTAACGTTTTTAGAAGACCATTTTTAATAAACATTTGTTTATAACACGAATAACCGTTAAAAATATTTAAATTAAATACAATCTTTGGCATTTCATGAAAATCATCAAATTTACGTTCGTTGTTAATTTCCCGGAAAACTGATTACGCCAAATCAAGGAAAATTTTCCCGTGATTAAATGTCCTATATTTAGTCATAGAATTTAAAAAATTAAAGATATTTTCAAATACAGAGTAAGTAAATGTACATAATAAAAACAACTTATTAATTTTTAGCAGTTTAATAAACATACCTACCAAACTGCGGTTGGCATAAGGCGTTACCAACGCGGAACGTTTTGCGATAAACAGTTTTTGGTATGGGGCCCGGGCGGGTTTTTTTAATGGTTTTGCGTCATATTCAAAGCTGAAGGACTGAGAAGGACATATGCTATATATCACGCGAGTGAAACCGCGGGTAACAGCTAATTTATTATATTTTGGTAATCAGGGGGAGTTAATAAATAAATAATAAATGTATACGGACAAATCACATAGATTGAGCTAGCCCCAAAGTAAGTTCTTAAGTAAGACTTGTGATATGGACTACTAACTCAACGATATTATATTTTATAATTGATACTTATACATATAAATAAACATCCAAGACCCAGGTCAATCTGAAAAAGATCATTTTTCATCTTGACCTGACTGGGGATCGAACCCCGGACCATCCGTGTCGCAGGCAGGCGTGTTGAACGCTGCGCCACGGCGCTCGTCAAATTGAGAGAGATAAACTTCCTAACTAATCTGTAGTCTTCTTCTTCTTTCTACAGCTCATAACATCCACTGCAGGATATAGGGTAAAACACGGATAGTTGCCTCACTTTTCAAAAAGTTTAAATTATAAAAAAATGGGTCGTTATAAATAATACCTCAAAATGTATACGAAAACATAGGTTCTTCATCTTTTATAGAAGACCAATTCCGTTAACATAATTGATACTGGTTTTGAGTATATTACGTTTTATTTGACCTCCTAAAAAAGGGATAGTCGCCTACTGCAGCGGATAGTTGCCAAATGTTAAAAAGAGTTAGGAGGATACTTGCCGCATAGTCATACATATAACACTTGGTTTCCGCTTATACTTGCGAGGCATTCTGTTTACCTAGAATGGGCACGTGAAAGCGGTTAATATTGTTTTATATTTAAAACAAGTAAGTATAGCACAATATTTACTTGAAAAAAAATTTGAAAATATGTGATGAAAAAGAATCGGCCACAGGTAGGTTTAGAATACATTCATCACATATTTTCAAATTTAATAATGTACTGAGCATTGTAATGCTATTTAAAAACCATTTAAGTGAAAAAAAATTTTTCGATGATTAAGGAATGAATGGTTATGGATAATTGCACTTAGAGCAACTATCCGCCACAATAAATAAGGCAACTATCCTTTTTGATACGGATAGTTGCCTTTTCGATTTAGAAAATAAATAAAATCTTTTCAACAATAAAACGCAATTAATAGGGCAATTAAAGGTCTAATGTGAGCAAAGAAACAAAATGTAGTCTGAAACCACAATCAATTATAAAGATATCCAACAAAAACTACGTACCAATATAATTTCGACGTCCATTAATGTTTAGCAGCGGAAGATTTTTGCTCACACGGACGAAACACGTGCACCCACTCCAACGGTTTACGTGGCAGTGAGGCCTGCGGGGGGAGCGCTTCTAACTATAATCAAGCAGTAATGCCACAAATGTACCTAACATAGAGAATTCGAAACCGACGCAAGTATCCCCCCGACGCAACTATCCGGGTTTTACCCTAAGCCTCCTCTAATGCACTCCAACCATTCCGGTCTTTTGCCATTCTTCTCCAAGTTGGACCCGCAACCTTGGCGATGTCATCGCTCCAACGAGCCAGCAGTTTCCCTCGGTTTCTGTGTCCCGTTCTAGGTCTCCAGTCTAGCAACTTTTGGCCCCATCTTCCAGGGTATTTAAAATGGCTATTTTTCCAGTCATGTCATCATCATCATCAGGTATTTTTAAGTCTCCACTGCCGGAGCACGACCCTCTCTGTACTACATGAGCTATTATAACTATTAGCCGGAGCAGTCAGAGGATTTTGGCCTACACTCTCCACGCTGGCCAGACGGGTTGGAGAGGTGTCTTTGATGTTTATAAGCTTTGTTTAGCTTGTATTTTTTAAGTAGCCTTCTACGACATCCACGGGAAGACTTGGAGGGGTCCTATTCTAATCTGCCGGGAACCACACGGCAATCAATTAGGGTTGATTCCAGTGGTAGACAGAACTACGGGCATTAGGTATATCGACTTTTGTTATGTTCCACATCCTGCTTATTTATTTTATTAGATCGGCGTGTTTACATTTATTGAAGATCGTGAGTATTCGGCTGTGTCTACCACGTACATAACATAATTTTGTCTACCACTATGTCGGCGTAATATGGATGATGACTTAATTTTTTTTTCGTTATTATAACTATGGAAAGTCCTCCCAAAAAAAAAACACATCCGCAGAAGAAACACCATGCTATTATAAACCTAAAACTCTCTTAGATATTACAGTTTTAATAGCACATTTTTTGGCGATACCAATACGCTCCCCAGAAAATGCTAGTCAATCATGACGTCACAGTTTTGTAAAATGTATGGGACGTATGAGTTACTTGTTCGACAGCTATATTAAATATTGCGTTTATTGTAACGGTCTAATAATAAAATTTGGTTTATATTTAGAGGAATATCTACATAATAGTAATATTTATTTTTCCTTTTTTCATACTTTTAAAATGGACTTGCCCAACCAACTCTAAAAGGTTATTTAGCATGGTGAACGAATCGTTATCAAGTTGAAAGTATACTTTTATAGTCTTTTTAGACACATTTTAATAAATAATAAATAAATAAATATATAGGGACATACCACACAAATTGAGCTAGCCCCACAGTAAGTTGTGAACTTGTGTCGCGGGATACTAACTCAACGATACTATATTTAAAACATATACTTATATAGATAAACATCCAAGACCCAGGTCATTCTGGAAAAGATCGTTTACCATCATGACCTGACCGGGGATTGAACCCGGGACCCCCGTGTCGCAGGCTGGCGTGTTGACCGCTGCGCCACGGAGCTCGTCGCTTGATAGAATATAAAACATTTTTAAGAATCTGAAGACCCAGTCATCATGCCTATTGTAGTGTATAGTTCTATCTATTATTTGCACTCTGAGTTAAATAAATTTGTGTGCTTCCGCCACCAGATAGTTCATGCAAACTATTGCTCTCCAGCGCCTATCCACTACTGTCCCGTCATGACCGCCACCAATAGTTAAGGCGAAGTGAGTTCACACACTAGTGCCACCCAGCAATTAATTCTATAAGTCCTAAATCATATCAAATTAAAAAAGTCTAATAGCTGAATGCCCTAGTAAATTACTTGTAGTATTATTGGTGCAAGTTTTCACTATTTTTTATTTGATGAATTAAGAGAACGAATTTTTACCGCTAAAAGTGGCCACTTTTGGCGGTGAAAATTCCTTCTCTTAAATTTAGATTGTAATGTCTATGAAAAGTAACAAAGGAATATTATAAATAATTTACTAGGGCAATCAGCGATTAGATTTTTTTAAATTTGATTCGATTTCGGAGTAAATGAATTAATTGCTGGGTGGCGCTAGTGTGTGAACTCACTTCGCCTTAATGCATGCGACCGTTGCCAATATTGCTGCATCCGTTGAGGCTGCAGCAGCATCGGCCGTCGTGCTCGCGACATGTGTTTCGCCTCTACACGAGGCATCTTCAGACAATGAACCTAAGATGTTGATCTTTCGAATGACAAACAACGAATGACACATGGGCATGACGGGATTAACAATAGTGGGTGGGCGCTGTCTAACAATAGTTTGCATGAACTAACTGGTGACGGAATCACACAAATTAATTAATGCACTCACAGTGCATATAACTTTGACTTCCAAAAAGTAACGCCTGAGTCAATTCAATATCTATTTATTACTACTAAAACAGTTTCAACAGAAGGAGATGGCGAGATGACATAGACAGATTTAGACAAGCATGGCCAGATATAGCGAAAGATCGGAAAGAGTGGAGCATTCACGGGGAGGCCTTTGCCCAGCAGTGGGACACAACACCTACAGGCTAGGAAAAAAAAAAAAAAAAAAAAAAAAAACAGTTTCACAGACTTGTTATATGATGACAGCGACATCCGCTCACTTATATCTGAATAAGATTTCTGGAACGGAACTGACAACGTACTCCCTTCTAGATGTGTGTGTGAGAGCTTGCTTGAGATTGCTACGGTCTGCTAATCGATACCAAGGTCTACGTAATCGATACACTCGTATCAAATCATCAGTATCTCCTACCTATAAAATGTTGATATTTCACTAATTATTATAATATAGAATGATACTTGGTTTTGTGATATTATATGGACATATCCCTAAAAATAATCCAGGCATGTGACCTCTGGTCTTTTGAGAGGCTTACAATAATTATTTCTTCTTGAAAGAGTGGTACAGCGGCCTTGCTAACTACGATGATTTCAAGGGTACCGGCTCAGCAAACAGGTTGAAATGACACTTTAAATTGTAATAGTTCAAAAACGGCACATAATTTTAAATGATAGTTATCTACGTTTTCCTTCAAATAATTCATTTCAAATGTGGGCAGTACTGGATCTCGAAAAATGTTTGCTTCCGCTTAAGTTTCCAGTTAAAAAAATTTGTTCAAATAGTTTTTCATAATATGGCAAGCTTTTTTATTTGTGGTAGGTAGGTACGTCTTAAAAAAATCACATGCTGTAAAAGTGTAAGGAATTACTAATTAACTTAGCAGTAAAAACCGCGGACTGACATGTTACCAAAGCCATTGGAAACCTTACTCCGTACCTATCCATATTATTTATAACTCATAATCCGCAGAATTAACATCATTAAGGGCACCGTGGCTTTTATTGCGAGAAGGTCCCACCCAACTTTATTACATTTACTCGTTTTGCCCGCGACTCTGACTGCTGTTCGAAACCTAGTTTCAGGATAATTTTTCAGCGTTAACCTAATTGCCGAGCCAAAAAAAAAACGATAAACGAAGTAGCTTTTTTCGAGAATACATACAACAACTGACCAAAATGCAGTCCACAATGCTTTTGAAAAATTAGGAATTACGGATAAAAAACAAAATTCATTTTAAAAGGAAAATTAGTAGCTAGCGAACATAAACAGTACTTATTAAGAAACGGATCGATAGCCGAAATAAAGAGATTTTGAAATACAATATCCCAGAAGGCAGAAGCAACGCTATAAAACCATCCATGTACAGACTGTTAAAAATTATGAAATAATACCTTTTTTATTTACCTTTATTTATTTATTAAGTAAAGTTAAGGGCGTAACCTTGCCCAAATAACCTGTTTTGCGTTAAAAGGTAGCGTATGTAAATATATGTTGAAGTGACGTTTTTTGCAGTCAGGTCACGTATGTCATCTCACTAATTAGGAATTTATTGTGTGCGAGTGTGTAATTTGTTGCCTATTTATTGTGAATTTGTTTGTTTCAATTTGCTTAAAAACACAGCGAAGCGAAGCACGCCGCGTTTGTGGATACGATTAGAAGCATACAAAAATGATTGATGACGCCTTCTGGTGATTGCTGTATTCTAAGTGTTTTTTTTTTGTGACTAACTGTTTCTAGTCTGTATGCATTTAATAGTAGTCACAAAGACATAAACGAATGTAATAATTTGTTGGCCACATATATAACGCGTAAACATAAAAACATAAAAAAAATTATAACAAAAAAGGTTGCCAAAAAAAAAATGTACAGACAGACCGTAAGAGTTTTGTTATAGTAGAGACCTTTATTACATAAAGTTACGGGCTGTAACGTTGCCCGAATAACCTGCTTTATGTTAGGGCATGTAATTATTAGTTGACGTGACATTTTTTGCAGTCGCCTCACGTATGTCATCTCCCTAATTAGGGATTTTTTGCCGTTAAACGGCTGGAGGTTAATTCTTTTCTTTTAGGGTTCGTTAATGAAGATAACGGACCCTAATGGCGTGCCATTCTAGCTGTTTGTAATATCGTTAGCTCTATTGATCAGTAAAAAATAAAATCTTCAAGTAAGTAATTTGATTATAAATTTAATTTCAACATTGTTATTTAGGTATACAATTTAGTTATTTTTTGTTTATGTCGTTTTTTTTTTGCTTCATCTTTTTATTGAAATATTTAAATTAAAGACAGAACGAAACAAAAAATATAAAAAAGTGCAAAAAAACCATCTCTAGTTATTATTAAGTAGAATTAAACTTCTACTACTACTACTATGCAAATACATAAATATTATATAGCGACAAATGACACATATTGTAGTAGCTCCACAGTAAGTTTGGAACTTGTGTCGAAGGATACTAACTCAACGATACTATCCTAATCCTAACTAATATTTTAGAGTTAAATGCGAAAGTGAGTTCGTTTGTTTGTTTGTTTGTTAAGCTTTCACGCCTTATCTACTGAACCGATCATTATGACATTTTGCATACACATAGGTTAGGGTATTGAGAAGGACAGAGGCTACATATCACGCGGGACGCGAAGCCGCGAATATCAGCTAGTATTATAAGATAAACATCCAAGACCCAGGCTAATCTGAAATAGATCGGTTTCATCATAACCTGCAGGCCTATTTGCTAACTCGGTGTACAACGTTTTGATAGTCACTTTAACATCCATAACGGTTTTCATATCATAAATAAAAATTGAAAATCATACGGAAGCCGTAATGCATATTGAAGTTACCATCAAAATTATATACACCGTAGCTGTCAAAAGTTAGCAAATAGGCCTGCTGATCGGGGATCAAAACCGGGACCACTTGTATCATAAATATATAGTTAGTTCTATATTCTATATTAAAGATTTAATATTGATGCAGGTGTAAGTTTTCATTTTCTGCGTATTTCTCTTACAAGAGTTCGTTCCTCATAACAACCAATCATCGATGCCGAACACAAATCAAATCACATTGACATGTCTATATTCGGGAGTCTCCTTGAACTCAATACGGAAGCTGTGACATGTGACAACAATTGTCCTAGTTGTCACGTTACGACGTGTGACTCCCGTTTCGTCACTCAGTGGGAGTGTGACGGAATTAGACTGTGTGTAGGGAAACTTTCTTTGGTAAAATAGTTGTAGTATGAATGGGACGAGGACGAAAATAGGAGTTTTAGCAATTCCAAGTAGTCTTTTGACGTTTTCTTTATAAAAGATGTTTTTAAGTACGAATTTAGTTGGTTCAAATTACTTCTAGTTTATCACCGTATAATTTATCGGAAAAGTAAGTACTAAAATTTCTGAGGCAGGGGCGACTTCGTTGTGGATTAAAATAGTAACTTGAATTTTCAGTTAACAAGGCACCATTGTTTAATTCTACATATTTATTTAAAACAATGATCTCACAACTTTTCACTGTAGAAGAACTGAGTGGAGAGACTTGGTTTGTTACAAAAATGTTTTTGACGGCATCTAACTACATCAACTATATATACGCTTTCCATTGAATTCGCTAAACAAAATATTTTTTTTTCAAACCTTACACAATTGCCGTTCCTAAAAAAATATAGCCTACGACTAAGGACAACCCTTTTGGGTTTTTCTTCTTTCTTTTCCCTTCGATAAATTATAATTAGAATCATCGTCATTAGGTCTTTCTTAGTCTCCACTGCAGGAGCACGACCCTCTATGTACTACCCAAACTAGTCAGAGTAAATAATTATAATTAATAGATCACATTTTTTTTTTAAAGATCATGTGGCATCCCATTCATCAAACAATTTTAATTTCCGTAAAAGCAGTGTGACTTTTCACCTTAAAACAACTTCTTTACAGACAAAATAAGTTAGAGCATACGCCATGAAATTTAAACTGTTTGTCCCCAAAGAACGTCCCAAACATAAATTACTTAATCTCAAGTTAGCAACTTAATGTATTCGCGTCCCACGGGCGACTTTAAGTTAGTTTAACTATGTAGCTTTTGTTCGCCTATCACAGCTCGTTTTCGAATTTGCGATTTGAGCACTGATTTAAATAAGTTTAATGTTATTCTTATCATACTTATTTATAACTTACATTTGCATGTGGCTTTGCTCGCGTATAGACTTTTTGGAAAATCCTTTCTTGACGAAACCGTCGACATCATATAAATATATACGTGCTAAATTTCAGCGCAGGCCAATTAAGTATTTTGAGCTGTGTGTCTTGATATATCAGTCAGTAACGGCTGCCTTATGTATATATAATTTTTTTTCGATCAGTATGTGGCCACATAAACAGCCCTGTCATTTGTCTACGTGCAGTGTTGAAGGCTGCAAGGATATGTTGCTTAGTGTGGGGCCAACCGTGTATCTGTATACTAGTGTGGACTTTAAATGGTCAAATAAATTTCATTTCATTTTCAAGTAACCAGTATATTTAAACTTAACAGGGGGTACACGAGTACTCAATATATTATTAACAAGCTAGATCTGATGTCTCCTCGACTTAGGGAAGACACCAAGACTAAAAAATCGTAATGGGGAGCCATCAGGGGAGACACCATACCGGAATCGTTTTAAAAATAACGTAATCTAATAGGACATTTTTTCTCGCCAAACGTGATATCCTACAAATGGTTTGTATTTTATTTGCCTTGGTCTTTTGATCTGTCTCTTTCGTTGAGTACATACAGGTCGAAAATATTGTAACTTAAAAATAAAATAGACATACACTAAAAGACTTACATTATTTGGAGTTCTTGGCGGGAATTTTAGCGGACTACACGGTGTCTGTTTTGGATTGTTTCGCAAATTGATTCTAGTGGACTTTATAATGTGAAATTGCATGGTGTTATTTTGTGTTATAAATGCCCATATTTATGAACAATGTGTAGAATAACTAAAATAGACTGTCATTGTGCGGCTGTAGTGAGATTTACATAGCGGGCTGGTGGTTGTCCGCCTTGCTGCGTCGTCAATGATGAAACCAGTGGATTCGCGAAGAGTTGTCGCCAGGGGCTCCGTGAAAACAACGAAATGCATTACACCATCATTTCGTTGACAACCAAGATGATTTCTATTTCGGGTTATTCGATGTAGTAAAACTTAGCTACAGCTAAGCTTTACTAAAGCTAAGCTTAGCTACAGCTAAGCTTTACTGCGAAAAGGTTTATTTGCTGTGATATTTTTTACGCAGTTATGTGCATTAGCACTGACGCGTCTTCCCATTATTGTAGCTCGCAGTTTCGTTTTTTATGAGTTGCGCGATATCCCAATGTTTGTTTGTTTTTCGTGTAAGTGGCCAACACTGGTGTCAGATTTTTCAAGCTGCCTAAAGGCATCTGACATAGCTTAACGACTGCCATCAATGATGACAGCCGGGAGCAACGGCTTAACGTGCCTTCCGAAGCACGGAGGAGCCTGCGATAGTTTTATGCCACTTGCGGTCACCCATCCAAGTGGGGACTGCGCCCGGGTTGCTTAACATGCGCAAGCGCTAATAATGTTCGTGCCCACTAGGTCATCGGGCTCCTCGATATCCCAATGACAGAGGTTGAAAAAAGCTCCATTTTAGCAAGATGTGCTATTTACTTACGTCATTTGCAAATGCATTTTACCACGGTAAGTTACTTTAGTATAGCATACACCGAAGCTCAAACCGCAGAAGACAAGCACTCAGCGCTCAGGCTGCTATGATAATGAAGTAGAAACCAGAGCACAATAGAGATAAAGTGCGCGCTACATTACCGGGAATAGGACGCATTTACACATAAGTGTAACGAAGGATACAAATGAAGACTTAATTTATTGAAATTTACCCGAAATATATTTTACATTTTCATGCAAAAGTGTTTAGCTCGCTAGGCAACATGAAGAGAATCTAATTGTAACTTTGTCATCTAGGCTAACTCAGAAAAAAAGCTTAAACCAACTTTGTGCTATTCTGACTGGAACTGGAATCCTAATCCTAACTAATATTATAAATGCGAAAATGAGTTTGTTTGTTGCCTTTTCACGCCCTATCTACTAAACCGATCATCATGAAATTTTGCATACACTAGGTTAGGGAACTGAGAAGGACATATTACGCGGGCAAAGACGCGGGTAACAGCTATTATGTCCAGAAACACCAAAATTCACTTTAGGTAAATTTTGCACAATTTTCCTTTTTTTTAATTAACTTTTTAAAATATATTTTTTTGTTCGTTTAGCCAATACATTTTTTATACACAACAACAGGGTTGAATAATCACGTGATATGTTTTTTTTATTTCTTTATAATTTTTGAAAATTGTAAAATAGTTGAGACTTTCATACTTTAGGGAAAGTGCCGTGACAAAAGAGTTGGGCAAAACTATTGAAGCACAGTACAACGTTGAATGAAGTGTTGATGTAAACGAATACTCTATGGTGTGAGCGTCAGCCTCACAATAATAAGGAGTCGTTCCCCGCATGTTTATTTCATTCGACGCTACATTGCTCGCTGGCAGCTAGGGTGCAATGTGCACTCTGCACATTGATTTATGCGGCTTGCATTGTGTACTGAGCCTTAGTGATACTACTTACTTGAAGAGGATTGCGTGCGATTTCGCCTCTTTGAGCCTAATACCTATATATTATTATGTATTATCAGATAGATAAGTTTTGTTATTGTTGATTAGTGTCATAATCACGATAACTCTCGAACCGGTGTTCCAAATACAATGTAAGTTAAAACATATGTGGCAACGCTCCTGTGACACCTCTGATGTTGCAGTTGTCCATGGGCAACGGTGATCACTTACCATCAGGTGACCCGCTTGCTCGTTTGCCATTTGCCATCCTATGACATAAAAAAAATGTAGGTTCTACTGGAACAATTTTCAAGTTCAAGGGTACAGTCCGAACTCCGAATCAAACTTTATGGCGGCTAGAAACATCGCGCGAATCGATGCGCAGTACACAATATAGGTTCAGCGGGGCGCACGCGGTGAAGCGGGGCACGTACTGCGCAACTCGCAGCTAATATCCGAGTCACGAGGACGAGCTCCGTGGCGCAGTGGTTACCACGCCCGCCTGCGACGCGGGGGTCCCGGGTTCGATCCCCGGTCAGGTCATGATGGAAAACGATCTTTTTCAGAGTGACCTGGGTCTTGGATGTTTATCTATATAAGTATATATTATAAAATATAGTATCGTTGAGTTAGCATCCTGCGACACAAGTTCACAACTTACTGTGGGGCTAGCTCAATTTGTGTGATATGTCCTATATATTTATTTATTTAATAAGCTTGATTCGAACTGTATTTAACTCGGTTCTCTATCAACTCACAGCCACTGACTCATCTATCAACGCACAGCGGAAATTACTGTGCGGATTTAGCTGAAATTTGACATACAGATGACGTAGGCATCCGCTAAGAAAGGATTTTGAAAAAATCCCTCTTTAAGTAGGTGAAAAAGGGGTTAAAATTTTGTATGGAACTCCGTCATTTTTAGAGCAAGAGTCCTAGGGTTTTTGAAAATTCAACCCCTACGGAGGTGAAAAAGATCAGATAAACTATTTTATTCGAAACTTCAAAGGAGTACTAATATCAATAAATGAGTAAAAAAAGTGTTTAAGGCTCTTTCCGAAATAGGTGACAAATAACCGAACTTCGCGTGGACGAAGTCGCGGGCGAAAGCAAGATTTCTTATATATATATTTGTTGTATGTATTTATTGTACCTACGCGAGGTTCCTTACGAACTACTAGTTATGTAAGAAAATCTAGATGGAAGCCTCGGCAGTTAGCATATTGCGTTTTATTCCTTTTTCAAGGTGATATTGACATCTCGGAACCGGTTTTAAATCGCTTCAACCCACAGTCGCAATATCGGTGCGAATGTAAATCAGTTGTACGTTGGTCCACATGCCTTCGCGTACGAAGTTTGCTGTGAAGTACATTTTTGTTAAATGATTTAAAGGTAACTGTCTATTGAAAGACGAATTTATTTTTAAATCTATGATTGATTACTTAATAAAAATATAAACTTCAAGATCATATAAATAAAGCGCAAATATTTTAAAGGCTGGCACCTATAAGCTAGAAAAATGAAATCAAACAAATGTACCTATTAATTATAATATTTTAGTAGCATTATTTCCCGAATTTGTTTTTCGTTTACGTCCACCATATTGATTTTTGTTGACGTTCCATAGTCTATGACCCTCCGGGGAAAGATACAAATCTAGTCACATGTCAGACTTTCTGTAGTACCTTTACCTACCCCTACCTCAGACGTTGGCCGCTTTCAACAGATCAAACAAGTACAAAAAGTATCCTTTGACTGTATATAAATAATCAAAGATTATATATGTCTTTGGAGTAGGACTATGTCCAGCAGTAGACTTCTAGCGGCTAAGATGATTGTAATGATGCCTAATAAAAGCACAGTGAAATCTTTAATTACCAGTTGTGGTTCCCGGCAGAGTAGAATACGGCCACTCACTCCAAGTCTTCCCGTGGATGTTGTAGAAGGTGACTTAGGAAACGCAAGCTAAACAAAGCTTATAAACATCAAAGAGACCTCTCCAACCCGTCTGGTCAGCGTGCTTTGGCTAAATATGGCTCTGGTAGTACAGAAAGAGTCGTGCTCTTGCAGTTGACACTAAAAAGACCTTATGATTTTTTTTTTTTTTTTTTTTTTTTTTTTTTATACTGACAAATCACACAGATTGAGCTAGCCCCAAAGTAAGTTCTAATGAAAGACTTGTGTTATGGGATACTAACTCAACGATACTATATTTTATAACAAATACATACTTATATAGATAAACATCCAAGACCCAAGTCAATCTGAAAAAGATCGTTTTCCATCTTGACCTGACCGGGGATCGAACCCGGGACCATCCGTGTCGCAGGCAGGCGTGATGACCGCTGCGCCACGGAGCTCGTCAAATGGTGATGGTGAAAAGCACAGTGAAATATTGACTAAGGTACTAATGGAACAATTCAGTGAATGTCGACCTTTATAATGCTTGAGAACGGATGTCGGTTCGTCCTTGTGGACAATCGTAAAAGCTAATTGGTATTTTAAAGGCGTAATGTCGGAACCAGAGACTGTTGGCCAATCTCAAGGTCGAGGCTTGTTCGTACATACATATTATCACGTCCTTGTCCGTTGGGGTAGACAGAGCCCAAGTTAATGGACCCATAGTGCACGTTTAGCGTGGGAGGCTTGCATAATTATATAATAATAAATTTTATTTTTTTCCCCTTTTTTTTTTTGTGTGCTTAAGTGGCCTTTTCACCGTAATTATGAAACCATATCATGACACAGCACAGTTTATTGGCATATTTTTACGTTTTTTTCGAGCATGAACTAACCAACCAGCAAGGTGTTAATTAGCTCCCTTTGAAAGCTTCAGAATTTGGTATGTACGGCTCGGTACCTCAGTTTATGTAGAAGTCTTTGGTCGCTGGAGTTTGGACAACTGATATAAAGTCTGGCGGTCAAAGGCACAGGTCAAAGGGTTCAAGGCACATTTGTGAGGAATGGAAACTGAGGCAGATCAATAAACACAATTTTAATTACTATAGGACCTGTGAGCCTGAGACATCGCGACGCGAGTCCTATCATAGCGAAGTGACAATTCGAATGTTTGTTTTTGTTTTTCGTATGTGTAAGTGGCCATCACTGGTGTCAGATTTTTCAAGCTGCCTAAAGGCATCTGACATAGCTTAACGAATGAAACAGTGTCTATGATTTGATAATGAATCAAGAGTAAATTGTGAACTTGTGTCATAGAGTACTAACTCAATGATACTATATTTTACAATGCTTACCTTTTAGGATAAACATCAAAGACCCTGGCCAATCTGAAAAATAACGTTTTCCATAACTATAATGACCTAGCTGATCGTATAATCTGAGGTCTTATGAACTCGGGCTCCGTCTATCCCGTAAGGGACAAAGACGTGATTAGTATGCATACAGGTACTCTTATCTCTATACAGGCTGACTTTTTAAACACACAGGCAGACTTTAAATTTTTTCTAGTCAGTTCAATCGAGACTTAGGTACTGTCGCAAAATCATTTTGTAGTAAGTAAATGACAAAAATAATTACCGTCACTAAGTTCAATTAGCTGATCTGTTAATTTGTATATGTTATTTGTATAACTAAAGGACAACTCGTCAAGTCGTTGAAAGTTACGTTCAACATCTTGACCGAATGAATGTCATTTAGGGTCCTTTTCCACCAGAGATGTGCTATGCAGCTATGCTGCGAAGATGTGATATCTACGCTACGAAAATATGTGACCGTTTCCACCAATACTACGCTAGGTAGCTGTGCGAGGAAGATGCGCTACGAAGATGCGCCGCCGCAAAGTAGCTGTGCGAGAAAGATGCGTATCTCGAGCTATGCTATGTATCGATAGTAGGGAAACGACGGGGGGGCGGCGCGGTGAGGGGAGAGGCGCACACGCGTCCTGCCGCGCTGTGCCGGCGACTCGTTTAGTTCATTTCGTAAAGTTTAAGGAAGAAGGCGGCAACTGAATTAAATAAAATGGATGAAAAGCTAATAGACGCGGTCAAAAAATACCCCTGCCTTTGGGATACTAAGTTAGACACGTACAAATGTAATGAAACAAGGGATGCAGCGTGGGAGATAATTGTGAAAGAAACTAATTTTAAAGACAGTAAGTATACACACTTTTATTTAATTACATATGTAGGTAGGTATTTCGGTAGTAGGTAGGTTGTTAACAACTATTTAAACGCAATATTTGAATATTTGTCATTCAGGAGGTATATTAATTTCTTTGAGCGAGTCGAGATGAAATTCGAGTGTCTTGCCATGACACCCTTCCCTCGTTATTGAAGTACGAGCAATATATATCTCTAACTTGATAACTTCCAAAATTTGATATGTCATTGTTGTAACTAAGATTAGTAAATATTGAGGTATCACTTGTAGTAGAACCACTAAGGTAATCAATTTCTGTTTGAATTAAATAATTATGCAACACACACGATGCTTTTACGACTTTATCTACTGTTTCCACTTTGCACTCGAAATCTTTGCGATACACGTACCATTTCCGCGCTAGTACACCAAATGTTGCTTCGACTATGCGACGGGCCCTTGATAATCTGTAATTAAATATGCGCTTTTGTGGATCTAATTGATCACGTGGGTATGGTCGCATAAAATTTTCCATCAAAGGGAAAGCTTCATCACCTATGAAAACAAAAGGTACTGGTTCTCCACCTTCATATAATGGTTCGGGTTGAGGAATATTCAGTCTCTTTTCTCGCAGACGTCTTCCAAAACTACTGTCATTGAATATGCCTCCATCACTAAATCTGCCCATTGACCCTACGTCAATCATTATAATTTTTCTCTTAGCGTCAGCTAAACACATAAGGACAATGGAAAATCGATGTTTATAATTGAAAAAAGAGGATCCTGTATTTGCAGGACACGTGATGTAAACATGTTTTCCGTCAAGAGCCCCCAAACAATTCTTGAATTGCCATAGATCTTCAAATTCTTTTGCAATTCTTCTCCAATCATTTTCAGAAGGTTCTGGCATAACAAGAGGCTGCAGTATATTCCATAGGGCCGTGCAAACTTCATCAATAATTTTCGACACGGTTGATATTCCAATTCTGAAATTTTCTGCCAATTTCGTAAATGAGAGACCCGTTGCTAAATACCTGAAAAAAGAGATATGATTTTGATAAATATGAAAATTCAATGTTTTTTTTACTTATTACCACCCGTATTCTTTTAGGTAAAACCGCGAAAAATCGGTGGAAACAGTTGCGAGACAGCCACCGCGAAGTATTGAAGAGGATAAAATCCAAAAAAAGTGGACAAGCTGCAACTAAAAAAAAAGAATGGAAGTATGAAAAACACATGGAGTTTCTTTTGCCTTATATGGCAAATAGAGATCGGACATCAAACTATGGCGACGAAACATCTACAACTGATGAGAGAAATAATGATGATTCTACGCAAAGTTCAGTGCTATCAGATAAAAGCCTAGATCAAAACCAATTTGAAGATCTTTTGTTGAACTCGGAACAAGAAGAAACTGCCAATTTGATGGAATCGATACCACCACCTTCTAAGAAGAAAAGAAGTGACTTAACAGAGTTACTGCAACTTCATCGAGAAAACCAAAAACGACACCAACAACAACGCATTGAATTAAAGGAAATGCTAAGTAGTGCAAAAGATGATTATGATGAAATAGACCACTTTTTCTTGTCGCTGGCGAAAACCACTAAGAAATTTCCCGGTTACTTACAAGCACGAGTAAAAAGAAGTTGTTTCAACGCAGTAGCAGAAGCCGAAGATTCGCATCTCTATAGTCAGCATACCTATGGTTATTACACAAACACTGGTGAATCAAGCTCACAACAAAATATTAGCAATTCCCAACAGTTTGAGATGATGCCTTTTTCTGAACCGCAAAGCATTCAAGAAAATACGAACATGATACCGCCACAGACACTGCCAGTTTCAGAACCGCAAAGCATTCAAGAAAATACGAACAATTTAACAGAATCAGCACCGACAAAATCTTAACTAATTTTAAAATTTGAAACGTTGATTTCTCTCTATTTTCTTTAATATTTCTAAAGTATTCTTAGTGTTAAGTAAATGATAAAAAAGCTGTATTATTAATGACTGATTATTAAACTGTACTTACTTTAAACAAACCGCTAATCTTTCCTTAGAACTGATACATTTTCTGTAGTGAGTATCTTCCTTCTTGATATATGGTTCGATCAAATTATGTAATGATTCAAATGTACTTCTTGTCACTCTGTAAGAATTCTGGAACGTCTCATCGTCAGCTGTTTGGAATAGTGTAAAGAATTCTGAGTGTATTGAGTGATATTTAATATGATTTCGTAACCAGAATCTATGTTTTCTTCGTCGGAGTAAAAAGCTAAACAACAATTCATCTTCCTCCATGAGTTCTTCTTCGCACATTGCGAGATACAAAATAACTTTTTGCTTCCACGATGGCATGTCTACTTTCAGTGAAAAACGCGGGCATACTGTAGGTACTCTGCTCTGCACATACATAGCTACACCACTCGCGATGGTCCATAGCACATATCCATAGCACGCATCCATAGCACGCATCCATAGCACCCATCATTCCATACAAAAAACATATCTTAGTTGAATCCGTTTCCACCAGTGCTAAGCTATGTGCACCAATAATATGATTGGTGGATATCAAACGCATCCATAGCATCGTAGCATAGCACATCTCTGGTGGAAAAGCACCCGAAGTCGTTGAATCTTAGCCGATTTTGTAATATTTGGTGGAAGCATGATTTCCAAAGCTTTATTTAATTTCATATTTTTGCAAATTTTTCTTATTTTTAAAGTAGCCGGCGGCGACGTAATAATAGGTAAATCCATAATGTCATAGGTACTATTTTATTAGAAATAACGCACTTTTTGTAAATTTCATCGAAAAAAATATCAACACCGTGCCATCTGTTCGAGCTGTTTGACGCCATATTTGTTTTGGTGACTACTAGCGCCGCAGTGGTAAAAAATATTGACTAAATTTGAATCACCTGACTGATTGCATGTCCGCTCTGTTCAAAGGGCTATGATACAACCTGTGGTTACAACTCGCTAACTAGTTGGACGTTGAGCGTCGCTTGTTTAATCAACGTTCGGCCTAGTCATTCAATTAAACGTTGTCATTCAATGAACGCGCTAGTCATTCAATCAAATCGCAGATTCAACCAGATGACTGCGACATATAAATATGAATGTAATAATAACTCTTTGATACGTTTATAAAAACAAAAAAAAATTAACCATGATTCAATAAGATCTCGAGGAAACTTGAGCTTTACGTGTGGGAAGCTTTTGTTCAACCTACAGAGTACACAATCACGAACGACTCAACATTTATTTCTTCGAATAATGTACTTTTCATTTTGATTTGTTTTCCTTTGCTGGTCCAGGAAAAAGAATAAGATTATGTTCTTAAGATATCTTTCGTGAAGAAACACCCTACTACACTTACACGTGTACCGTATCGGATTTTACTTGGACTTGTGCTTGTTTTTACAGGTATTTGTTTGCAGTTGCTTGAGCTATGTATATAATAAAATTGTATCATCTCAGCCACAGGAAGTCCACTGCTGGACATAGGCCTCCCCCAAAGATTTCCAATACGACCGGTTGGAAGCGGCCTGCATCCAGCGCCTTCCTGCGACCCTTATCAGGTCGTCCGACCACCTGGTCGGTGGATGTCCAACGCTGCGCTTGCCGGTACGTGGTCGCCATTCGAGAACCTTTCTGCCCCATCGGCCATCGGTTCGTCGCGCTATGTGCCCCGCCCACTGCCACTTCAAAGAGATAATCCGCTGGGCTATGTCGGTGACCTTCGTTCTTCTACGGATCTCCTCGTTTCTGATTCGATCTCGCAGAGAAACACCGAGCATAGCCCTCTCCATAGCTCTTTGAGCGACCTTGAGCTTTTTAATTGTATATCTAGTACTTATATGAAATAAAGAAACATTGTCTTTAAAAGCCCTTCAGTCCAATACTGTTGACGAGCTCCATGGCGCAGCGGTCAACAAGCCGTCCTGCGACACGGATGGTCCCAGGTTCGATCCCCAGTCAGGTCAAAATGAAAAATTATCTTTTTTTATTGACTTGGATGTTTATCTATATTGTATTTATCTATATCTATATCTATATCTATATCTATATCTATATCTATATCTATATCTATATCTATATCTATATCTATATCTATATCTATATCTATATCTATATCTATATCTATATCTATATCTATATCTATATCTATATCTATATCTATATCTATATCTATATCTATATCTATATCTATATCTATATCTATATCTATATCTATATCTATATCTATATCTATATCTATATCTATATCTATATCTATATCTATATCTATATCTATATCTATATCTATATCTATATCTATATCTATATCTATATCTATATCTATATCTATATCTATATCTATATCTATATCTGTATCTATATAAAAAACAAAGACGGGTTTGTTACAACACTTATAATTCGAGATCTGCTGAACCAATTTTCATGGTTATTGATTCGTTGGATTTGTCTCCGCTCCGAATAGCAGAATACATCTTAAAAACAATGAAAACTCGATATGTGTAATGAATTAATCATTGACTGTTAGGCGGTACGAAGTTCGCCGGGTCAGCTAGTTATAAAATATAGTATCGTTGAGTAAGTATCCCATAACACAAGTCTTATTTAAGAACTTACATTGGGGCTAGCTCGCAATCTGTGTGATTTGTCCGTTTATATTTATTTATTTATTTACTATAGAAAAGCGTTTTTTTCGGTGCTTTTTTTATGGAGTGGTCGCTTTCGAAACTCTAGTAGCAAGACAAGCAATGAATTCATTTTGAGTCATTCAAATGATGCTGCTGTAACTTCAACGGATGCTAATATCTTAAAATGAACCCTTAGCGTGTGTCTGTGAAACCAACTTACACTTGGCCAGGTTTATCATACTTGGAAAGAATAAGCCGACATAAATAAAATTAGTATAGGCGTTCTATACTCCATATCAAGGCTAAGGTTACGTTATCTATCATTTGTTGACATTTTACATTCTTTTACGAGCTCGGAAGATGTAATGCTGTTGATGGCCCACCTACACCATGGTACTGAGAATTCGTTATCATAAATAACTCAAACAAAAAATTGAAGAAGAAACTGACTTACGTAGGTCGTTGTCAATGACCAGAAGTACAGCGCACAGTTGACGAGCTCCGTGGCGCAGCGGTTACCACGCCAGCCTGCGACGCGGAGGTCCCGGGTTCGATCCCCGGTCAGGTCATGATGGAAAACGATCTTTTTCAGATTGACCTGGGTCTTGGATGTTTATCTATATATGTATTTGTTATAAAATATAGTATCGTTGAGTTAGTATCCCATAACACAAGTCTTTCTTAAGAACTTACTTTGGGGCTAGCTCAATCTGTGTGATTTGTCCGTATATATTTATTTATATTTATTTATTTATTTATTTACAGTGCATATTTTCGTATATGCGTTCAGACTATAGGAGGGACCATTTTTGAATAAATTACTAAGTATATTATTTCATATCTTCCGGCTGGATGGATTTTGACTGATAAGGTATTGTTAAAATCCTCTCTAAAACTCAAGTTTATGGAGATAGATAAGTGTTCAAAAAAAGGACCATAAAATGGCTAAAAATTCATGTTTATTTTATTTCGATTTTATTATTTATTTTAAAGTGAATTTACAAGTACTATGTGTTGCCCTTAGTAATACCGAGCTAAAAACGGCATTAAAATCACGATTGTTGTATGGGGTCCCCCTTAAATATTTAATTTATTTTTAGTATTTGTTGTTATATCTTTGTGTCAAGCTATGACGGTTTATGAGATGCAGCCTGGTGACAGACAGATACACAGACAGTGAAGTCTCGTGACCAGGGTCCCGTTTAGCTATTGGGTCGGAACCCCAAAAAGGAAGACTTGTAATATTCCACATGCCTATAATAAAACTGACAAAAAACGTATGCCATTAGTACTTACCCTTTCCACAAAGGTCACCGGATGGATATGTAACATGCATATGTTATGCAACAGAAACAACGGTTCCTTGCCTTCCACCTTGTGATAATTGGAAACTTGGCATTTATCCCAGGTGTTAAGCGCATTATAACTTAAGGTCAAGTAACTTTTTCACATTGGTCAAGTTGATATATAAGTTACCTGGAAAGTGAACTCAAATGGTAATTCATTTATTCACTATGCTATCGCACAGTGTATCGTCGCGAACCTTCGTACGACAGCACTATCGTTCTGGGAGGGGAGACCCCCAGGAATATGGTTACTAGTACTTTGGTGCTTTGGTGAATTTGTCTATACAGATTTAGGCTACTATGCACTATGCCTCAAACGCTAGGTGAAGCAACGAAAGCTCACTTGGAGTTAGCTATATAGATTTAAAAATAATTGATACATTGAACATAAAACCATTCAGTTCCTAATTTCTTTATGACCGATCGTCCAATGTGAACCTTATTTTTTTTTAATTTTCTTAAGGTTATTTAAATATATCAGCAAAAAAGTCTTATATTAAAATTTTGTAAATAATGCCTAACTAATTTCAATTCAATTCAATTCTTTATTTGCATAATGTGGTTTACAATAGGGTGTGTGCACGTAATTTTTTATTTGCTTAGTATAATCCTTAATAACCACAGTAAAAAAATATGAAAGAACTTTTAAAATATCTTAATTAACGACGAAGATGTGAAACTTTAAAGTTTAAATAAGAAAGAGAAGTCCGATATGGACTAGTGACGTCATAGTCTATGTCATGCATACATTTGCCATACAAAATAGTGTTTTCGCGAGTGAGATAGACATATTTTCGTAAAATCATTTTATCGTTTTTCAACCAAATTTTATTTTGTTTTCACTTTCAGTATTTTTCTATTGAATATTTTTGGATAAACTGGTAAGATAACAGATATTTTTTTTATGCATATTCCCTATTATAGGACCAACACTAATTGAAGTAAAATCGGATTAGGTAAGTACGAAGATTTTAAATTGATTCTATTTTACGAGACGACTTCTTCTAATTCATGATTTAACGTTTAGTAACGCTTGAAGTCCCTAAAATTTAGAAGGACGAACGCATCTTATTGTGAATGTTATACTTAACCAATGGAATTCTCTACCAAAAGAAAGCATAATGTAGCATAACAAGGTTGCTTTTTTATTAGGCTATAGTGTTCACTCATTAATACGTATACAATACATAGAGGTTCAAAGTCAATGTGACTATCTTGTGACTAATAATGTCATATTGAGCACCAGACTGTCACCTGTCCCATTGTTGGCCTAGTCAACTATAGGCTGCTACAAAAATTGGAAACTATCTCCAACCATCCACTTTGTAGACTTTGTATCCATCTCCATGGATCCCTATGGAGATGGTTTTCGCAATTTTGTCTACAAAGTATCACTGCCTAATAACGCGAGCGAAGCTATGCGAGCGCAAAGCGCGCGTTTCAGTTTTGGAAAAAAAAACTTTCGTTTGTCTGTCCATCTGTTCAAGAATACGAGAATCGGTTGATTAATGTGACCTGTAGTCCTCTAACTATAGGTCATATTCATTCACCAATTTCGTGAAACTTTGTAAGCAGATTCAAAAATAGCATAGATTTTCTTGTTCATTAATTTACTGGAAAAATTTCAAAGTCTTTGAATACCTCGCGACTTACAAGGTTAAGCTTACAAAGGTACTAGTTTAGCTAGTTAATTGCATGAAGAGCAAACGTTCAAATTCTCATCTTATTAGCTTCAATTAGCTGTCAAGGCTCCAAACAGATCATTTAAAGCGATGAAGAAGCTGATCCGTTTAATGAAAAGGCGCCGTTCATTTGCAATGATGTACTTCAGTCCAATTATTGAGCCGTTCGTAATTTGGGTCAAAACATTTTTACTGAGTGATGGCATCAATTCATTTTGTACTAAACAAACACTTTATTTGCTTAAATAAATTCAAAATACAAATGATATAAAAAAATAGAGCAAGCCTATTCAACTGCTGAATACAGTATGCAAAATCTTATGCTAAGTTCTCACGTATAAAAAGAGCCCCAATTGTGTTAAATTAAGTTTAATTTCTAAAGTAACTTTCTATATAAATATATAGGGACAAATCACACAAATTACCCAGTCCCACAGTAAGTGTGAACTTATGCCGTTGGATACTAACTTAACGATAGTATCACAAGGATTATACTTATAAAGGCGCTATTTTAGCTAGTCAATTGTATGAAAAGCAAACGTTCATATTCTCATCTTATTAGCTTCAATTAGCTCTCAAGGCTTTTAAACAGATCATTTACAGCGATGAAGAAGCTGATACGTTATCATCAAAAGGCGCCATTCATTTGCAATGATGTAGTTCAGTCCAATTATTGAGCCGTTCGTAATTTGGGTCGAAACATTTTTACTGAGTGAATCCAACCATTTTGCAACGAAGTTCTCACTTATAATAAAGGTTGCAAACATTGAGATAGTTGCAAATGTGTTACATGAAGTTTTATTTCTCGTATATTCGAATTAAAAAGTTTTTTTGTAGTATTTATTATAGTCAAATACGACTTTCATTTAATTATGACATTTTGTTTGGGTATATAATATACGCATACGTATTATCTTATTTAGGAGCTGTTCAGCACAGAGGAAACTGTCTGACCCCATACGAAGCTTAAAATAAGTTTTACTAAATAAAAAATCTAGGAAAAGTTACTAGAAAGGTCCCATTTTACAAAAATTTAATTCAGTGTTTGTCTTACTGGCTCTACTTAAAATATTAATTGTCCTAACACGCTGTCTGTCTGTCTGTAGTGTCCACAGAGAAGGTAATGTGTGGGACACGACATTCCGTGCTCTATGGCTATGTCTGTTGGTCGTGACACGTGTGCGCGCCAAAGACTTCCATATAAACTGAGGTAGATGGGCCCTACTACAAGAAACAGACATTAAAAGCAATTTTGTCACGTGACGTGGACGGCTTCTTCACGGTACAGAGTTTAGGTGTGAGCTAAGCGCTACGGTGTTAATTAGCTCCCTTTGAACGCTTCAGAATTTGGTACGTACGGCTCGTCTACTTAATTTTATATAGAAGTCTTTGGTGCGCGTGCGCATTGGGGGCCAGCGGGTCACGTGGTCATGTCGGATGTGGACAATGATAAAATGAGTGATGCGAATAATTGCAATAGTGGTGCATTTAGTCCAAACTAGGCCAGCCGCGAATTTTATTGCATGTATTTCGTTTCGAACATTTAGGACACGTAATTTCAGTACCAGCTACTTCAGATACTTAAGCTTAAAAATAAACCCGTTTGCCGTTCTAAATAATTTGATTGCGATTGAACTTTATATTATATTTTACATTATTAAAGGAAATGATGTCATGTGCAAAAATAAATGCAATAAACGGATTTAAATTGAAACAAACATACTAACATGATTTCCGTAAGCATACTACTCCTTAATTGGGCAGACTTTTAAACGGAAATTTTAAACGGAAAAAAATCAAATTAAAATCGCATCCCATCCGGCTCGAGAATTATTGTAAGTATAATAAAAGTTTTTGCACTTTAATAAAACCCTTACTTATTAATTACTAACTTTTTATTTTAATGAAATAAGCAGTAACTTTTAAAATAGAACTTGTTGGTAGTTTTTTACCTTTGTGTTGAAACTCATCTTCTTTCCTTGTTTAAAAATAATTTTGCATCCAGCTCTCCGCTTGTACAAAATTTTGCTAAAAACATATTTCCAAGAGAGAATATTTAAATACACGCGTGGTTAATCTGAAAAACCAGTGGAAAACTTAAAAAAAGAATGCATGTCGGGACGTCGCGTCGGGTTTTCCACACGCGAAGCCTTCACTATTCTTTGACTATTTTTCATAACTTCGTAGCATATATATTTCGTACCAAAAGGATTGCATCGGGACCTTAAGAGTCCCACGTAAAGGCACAATCCCATACAAACGTAGTTTCGTTTTAGTTTTACAACAGTTAAGCCAATCTCAACCAAATTTCGTACATACGACCGGATAAGGCATATTGATGTTTATAATCAGATTTAAATTTTAATAACAATACCTATACAAAATTACAGCGAGTTGAAGTTTCGTATCGAAAACTTGTACTCGCTGTAATTTTGTTACGTACGAGTTCGTGGGACTCTTAAGGCCCCACACTAGGCACACTAGCGACGCCAATAATTTTATTCCTAATACTTTATAAATAGAAAAAAAATCAAGAATGTAAATCATATAAGCCTTAGTAAATAACCTGAAGTATTTTTGGAATCATATTTTAATACTATGTGAAAGAGTCATTAACAGAACTACTGATTCAGTAATTCTCTTAATGACTGATTCTCATAATATTAAAAATTGATTCCAAAAATACTTCAGGTGCTATTAGTGTGCCTAGTGTGGTGCCTTAACGCCCTTAAAATCAGTATTGTTGGTCTGTATGGTTCCCGACAGAGTAGAATAGGACCACTCTAAGTCTTCTCGTGGATGTCGTAGAAGGCGACTTGAAACACAAGCTAAAAGCTTATAAACATCAAAGAGACCTCTCCAACCCTTCTGGTCTCGAGTGTAGCCAAATCCTCTGACTGCTCTGGCTAATATATGGCTCTGGTAGTACAGAGAGGGTCGTGCTCCTGCAGTGGAAACTAAAAAAGACCTGATGCTGATGATGACATTTACTCCAGAAAAAGAGTTATCAAGGGAAGTTCTAAAATTGAAGTGAAGCGGGAATAATTTTTAGGCAATCACTACATATTATAAAACAAAGTCCCCCGCCGCGTCTGTCTGTCTGTCTGTCTGTTCGCGATAAACTCAAAAACTACTCCACGGATTTTCATACGGTTTTCACCAATAGAAAGAGTGATTCACGAGGAAGGTTTTAAGGTATAATACATGCCCGGGCGCAGCCGGGTAGGGCTGCTAGTTAAATATATTGGTATCTCTAAAAAGGATAGTAACTCGTACAAAGCAATATAAAGCATGTCTTTACGGTTATGAAATAAAATATTTTCAAATACAAAACGGTATTTGGCATTTAAAAACATTCATTCAAAATATCAAATCTTTTTACAAAGCAACCCGTACCAACTGCAGTTTTCGTTTCACAGTAACTGAATACAAAATAAAAGTTTAAAAAATTGCGGAGCAGTCGTGAGTTCGGAAGCAGATATTTTCGTGTATGCCTTTAGTGAATTGTATTTTTTATTTTTTTCTTGGTTTTTTTTGACGGTGTGAATTAATAAAATTTTGGATCGCTTATAATTGTAGGTACCTATATTGTATGAGTTTTCTAATATTGCTTATCAAATGGTACAAAGTTAAGCGTACCAAGTACATTGTAGGTACCTTATTGCGAGAAGGTTTCCATTACCTTTGTAAAATTTTATCAAAATCCGTATAAAATTAAAAAAAAATTCAAGCTTGTTCACAGAACAATATTTTTTTTAATTGAAATTATAGCTATCCCAATATCAAACACACTGTACATAACCCAGAATACCATAGTTCTGTCTATCAACATAAAAAAGAACTCGAGAACAAACGTAACACTCATTAGTTTCCTCAAACCCTCTAAGAAGCTAAAACACCCCATTTCGAGAACAATAACGATCACCTGATATTCAGTGAAAATAATTCAGAGCTATTTAAACGAATGGTGTTATTTATGCGAACATAACTTACCCGGGCTTAATTGGACCCTAATAATGTTGGCTTATTTGCATCTTGGCCCGCTTAATTTACGTAAGATACCGTGCCCCATTTTAAAGCTTGTATTCTGCAAAACTTTGAAAATCATTGCCTGAAAAACAAATGTACTGAACATTGTCAAATAAAATCCTTTACAACAATTATTGATAATAACAAAATTCGATAAAGGCAGGTGCAGGGGTAAAGTAAACAACAATTACTTATTGAATATTAGTTGAAAACCAATTGATGGAGTCAGTCATCATATTCTAAGATCTTTCTCAGCTGTGGACTGTGATATAAGTTTGGTAAAAAAAAAAACAATAAATCAAACAAACTGTTTTTGGGACAACTGAAATCAGTATCACATATAAAATAATTCATTTTAGCTCTAAAAGTGGCATTTGTCAGAAATAAAATGGAATTAGGTACTGTAGATCTGGAATGCAAAATTGAAATAAGAATTCAAGCGAACACGAATAGGATACGATTTTCAGGCCACGTTGCAAACCAGCCATTTCGCTAGAGTTTATTACTTAGGCCTCACCTTAAGCTTGTCTGTTTTAATTAGAACCAACTAAAATTATGTTTGAAAGTGCCGATAATGAAAATTTGATTTAATAAATTGAATTTTGGAGTAATTTAATTTAAAAGTTCAACAATTTGAGTGTAAGAAAACATTTTGTGTATTTTTTTTGTTTTAATTAATTGACTTTATTCAGTGTCCTTTAGGCCAAAGATTTCCAAAGTGACGAATTACTCGTTGCTGCAACCTTAGGCTAATATTTGGCTTAATTATGTTAGTGAACGATTCACTAACTAGTGTGCAAAGTCAAGTCAAATCTTTTTGGGTCTCTATTAGAATCACCTTTTCGCTGAATTCTTCGAATGGTATTTTAAAAAGCTTATATAATAAATTATATCCTATATTATACTAGCTTTTACCCGCGGCTTTGCCCGCGTGATATATAGCCTATGTCCTTCTCGGTACCCTAATTTATGTGTATGCAAAATTTCATGATGATCGGTTCAGTAGATACGGCGTGAAAGCGTAACAAACAAACAAAGAAACAAACTCTCTTTCACATTTATAATAATAGTTGGGAAGTTGGGATTGGGATTTCGTGAACGTCAATTTTAGTTACAATTTGTTGCGTTGTGTATATGTGACCTTCCGTAAAAATGATCCTGTTGGGGTCAAAACTGGACTATAGACTCAGAGGTCGGCCGGACGGAGTTCAAACTCGGGACCTTTTACTTACTTAAGTACAGGGTTAACTCGCAGGACTAGAAAGCTGACATCTACATCATAAACAACGATGTTTGATCTACCACTATTTTTCGTTTGTAATTTCTTTATTAAACAAAAACCTTATCACTAAAGAAAATAAATAAGAAAGAAAAAAATTACAATGCTAAAGAACATTTAGACAAAGATCGAATTATATATATCAACGGGTCACTCACGTGCTATTTGTCGGGATTGCCGACTATAGTTTCGGACTCGTCAGGAGCCCATTTTCAAGGCGAGTGCGGGGCTAATTATTCCTTGAAGGAATGAACGAAGACTACGAATATCACGAGTGGGCAAGAAAATATTATTTTTTTATTATTATAGTATTGATGTCACAACTCGTAGAACAACGTTGTTATTTATGTTGTTAGCTAGGTATACTGCACAGTCTGTCCTGCACAGTTATTAGTGTTTTACAAGTAACCCTGTAACATGTTGAGTTATTATACCACTGAGCCCAATCGCTTCTACAAAGACAAAGTGACCATTATAATAGTTAAGTATTTTGCTTTCTTAAGGCCGCACACACTATGCACAGTAGCGACGCCAATCATTTTATTCCTAATACTTTACAAATACAAAGGAATTCAAGAGAGTAAATCATATAAGCACAAGTAAATAACCTGAAGTATTTTTGGAATCATGTTTATGTTTCCTCTGACTGCTCAGGCTGGTATATGACTCTGGTAGTGCAGAGAGGGTCGTGCTCCTGCAGTGGAGACTGGAAAGACGTGATGATGATGATAATGTTTAATATTATCAGAATCAGTGAGAATTATGAGAATCAGATTACTGCCAAAAACGGCCGTTTTTGGCGGTAATCACGTTTTCTCTTAATGACTGATTCTCATAATATTAAAACAAATACTTCAAGTTATTTACTAGTGCTTATATGATTTACTTTCTTGAATTCCTTTCTATTTGTAAAGTATTAGGAATACAATGATTGGCGTCGCTACTGTGCCTGCCCCATTAAGCAGATATTCTAACAAGAATTGCAGAACAATGAATAACAGACCGGACGGTCAGGGGTGTCATCCACCACTGCCTATCCGGTTGCTGTTGTTTTTCGAATGTGTAAGTGGCCAACACTGGTGTCAGATTTTTCAAGCTACCTTAAATCTGACATAGCTTAACGACTGCCATCAACGATGACAGCCGGGACCAATGGCTTAACGTGCCTTCCGAAGCACGGAGAAGCTCGAGATATTTTTATGCCACTTGCGGTCACCCATCCAAGTAGGGACTGCACTAGGGGTTGCTTAACATACGTAGCCTGTCCGGTGGTTACGGGTATGGCATCGGGTACGCGCGCCCGGCCTCCTTTGCTGCTACTTGCTTATCCATTTTCCTCTTTCACTCGATCAAATAGCAATACCTTTATCACATCTCCAGCCGAAGAAACTCATACCATTTCCACGCTTAAAAATCAGTTTCGACGATGGGGAAAAGCGTCGGTACCAAGGCCAAACAAACTGCGCTCACCAGCGTGTCTGCCAAGCTTCTTGCAAACATTTTGGACCTGTCTCCAACAGTGGACATTTAAAGCTGATATGATAATGATGAATAACAGAATGAACGCCAAAAGACAGTTAGTATAGCAGACAATAAGAGACCTCTCCAACCCGTCTGGCCAGCGTGGAGAGTGTAGGCCAAATCCTCTGACTACTCAGGCTAGTATATGGCTCTGGTAGTACAGAGAGGGTCGTGCCCCTGCAGGAGACTAGAAAGACCTGATGATGATGATAGCAGACAATAGCTAATAGAAGAAAACATTATAGAAAAACAGTTTATCAACAACTTCATACAATATTAAAACAACGCAACGTTAACAAAGAGGTTCTTTCATTAAAATCACATTGTTTTTCCAGTTTCAAAGACAATGCGTGCTAATGGATAGAGGTTGAGTGCAGTCGGCAAATTGTTATATAAAAGTAGTGTTACCGTTATAAAAATAGCGCCAATAGAGATTCCACACAGCCACTGCGTTGAATGCTGCGTTGAAGCAACGTCAACGGAGTATAACGGCCCTTCATTCCAATTCGTGATCAAAATCTTAATTTATGACGTCGATACAAACTAATTTCAATATGATCTTATTATCATGTTCTTACCGGAGATTACTCACTGACTGATCTGCCTTCCGACTATACTTCCGATTACTAAATTTTTTAGCCATCCATGATATTGTAACTTGCCTTTTTTTCAACGCAATTTAGCAACTTTGAAGCTTTTATTTTTTAACCGACTTCAAAAAAAGGAGGAGATTTACAATTCGTCGTAACCTTTATTTTTTTTTATGTATGTTCCCCGATTTCTCGAAGATGCCTGGACCGATTTAAGAAATTCTTTTTTGTTCGATAAGTAATACTTTGCAGATGGTCCCATTAAATTTTTATCGAAATGTGTCGAGCGCTTTTTGAAAAAATACACAAAAACAAAAAAAATGTTTACAGGTACGCCGTTTGGATCACACTATTATTTCCATTTTTTTCTTATGCTTATTAAAAAAATTGATAGGGTTGAAGTCGGTTTTTGTTTTTTGTTAAAAATATCTTATTATTAAATGTCACTTTGAAAACCCCTAATTACGTAAAGCAGTGTCTGTCTACAACAGTGTTGATTAAAAACAAAATGCAGTCTTGCATAGTTGGTCGATTAAAAACAGTCAAAGGAAAGCCGCTATTGAAACAACACAATGAACAACTTTCGCAATAGTTTTCTAGCTCTCAACACAATGAGTAATTGAAAGCTATAGTTTGAAAGTACAGCTGAGCACTGAAGTTAGAGTTAATACTATAGGAGTACAATTTTTGAAAGAGTTAATAACAAGGCGAACGACTTTTTCAATCAAAAATAGTACCCTAAATCTATTCATAGCATAGGAAAAATGCTGATAACGATTACGACCTACAAGATTTATATGTATTACATCTTTATCACTTGCGGGGTAGACAGAGCTCAAGATCGTACTTAGTCGCAAAGGCCGTACATTATACTTTTATCGTATATTGCATGAAAATGATTCATGGTTAAAGAGTGTAAAGATACAAATGGTAATGAAAACTTAGAAACAGAGACAATAAATACAAAAGAAACATTAACTGCTTTTAGCAGATAATTTACAAATGCAATAACGAAACGCATTACGCTAGCAGAAACGGAACGCAGAAAATTACTGCATCGCAATTTGTTGCTGAATGAGACACAGTTCCGTTAGATATATCTCATTGCTGGATTGTGCTTTTTAATTTAAAATAGTGAGATTTTTCTCTTCTGTTGGTAGCCGTGTGGTTTCCGGCAGAGTAGAAAAGGACCACTCCAAGTCATCCCGTGGATGTCGTAAAAGGCGACTAAGGAAACACAAGCTAAACAAAGCTTATTATCAACAAACCTCTCTAACCCGTCTGGCCAGCGTGGAGAGTGTAGGCCAAATCCTCTGACTACTCAAGCTAGATATGGCTCTGGTAGTACAGAGAGGGTCGTGCTCCTGCAGTGGAGACTAGAAAGACCTGATGATGATGATGTTGTTATAAAACACAATCAGAACTACATTTTATTCAAATTCCGTAGGATACTAACTCAACGATACTATATTTTATTATAAATACATCCTAGGTTAATCTGAAAAGATAATTTTCCATCTTGACCTGATCGGAAATCAAACCGGGGACCTCCGGCACAGAAATACGCCTCCGGTTCTTCAAACTGCCAGACATTCGAAAAGAAAATTTCAACATTTTCACACAAATACTCCAGCCGGCTAAACACTTTTGAATGGGAAAATTAATTCTTTTTCGAATTTCCAGCATATTAGTCATAAGAAAAGTTGTGCATAATTATGGACTGTGTCACCATATCTTTTCCAAATTTCGCTTACGACGTTCGTCATAATATGAACCTACTTAGAGCTTTCAAATATATAAATTGGTCGTAACGGCTCAAACCAAAAGTCGTATGAATTGTGTATCTCCCGGAGCGGCAGCGAAGATAGCGGCTGGACCTACGAATAAGAATCGGCTAGACAGAAACGCAACAAATATTCTGATTTATCTTAGTATGAATTTGTTCCTTTCGCCGTCTAAACTGCACGGCCTTGGTGCCCAGAAGCCAAAAACTTTGTTAGTGAGGTGGGACATCGTTTAAGGGAACGAGGATTTGATCACCGCTCCGGATGGTACCTGGTTCAAAGGCTATTCAAAAGGGAAATACCGCTGCAGTAATGGGAACCTTTGAGCCGGGTACGAATCGGGGTGGAATTTCTGACTAAATATTTGTAAAAATGTGTTAAGAAAATGTGTTATATTTTAATTACATATCGGGACATTTATCTAAGCAATTGGTAGTTGAGAGTAGACATTGAAAAATAAATATCCCCCTAACAGTTTTTCGTTCTATAAATAAGTACAGTCTATTCAGACTGATATTGAAGCATTTGATCTAATTGACAGAGCTACAGAGCTCCGGATGCCGGCAATATAACAATATTGTCTGTCAGTACCGTCGTCTTCGTCTCAGCTATTCTCGTTTTGTATGGAGGTAATAATAGGCTTTCTTTTGTCAGTACTCTTTTTATCATATATTGTTACATTGCGTTACAAATATTGCAATCTAGTAGACAATCTAATGAGTAACTCTCCTCTACTTATTTATCTTTCTACGTGACATTATCAGGTCTTTTTGTCTCCACTGCAAGAGCACTACCCTCTGTACTACCAGGGCTATAATTTTACAGAGCAGTCAGAGGATTTAGCCTACACTCTCCATACTGGTTGGAGAGATCTCTTTGATGTTTATAAGCTTTGTTTAGCTTGTGTTTCCTAAGTCGCCTTATACGACATCCACCAGAAGACTTGGAGTGGTTCTATTCTACTCTGCCGGAAACCACACGGCTCGTTGTTCGATGTGCCACGCACTAAATTATATCAATTGAATGGTTTTTTTCATCACATATTTTCAATTTTAATAAATATATATTCACATACCAGTGTTTCGGTTTATAAATAAGTACAGTCTATTCAGACTGATATTGAAGCATTTGATCTAATTGACAGAGCTACAAAGCTCCGGATGCCGGCAATATAATATTGTCTGTCAGTACCGTCGTCTTCGTCTCAGCTATTCTCGTTTTGTATGGAGGTAATAATAGGCTTTCTTTTGTCAGTACTCTTTGTATCATATATTGTTACATTGCGTTACAAATATTGCAATCTAATGAGTAACTCTCCTCTACTTATTTATCTTTCTACGTGACATTATCAGGTCTTTTTGTCTCCACTGCAAGAGCACAACCCTCTGTACTACCAGGGCTATAATTTTACAGAGCAGTCAGAGGATTTAGCCTACACTCTCCATACTGGTTGGAGAGATCTCTTTGATGTTTATAAGCTTTGTTGAGCTTGTGTTTCCTAGTTACCTTCTACGACATCCACGGGAAGACTTGGAGTAGTTCTATTCTACTCTGCTGGAAACAACACGGCTGACACATTATAGTTGGCTGGAGACTACCTATTATAATAATTACAACACTGAATTTGAATACGTAAGCCAATTTTATAATCAATTTTGATTAGTCCTAAAACTAAAATAGCAAATAATCATGCCATCAATTCGGGTAATGTTTTAGTTGAAGTAGAGCCACGCTACCTGTGAAAACTTTTATATACATACATACATACTATCACGCTTTTTCCTTTGTGCGGTAGACAGAGCCCAGGTCTGTAAAACCTTAAGGCCACGTTTAGCATGTTGGTGGGCTTGCAGGTGAGACCGGAATCAAATTAGTGATGGGTTGCTAGCCACATCACCTATTGACATGATTCCTGACGCCCATTCCCTCGATCGGTTTTTACGATCTGCGCGGGAAGAGAAGCAGCTGGTACATTCTACGTTTTTTCTGTTCTCCCAGACCAGCATGGACTTAAATACATAAAATTATATGCTCTTAAATGTATAAACGGGTGTAGTAACCACATTTTAATAATTTTAATGCATGGTACTCTTGCACAGAAATGCTGAATGCTGCTTAAATTGCGACAGCGCGGGTTTTTCAAGCATAATTACAAGCGAACGGTTACTGTCACTGCAACTGTGAGGAAAAGTTAGCTTTTCCAACGTCATCTATGAAATGGTATCGGACTGCTGTTAAGATTAAAGTGTAACTTATGACAAATATAACTTATATAACTTATATTTACTTATATTAAGATAAGTACTTTTATTCAAAACAAAGATGTTACTGATGCCATTTTATCTTTTAAACCAGGTTCGGCTGCAGGTTTGGATGGAATCTCACCCCAACATTTGAAAGACTTAACATCGCATTCTGTGGGTGATGCAGGTGAGCAACTTGTAAATTCGATCACTAAATTAATAAACTTTATGTATTCCGGTAATGTCAATCCAGAAATTGTTCCCATTCTTTTCGGCGCGAACCTCATTGCCCTCACCAAAAAGGACGGAGGGGTGAGACCAATTGCTGTTGGATCAACACTACGACGTCTGGCCTCGAAAGTTGCTGTTCGACATATTTTACCAAAATTAAAATCGGAATTTGAACCCGTACAGTTAGGCTTTGGTGTAAAAAGAGGATGTGAGGCAGCCGTCCATGCCCTACGCTCTTTCCTAACTTACGGACAGCCTGACGTGTTGCTTAAAATTGATGTCAAAAATGCATTCAATTCGGTAAATAGGGATACCCTGCTGACGGAAGTAAAACAACATATACCGGAAATATACAATTATCTTCTTCTCAGCTACGCTGATCCAACAAAATTGTTATATCGTTCTAATGAACTGTCCTCAGAAGTAGGTTGTCAACAGGGTGATCCACTTGGGCCTGCAATTTTTAGTTTGGCTATAAATCCCATAATAAAAAAATTAAATTCTAAATTCAACGTTTGGTATTTGGACGACGGAACCCTAGGAGGTGATGTGGATACTGTGTTTTCGGACCTTTTTTCAATCAAAAATAAATTTGAAGCCATTGGTTTGGAGCTTAATTTTAGCAAATGCGAACTTTTTATAAATAACTGCAACTTAAATTTAGATGACGTAAAACAAAAATTTAATATTTTGACTCCAAACATTAGAATAGTAAACAGTAATTCTCTTTACCTTTTAGGTGCTCCAATTTTTGATGAAACTATTTCTGAATATATAAATAATTCAATTACTAAATTTCAAAATTCTGCTGACCGTCTCGTTGAAATAAGTCCACATTATGCACTTTGCATCATAAAATTCTGTCTTTTCGTCCCAAAATTTACATATGTGCTCCGTTGCTGCTCCTTTTGGAATCACCCAGATCTTTTGACCCAGGTAGACGAGTTAATCAAAAATAGCTTAGAATCAATTCTTAATATGCAGCTGAACGAGCAATCTTAGACCCAAGCATCCCTACCCATCCGTTATGGTGGTTTAGGGATTCGCAAAATTTCCAGTGTCGCTTTACCAGCCTTTCTATCTTCTGTCCATAGTTCAGCAAATCTCATAAGTAAAATTTTAAGGGCATCCCCTTCAAACTTTGAGATTGCTGGTTTGGAAGAAGCTAGAAATGCTTTCTTAATTGCATGCCCAGGTCAAAATTATCCAGTTTCTCCAAATTCACAGAGGAGCTGGGACGACATAAACTGCAAATTGACATTTGACAATCTTTTCAGCTGTAGTACAGGTTCAGCGCGTGCTAGGCTTTTGGCCGTGGGTGCGCATGAGGCCGGCTACTGGCTTCACGCGTACCCATCGTCAAATACAGGAACTTTTCTTGAGCCTGACACGCTGCGGATCGCAACCTGTCTACGGCTCGGGGTTCCGGTCTGCGCTCCCCATAGATGTCCCTGTGGCAGTGATGTCGACAAGCTAGGGCATCACGGATTGTCATGCCAAAAAAGTGCAGGCCGCTTCTCGAGACATGCCGCACTAAACGATATCATACGCCGGTCCCTTGCCACTGTCAACGTGCCAAGTCTACTTGAGCCGACTGGTATCGCAAGAGACGATGGCAAGAGACCGGACGGTATGAGTTTGATTCCATGGAAGATGGGCCGGGTGCTAGTATGGGATGCAACCTGTTCAGACACGCTGGCCCCTTCCCATCTACATGGAACCAACAACAGAGCTGGTGCGGCTTGTGAAGCGGCTGAAAAAGCTAAAGCATCTAAATACAGGGGTCTAGGCTCCGAATATGATTTTGTCCCATTCGGTGTCGAGACCCTTGGTCCGTGGGGTCCTAGCGCTACAAGCCTTTTTAAGGAAATAGCAAAAAGGTTAGTCGACATCACAGGTGACCGAAGAGCTGGCAGCTACCTCGGACAAAGAATTAGTCTCGCTATTCAAAGGGGGAATGCTGCCAGTATCTTTGGAACCTTGCCTAAAGGGACTCCTTTTAATAATATATTTTAGGTATTTTATCATATTTTTTAAGGTGTTTAGTTTTAGGTTAATTTTTCATAATTATTTAATATGTAATTAGTTTATTTTAGTTTAATTTAGTACTTTTATAGACACCTTCTAATTGATATCGATTGGTATTTTATATTCTCCACCTTTGAAGTTAGGTGGCCAAGACCATTTTTAAATGTAATTACATATTATAAAACAAAGTCCTCCACCGTGTCTCTGTCTGTTTGCGATAAACTCAAAAAGCTGTACGGATTTTCATGTGGCTTACACCAATAGATAGAGTGATTCATGAGGAAGGATTATAGGTATAATACATGCCCGGGCGCAGCCGGGGGGAGAGTTGCTAGTTAATGTAGGTATAAACGAGTGTAGTAACCACATTTTAATCATTTTAATGCATGGTACTCTCGCACAGAAATGCTGAATGACGCATAAATTGCAATAGCGGGGTTTCAAGCGTAATTACGAGCGAACGGTTACTGTCACTGCAACTGTGAGGGAAAGTAAGCTTTTCCAACGTCAGCTATGAAATGGTATGACTGATGTTGAGATTATATGTAACTTTATGACAAATATATTACTAAGTAAAAAAGTTATAGAAACTTTTTATTTGATATCGATTGGTATGTTATATTCTCCTCCTCTGAAGTTAGGTGGCAAGACCATTAAAAAAAAATAACGTTGATATCCTTAAAAAAAAAATAATATAAACTAAAAGTAGTCTTAAAAATATTTTGAATCAACGCTGTAATTGATATTATTATTTAAAAGGATACCAATGATTTAAAAAATGCTCTGTTTATAATGCCTCTTCAAAAGAATCGACTATAAAACAATTTCCATCAATCAATCATCCAATTAGAACTTGTCAACTAATAGCCAGCGCGCAGGTTGAACGAGGGTTGAACGAAACTGAAAACTCGCAGAGGTGAACAACCTGCCGAATCTATTACTTCTAAGATTAACTCTGCCAGAAAATAAACTGAGAAACAACAGAACAAACAAACCCGATCAATTTATCCGATTTGAAGAATAGGCGTATTTAGCTTGTGATTTAAAGCCCGGGGCTGTTGACTGTTAGGGGGACATTATCGGGACAAGTCTGAAAAAGTTTAGCGCTTAGTCTTTTTTAAATTCCTTAATCCTAATCTTAACTAATATTATAAATGCGAAAGTTAAGAGGGTATACTAGCAGTGCGTTTTCCATACAAATGTATTTCTTTATTTTCTCGCTGAAAACTGCTTCTAGAGGCACAATTCTTTTTACATACAATCTATTACTAAAATAGGTATGTCCCTATGTTTTATTTTTTTCTAAAAACCTGTTTAAAGGAAAAAAAATTGTACAAAAACAGGTTTTTTGGAAAAAATAAAAAATAGGGGCATTCCTATTTTAGTACTAGATTTTATGAAAAAAGAATTGTGGCTCTAGAATCAGTTTTCAGCGAGAAAATAGAGAAATACATTTGTATGGAAACCATATTGAAAAAATACTGCTAGTATACGCTCTTAAGCGACGTGCTTCTTACCTCTTAGTTTTATGGTAAGCTGTGCGGACTGTTTTAATGTTCTTCATTAGTCGGAGCTGAATATGGTATTTTTTAAATATGGGAATCAGAGCATACGGTGTAATTTGGTTTTGGTTTTGGTTTGGTTTTGGTTTAAAACTAAAACATACTATTTCGAGAATTCAACATTATGTTATTGAGATGTTTTGACAATGTGATATTTTGCAATTATTGTTTACTAGTTGCTACCCACGGTTTCGCCCGCATGATATATAGCTTATATTCTTCTTAGTACCCTAACCTATGAGTATCCAAAATTCATGATGATCGGTTCAGTAGATACGGCGTGAAAGCGTAATAAACAAACAATCAAACAAACTCACTTTCGCATTTATAATATTAGTTAGGATTAGTACTAGGACCTAAGTCGATTAGAGTAATATTTTCCTTTATATACGGGGCGGCAGATTGTATTAAAGCTCGGGCCGGGCTAACTTTTAAAATACATGACTAATCGGAAGAGTTCATCGAACTTTTGACGGTACACCGCCATATTGGAATTTGCTAGGTATTTCGTTTATAAACATTGTTCGAGGTAAAATACACTAGGGAACAAAGAATCAGACCTTTTCTTAAGGCCGCACACTAGGCACAGTAGCGACGCCAATCATTTTATTCCTAATACTTTACAAATAGAAAGAAATTCAAGAATGTAAATCATATAAGCCTTAGTAAATAACCTGAAATATTTTTGGAATCATGTTTAATATTATCAGAATCAGTGAGAATTATGAGAATCAATAATAATCAGTAATCACGTTTTCTCTTAATGACCGATTCTCATAATATTAAAACATGATTCCAAAAATACTTCAAGTTATTTACTAGTGCTTATATAATTTACATTCTTAAATTTCTTTCTATTTGTAAAGTATTAGGAATAAAATGATTGGCGTCGCTAGTGTGCCTAGTGCCCCCTTAAAATAAAGCAATATTATTTTTATAAGTCAAGGTGCCATTGTCAGTTTCATGCTTATTGAGTCTTTCCTAAAGTTTTTTTTAATTTAATTTAAAACAGATTGTATATTAAATATATTTAATATACAATCTAAATGCAGTGACTTTTTAACTTTATAAGGAAACTCTACTTTCAAAATTAATTTAATTTTCTACCCTACCCGCACTAGACAGCATACTTACTAATTATCACTACATATTTCAAAACAAAGTCCTCCACCTAAGATAAATGTATGATAAAGCGTCTGTTTGCGATAATCTGAAAAAGTTTTGCATGGATTTTCATGGGGCTTTCACCAATAGATAGATTGACTCATTAGGAAGATTAATTATAAGTATAATACAAGGGATACGTGAAAAAAAATACAGCTGTAGTATATATACTGAAATTGAAAGGAAAACTATCAGGGCTGAGTACTAAGTACAAACTAAAAAGCTATAGGCAACCAACTTATAAAATGTACTCGAAAATGTTAAATTTCATACAATTTCTATTGTTAGATGTTTTTGGTTGTTAAACTGTGGGGTGCGAGTGTGAACTCAAAGTAGTTATTCGCAACTATGGAACCCTACACTGCGCGTGGCCCGACAAGCACTCGGCCGGTTTTTAAATTATACTACAGATTTGGTTTTCATAGTAACTTTGATGGCCACTAAAACACGACAGATATGGATTTTCATGGATACTTTGCTGGCGTGTTGCTTTTACTTGGCCAGTACAGCAATACCGATTTATCCCAAATAAGGTTGTCAAAATATTGTTAGAACTTTCAAGCATGTTTGAGAAAATAATAATTCAACGGTTGTTTTGCATTATGCTCCTGTAGGTATACAGTTTTGCTACACCTACAACACAAGCAAAATGTGGAATAGTTGCGCAAGATTGCGAACAACAAAGGCTGACGGATCACTTTCTCTGGTCTGGGTTCAACGGTCTCGTAGGTCAGCTGGTCCCACTCCGACCGGCCGGAACTTTGAACTTGAATGGCGCACTCATTGTGACGTTAGGATAGGATAATGAGACTTTAATGATAGTAAAAGTTTATTTTTATAAACAGTATCCTTAATATTGATGCTGTTAATCGTTGACGAGGTATTTATACTAAGGTAAAAGCACCTATTCCCGGTAGTGTCCCTGTTACCGGTAATCTAACATATTTTTAAATTTTGCACTATTTTACGAATAAATTTACAATGTTTCTATACAAAAAAATGTTTTAAGTTATATTTTGATCAATAATAATGGCAACAATTACCAAAAAGTATGACAGCTTCACCACAATAAAATGTCAAAAGTTTGTACTCCAACATTTTTACATTTTGGCTGTGTGCAGTTGCTGAACGAATCAACGACATGTTCGTAATATTAACTGTATCATACTCATACGAGAAGGAGTTTGGTAAGTTTCTTTATGTATTTAACAAGTTAAATAATGTATCTTTCAATACAAACTATAAATTTAAGTGCGTCTTTTAAGAAAGTGAATATTTTGGGCTTTTACATTTATTGGTACTCAAAATTCCCTACTTGACCTAAAATCCGGCAAAAATTTACCGGCTATTGGTACACGCATCAGTCCAGTAATATTTATTGTACCTAAACGCATTTTAAGACTTTATTGCAAGGGAATAAGTTTGATTTTCCTTTTAAGTATTGTATACCGCTCTTACCGGATTCAAATTAAACATAAAACAATGTGCATCAGGGTGGAGGGTCAACGTATGGTGAAAAATTTTACTATAAAACAAATTTGAATACCTCTTTCAAGTTGCATAAGGGTAAGATAATCACAAATCCTTACTAATATTATGAATGCGAAAGTAACTCTGTCTGTCTGTCTGTTACGCTTTCACGCCTTAGTTATCTTTAATGTTCTCTAAAGTACGGAGAAGGACATAGGATACCTTGCATCCGAGAAAAATTAACTGTTTCTGAGGGATCGACATTAACGCGGGCTAAGCCGCGGGAAAAAGCTAGTACATTAAAGGTAAAGGTATCAAATTCAAATTTATATCAAATACATCATGTCATGATTTGACAACTTTTTTAAGTTCATGCTTGACTATAAAAACTAAGAAAAAAATGCAAGTTGGTACGGATACCTCAGTGCGCGAATCAGACTCGCACTCAACCAGTTCTTATATTTCATTTTGTGGACGCAGTTCTCGGATTAGGTACATTAAGTATAAAATAAAATAAAGCAAGTAGTCCGACCGTCCAGACGAACATGTATAAATGCTGTTTTTGTAAGTCTTATGCTACTTATAATAGAATTCAAAATCGTGGTGTAGTTTACCGGTTTCTGGTACAATATAGTAACGGTTATTAGTACAAACTTGCCGGATACTGGTACAATCAGCCCTTTTTTATTTTAATTTGTTATAACAATAAGAAATGTTTATAATTTATTTCATAAAATTATTTACGTCAAGACTACTTTAAATTACCTACAACCACGTGTATATATACAGGAAAGTTCAAAACTTCACGGCTATTGGGACGTTTACCTTATACGATAGCAAGGCAATTAAGGAGGTGGTTTAAACAGTGGTATTCGTTCGGAATAGAAATACCTAATAAAAAAATCAAAGTAATACCAGTAGTATTAGTTCGTGGTCTGAGAGCATTAAACCAACCAGAGACAACATACGGCCTTTAATGCTCTAAGTTTGTGGTATTGGGTTGGAATAAATCTGATAATGAATAGGAGTTTGGCTTACGAAAGACAAGATCACAAAATACAATAATTGATGGATCTCTCTCTTGCCTGGGTTCAACGGTCTCGTAGGTCAGCTGATCCCAGTCCGACCGGCCGGAACTTTGAACTTAAATACCGCACTCATTGTAAAGTTAGGATAGGATAATGAGACTTTGATAAGAGTAAAAGTTGTTTTTACAAACAGTATCCGTAATATTGATGTTAATTTGACTAAGATCTGTGATGGAAAAGTTATTCTCTTTGACGATCTGAGTCGCCCCTTATAGTATGTGTACTAAAAACTTAAACCAAAGAGTGATAAATAAATAAATATATACGGACAAATCACACAGATTGAGCTAGCCCCAAAGTAAGTTCGAGACTTGTGTTATGGGATACTAACTCAACGATACTATATTTTATAATAGATACTTATATAGATAAACATCCAAGACCCAGGTCAATTAGAAAAAGATCATTTTCCATCTTGACCTGACCGGGGATCGAACCCGATAATGTATTATACTGTAGAAAATAACTACATATTAGCGATGATAAAAATAGAAATTTAAAGTAACAATTGCTGAAGAAAAGAATGCTGACAGCGCACTCTCTCTGGTCTGGGTGCAATGGTCTCTGATCAGGCACTGTCCATCGGAACCTATTACAATGAGACTTTGATGTGAGTAAAAGTTTATCTGTCTTCTGTATTGCTGGCGGGCTATTTTGGTCGAAATCAACAGTGAATAGAAGGCTGACATGGCAATAATTCAATTTATGTAACGACCGTTTATACTCCATAGTATCAACAGAATCTTATTTAGGAAATGCAAATATTTAATTGATTGACGATTTCATGACGGCCTCCGTGGTGTAGTGATAAGGACGCCAGCCTGCAACGAGAAGAGTAGCAGCTGGTACATAGTAAGTTTTTTCTTTTCCCCCAGACCAGCGTGGAAGGAAGCTTGGTCTTGGATACATATAAGTATTTATTATAAACTAGCTGACCGGGGTTTTGTGGTGGGAAGTCAAGGGGTACAGTTAAAGTTTGCCTTAGACAATTTTGCAAATTGATTTAAGTGGACTTTATAATATGAAATTGATGTAGTTTGGTGTTATAAATGCTCGTGCTCATGAACAATTTGTGAAATAGTTAAAGTGAACTGATAAATGGACTCGTATAGATTTGCCGCCCCAAGCTGCCACGAGGCATCAAAGAACATACGCCATCTTTGATGCTACTTGGAAAAACTTTACCGTACAACACCGATACTTAGTATCTCATTATACTGGACATTGGCAGAATCACTGAAATTTCGGTGGAAGCCATAATATAAAACAGAAGAAGAAGAACTAGCTGACCCCGCGAACTTCGTACCGCCTAACAGTCAAACACTTTTTTTTAAATAAATTTCTGAACGCACACATGAATAGTTGTTACAGTATTTGACAGGATTGGACAACAAATGTTTGTCATCATGATTTTTTTTTAAATCTATATTTGTCATATTATAAACAAATCAGCATTTATTGAAATGATTAAGTATTTAGTACACATATCGAGTTTTCATTGTTTTAAAGATGTATTCTGCTATTCGGGGCGGAGACAAATCCAACGAATCCATAACCATGAAAATTGGTTCAGCAGATCTCGAGTTATAAGTGTTGTAACAAACCCGTCTTTGTTTTATATAAGATAAGATATAAGATATAAGATAAGATAAGGTGAGTTGAAATGAGATGAGATGAGATGAGACGAGACGAGACGAGACGAGACGAGACGAGACGAGACGAGACGAGACGAGACGAGACGAGACGAGACGAGACGAGACGAGACGAGACGAGACGAGACGAGACGAGACGAGACGAGACGAGACGAGACGAGACGAGACGAGACGAGACGAGACGAGACGAGACGAGACGAGACGAGACGAGACGAGACGAGACGAGACGAGACGAGACGAGACGAGACGAGACGAGACGAGACGAGACGAGACGAGACGAGACGAGACGAGACGAGACGAGACGAGACGAGACGAGACGAGACGAGACGAGACGAGACGAGACGAGACGAGACGAGACGAGACGAGACGAGACGAGACGAGACGAGACGAGACGAGACGAGACGAGACGAGACGAGACGAGACGAGACGAGACGAGACGAGACGAGACGAGATGAGATGAGATGAGATAAGATAAGATAAAGTATATTAGTATCCTACGATACAAGATGACAACTTACTGAAGAGCTAGTTTAATCATATATTTCTTATCATTTATTTATTTAAAATCTATCGTATTGCTAATAGGAGTGTTAAATATTGCTATTATAACTTTCATTTTAAATTTATAGATCATAGTAGTATTGGCTGTATCTTAATTTAGTCTGTATAAGAACAAGTGATTTTATAATTGATCTTAGGGTTTTAATAGTTAGCTAAGGGCAATGTAGAGATATTAATTAATCATGGATACCGTCACACTCAATTTGGGGGGAATAATGTCTCCTGAATTCAGAGCGACCTGTTTAGATTATTAATTAATGGACTATCAATCAAACGAATTCGTACGACTCTCTTACGATTCAGGTATAAATTAAATAAAAGAGCTTCACGTGGCTTTATACGCGATTTAATTATTTAAAAATATTGACTTACTCTGACTTACTACCATTGCGAAATAGATTTTTTTGTAACTAGCTGTACCCGCCTCTAATAACTTAACAGTTACATAAAATAAAATATCATTTATTGCCAATATTAAATTCTTAATTTAAAAAAAAATGGCGACATTTTAATTAAGACGCCTAGATTAAATAATGTACAATTTCACATTACCTTGGTTTAACACACTATTGAGGAAAATATAAATGAAAACCTTTATCATTTTCTATAGTGGAAACTAACTTTGACCTGAATAAATCAAAGACAAAACCCTTCATAGACTCTTTCCTGAATTTTCAGGTGATTTTGTTCTAATCAAAAGCCTTATAAATCACCAATTGTGACCTAAAATTTTATTGTTTTGTATTCCAGGTACGTATAAATCAGTCAAAAGGAAACGCCGCTACAATAAAACTACGCGCCTCTGAGTGAGTATTGGTGTAATTGGAACCAATCCTATATATGTATTCATGCGAGCTCCGTGGCGCAGCGGTCAACACGCCTGCCTGCGACACGGATGGTCCCGGGTTCGATCCCCGGTCAGGTCAAAATGGAAAATGATCTTTTTCAGATTGACCTGGGTCTTGGATGTTTATCTATATAAGTATCTATTGTAAAATATAGTATCGTTGAGTTAGTATCCCATAACACAAGTCTCGAACTTACTTTGGGGCTAGCTCAATCTGTGTGATTTGTCCGAATATATTTACCTATTATTATTATCACGACTCTCTCTTTACAACCAGAGCCGTAACTATATTAGTCAACGCAGAGCTTTTTTAAATAATCGCGCTTTTATTAACTTTAACGGGACTTGACAGAAACCTTTTATTTATTTGCAACCGCTGATGTTCCTATGGAGTTATATATCCATCGTGGTCCCAGCGAAACGACGCACTCCATGAAATAAATAAATGTAATGATTGAGTATAATAAATAATTATACGTGAAATTCGTTTAGCACCAGCTGTAGGTGTTGGTATTAAGTGCAATTAATACCTTGGTACCTCATTCATTATCATCATCAGGCCTTTTATCAGTATGAAAGACCATGACGCACTCTTCACTACCAGAGTCACATATTATTAGCCAAAGCAATCAGAAGATTTGGTTGCTTTGTTTAGCTTGTGATTTCTAAGTCGCCTTCTACGACATCCACAGGAAGACTTATAGTGGTCCTATTCTACTCTGCTGGGAACCACCACCTCATACATATACCATATCTTTATAAGCCACTACATTTCGTTGATCATCGGCGCCAACAGTATGGCTATATCATGAAATTCGACTATTCTAATACATACTTATAAATGCGAAAACATCAACTTTTTTCAACATTTAGTTTTATTAATTTTGGCAGTTTTCAACAAAACTTCCATCAAATACGTTATAAACCTTTGTTCAATTAAAGTCATCATCATCATCAGGTTCTTGATAGTCTCCGCTGCAGGAGCACGACCCCTTTCTGCACCACCAGAGCCATAGGTACTAGCCAGAGCAGTCAGAGGATTGGCCTAAACTCTCCATGCTTGCCAGACGGATTGGCGAGTTCTATTTGACGTTTATAAGCTTTGTTTAGCTTGTGTTTCCTAAGTCGCCTTCTACAACATCCATATAGATTTAGAGTGGTCCTATTCTACTCTGCCGGGGACCACACCTCATTAACCTCCACCTATACAAATACCATATCTTTATACATTTCGTTGATCATCGATGCCGTCAGTGTGGCCATATCATAAAATTCGACTATTATAATGCGTAAATACTAATAAATGCGAAAACATCATTTTTTCAATATTTAGTTCTATTCTTTTTTTTATTAAAACTCACGTGAGATGTTAACATTATTTATATGTAAAATACGGCATTGTATTGTATTTATTTATTCGTTAACAAAAATATTGTGTGTGTGAATGATTTTTATAAAAGTACTTAAGTATTACTACTAAAACTGATACATACTACATAATACATTTTCAACGGCAGTTTCCAACAAAATTTCCATCAAAAAAGTCATAAACCTTTGTTCAATCAAAGTATTTGACACTGTTTATTCGAAGGCTTGATTAATATTTCAATTTAAATAAAATTCGGGAACAATGTAAATTCGAAGTCGAAAGTCTGTCTCAATCTTCTCTAATGAAATGAGAATCGTCAATTTCCTTAGAAGTTCCTTTAGCACAGCGCCGGTCATAGCACTTTAATAAGACTGGGAAGACTATCTTTTAGCGCCCTTCATTTGAAACTTTAAATATTTCTGTAAAAGTACCTTTTAGATTCTTACGTATCTGTTTTCTTAAAAAGCCGACATCACTCTTGTCACATCCCTGGTGTTGCGATTGTCCATGGAAGGCGGTGATCACTTATACCATCAGGTGAACAGCTAGCTCGTTTGCTGTCGTATTTCCTTGCGACGAAGGCAAACTTTTTATCAGAAATTTAGGGCGACGGCTCCGAGACAATGGCTGCGACCCCCGCTCTGGAGCGTACCTGGTCCAACACATATCACTGGCCATCCAGCGTGGCAACGCGGCTGGTGTGATGGCTACATTTGAGTCAGGCACTCTCAGAGGTGGTCTTTTCGACTAGTTTTTCAAATTTAAATTTTATTTATATTACTTTTTCTTTCTCTTTTGTATTAGTTTAGGTAGGTTTATATTTTTTCATAATTTATGTAATTTGTTTAAATTTTAATTAAGTAATTTTTGTAAGTTTATTGTCTTAATAAGTTCATCATTTGTTTTCTTAAAGAAATGCCACCACTAATGTTCTGAAGGATGAACAATGCTGTTAAAAAAGGATGATTAATACTCTGACCATATATGGAATCAACGCCTTATTACGTCTCTTACGAAACATGGTTCTACAATATAAAATACACTACTACTAGGTATCCTGAAGAATGTCCCATATACCAGTAGTAATAATAACTAGAAAAGTAAGTAGAAATAACCATGATAACCGTATATGCAGGCTGAGTCTGAACCTCCCGGATATGTTTTATACTCTATATAAAATAATAATAATATAAAGAATCCATAATAGAACACAGTACCTAATTGAAAATTTAAAATATTACTAGAGAGTTAAGAGTTGAGATTAAGCGACAGTATTATCTTCGTTAACCAAATCAAACTTCATGCCATTTATAGGCCGTTCATGGCCTAAAAAAGCGTAAAAAATGGGGGTTAGAAAAGCATAAACACTCTAGCGGAATCCGAGAATACGAATGTAGTTGAAAAACTCTTCGATGGGAGACAATTATTAGTTTTGGGTATTTATATTACAAACAAACAAAATTAATTCATCTCCCTTGATAATATATTACTATTTTTGCGCTCCTCAAACTCTGTTGCCCAAGGAAATCTTTCCGGCCGCTTTAATCCAGTTCGCTACTTTCAAACTCAGAAAAAGGAGTTTATTCGTTTAATAAATCCCGAAACTCGATCGAGACAGCTAAGCCATTAATGCCTACTTCACGATGCTTACTCGTGTATGAAGCCTCTCAAATTGAGATTTTATCTCATTTACAAAGGAATGGAAAAGGGAAATAATATTAACCGCTTTTAACGCTTTACAACGTTTGTTTATTGGATAAAGTGAATTATTGTGTTTTGAAATAAAGGTTTTATCGTCATTTTTGATGTGCAACATATTTCCTCTCGCTTTCATGCAAGTGATTTCGTGAAATGGTACCAACCACTACAGAACTGTCAGATGTAATTGGATGATTTTGTGACCACTGTTAGCTAGCTTGTGGTTTTATCATGTTTTTTAGACATTTGACTACCTATTAATGTATAGCATCTGTCATAATCAAATGTTGAAAGATATATTTGATCAGCTGATAACATAATGATGACGAGCTCCGTGGCGCAGCGGTCAACACGCCTGCCTGCGACACGGAGGTCCCGGGTTCGATCCCCGGTCAGGTCAAGATGGAAAATGATCTTTTTCAGATTGACCTGGGTCTTGGATGTTTATCTATATACGTATCTATTATAAAATATAGTATCGTTGAGTTAGTATCCCATAACACAAGTCTCGAACCTACTTTGGGGCTAGCTCAATCTGTGTGATTTGTCCGTATATATTTATTTATTATTTATTATTTATAATTATTTATATAAACGGGACTTAGCACGAACCTTATATTTATTTGTTTCCGCTGACGTTTCTATGGGGTTACACCCCGTGGTCGCAGCGAGACTGGAGTACTGGTGGTGTTGTCTTGTGGTGGTAGTCGCAGTTTCAGTAATAATTTTGATAATTTTACTACACACATATAGTTTTTATTTAGGCGTTAGCCCCGGTACACACTACATTAACAGTGCCTGACTTTTTGTCCAACTCCGGAAGACGCGTTTTAATTTTGGCAATCACTGGATTCCATGCTGGTGACATTTTGTATCCATCTTCTCTGTTGAAATTCCTGAATTTCTTAATTTCAACAGATTCCCGTACTATTCTTTTGTAATAATGCCGGTCTGTAGATAGTATTTTTGGCTGGTGTAATTCAGTCCAGTGATTGCAATTGGTGTCCATAAGATGCTCAGCAATGGCGGACTTATTGGTCTGGCGATTCTTTACAGCGTCAGCGGAAACAAATAAATATAAGTTTCGTGCTAAGTCCCGTTTGTATAAATAATTATGTGTTCAAACCGCGAAAGTTTTAAAAAAAGAACTTTGATCACGCCTGTAAATCAGATATTGGTCTTGGTATAATAGCTATAAATATTTAAGACATTTTTGTACACGCCGCACAACAAAATTAAGGGTAAAGCTTTGTATTTTACTTTGCATCGAATAGGCTCCAAAACTACTAAACCAATTTTCAAAATTCTTTGCCAGTTCAGTCAATTCATCTACGGGTGACATAGGCTTTAATTTCTGTGAACGAAGTCGTGGAAAACTGCTAGTATTATATAACTACATAAGTATCAACCGATGACCAAAGCATGTAAGCTTCGGTCACAATAGAATTTCTGGTAGAGGTATTGATTATGCTGTCAAGAGTTTGAGTCAATATTTCCAAGCCCTAACTACCCTTCGACGTCGGCAAGTGTCATCGTCAGGTCAGGCCAGCGTGATAATGGATCTAGTTTGGCCACTTTGTGCCTGAGATTGAATTTAGGTCTTTAGGTCTGAAGGGACAATCCCTTCAGACCTAAAGACCTAAATTCAATCTCAGGTTGTGGATAAAAGAATGTGTCAGTTACAGAGATCGGCGTCCAGTAGTGTTTATTTGGGATGAAGCTGTTAGGGATATGGAAAAAATATTTTTCATAATTTGTGTTAAGGGTTATAAATCAATAAATTCGACACCAGATAAACCGTCCCTCCCTACGTTATTGTATGGTACCCAACGTGATATTATGTTCCTAACTGAAGATGTCCGTGTCATGCATGCAAACTTTTCGATCCAATCTGCAGTATTGCTTAATCTCTTCACACATCACAAGACGAACGAATTTTTTATACTTTAAGTTCATTTCATCATACGTCTTCGTACAGTCCCGCCAAATGCAGAAACCTTCACGAAACATACAAAAAGTCGTTAAAATCTTGTCGTAAACATGTCGTGCGCCGGATGCAGCGTAACTCTGCAGTTAATGTGGCTATGTTGCGCCGCGCTTTGTTGTGCCAATAAAAGAAACAATAAAACTCTCTACCATACTGGTTTGGGAGAAAAAAAAAGGTGGAATATAAGTAAGTAACCTCCTTAACACCCACTAACACGCTAAACGTGGTATTTGGGTTTTACCTTGGACCTTGGACTTTGTCTACCACGCAAGGGATAAAGACAAATGAACTTTCCATACTTCATGTTTATTTCATCATACGTCTTCGTGCGCCGTGTGGTTCCCGGCAGAGTAGAATAGGACCACTCCAAGTCATCCCGTGGATGTCGTAAAAAACGACTAAGGAAAAACAAGCTAAACAAAGCTTCTAAACATCAAAGAGACCTCTCCAACCCGTCTGGCCAGCGTGGAGAGTGTAGGCCAAATCCTCTGACTACTCAAGCTAATATATGGCTCTGGTAGTACAGAGAGGGTCGTGCTCCTGCAGTGGAGACTAGAAAGACCTGATGATGATGATGATGACGTCTTCGTACACTCCTGCCAAATGCAGAAACCTTCACGAAACATACAAAAAGTCGTTAAAATCTTGTCGTAAACATGTCGTGCACCGGATGCGCGCCGTAACTCTGCAGCTAATGTGGCCATGTTGCGCCCCACTTTGTTGTGCCAATTAAAGCAACAATAAAACTCTCTATTTCTACGAAAATGCAGAATATCAAAAGGACCTCAGTGTTTCATAATCGTCATCGCTAGAATCAATTGTATTGTATTGTATTGTTGTGCCAATCAAAAAACCATCTAATCTCTTCCATATTGGTTGGGGAGAAAAGAAAAAACCTAGAATATACTAGCTGTTTTTCTTCTCGCACAGACCGTAAAAGTCGGTCAGGGAACTGGGTAAAAATCTAAGAAATTACGTTAATATGCGGTGCTGCTAGCAACCTATCACTATTTTGATTCCACTTTCCACCTTAACGCCTACTAAACCGCTAAACGTGACCTTTGGGTTTTATGACCTTGGGCTCTGTCTACCCCGCAAGGGATAAAGATATGATAATATGTATGTACCTATAAATTTAACTTTTTTTATGATACGTTTTCGAACAGTCCTCGGCAAATGCGGAAAACTTCACGAAACATACAAAAAGTCGTTAAAATCCTTGTCATAAACATGTCTTGCGCCGATTTAATATTATAAGAATCAGTCATTGAGAGAACAAATAATTACCGCCAGAAACGGCCGTTTAGGCAACATTTTACCGACTTTTTAACTAATTATTTATGTGTTAACTGTAAAATATATAATTATAACGATTCATCAAATTCCTACTTTCCTAGATCGCATAGTTACTTAATTGATATACAAATAAAATTCAGACACCCCATTGCGATTATACTGCTAAAATCTATCGCTTTACTGACTACCCTAGCGCCGGCGCTAGCGATACTAGTAATATACTAGTTTCCTTTTTACGCGCTCCGTAGACTTATGAACTCACCTGTACAGATAACGTGATATATTGGAGCAGTAACGTTATTTATACTTTCACGAGTACCCTTTTGTTGCGGGAATATTTGCCGAAATAACATGCTTGTTTATTGGATAGTGCCTCAAATATATGTTTATTAGGGAAGGGTTTCATATCGACCATTTGAAACCAAAAGTGGCTGAATTGGATGTATTGTGTTTCTGTGAGAACTATTCTACTAGAGTTGTTTTTCCTCGTTCACAAGTGTTCACAATACAAATTAGATATTTTGTTTTTAGGATTTCGTACTCAAATAGAGACCCAAAAATATAAAATATTCTGATAGAGACCCAAAAATCCAATTGGACATTTTACTAATTTCCACTCTCCATCCGTGTTCAGAGCCTTTCATATGTGAATCCTACACGCTTTTACGGCACGGGATTGGTTGAAGCAAAAGTGATGCATTTTTCAGATTGCAAATGTATTATGTTATTATGCACAATTTGACAAAGTATTTTTCAAAAACCCATTACGGATGAAACCAAGATTTTCGTATAGCAGACCTGCGTATTAAGAGGGTATACTAGCGGTGCGTTTTCCATACAAATGTATTTCTCTATTTTCTCGCTGAAAACTGCTTATAGAGGCACAATTCTTTTTACATAAAATCTATTACTAAAATAGGTATGTCCCTGTGATTTATTTTTTCCTAAAAACCTGTTTAAAAGAAAAAAAAATTTACAAAAACAGTTTTTTTGGAAAAAATAAAAAATAGGGGCATTCCTATTTTGGTATTAGATTTTATGAAAAAATAATTGTGGCTCTAGAATCAGTTTTCAGCGAGAAAATAGAGAAATACATTTGTATGGAAACCATATTGAAAAAACCGGCCAAGTGCGTGTCGGGCCACGCGCAGTATAGGGTTCCGTAGTTGCGAATGACAACTTTGAGTTCAACTGTTTACACTCGCGCCTCACAGTTTAACGACCAAAAACATCTAACAATAAAGATTGTATGAAATTTTACATTTTCCAGTACATTTTATAAGTTGGTTGCCTATAACTTTTTAGTTTGCACTTAGTATCCAGCTGTGATAGTTTTCCTTTCAATTTCAGTATATATACTACTGCTGTAATTTTTTTCACGTATCCATATATAACCGTTTAGCAGATAGAGGGGGGGGACACGTACCTCTAACAAAAATTTGCACTTTAAAACCAAATATTTCGGAAACGGATCCCTAAATCGAAAAATGGTGTTCTCAACCTCACAATATTTTTCAAAGACCTTTTTAACGATACCCCACACGATGGGTAAGTAGAGAAAAAAAAATTACTCCCCCATTTTACTTGTATGGGAGCTACCCAAAAAAAAATTTTTTTTCAAGATTTTTTTCTACGACTTTTTTGCCATGATTAATATACATACTCATACCAAATTACAGCTTTCTAGTACTTATAGTCTCTGAGTAAAACCGCGGACGGACAGACAGACAGACAGACAGACAGACAGACAGACAGACAGACAGACAGACATGGCGAAACTATAAGGGTTCCTAGTCCACTACGGAACCCTAAAAACAATGCTAGTATACGCTCTTAACTAATGCGCCATACCTATGGTATGGCGATGCGCCATACTATTGCGAAGGCCATCGTCGCATTATGGGAGCCTCCAACCTTTATTTTCATAAAGCTTTATTCGCAAAGGCGTTTTTTGTATCAAGTTACACAAATGTTATTCCCGCGTTATGTACAAACATTATCCGAGGGTTGTAGTTTGAGGTTGTACTCTAACATATTACCATGCACGTGTAGCTCTTGTGCTGTGGGGGTTTTCCTTAATGGTTCTCATTCGATTTTCCATTGTTTGTTTGTTTTTCGTATGTGTAAGTGGCCAACACTGGTGTCAGATTTTTCAAGCTGCCTGATTTTCATATACATCTATATTATTAAGAAGAAAGATTTAACTAAGACACATTTTAATTTGAGTTGATAAATAAAAAAAATATCTCCTAAAGAAGATTAATAAAAATAAAAAATATTATGAATATAATATTATATTATAAAAATAAAATATAGCTTACATTCTGGTCTGGGAGAAAAAAAAACGTAGAATGTACCAGCTGCTTCTCTTCCCGCGCAGATCGTAAAAGCCGATCGAGGGAATGGACATCAGTAATCATGTTAATAGGCGATGCGGCTAGCAACCCATCACTATTCTGATTCCGTTCTCACCTCCAAGGCCACCAACTGCTAAACGTGGCCTTAAGGTTTTATAGACTTGGGCTCTGTCTACCCCGCTAGGGAAAAAGACGTGATTGTGTATGTATGTATGTAAAAATATTAAAGTAAAAAGGTGTGAAAGAGTTGCTTCTTCTAAAACGATAAAATGTTCAATTAAAAATTGTGTGTAAACATTTGTGTTTTTGTTTTATAACCTACAACACGCCGATTTTTTTGTTTTAATCTATGGAGTGTTTTACATTGATTGACGCAAAACTATTTGTGTTCAATGGCCAAATATTGACCAAGACACAATTTAATGAGACAAATAAAAGAAAAATAGAAGAGAATATAGACTCATTGACGGACAGTAAACCAGACACAATAGAATTTTTATTATTGATGCCGTGTGGTTCCCGGCAGAGTAGAATAGGACCACTCGAAGTCTTCCCGTGGATGTCGTAGAAGGCGACTAAGGAAACACAAGCTAAACAAAGCTTATAAACATCAAAGATACCTCTCCAACCCGTCTGGCCAGCGTGGAGAGTATAGGCCAAATACTCTGACTGCTCTGGCTAATATATCGCTCTGGTAGTACAGAGAGGGTCGTGCTCCGGCAGTGGAGACTAATAAAGACCTGATGAAGAAGATGACGATAACGTCTATAGGCGTCTACTGTCCGTCAATGCGTTAATACTTACAGAGAAGTGAAAAACTGGCGGAATAAACAAAGGAATGGAAAAAGCTCCATCGGCAAGAGCTCAGCTCTTTAATATGATGATGATGAGTCACAAACCTATACTTATAAAAAACCCATTTATTATGAAACGTTATTGTGCATTTTATCATCCAGTACATGAAGACGAAGAGCCCAAGCTAATCCTGTAACTATTCAAGTGTCAATCACCCTTTCATAGCCCACATAAAATGATACGTTCAAATATGTACAGCACAGAGCAGGTAAATTCGTTCGGTCTATCGCGCCCTAGTAGTGAACTAAAGTCAAAGTCAAAGATTTTTATTCAAAATTGGATAATTGTATCTCTTTTTGAATGTCATATTTATTTCTCGTATTATTTTTAATTTTTAATATGCAAAGTCTAAAAACTACGAGCATTTCGTAAAGACCACTGGTGAGAAGAACTAGTGGCTAAAGTAATAATAATACCGCGTGTCAACCCGCTCCCGACTAGAAGGCGAAAGTCGCATTCTTGGCCTATCATTTCGTGCTCAAAAAAATGTAAAGCTGCCCCAATGTGTTGTGATAAGGTATCATAATTACAGTAACAAGTTAATAATTTAAAAAACAAAAAACCCGCCTGCATGGATAACTACAATTATTTTATATTTCACCTACCTAAGAACACTCGGGCTATTAAGACAAATCTAACGATACCTCAAATGTGAAAATCCATTCAACGGTTCTAGAGATACAAGGTAATAAAGAATATTACATACATACAAGATACGCGCTAAACACATAACCCTCCTGGCAGTCGGGTAAAAAGGTTAATAAACAAAGTTCTAAGTCAGGAGAAAATAGCAGAATTTTGCATTTCTACAATAACGTTGAACCCTTGAACATTACTATACGGCACCGCCCCCCGACACGCTTGTTTCGTTTGAAATATGTTGTAAATATTCGAATTGATTGAAGACCTTGAAATGAGGTGAGATTGAGAGAATCTTTTTCGGCAGGTAATCATCATCATCAAGTCTTTTTAGTCCACTACAGGAGCACGAACCTCTCTATACTACCAGAGCATATGGCTCTGGTAGTAAAGAGAGGGTCGTGACCAGAGTAGTCAAAGGATTTGACCTACACTCTCCACGTGTAAGTCAAATCCTCTATCTGCTCTGACTAGACTGGTTGAAGAAGTCTCTTTGATGTTTGAAAGCTTTGTTTAGCTTGTGTTTCCTTAGTCGCTTTCTAAGACATCCACAGGAAGACTTAGAGGGGTCCTATTCTACTCTGTCGGGAACCACACGGTGCTATATCTCAAGTAAGTAGAAAATAGCAGATGGTTGCATTTCTACTATTACCTTGTAATCCAAAACCTCAATAAACAGTACCGCCCACTGATACGCTTGTTTCGTTTGAAATGTATTGAAAAGGCGTGTCTGAAGGTTGCGAGTGGCAGAGAATGTGACTACATTTCCTGCTCTGTGATGACTCCGGCTAGTCGGCAGGTAATGCGTTCGTATATTTCCGCTTATCCCATAACTTTCTCGTTTCGCCCCGCGATTCCCTTGCCTACTTTTCCCTCCGTAATGGCTTATAAAGATAATTACATGCCATAATCTCTTATTAATGTGACCCAGTTAGGAAATGTGCAACATTTTCTATTTCTTGCGGCATATCAGTTGGGAAAGAAATATATTTTCAAGCTTTTATTTACAAAACATGGCCTGTTAGTTTGTCTCGTGGGTTAAAATCTTGCAACTTAATTATGAAACACTTTTCTGAAACGAGTGAGCTGAACTTTTGTGTACTTATGTAAAAATAACAATAAAATATTATGGTACCAAAGACCTGATCTGAAATTGGATTCTGAAAGTAGCCATAGGTACTTCTAAACTATTTATTATGTTTGTTTGTAATATACTCTTTATTGCACACGACACAATAATATAAATTAACAAGGGTAAGGCACAGTTTTAAGGAAGTACATGTACAGCGGCGGACTTATCCCTGAAGGGATTTCTTCCAGTTAACCAAACCCTATTGTAGTTGACTTTATCCTTTGTCAAATTGGTTGACTGGAAGAGATCCCTCTTGGGATAAGTCCACCGTTTGTACGACTTCTAAATGTAGTTTTGGTATGATTATTTTATGTTTTGTACAATAAAGATTTTAAACAAACAAACAAACCCCTGTCCGGTGTGGTTAATTTTAAGTCCATAGTATTATTATTAGTAGCTTTTGGTGTCTAAAATATTAACAACTAAATTAAATTAAAAATAATTGATTAAAACTAAATTAACCTAAACAAAAATATTTCTATCTAAAACAAAACTTACCTATAAAAACAAAAACTACTCATAAATAAAAAATGTCCCGCAGGTCATTGCGCCCTGCGGTAATGTGCCCAGAAGACTGGCAGCATTGCCACGCTGAATAGCAATGCTTATTCTGTTTGGTGTCTTACATACATAATTACATACATACTATCACGTCTGTTTCCCTTGCGGGGTAGACAGAGCCCAGGTTTAAAAAACCCTTTGAAAAACCTAAAGGTGACGTTTAGCATATTGGTGGGCTCCTAGGTGGAGAACGAAATCAAAATAGTGATGGGTTGTATTACCAATCGATATTTATTTACGCTAATAAGGTTCTTTTAAAGAGAAATATAAATAAAATACGCTTTGCGTTCACGAATATTTACTTAGACTTTTGATGATACAAATTAGAATGACATACATATTTACAAAACAAAAGGTTAATAAAATATAATTTAAAATAAAGAATCCTAAAACTATAAAAAGTTCGCAATAGGTTGCTAGCCGCATTGCCTCGACATGATTCCTCACGCATATTCCCACGATTGGCTTTTACGATCTGCGCGGGAAGAGAAGCAACTAGTACATGCTACGTTTCTTCTCCCAGACCAGCGTGGAAGATGTGGTATCTTGTTTCTGTAATTCCCGGTAAGTATAAAAACATTACCATGTATCCGTTGCTAATAGGGAGTACGCATGTATTTTTTTTATTAGCTTAGTATAATCCTTAATAACCACAGTAAAAAAATATGAAAGAACTTTTAAAATATCTTAATTAACGACGAAGATGTGAAACTTTGAAGTTTAAATAAGAAAGAGAAGTCCGATATGGACTAGTGACGTCATAGTCTATGTCATGCATACATTTGCCATACAAAATAGTGTTTTCGCGAGTGAGATAGCCGTTCGTTTTTCAACCAAATTTTATTCTGTTTTCACTTTCAGTACTTTACTATTGAATATTTTTGGATAAACTGGTAAGATAACAGATATTTTTTTTCATGCTTATTCCCTATTGATGGCAGGAAATGGTTGAGTCGGCATCTGTTTGAGCCAAATACATAATAAATGATTGCTTCTAGACGCTTATAAGATATGCAATTAAGTATTTAAAATTTGGTTCGATAAATCAATGAAATAATACAAGTTATTTACTGTAACGAGTTTGATTTTTTAATTTGATCTGAATTAGGAGAATAAATAAATTCTGTTTATACTGTTTATTTATCAATTTCTTACTCTATTATTACAGGCTTTCCCTGATACAATAGTGTAGGTACAATTTTAAGAAATATCTTCTTTTCTCTTTATCTTCGACGAGCTCCGTGGCGCAGCGGTCAACACGCTAGCCTGCGACACGGGGGTCCCGGGTTCGATCCCCGGTCAGGTCAGGATGGAAAAAGATCTTTTTCATATTGACCTGAGTCTTGGGTGTTTATCTATATAAGTATATATTATAAAATATAGTTTCGTTGAGTTAGTATCCTGCGACACAAGTTCACAACTTACTGTGGGGCTAACTCAATTTGTGTGATATGTCCCTATATATTTATTTATTATTATCTCTACTATAACACAACACCAAAGACAATATAATATAGGTTATATTGTCTTTGCACAACACAAATAAATTGCTGGGTGGCGCTGGTTTCGCATATCCTATAGCCTTAGCTTAGAGCTTTCGGTGGCTTTAGTCTTAGATTAAATTACTTGTATATATTACATTTCATTTGATTTATCGAACAAAACTTTTATATTATTAATATGTAAAATACGGGTCACTCACGTATGAAGTCAGCAACGGGCCACTAAAAAAAATATATAATATATTTTTTAGACACTAAGGTGTCTAGAAGCAATCATTACTTGATTTATTTGACGAGCTCCGTGGCGCAGCAACATGCCAACCTGCGATACGGATGGTCTCGGGTTCGATCTTCGGTCAGGTCAAGATGAAAAATTATCTTGTTCAGATCGACCTGGGTCTTGTGTGTTTATCTATATATGTATATTTGTAATAAAATATAGTATCGTTGAGTTAGTATCCCCTAACACAAGCCTCGAACTTACTTTAGCGCTAGCTAATTGCGGGCATGAAGGGACCAGTAGTGGGTGGGCGCTGGCCAGCAATAATTTGTATGAACTAAATGGTGACGGAAGCAAACAAATTGTATCTTGGTTTCGATGCTGCTGCCCATTGAAACCGTTTTTTTACGTGGACTATTAATGCGCGAAAGCTCATCATTATCATCATCATAAATCAGGTCTTTGTTAGTCTCCACTGCAGGAGCACGACCCTCTCTGTACTACCAGAGCCATATTAGCCAGAACAGTCAGAGGATTTCTCCTCTCCACGCCGGCTAGACGGGTTGTAGAGCCGCGAAAGCTCACTTGGAGCTAACTAAAGACATAATTCTTTCATTTGAATTCTGAAAGCAATCTCTAGATCCGGACAAATGACAAGGGGACTACTATGGAATATAACGAATGGAACGGCGAAGATGGCGCACGATTGAACAATTTTCATTCATATTGAACGAAAAATTTTGTAACAGTTTTGACAGTTTTTTAGGAAGTTGGATTAATACAAGTAGTAGTTTAAAAACATTAAGCCGAATTCAGTTTTTGTAGTAACTGAAACACACCTTAACTCTCTATCGCAAAACTACTGATCTGATTTCGATAATTCTTGTACTGTTCCCTGAGTTAGACTGTAGTGTAGATAAATTATAGGTAAACCCGATGATTCAGTACTTTTGTTACTACAAACGTTGAAGTAACCAAAGTATTAAATTATAGACATTAATTAAATATGAAACTAAACTGAACAACTTCAATTATAAATTTATAGGCTGAAATAATAATACTCTGATATTTATTAAATATAGCGTTCAATATTTACAGTCATAAATTTCAGATACTACCTTAGTTTCATTTTACTTTCCTGTATTCTTTGGACATCCGAGTATTTGGCACGTTGCCGCCAATATCGACGCTCCGGACCCAATAACAAACCTTTCCACTAGTAGTACCCTGTCACGTTTTCTATCTAAGTCACAGTCGGTAGCTGATTACAGCATAACAGATGGCCGTCCCGAAAAAAGCCTTTATTTAACTCGATTTGCATTGGAGCTTAATTCCGCGTCGTAATTTACGCGCGGACAATTTACCGACGTTTTTTTCCGTTATTACTGGACCATTTGCGAACATTTGGGGTTATTCGGCGCCAGAGATGGTTCTAGCGTTGTTGGTGCCCCTGGTTTAATCCGAAATGGAGCCCCATCCCCAATGTGCAGTTTAAATTCATGAAAAATCGCACTAAAAATCACATATCGACAAAAGATCACACTATTCAACTAATTCCTGTATAAGTTTTCGTTACTCGGAATAGATCGCGCATTATTTAAACATAAAAAAACGCGGTTAAGTAACGAACATTCGAAAGTCTTCGATGACTTCGGTTCCAAAATGCTAATAATATGTACCTTTTGAAAAATTATTACTAAAATACATAATACTCCATAAAATATTTTAATTGTGATTTGATGTGAGAAAGGGCCAGCAAGGACCTGTTTACTGAATAAAAGTTTTGAGTTCGATTTGATTTATCTTCTGAACGAATAATGTTTCAAGTATTTTATGACTATTTTTTAAGAAGATATTTGAGCACTAATCAACATACATTTTTTTTTTTTTTTTTATGTCATAGGACGGCAAACGAGCAAGTGGGTCACCTGATGGGAAGTGATCACCGCTGCCCATGGACAGCTGCAACACCAGAGGTGTCACAGGAGCGTTGCCGGCCTTTTATTTTTCTCTCCCCAGAGGGGAGAGGGAGATGGGCCTCCGGCTCTCTCACTCACCGAACGAAGCATAGTAGCGGTAAAGCTACTACTCAAACGTCGATTTTCTGTGAGAGTGTGGTACTTCCCCGGACGAGCCGGCCCATTCATGCTACTAGCAAAATGATTTTCGCCGGTAGCGAGGCTCTACCACAACTAAAATATAGACATAGTAGTCAAAAATACAAATCTCTTTTGGTTTTGCTTTAGTTATGAAGTAATTACTTAATTGTATTGTATATTCTAATAGGACACGTCTAATACCGCGTCCCCCGCCCTCTCGCCCCAGGGCGGTCACCTAACCGCACCCTGCGTAACTGCTCAGCACTCTTAATTTACGATCTATCGCTCAGTTTTCGGCGTCAAATATCGTGTAATGGGGGTCGTTATCTGAAATTTATTCGCTAAGAGAGATTTTTTCGAGAGAGCTTTTTGTTGGATGTTTAAATTATTCATGTATTTTTGAAGTAATTAATAATGATCAGAGTGCAAGGAACGTATTAACCATAACTTATCACTCTTGCCCTTCGAGCAACACGGCCTCCGTAGCTCTTGCCCCTATACAAGCTGATTTTGAACCTATGAGCTACATTAAAATCTCAGAATTAGAATTCCTAATGGAAAACAGAAATGTAAGCAAAAATGGTACAAAACTTATAAATGAAATTTGACTTCCCATAGAAATTCGCCCACCTTGACTGGTGACTTTGTATGGGAGATCTAAATTCGGCTCCGGCTCTCTTACTCACCGAACGAAGCATAGAAGCGCGGTAAAGCTACTACTCGAACGTCGATTTTCTGTGAGAGCGTGGTACTTCCCCGGACGAGCCACAACTAAATTTCCGGGTCCGGGTTCGATTGCCAGCCAGGTCAAGCAAAATGGAAAACGATCTTTTCAGGCTATCTATGTTCTAATAGCCCTCTCCGGCTGCATCCGGGTATTTGCTTGGATGCCTATAAACCTTTTTCTTGAAACACTATCTACGAGTATTGGATAAAACCAGATGAAAGTCCGTGCTGTATTTTTTGAGTTTGTCGCGAACAGACAGACAGATGCGGCAGATGACTTTGTTTTGTAGGATGTGGAGATGTAGTGAAGTATCTATAATAGGAAAATATGGTATCCTTAAATTAGTATCCTACGACACAAGTTGCAACGTGGGGCTAGCTTAGTTTGTGTGATTTTTCTTGTTAATGAATAAGCGCAAAACCTCTTAGGTGGTGCAATGCTTATGAATATGATCAATTTTTACTATGGGGCCGTCTGTGCAACTCAACAAAAAAAAAACAGCTGTTTCATACAAATTGTCAATACCTACTCGACCAGAATATATGAAAAAGACTTCTGTTTTTTTTGTCGAGTTGCAGAGTCGGCCCCATAGTAAAAATTGTTCATATTCATAAGCACAATCACCACCTAAGAGGTTTTGCGCTTATTCATTAACACGTTGTATGTATAAATTTTTAAAAATCTACTCTACATGCAAGTTCACATGGTAGGAAGGGCGGTAATCCAGATTCCAATTTCTTCGCATTTCACAAGTCGTTGAAGTTTTATGACCACTGTTAAGAGCGTCGCGTTTCATAGTTTCATTGTAGCGAAATTGTTATTGTAAGCCGCGTTTAATGTTTTAACGCTTATTTTTGATGACTTCAGTAATGTCTTAACATTATTACTTAGTTGCCGCCTTTGATAGTAAACTGAATCATAATAATAAGCTATTAAAGCAGATTAAGATTCTGGTATGCCGTGTGGTTTCCGTTCAAAATCAGGAAAATGAAGTTCAAACAACCCGAAAAGGTTCACAAATTAAATTTTGGAAAAATGGCGCGAGAATGGACTGAGGAATTAACGTTTTTCTAAACCGCTGGAAGGTATTTTTTTTTTAATCATAATAATTAAAATCTTACTAGATGTCGTTTTACCCTAATTTTATAAATGTTAAGTGTTTTTTTTTTCCTTGGACCCAATAGTTTCTTAAATAGACGCCACCTATGAAGTATTTTTATTATGAATGATATCTTTTTCGAGAGGAAATAAACTGGGGGTTCCAGCATATAGGTACTAACACTACTTTGTGTCCCAAACCAGCGACAACGTATAAATAATAATAATCAATCCATCATTTTAGTACCTACGTTGTCCAATTTTGACGACCTTCATAATACAAAAGAGATTTCCCATTAGCAGCAACCCTAGTTGAAGCAATAAACGTTAGTAAAGCTGACCAGTCCGCCGACATTGTAATCGTTACGGTGTCACTAGTTGTCGACCAACAATTAAATGTCCGTGTCATTACAGAGTCGTATACAAAGTCTACGTCTGTTATTATGATAAGAAATGGAAAAACTCTCTAGGTATCGAACCTATAAGTTATATCCTCAGCTCGAAATAGATCTACAATCCAAGCGAGATCAGATATCCAGCTGGCACATTATACGTACTTATTTGGTCCCAAACCAGCAAAAACGACGTACGAATGTATTATTATGTATTTATCTTTACCGTCTTTCTGTTGTGTTCACACTCGCACCTCACAGTCTAACGACCAAAAAAATTTAAAAATGAAAATTGTATGAAATTTTACATTTTCCAGTACATTTTATGAGTTGGTTGCCTATAATTTTATAGTTTGCACTTATTACTCAGCTCTGATAGTTTTCCTTTCAACTTCAGTATATATACTACTGCTGTAATTTTTTACACGTGTCCATATATAACCGTTTAGCAGATAGAGGGGGACACTTACCTCTAACAAAATTTGCACTTTAAAACCAAATATGTCGGAAACGGATCCCTAAATCGAAAAATGGTGTTCTCAACCTCACAATATTTTTGAAAGACCTATTTAACGATACTCCACACGATGGGTAAATAGAGAAAAAAAAAATACTCCCCCACTTTACTTGTACGGAAGCTACCTACCCTAAAAAAAATTTTTATTCAAATTTTTTTCTACCCCTTTTTTGCCATGATTAATATACATACCCATACTAAATTACAGCTTTCTAATACTTATAGTCTTTGAGTAAAACCGCGGACGGACAGACAGACAGACAGACAGACATGGCGAAACTATAAGGGTTCCTTGTTTACTACGGAACCCTAAAAAGATTTTCCATTAGCAGCAACCCCAGTTGGAGCAATAAACATGAAAGTAAAACTCACCAGTATCCGACATTGTAATCGTTACGTGTCACTAGTTGTCGCCCAACATTTTACGGCCATATTTAGTGCTGCGCATTTTCGTACTTTCGTTGCGATTAAATTGATATTTATGTTATTATTTTCGGCTTTATTGTTTACTATATATTTTTTATATAACTTGCCTTTTTTATAGAATATTCAAATCCATTGTACAAATAAAAAAACCGGCCAAGTGTGAGTCAAACTCGCGCAATGACGGTTCCGTACAATATGCTTCGTGAACACACACACAATGTGCAAAAATGTTTTATTCAATTGACTAGCGCTATCTAGTGGTGTTTTAGTAAACTATTTCCCTAGATGAACTTATTATAGTGAGTTTACCACTTTATTTTCAACTGATAGAATTCTTATTATTTTTCCTGTAATCTTCAAGCAATAAACTCTATATTGTAATTTTTTCGAAATTTTAGGCCCAGTAGTTTCGGAGATCAGGGGGGGGGGGGGGGAATGGTCAAATTTTGCCTTCTTACGTGAATAAAATCAAAAGTATTGATTTTTCCCGAACAAAAAAAAATATTTTTGAGATCCTTATAACAAGCCTTTTCATTTGATATATAACACGGTTAGGTTTGCAAAACTTTTTTTTAACATTTTCTATTTGGACCCCCTAAACTGACCCTTATTTAAAAAAAAAATATATTTACTTTGCATATCCGTGTTTGGGTCATAGGTTTACACCATCTTACCAAATTTCATTTAATTTGGTTCAGTAGATTCGGAGAAAATCGACTGTGACAGACGGACGGACGGACAGACAGACGCTCGAGTGATCCTATAAGGGTTTCGTTTTTCATTTTTTGTACGGAACCCTAAAAATTATACAACAAATTATAAATTGTGAATTTGTGTCAGGATACCAACTCTTCGATACTAAGTACATAATTATATTTATACAATGTGTTTGTAATTGTTTATCGATAATTTAAATTCACATTGTCGACATGAAAAAGTATAACTTTTGTTTTGTGACCAAGTCTGAAATCGAGAATTGATGAGTTTTTCCATACGTTGAAAACTACTGATCCAAAATGTATGGAGCAACTGATATTATTTCTCGATTTCAGGCTTGTTCATAGAACAAAAGTTTTTTTCTCGGAATTCTTACCTATTGAGCTTAATTTTTACTTCGTGTTGGAAAACATACAGATATTTTAGAAGGACATCCAGTTTTACAAGCTACAGATATCGTGTTCCAATTTTTATTATGATCGTCTTTGCGGTCTAAGGTGTAGGCTTGAAACCTCAACTCATATTATATTTCATGACCACAAACTTGAATAAGTTGATATGATTTATCTCAAACATTTTAATACAAACTCAAAGGTATATTAGTATATACCCTGTGGTACAAACAAATCGGGGCGAGCGTATTTCGAACTCATATAAATCCTATAGACTCATCATCATCATCATGATGATATTATTAGCCTAAAAGCGTAGAAAAATCTAGTGTCCAACAGATAGTCGGTCACGCACACAGCTATCAATTTGATGGATTTTGAAGGCATAAATTGACAGGACGCGTGTGATGACACAAAGCTGTCACGCACACAAGCATGAAAAAATTGGCCTTTTTAATCTTTGAAATAAAGGCATGACAGTGTCTAGAGAGTATATAGTCAACGTTCAAACCTAGGACCAGTTAGTAACGGCAAGTTTAACTATTACAATTCAAAGGACAAACAACATGTAAATTGACCTTTGACATACCCTTAAAGGGGCAACTCAGTCCGTCAATATGAACAACTCTTCCTACGGGATTAATGATGGGAATGAAAAGAAGACTGTTTCAGAAGTGTTCAGCCGCCCGGGCATTATGGAAATATGGGAGTATGGGAAAGATGAAAAAAAAATCGAGGTCCCAGCAATGGTTGCGGTAGAGCCAAAAATTTTAGTTGTGGTAGAACCGGCGAAAATCTCTTTTGCTAGTAGCATGAATGGGCCGGCTCGTCCGGGTAAGTACCACACTGTCACAGAAAATCGACGTTTGAGTAGTAGCTTTACCGCTGCTATGCTTCGTTCGGTGAGTGAGAGAGCCGGAGGCCCATCTCCCTCTCCCCTCTGGGGAGGGAAAAATTAAAGACCGGCAACGCTCCTGTGACACCCCTGGTGTTGCAGTTGTCCATGGGCAGCGGTGATCACTTCCCATCAAGTGACTTGCTAGCTCGTTTGCCGTCCTATGTCATAAAAAAAATGGTTGTATAAGAAAAGTGGTTCATATTTACGGTCTTACTAACCCCTTCAAGGGAATGTCAAGGGTCAATTTACACGCTGCAATATATCTCAATCGAAACACAAGCTTTTCGAAGCTGTTAAACATCTAAGAAAACTCTCTAACCCGTCTGGGAGAGTGTAGGCCAAATCCTCTGACTGCTCTGGCTAATATATGGCTCGGTAATACAGAGAGAGTCGTGCTCCTGCAGTGGAGACTAAAAAAGACCTGGTGATGAAGATATCTCAATCGGCTTATCTTAACTTATCGTTAGAAAGCAGTCCAGCGGCATATCCACTGCTAGGCAACTAGACTATTTAGTATGTGATAAAGCATAAAAATGATAGTACGCAAAAACCTATACGTAATTTGAATAAATTTAATAAACGAAGTTCAGGCAACTTCGTTAATTACTATTAGTATTGTATGAATATCTTTTAAATGAAGCAAGTAACGCCCTCTGTTTTTAGTACCAGCGCAACTGTAATGACAACGACCACTGAGCAACTATCATATATTATATGGGATATGGGATCCGGATTCCATCAAAACCTTCCTATTAAGGGCTTTGTGTAATATCGGTAATATTCCCGGAAGCCGGTTAGTTTTCCGGTACATTTTCTTTGTTCCGAGATGGATAGGGTTGTAACTAGATGAAATATTACTTTGGCTTCGGCGGCCCTTAGGTCAGGGGTAGGGTACTGTCTATGAAAGGGTGGCAGTTTAGTATTAAGATAGGTTTATTCTCCTTTAAAAAGTAATTTTGAAAATCCTAAAGAGAAGCCTATATCCAACAGTGGTCTTCTTGCGGCTGAAATGTTGATGATAAATGGAATCTACAAATTTTTTTGACAAATAGCGCCTCCCACTATCGTTCCTACTCACTAGATCATCGACTAAACAAGGTCCGAACCGGTCGTATTAGCCGAGTTTATTAGAGACTGCTAAATATATCTTCTGAGTTGTAGTCGACTAGTAAGAACGATTATTCGGCAGTGGCAAGTGTTCTAGTTCTAAAATACACGCTTCTCTAACTTACTAAGGCTAAAGCAATGAATGACTTTAAATTTGAAATAAGTAAATAGTTATTTACCTAAAAATATGTGCTGTATGAGATAAATATTTTAATAAGTAGGCTCTTTCATCCGGATTCCATCAAAACTTTTCTATTAAGGGCTATGTGTAATATCAGCAAAATCCCCGGAAGCCGGCTAGTTTTCCGGTACATTTTCTTTGTCACGAGATGGATAGGGTTCATATTTACGGTCTTACTAACCCCTTCAAGGGAATGTCAAGGGTCAATTTACACGCTGCAATATATCTCAATCGAAACACAAGCTTTTCGAAGCTGTTAAACATCTAAGAAAACTCTCTAACCCGTCTGGGAGAGTGTAGGCCAAATCCTCTGACTGCTCTGGCTAATATATGGCTCGGTAATACAGAGAGAGTCGTGCTCCTGCAGTGGAGACTAAAAAAGACCTGGTGATGAAGATATCTCAATCGGCTTATCTTAACTTATCGTTAGAAAGCAGTCCAGCGGCATATCCACTGCTAGGCAACTAGACTATTTAGTATGTGATAAAGCATAAAAATGATAGTACGCAAAAACCTATACGTAATTTGAATAAATTTAATAAACGAAGTTCAGGCAACTTCGTTAATTACTATTAGTATTGTATGAATATCTTTTAAATGAAGCAAGTAACGCCCTCTGTTTTTAGTAACAGCGCAACTGTAATGACAACGACCACTGAGCAACTATCATATATTATATGGGATATGGGATCCGGATTCCATCAAAACCTTCCTATTAAGGGCTTTGTGTAATATCGGTAATATTCCCGGAAGCCGGTTAGTTTTCCGGTACATTTTCTTTGTTCCGAGATGGATAGGGTTGTAACTAGATGAAATATTACTTTGGCTTCGGCGGCCCTTAGGTCAGGGGTAGGGTACTGTCTATGAAAGGGTGGCAGTTTAGTATTAAGATAGGTTTATTCTCCTTTAAAAAGTAATTTTGAAAATCCTAAAGAGAAGCCTATATCCAACAGTGGTCTTCTTGCGGCTGAAATGTTGATGATAAATGGAATCTACAAATTTTTTTGACAAATAGCGCCTCCCACTATCGTTCCTACTCACTAGATCATCGACTAAACAAGGTCCGAACCGGTCGTATTAGCCGAGTTTATTAGAGACTGCTAAATATATCTTCTGAGTTGTAGTCGACTAGTAAGAACGATTATTCGGCAGTGGCAAGTGTTCTAGTTCTAAAATACACGCTTCTCTAACTTACTAAGGCTAAAGCAATGAATGACTTTAAATTTGAAATAAGTAAATAGTTATTTACCTAAAAATATGTGCTGTATGAGATAAATATTTTAATAAGTAGGCTCTTTCATCCGGATTCCATCAAAACTTTTCTATTAAGGGCTATGTGTAATATCAGCAAAATCCCCGGAAGCCGGCTAGTTTTCCGGTACATTTTCTTTGTCACGAGATGGATAGGGCTGTAACTAGATGAAATATTACTTTGGCTTCGGCGGTCCTTAGTTCAGGGGTAGGGTACTGTCTATGAAAGTGTGGCAGTTTAGTGTTTATTCACTTTTAAAAAGTAATTTTGGAAATCCTAAAGAGAGGCTTATATCCAACAGTGGACTTCTTGCGGCTGAAATGTTGATAATGATAAATATAATCTACTATATTTTTTGACAAGTAACGCCTCCTACTTTCGTTTCTGCTCACCTGGCGAGTATGTAAGTAATAAAACACCCTGGTGAGTGTTTGTTACTTACATACTCGCTTCTTGGCTAATTTACTAGCCGTGTGTGAACTAGGCTTTATTTAAGCAAATACTTATCTTACAAATACTAGCTACATAAGATAAATATTTTAATAGGTAGGCTTCTTCATCCGGATTCCATCAAAACCGTCCTATTAAGGGCTTTGTGTAATATCGGCAATATCCCCGGAAGCCGGTTAGTTTTCCGGTACATTTTCTTTGTCCCAGATGGATAGGGTTGTAACTAGATGAAATATTACTTTGGCTTCGACGGCCCTTAGGTCAGGGGTAGGGCGACTGTTTACTCTATTTTAGGTAAGGTTTATTCAAAAACTATTTGTTAGTATTAAACTTTAGATAAACGAATCTTATTACAGTCAACAGCCTTTATCATAAATAAGTAATGTATTTTGCTCAATGGGTATTTCTTTAATTTTATATTTACAGAACTGCCTAAAAAAGGAGTTACTTATATTTTCAGCTATAGGTGATAATAATATATATGTTGCTTTGGACCCTTTGAGGGGTGATTAAGCCCGTCAATTTGAACAACTTTCCCTATGGTATTAAAGCTGGGATTTTTTTATTTGACAAAAATATTCAGCGCGTGGTCAATTTGTAAAAATGAATGTTAAAAAAAATATTTTGATAAGTTTTTCACCGGGAAAATTCTAAATGCCTCAATACTTCTTGTTTTGAGGCATTAAGAATAAAGATGGAATAAAGAATTTGATTGAGTGTTCTATAGTTGTGTGTTCTTCTTCAGTAACCTAGGGCATGAGACCCTCAGTACAAGGTATATTATCCATTGACAAACGTAGCTAACCGTGATTCGTCTATAATAACACGTTGCATTATTAAAAATAACGTCTGCCGTTTTTGACAGTTCACGTCCGCCATATTACTCTCCGGAAAAGAATGCGACACCTCACACTTTAAGATCGTACTATCCGTTGAGGTTTAAGGTAACAATAGAATAGACATACACGCAAAAAACATTACCCTCCTTCTAGATGGGTAAGTCGGGTAAAAACAATGTAGGCGAACTATGATAATGTCAATGAAAGTCAGCCTAACACAACCCTCAAGATAACTAAAACTGAATCCATAAACGTTATTATAATAATATCATAAAGTAGGCCATAATCTCCTACCATAAATTGAGCTATACTTCCATTGTAAATTGAACCATCATACAACACAATAAGATCCAATTTCTAGCGGCAACAATAAACCGGTAATCGATCGATATATTACCGGTAATCGGTTCCTGCAATCCAGATCTTAATTTCACTTCCCGCAACGTTACTAGAAAGTAGCTTTAAGCGCTTGTCTTGTCATAGATTGAATGTAATACTCTAGATAGATAGATTGATAAATTATTTATTTGTTCTCTGTTACACACAAGTTACATGCAAAACAAAAAAAATATTTAATAGTCTTTTTAAATTAATGCAATGAGTATGGAATAAAGTCCTAGTTGCTGACAGAGTAGAATAGAACCACTCCAAGTCTTCCCGGAGATGACTTAAAAGATGATTTAGGAAAACAAAACTTATAAACATCAAAGAGACCTCTCCAACCCGTCTAGCCAGCGTAGATAGTGTAGGCCAAATCCTCTGATTGTTCTGGCTAATATATGGCTCTGATAGTACAGAGAGAGTCGTGCTCCTGCAGTGGAGCCTAAAAAAGACTTGATGATGATGATGATGGGCAGGATTTCAAGCAGCGGTCTTTAGTCCTTGTACGACAAAATCTTTATTTATTTCATCATCATCATCATCAGGTCTTTATAGACTCCACTGCAGGAGCATACCCTCTCTGTACTACCAGAGCAGTCAGAGGATTTGGCCTACACTCTCCACGCTGGCCGAACCGGTTGGAGAGGTATCTTTGATGTTTGTAAGCTTTGTTTAGCTTATGTTACCTAGGTCGCCTTCTACGACATCCACGGTAAGACTTGGAGTAGTCCTATTCTACTCTACCGGAAACCACACGGCAATAGTGTTATTAATTTAAGCCACTGCAATATAGCCTAGCAGTCGTACAAGACTAAAGATTGCTGGTCCAAATTCTGCTCACGTGGATATTTTTCCCAAATCTTATTTCTGAATTTAATAAGAGTATATCATGAATTGTGAATGCATAAAAATACCGGTAAAACGCCGTGTGGTTCCCGGCAGAGTAGAATAGGACCACTCCAAGTCTTCCCGTGGATGTCGTAGTAGTCGACTAAGGAAATACAAGCTAAACAAAGGTATAAACATCAGAGACCTCTCCAACCTGTCTGGCCAGCGTGGAGAGTGTAGGCCAAATCCTCTGACAGACCTGGATAATATATGGCTCTGGTAGTACAGAGAGGGTCGTGCTCCTGCAGTGGAGACTAACAAAGACCTGTTGATGATGATGATGATGAAAAATACCGGTAATAAAATATTGTTTCAATAGTTTATAATAATAAAATATGGCTAGCATGTTACTTCAGTGCCACAGTGACGCAAAAGGCTCAGCTAAAGGGTTACCCAAATCGAGTGACCGATGATTTCAGTACTAGTACTAAAACTAGCAATATTTTAATCTTGGAATTAGCGTGGCTAATAGAAAACAATACAATAACTTATAATATGTTAGCCGTGTGGTTCCCGGCAGAGTAGAATAGAACCACTCCAGGTCTTCCCGTGGATGTCGTTGAAGGCGACTTAGGAAACAAGCTTAACAAAGCTTATAAACATCGAAGAGACCTCTCCAACCCGTCTGGCCAGCGTGGAGAGTGTAGGCCAAATCCTCTGACAGCTCTGGCTATATGTATGATACATAATATATATGGCTTGGGAAGTGCAGAGAGGGTCGTGCTCCTGCAGTGGAGACTTACAAGGACCTGATGATGATGATGATGATGTTTCCTGTTACAGGTATTATCATCATCATTTCAGCCGCTAGAAGTCCAAAGCTGGACATAGACCTCCGACAAGGATTTTCATCATTGTGGGGGTTTTCCATACTCGCCACGCTTGGCAAACGGCTTGGTGAGCGCAGTTTGTAAAGTTTAAGTAAAGTTATACCTTTATATAAATCGGGTGTTAGAACCGATCCTGCTAATTATCGTCCTATCTCTATTTTGCCAGCACTAAGTTAAATATTTGAAAAATTGATTTTTAATCAGTTACTATCCTTTTTTAATAAAAATGGTCTTTTCCATAGCGAGCAGTATAAATATAAATAAATAAATAATAAATATATACGGACAAATCACACAGATTGAGCTAGCCCCAAAGTAAGTTCGAGACTTGTGTTATGGGATACTTACTCAACGATAGAATATTTTATAACAAATACATATATAGATAAACATCCAAGACCCAGGTCAATCTGAAAAAGATCGTTTTTCATTTTGACCTGACCGGGGATCGAACCCGGGACCATCCGTGTCGCAGCCTGGCGTGTTGACCGCTGCGCCACGGAGCTCGTATGGATTTACTAAAGGCCGGTCAACCACAGACGCCGGGGTAGCTCTTTCAAAACATATCTATGACACTTGGGAGGGAAAACAGAATGTAATAGGTGAATTTTGTGGTCTCTCCAAAGCGTTTAATTGCGTAGACCACGATACCTTTATGGATAATATCGGTTACGACGCTGCTGCCCATTAAAACCGTTTTTTAAGCGAGGAAAGGTAAGGAAATTCTTGGTCTAGGAAATGGGATAAAGGTATTTAGGATGCTTAATTGGAGATGAGAATGTAGCAGCTGGGGGGCGCGTACCCGATGCCATACTTACAACTAACGGACAGGCAGTTAAGTATGACATCTCTGACCTTTAGGTATTGTTGGCAAGCTTTCATCAATAAGTATTTTAACCTCATGAATCCACACAATGACAGCGAGAAGAACTGAGCTCTTAAACATCACCATCCAGCAACAAAAACAGATAATGTCTTAGTAGGGTTGGCAGTATAAAACATATCTAAAAAATAAACAATCTCTGAAGATTTACTAAGTAAATAGGTATACTATTCATTTTTAGGATCACGGTGCGGATTAGAAAACAGTTTTGAAATTTTATACTCGTATACTCGTTATATGTTGAATTTTGAAGATCTTTCGTATGTATTTTATTTTTATCACAATGCTAACAAAAGTTTTGTTTACATTTAAAACCGAAATTTCAGTATTAAAGGAACACGATACGTTTTTGTCACAGGACTCTATAAAATTCAACCAGCGTAAATCTGTAAAAAATCACGTGATGGTTGAGATCGAATTGATCGTTAAAAAATTTTACCGGTTTCTTAAAATCAATTTAAACTACATACTGGAAATTTATTTTCAGAGGAGACGAGGTTTATGTTATAGTAATTATTATTACATTCTCTCAGTCAGAACTTTTGCTTTATTTGCGAAGATTCGCAAATAAATAAATATAAATTTGTACTCTTTGCTTCAAAATTTTGTTAATATGTACTACTCTACTTACCCTAAAAATAGTTAGGAGTATAATTTTATATAACTACTTTGGCAACCGACATAAATCTGCAAAAAGGTAGCGATGGTTGTAGGCCGAATGTTTTTGTCAGTTTATGGCGGGTAAGCCCACCTTAAATAAACACTATGAGGGTAACTACATTGTATTTATCTGGGTCCTGTCATAGACTAACGTTGGAATAGACGCGACAAGTTGCGGTCAATCGATAAACAAGTGTCAAATATTAATAAGTAATTTACCGCACAAGTACGTAAATCATTCATTGCAATGCATCTAAGAATAACAGGAAAGACCCCTAGGAAAGTAACAGTGATGCAAATATCAATAAATGCAAACGTGTCGCAACACAAGGTCACGCACACATTGATATTTGCGTGCAATTTTCCCTTCATATTATCTACCGTGTTTGAAATGTTAACTTTCAGATGTTAAATGCGTACCTATTTGTGTCCGACAAAGGAACAACTTTTCCAATAAGACCAAAGCTGGGAAATTCCTGGGAACTCGAAAAAATTTAAACATATTCATACAAGCTGCTGTGCCGGCCGAACACTTGTACAAGTTCCCAGCACCAGCCCTAATGAAAGAAAGCACGTTCATTTATACGGGCCGGATTGATGGTTTGAAGGACAAGGTGTTAGGTGTTGTCTCTAATATCCTGTATATTCACAGGGGCCAGTGATTTAATAAGTTTCAAGACGTTTATTCAGTCTATTAAGATACTTGGTCTACCTATACTCTTTGAAACAGGGATAATCTTGGGGCTTTCTTTTATTTTGATATCTTGGAAACTTCATCCCTGTTCGTCGGGTGAGATAGGGGTTAACGGTAGGGTGACCACGCTTGTATCAAATTGGGTATTGTTTTTTCCCGATCTCATCCATTTGTCTAATAGTTTTGCCAATATCCTCTGTCCTTTGTCGTTTATTCGAGAAACTATAGTCGTTTTAACTGACTTCAGTAGAAAAATATTCCATCATCCATCCATCAGGTCTCTTTTAGTCTCCACTGCAGGAGCACGACCCTCTCTGTACTGCCACAGCAATATATTAGCCATAAGTAGTCAGAGCATTATTACTCTCGACGCTGGCCAGACGGGTTGGAGAGGTCTTTTTGATGTTTGTATAAGCTTTGTTTAGCTTGTGTTTCCTAAGTCGCCATTTACGACGTCCACGGGAAGACTTGGAGTGGTCCTATTCTACTCTGCCGAGAACCACACGGCAAAAAATATTATATTGCTAATATTATAAAGAGAAAAATTGTTTGATTAGATAGGCTTCGAAACTACTGGACCGATTTCCAAAATTCTTTCAGTTTTAGAAAGTCAATCGATCTGCGGGTGGCATAGGCTATTTACGCAGACATAGTCGCGGGAATATTGTTAATTTCAAAATAAGTTGATGTTTTAAGTAAATTTTGCTCGTTCTTCATCCGAAAGGGCGGCGAATTTCAGTGTTCGAGTGCATTAACCTCAGGGTGACGTTCGTTCTGGCAAGGTTTAGACAGACGTCTCTTGTTCAGACAAGGTTCAGAAAGACGTCTCGTAATGTCCTTGACACCGGACTGTAACTTGTCTGCTGTTTTTTAAATAATGCAACTTGTTGTCATTATCATCATGTCAGCCACATGAAGTCCACTGCTGGACATAGGCCTCCCTTTAGGATTTCCAATACGACCAGTTGGAAGCGGCCTGCATTCAGCGCCTTCCTGCGACCATTATTGTTTTTTAACTGAAAAAAATGAAACGCATTCAAAAAATGCGTTTCATTTTTTTCAGTTTCTTTTATACCGATTTTGTTTTTTACGAAACCAGATTCAAGCTGTGATTTATTAAATACTAGCTTCGTCCGCGTAGAAAAAACTCTAGACTATATGTACTTCTCTTTCACGCCGAAAGTACTGGACCAAATGAAATGAAATGTGGTAAGTAGTTTTGGCGTGAAAGAGGACAGACAGACAGACAGAGTTACTTTCGCATTTATTGTATTAGTATGGATTAAGTTTTAACATTTTTGAAGTATTTAGGATACTGGAGTTCAAAATTAAAATGTCTATACCTTCTGGCTGTGATGTGAACAATAAAGCTTTTTACATCTCGCAACTGCATAAATATAAAGCATCCCCTACTTTTAAGGCAATGTTCTAACTTAGTTCTAGTACGCCTACGATAAACAATTTGTGTATTCATAGAACCCCTTAAAGAATATTTAATATTTTATATATATTTCGCATAATCTCTTTTTGATGCTGTATTCATACTCTGGTAAATGTACTGGTTTATTCATAGACAACCTTCAAGAAAATCTTCAAAAGAGTAAAACCGTAGACTTCCTTAGCAGCGAAACATTAAAGATATGTTTGTCTTTAATATCGCTTACAGCGGGATTTCAGTAGCTCTTCGTTATTAAATAACTGAGTTATTTTACTATGTACTTAACATTCTTTATCGTTTCATCGTGTCGTGTTTTTATGATATTTGCGCCCATTTCATAAAAATGTATGAAAATGAACAACAGGTGTACGCGAGTACAATATTGTGCTCCCATTTTTTTTCTTTTAGTGCATCATCATCATCATTTCGAGTAGGTGACACGGTCAAGTCGACCGTGCACACCCTGGTGTCAGAGTTCTTCGGAAACGCCTCTCGGCCTCTGACGTGGTTCCTTTAACGACTACCAGATGGCAGCCGGGACCAACGGCTTAACGTGCCTTCCGAAGCACGGAATCATCTTTCTTATCAGACGATCAGGTGATTCATGCCTGCATTGTCCTAACCAAACTGGAAACAACAAAGAATGCTTCCCGTGGGAATCGAACCCACGACCCCCGAGTCAGTTAAGCAAACGCCTTAACCACTGGACTACAGACACTGTGTGTCTTTTAGTGCGATCTGTGAACTTAGATTATGTAATACCTAGATAGACTGTTTTAGCCTAAAAGCGTAGAAAAAACTAGGTCCAAATCGTAGTCGGTCGCGCACACACACAGCTACCAATTTGACGGATTGTGAGGGCATAAATTGACAGGACGCGTGTGATAACACAAAGCTGTCACGCACACAAACATCGAAATATCGACCTATTTTTTAATCATTGAAATAAAGGCATGGCGGTGTCTAGAGATTAAATAGTCAACGTTCAAACCTAGGACCAGTTAGTTACAGCAAGTTTAACTATATAGAGTATATAGTCAAAGTCTGTGAGTAAGTAATTTTTTTGGCATAAGCTGTTTTGATGCTATCGTTTTTTTTGTGTCATTCAGTCAGTCTAGGTAAGACTTATTTTTATAAATTTTAATGATCTAAGCTGTTAATAAGCTGTTTTTGTGAGCGAAATAATTGTAATCTATTGTGGTGAGGATTTTCCTCAACCTCTATTTTATCAGATCAGGTCCTTGCGTCCATTGCATTTCCATTTGATTATACACTGCTTATTTTTACGCAGATTAACCATCCAAGACCCATGTAGTGTATGATGACACGCAACTATCACAGCTGCCATCACTCCGATCCTCCTACATAGTGTATGACGTAGCATGTGACGTCACGCGTCACTGGCTCGTCAAGATGACCCTAATAAACCCTTTGTTCAATGTTATCTTCTAAAATATGTACTAGATTAAGTGAAGGTCATGTGACGTATCTATTTACGTTAACACATAGTATACAAGCATCTGTAAAATCCACCATAAAGGAGTTCAGTTCACAGTACTGTTGGGAAACCAGCGCTCACCAAATAGTGTTTCACTATATACAACCCCCGCGTCCCGTCGTTTTTCACCACACCCAGGTGACCGGGGACCACTCATGCGACGTAGGTCGTTTATGTATCATCATCATCATCATGATCATCATCATCAGGTCTTTCTAGTCTCCACTGCAGGAGCACGATCCTCTCTTGTTTTATGTATACTTATCTAAATATCCATTACATATAGATACATGACGAGCTCCGTGGCGCAGCGGTCAACACGCCTGCCTGCGACACGGATGGTCCCGGGTTCAATTCCCGGTCAGGTCAAGATGGAAAATGATCTTTTTCAGATTGACCTGGGTCTTGGATGTTTATCTATATAAGTATCTATTATAAAATATAGTATCGTTGAGTTAGTATCCCATAACACAAGTCTCGAACTTACTTTGGGGCTAGCTCAATCTGTGTGATTTGTCCGTATATATTAAAAATTAATATTATTATTATATTACATTACATACCTAGTATCGTTTAGTTACTTTTCTACTAGAGCTATCTCATTCTGTGTGATTTGTGCCAGTAAGTATATTTATTTATACCTATAAAAATTTGGGAAACAGTCCTTACTGTCATAAAAACCACAATACGTGTACATGAAATATTGACGGCTCTTATTTACAACAGCCAGCGGTTAGTACCCGCGGTACGGTCGATTTAATGTTAAAATTGACTATTGAAGATAAATCATTGCCAGTCCATGACAAATCGTGAATCGGCTGACCCACGCCACTGACACCAAATCATTAATTCTGACTTCCTGTTTGCGAAACTTGAAAATTGAGAAACTATTTTTGTAAAATATTTATTTTTAATTAGTTATTTTTAATCAGTTATTTTTGATCAGTTATTTTTTTGTATAGTAAGCAAAATAAATGTTGTGGAAGATATGTAATATGTTTGTTTAAGTATTATTCTTGATATTCACGTACTCTTTAGTTGTGGCAGAGCCACGCTACCGGCAAAATTCACTTTTGCTAGTAGCATGAATGGGCCGGCTCGTCCGGGGAAGTACCACACTCTCACAGAAAATCGACGTTCGAGTAGTAGCATGCTTCGTTCGGCGAGTGAGAGAGCCGGTTATAATTCTGTCACAGAATTAATAATAAAAGCCCGAAACTAGTCGGCGATTCTAAGCAATAATACCATGATTCTATAATAGTCTCAAAGTATTTACCTCTTGCAGATTGGAGCGACGCCAGAGAGATAAAAAGTGTAGACGGATAATTTTATCTAACTATCAATGGTTGTCCTGAACAAAGTTTTGCAGTTACCAAACATTTTATAGCATTCTTTGCGGCAACCGCTTGGCTTGGCTTACTTGATGTACTGTGTAGCAGAGGGATAGATGCTTTTCTCAAACATGCTTAGAAATTCTGACATTACATTGACAACCTTGCTTGGGATAAATCGATATTGCTGTACTGGCCACGCCAGCAAAGTATGTATGGAAATCCATATCTGTCGTGTTTTAGCGGCCGGCAAAGTAACTTTGAAAACTCATATCTGTCGTGTAATTTACAATTTAAACGACGAGTTTGCTGCGAAATAATTTTAATAATAATAAATAATTCGAATTTCAAATTTGACCAGACTAGTAATTAAAAAAATGAAATTAAAAATACAAGATTTTGGCGCGATCATTTCTATATACCTAGGTAGTTTATGAATATTTATTGACATATTTACATATATTTTTCATGCAGGTGTAGGATAAAAGAAAAATCATAGAAACCAGCTGCTTCTCTTGCCGTACAGTACCGTAAATTGTTTAACAGTATCTACATATAAACGTAAAGTAATATGCATCTTCACTCTTCTAAAGATTGTATCCTTAGTATCTTAGTCAAGAGCCAGAATTAAGTTAAGTATGTCATTTATTGTATTTGTTTAGTGCCCAACCGAGTGCTATGTTTTTAAAGTCATATTATATGTACTTATATATATGTATGTCAGTGTCTTTTCTATAACAGATTTGGGAGCGAGGTATCGTTAGAGTCCTTGCTTTATCTGTAACGACGTAAGCTATAATTTTGGTAGGTCAGTTTTATTTTTATTTTCTTTAGAAGAAACTTGTTTTAAGTATCTTTGCCATGAGAAAGAAATACCTTATCATTAATCCCCAAAACTGAAGTAAACCCCTCACAATGGGGACAAAGGCGTTCCGTGTAGCCCGGTCATTCATCATTAATTTCATACGTTTCCGGGAGAGAGGGTCTGACTTGACGTGGTGTTGTGATTCCCTGACCTCTACATATAATAGCATTACTTGTATGCTGTGCTTGTGTGTGTGGGTAGATTTCATGCAGATCTGAGAAAAAAAACTTTGAATACTTGTCACTAACAATAAAGTCAGTAATTTTATAAAGGTTCACTAAATTATAAGCAATGCTCCTTCTAATTACAATATAATATATAATCTGACACCAGTGTTGGCCACTTACACATACGAAAAACAAACAACAACAATTACAATATAATGGTATGAAAAGCTGGCGCTTAAACTTCAGTTCAGGTCAACTGGTTTCCCCGACTAAAGCGACATTAAAAATAAACTTTTTTTATACATCTGTCTTATGAAGGATTGTAATGGTTTCATATTTCATTTAGGTATTTTATTTAAAGTTTCTTAATCGCACCACATCTGACCTACAGGAAATCGTATTAACTCGTTCAACTTTAGTTAATAACAGTTTTTAATCTTAGCTTATTATTTCGACAAAGCAAAATTTTTGCTGATGATTATTTTGCACTAAAAGTCCATTTAGCAGTTTCCGGAAGCTTTTAACTATCAAAGCTCATAAACTGGTATTGCCCAGTGTCAGACAAGGAGGCCATAATTAATATCGCTGTTATCCACCCGGTCGTGGCGCGGAGCCAAACTTTCCTCCAAAAGTGTTTACTAGCAAAAAATGTCGGCCATTTTTAACTAGCAATCTACGGCAATATCGGCCAGTTTTAATCAATTTTAATTTATCTCCACTTTAATATTTGTAATGGCCATTTTCGGTAATTTTTAAAGGAGATCCATCAATTTTTCTCGCCTCAATTGAAATAAATTATTTGAAAGATATCATTTAAAATTGTGGTTGAGAGGCTCCTTTAAACTATTTTATGAACTGAAGAGAGAATGCAAAGTTTTCTTATTTTTGCTAAATCAGTCACTTTTGTCAAAATGCTAAGAAACATTTTAATTTCTTAATAAAAGAATCAAAACTTAATAATTAATTTATTAAAAAAATGTTTTTCCACAAACACTTCTTAAAACCGCATTAAAATCGGTTCAAAAGAACACAAGATAATCGCGGACAAACATATATACAAACATACGTTTTTGTGTTATTTCATACAAAATCAGGCTACCAAAGTATTTATGTGGAACATTGTTGACTGACAGGAGAAAAAACTCTCCATTTTCCCTCTCATCATGTGTCATCCTTAATAAAAAAATATCAGGGACTGTTATTTTAAAATTATACTGGAGATGATATATTTTTATTATCAGGTACATACATTAAATCGTGATGGCTAGTTATTTTTTACCTCGTTACGAAAAATTTCCCGAGACTTGGCAGGACTCGAGATAACTTTAACACCAAGTTGCATCATGTTTTTTTATGTTTTCGCGATTATTACCCACAACAGAACTAGTTTTATATTTTTGCATTATACCCGGTACACACAACGGCAATGTTAACTTTTTATCCGACACTAAACAACGCGGATTTAATTTAGCAATCACTGGATTCCATGCAGGTGATAATGTGTATCCATCTTCCCTATTTAAAGTGTTGTATTTCTTTTCTTCAACAGCTCCTGTACAATTATTTTGTAATAAAAAGAACATAGTACAACGTGGGGTAGACAGAGCGGCCATAAGACCGAAAGGCCACGTTAAGCATGATGATTGGCGTTAAGATAGAATACAGAATCTAAATAGTGGTGGGTTGCTAACCGCACCGCCTATTTACATGATTCCTTAGATTTCCGCCCATTCCCTCGTCCGGTTTCTGCGGTATGCGCGGCAAGAGAAATAGCTGGCACATTTTACGTTTTTTCTTTTCTCCCAGACCAGCCTGGAAGAGAAATAAAGATCACATATTGATATACTAGCTGTTACCCGCGGCTTCGCCCGCGTAAAATATAGCTTATGTCCTTCTCGGTACCCTCACTTATGTGTATGCCAAATTTCATGATGATCGGTTCAATAGATACGACGTGAAAGCGTAACAAACAAACAAACATACAAACTCACTTTCGCATTTATAATATTAGTTAGGAGTTAGGATAGGATATTAAGGAATTTAACAAAACTACCTACTCATCTGTCTACAGCTATCATAATGTTCACAGCGGCTTTCAGCATTATATGAAAATATGCAATAGGATAATTTTATGGTGAACGGCGGGTCTAGTGCGTAATAAAAGTCGTTGTAATCTTCGAGAAATATGAGTCTTCTGTTGTCATAATAAGATATTTTTTGTCAAGCTCCATAATAGCGAATGGTGATATTTCGTTACGTTATAAATAATCATTTATTTTGCATAATAAGAGTTTTTATAAGAGATATTATGTAATTAGGTAATGCATTGCACATCGTATTAATCTTTACGGTCATAACAAATTTTACAATATGTTAATAAAATCCCATCCTACTCCTAAAGGGGTGACTCAGCCCGTCAATATAAACAACCTTTCCCATTGGTCTAATGCTGGACATTGCCATTCATACAAAAGTGTTTACCCGGAAAATTTGTACGAAAGTGTTCAATTTTTTTCGAATTTCCAAAAGTGACCTTTAAGAATAAATTTGAAAGATAATATCTAATGTGTACGTCAACTTTGTGGCCACATCAAAGATGCACCATTTTAGAGATAAAATAATTATCTTGTGACTTCAATCCAGAAGGAAATTGCCTAACGTGTGTTAGAGTTCAATAAGCATTATATACTCAATCTCTCTACTATTTGATGAAACGAATGTATGTATTCATAAGGGCAGAATATTTAAAGTTACACCCCTGGTGCGTAGTTCCTGAACAAATTTATTAAATGTTGAAAATATTTACATACATTTATCCTCAAGGGTGTTGAGAAGTCAAGATTAATAAAATGTATGTTCTTTTTATATGCAACGAATTCAGTTAGTATTTCGCTGAATATAAAATTTGTGGATATTAAACGCGACAAATAATTGAACTTGGAAAGTGGGTCATAGGTCTTCTTTTATTTTATTATTTTTTAGGTATTTTTCTTCATTAACATCTCAGTCATTGCTAGATATTCTCATCTCTCAAAATATATTCTCTATCACAAAATTCATTGCTAGATATAGGCCTTTCTAAAGAATTTTCATCATTGAGGGGGTTTTGCCATACTCACCTCGCTTGGCAAACGGGTTGGTGAGCGCAGTTTGTTTGACTTATATCGGTTCCTACGCTGCTGCTCATCGAAACCGTTTTAAATAGGAAAGTCTGTTGAACTGTAGGAACGGGATAAAAGTATATGGGATGCTACTTGCTCGGATAAATTGGAGATGAGAAAGGAGCAGCTCGGGAGGCCGGGAGCGTCTACCCAATGCCATAACTGCAACCAACGGACAGGCAGTTTTGGATAACACCCCTATGACCTATAACTCTCTTGACCATTTGACCCCCTTGACCATATGACATCCCAGACCATACGACAACTCTGACCATATGATACCAGTGACCATATGACACCCCTGGCCATATGACACCTCTGACCATATGACACTCCTGACCATATGACACTATTAACCATATGGCGCCATATGGACCATATTACTATCATACAATTTTTCCCGGTCATTATTAGCCGTATACATACAGTATTGCATTGGAGCCTGAGGGCCGCTTTTATGTCAGGATGTATTATGCTGTAATATGTTTTGCAGTTGCTTGACGTCAAACGTCTTGGATAGCTCAAATGCAGATAAAGACCTGTAAAAATGTACAAAAATTTGCCCACGATGGAACCCGCCAATTCCACTTAACTAACTCTAATGATCCCAAAAATCTTCCTATTCCTTTCCCTTATCCCACTTCTTATGTGGTTCAGCCCAGTGTGTCGGTTCTCTCCATTTTGTTCTGTACTCTACCATAGTCTTTGTCATTCCTTTCTTGTTCATACTCTCCTTGACACAATCCATCCATCCTTTCTTTAGGCGAACTATTTCCACTGTAATGCCTTTCTGGTGTACTTTCTTTCTCCACATCACATGCCCATACCAACTCATTCTTGACAAGTCTATGCGGCCTTTATTTTAAACTTCAAAGGTTTTTTAGTAATGTATCTCATTTACAAAAGCACTCATTGGTTTACTCCTTAGATAAAGCCTATTTTTATATAAATTTTGGTCTAGTAAATAATCATTGTAGTGTCATTATCTTCGAAGGAAAATGAAAATATTTAAATTCGGTATAGAAAATAAGAAGCTCACACTTAGCTTAAAAGCCAAAATAAAAAGATACCAAAATGATATGATAAAAGCGTGTCACATAAATCATAAACTTTCAAATAATATCTTGGGTTTAAAGAATTTATTTACTCACAAGAATTACAATGGTATTCACTTAAGTGAGTGTAAAACATAATATATAATATTTCGTAAATATCGGCGAGTGTAGGTAGGCGTCACAAAAACTCATAAACACTGCGCGCGAGTTGCCAGCGACAAAACTGCGTATGGATATACATTTGTGATAAATAGGTAAACAACACGGAACACGGACAGGGCATTAGCGTTCACTGGAAGCGACACTTCTATCGTAAGGTGAGTTATCTATGTATTCCATAACTACTTGCATTTGTTATTTTAGGCATAAATATGTATTTTGTGTAATTTAAGTAGTATTACGGATTTATGCGTTTATATTATAAAATTTTTGTGTTTATATTTTCTATGTTTATGAGTATTAAAATTAACTTTTTGTGCTATTAATTAAGTAGTTAGTTTATGCATGAGATAAATAAATATTTTAGTCAGTATATTATTTATATATATCAAATCTTAAGTGTGTTTATATATCTATTTAGTTTGAAATATGTTAAAAATAATTTATATTATTAACTATATTAATTCAGGAAAAGCTAAACATGTATGGTTTTATTACTTCAGGAGTATTTAATTTAAGTATATTTATGTATATACATATATACACATACATATACACACATACATATATACAGTACATACACCCAGTTGTGATTTTGATAGGTATTATATTGTATATTTTTTTATTATATGGATTTTAAGCAATTTTTTGAACTGATACATTGATTTTGCATCTTTTACACTATTCGGGAGTTGGTTGAATATTTGTGCACCTTCATAAATTATAGTCTTTTTTCCGTAGTTAGTTCTTGGAGGACGCAGGTATATGTTATTGGCGCTTCGTAATAACCTATCGCAGACTTGTCTTTTCTTGGTAAAAGTTATTTGTGTATGTATGTCTTTAGTTATAATTTTTCGTATTAGTATGCATGTGTTATAAGCATATATCTGTTTGATGTTTAACAGTTTTGTTTCTGTATATATTTTTTCTGTCGATGTCAGATAGTCATACTGGAATAGGGATTTGATTAACTTGTTTTGTGCTATTTGTATAATGTTAAGATTCGTTTTAGTAGCTGCGCCCCATACTTCGATCAGATTTTCTACATGTGGTTTTACTAGCGAGTTATAAATAGTGTATCGAACGTTACGAGGCAAACAGCCAGCGATTTTCCTAAGTGCTCCTGTCAGACATGTAAGTTTAGTTTTTATTTTGTCAATGTGTGACCTCCAGGTAAGATGACAATCTAAAATAAGGCCTAAATATTTCTCCTCTTTTGTTTTGTTTATGGTTTGGTTATTTATTTTTAAATTTTGATGTTCTCTAATTTTTTTGTTCTTTGCGGCGAAAATTATGTAATTCGTTTTTTTCGTGTTTATGGTTAAAAGGTTATTTTGGAACCAAGTATTTAGTAGATTCAAATCGTTTTGTGCTTCGGCAAGTATTGTGTCAACAGAGTGACCATAATAAAATAAATTAGTGTCATCAGCATAAAGAGTAATATCTCCAGTTAGGCCAAGGTAACGTATGTTATTAATATAAATTAGGAAGAATAAAGGTCCCAAAATAGAGCCCTGTGGCACACCACATGTAACAGGCAGGGGATTACTTTGGTGTTTGCCTAGTTTAACAACTTGGGTTCGATTTGTAAGGTAGGAATCACAAATTTTATACGCGATTCCGCTAATTCCAATATCTCTAAGCTTCTGAAGTAAAATTTTATGACTGACGGTGTCGAAGGCTTTTGTTAAATCTATAAATATGCCAAGAACAATTTTTTTTTGATCAATATTTGTTTTAATTTTGGTAATAAGGTCGATCGTAGCCGAAAGCGTGTTTGATTTAGGCCTAAAGCCGTACTGTTTTTCAAAGAGAAAGTTTATTGATATTAGGTAATTTTCTAAACGATTGTATAATACTTTTTCCAAAATCTTGGACAAGACAGGCAGCACCGAAATAGGTCGGTAGTTTCCCGGATCTGATTTTGTACCAGATTTATGGATAGGGGTAACTCTTGCGACTTTTAAAGTGTTTGGAAAAACACCAACCTCAAGGCATTTATTGATGCATCCAGTTAGTTCGTCTAATATTAAATGTTTAATAGCTTTTAGTGCCTTTGTGCTAATTCCATCTAACCCTGCGCTAGTGTTGTTACATAAGTTGTCAATGATTTTGCTTATTTCGTCAGCAGTAGTAGGTGGCAACTCGCTCAGTGTTAAAGCTGTCTGGGATCCTGTTCTTGGGTTCAGCGTTGCTTTATGATGTGACTTCGGTACAGCATTTGCCAAAATTTGCCCAACGGTGGAAAAGTAGTGGTTGAAGTGATCACATATTTCCTGTGCATTCGTTATCATGTCACCAGTATGGGACATCAGATTTGGCAGGGATAATTCTTCTTTAATTTTATTATTTGCCAAGTTGTTAATTAGCTGCCACATCTTCTTAGGTTTAGTTTTGCTTTCATTGAATAGTTTACGGTAATATTTTGTTTTAGTTGATTGTATCAAATGTGATACCTTTTCTCTTTCTTTTTTGAATTTGGCTTCTAGTATTTTTTCTTTTGGATATTTCTTGGAACTATTCCATAATACATTTCTTTGATTTATTCCATTTATAATTTCCTTATTTATCCAATCTTTCTTCAATGTATTTAAAATTTTTACTTTAGTAGTCTTACTTCTATTCAAACATGTCATTAGCATTTCTTCTAACAATTCATATTTTAGTTCTTCATTTTTGTAATCGTATTTAAGAACCTCATTTTGAAATTTCACATAGTCTACGCATTCATATTCTTTCTTTTTATTTTGTGTCGGTGAGTATTTCTTGATCTCACAATAGATTTGGTTATGGTCTGTCATTGGAGATGCAATGACAGCTAGGTGAAAGTCGTTTTCTTTTAAGTTTGTATGTACGTGGTCTAGAATCGTCTTTGTTGTAGCTGTTTCACGCGTGCAATATTTCTCATCTATCTTGTTTAAAATACTGTAGCCACATTCAGATAGAGTATCCTTATACATATCAATCGTTCGACTTTGTGTAAGGAGGTCATAATTGAAGTCTCCAAATATTACAGCCCTTTTTCGATCTTGTAGTTGCTGAGATAGGGTGTCAAAAAAATTGTTAGAGTTGGAGCTGCCGGGTTTATAAATTGCCCCAATATCTACAGAAAACTTCTCGAGATGGATCCAGAGGTAATGATTGTTTTCTGAAGACGATTCATGTATAATATGATGTTTCAGGTTGTTATGAGTAAATATCGAAACTCCACCTCCTTTGGAGGTCGTTCTAAAGTTGTAATAATGTGTGTAGCCTGGAACTTGAAATTGTTTTGCTTCAACTTCAGACTTGATCCACGTTTCGCATAATATAATCAGGTGAACAGTCCTTGGGAGAGCTTTAATCACACATCGTAGTTCATCAAATTTTCCAGGCCTCACAATACTTCGGATGTTGGCATATATACATTTTAGAGACTGCTTTGTTGTTTTAATATCTTTATAACTCTGTACTACCTGATGTGTTGTGAAGTTGACACTATTGTCGTCTTTAGAGCGTTGTTCTGAGCTTTGTCGTTTTTTGGAAGAAGCTTTGTGATTGTGGGCACACCTTTTATGTATTTTATGGTTAGGTTTTCTTCTCCGTTATCAATGCGTCTTTTCAGTTCTTCTTTTAGGCTTTTTAGGTGCTCTTGTTGTTGCGTTGTCAAATCAGCAAAAATCTTTATGGAATCAGTGTTCATCTTGCTTCTATTTTTGAGGATAGATACAGCTCTCTCTGGCGTATCAAGACATACTTTAACTGGCCGAGTTTTATCTGAGGAGTATTTACCTAAACGCATCACTCTTTCTGGTTTTGGGCATGATTCCACAAGTAAGGTAAGTATTTTGTGTGCTTCATTTATATCATTCTGCCTTCTTTCATCAACATTTTTGGTATTAATTTCTGTTAAACCAGTTACAATTATGTTCTTACTTCTTGTGCTACGCTCATTAACTTCAGTCATTATTTTCTCAACGACTACAGTTGATGCGACAGAAGATGCCATATTTGGTGTAGTTTTGAGTGCCGTTACTTCAGCTGCCAGTCCTTGTACTTTTACTTCTGTACTTTTCATAGTTTCTCTCAAATGTACTACATCTTCTTTAACTTTCTCGTTTTCAGTAGATAAATGTTCAACAGCTGTGTTTATTTGATTGACTTGCTCTTTTATTGAAGAAATTTCTGAACAGATTCGATTAGTATTTTCAACCTGCGTGGAATTTATAATAGTTAACATATTCATCATTTCATTCATTTTACCTTGCAACTCGTTCAACTTGGTCTCCGTACACCCTTCTTCATCTAAAAAGTGCTTTCGCTTGGTTCTCAGAGTAATCTGAGAAATAGCTTTTTCATCAGAAAGATTTGGTTGAGAATCGCTGCGGTCAAGTTTGCCACTTCCAGTAGGTGAGCGCAACATTTTATCTCTGTGATTTGTACTCACGGCCGGTGTGTGACGTAGTGGTGACACTGATGGAGCAGGACAGAAATAAATGGTGCGTTCGTCTCTTTTTGCTAGCGTTCCAAACGATGGAAAGGTCGTTAGCGCCACAGTTGCTCCCAAGATATTATGTGCTCACATGAGGCAGTTTTATGGTTCACTTTTAAACAAAGGTATTTTTAGAAATAAAATAATAATGAGCAACACGTCCACTCCGTACACTCGCGCGCGACGAACAATAACAGCAAAAAAGCTCCCATTTATCTTAACTGGATCTAGCCTAAGTGCTAAAGCTTTCGAGTGCTTAGCGCAAGCTCGCGACAGCCCAAAACATCATTAATTTTAACTACTTTGTCCACAACAGACCAACGCCCCTCTGTGCGGTTTGGAACTAGATGTTATTAGATATGGTTTCGACTTATTTAATTTTCATTTTAAAAAAAAATGAGGTGTACTTATTTCTATAAGTTAATAAAACCCTGCCGTATGGTTCCCGGCTGAGTAGAATAGGACCACTCCAAGTCTTCCCGTGGATATCGTAAAAGGCGACTTAGGAAACACAAGCTAAACAAAGCTTAGAAACCTCAAAGAGACCTCTCCAACTCGTCTGGCCAGCCGTGGAGAGTGTAGGCCAAATCCTCTGACTATTCTATCTAATATATGGTTCTGGTAGTACGGAGAGGGTCGTGTTCTTGCAGTAGAGACTAACAAAGGCCCGATAATGATGATGATGAAATTTAAAATCTTTCAAATAAAACAATTGCCTTTAATATAATGGGAGCAATTCGAAATTACACCCGTATTAACAAAATTAAATAATAATATGTTTCAAATGGGATTATCTACGTATTAAGACACCGATATCAATAAACCGATTTGGAAAAATATTTGTAATAAGGTGAGAAACATAAAATAAATAAATATATATATACGGACAAATCACAAAGATTGAGCTAGCCCCAATAAGTTCGAGATTTGTGTTATAGGATACTTACTCAACGATGCTATATTTTATAATAGTAGGTACTTATATAGATAAACATCCAAGACCCAGGTAAATCTGAAAAGATCATTTTCCATCTTGACCTGACCGGGGATCGAACCCGGGACTCCCGAGTCGCAGGCTGGCCTCTAAAAAAAAAATCAAAATTCTGCCATATCTAACATTTTCTAAGCTCCACATCGCACAATATACAGCAGTGAAGATACTAAGTCCTTCAGTTTCCATGGCTTAAAATGATCCAACTTGAAGTTTGATGGGTCTATAACTAACCGGTTTTCACTTAGTGGCGCCATCTAGTGGGTTTAATAACAATTAGTTTTGAGTTGAATTGCATTGATAATATCCCTTGGAACCCTTGTTAGTTTCTAGTAGTTTTCAGCCACTCAACATCAAGTACTTTGTAATGTTTGAGTTTATCTCCCCAAATCAATACAATAATATTACAACTGCCATTTTCCACGCTGGACTGGGAGAAAAGAAAAACGTAGAATGTACCAGTTGCTTCTCTTCCCGCGCAGATCGTAAAAGCCAATCGAGGGAAAGGGCGTCTGAAATCATGTCCATAGACGATGCGGCTGGCAACCCATTACTATTTGATGATTCCATTCTCACCTACAAGCCCACCAAAATGCTAAACGTGGCCTTAAGGGCGTATCTTAGTATTATTTTTTCAGTATGTTTTCCATACAAATGTATTCCTCTATTTTCTCGCAAATGGCCCTATGTTTTACTTTTAAAAAAAAAATTCTTAAAAAAATTGTTTTTAACCAATTTTCTTGAAAAAAATAAAACATAGGGCCATACCTATTTTAGTACTAGATTGTATGAAAAAATAATTGTGCCTGTAAAAGCAGTTTTTAGCGAGAAAATTCCATACATTTGTATGGAAAACAATACTGCTAGGATACGCCCTTAAGATTTTATAGACCTGGGACCGGTCTCCCCGCAAGGGAAAAAGACGTTGATAATATGGTGTATGTATGCATACAATTTTATTTAACTTTTTTACAAAAATGAGATGATGAGAGACTTACATGAGCCGTAATAAGACTAGCAATCCATTACTTGATTTCGTATTCTACTTTTACGCCCACTAACAGGCGTACTATACTTATACAGTGAGTGAGTGATAAATAATAAATATTATTTACCTCTATCTACCACTCAATTACCGTTATAATATTGCTATATCTCATTAATAAACGCTATGTCAGGCTTACTATTACTTATATAGTACTAGTTGTTACCCGTGGCTTCACCGGAGTGATATATAGCCTATGTAATTCTCAGTACCCTAACCTATGTGTATGTAAAATGTCATAATGATCGTTTCAGTAGATACGGCGGGAAAGCGTAACAAACGAACAAAAAAATAAACAAACAAACTCACTTTCTCATTTATAATATTAGTTAGGATAGGATTTATTCATTTATCGCTCATTTAGCGCATTCTAGATCTCAGTGACTAACAGAAGACACGAACACAAAATATTGGAACATGCTGTCCGAATTGTTCCTTTTTAGTTTTTATTTATAGGTATGTACATGGCTTATGTCACCTCTCCTACCCGTATGGCCAGCGTGAAGAGTGTAGGCCAAATACTCTGACTGTTCTGGCTCTGGTAGTACAGAGGGAGAGAGTTGTGCTCCTGCAGTGAAGACTAACAAAGACCTGATGATGATGACATGGCGTATACAAGACATTCACTGTATTTTAAAATTTTTAGTTTCTACTGCTGTCGAAAAATTTTAATTTCAAATGTTTATCCGTGCAATTGCTACTTACTAACATACTTGAGAGTCGAGCTCCGTGGCGCAGCAGTCAACACGCTAGCCTGCGACACGGGGGTCCCGTGTTCGATCCCCGGTCAGGTCAAGATGGAAAAAGATCTTTTTCATATTGACCTGGGTCTTGGATGTTTATCTACATAATTATCTATTATAAATATAGTATCGTTGAGTTAGTATCCCATAACACAAGTCTCGAACTTACTTTGGGGCTAGCTCAATTTGTGTGATATGTGTCCCTATATATTTATTAATTATTTATTTAAAAAATCTTTTTAGTTGAAATAATGTGGATTTCTACTGAGCCCTTGAGTTGTCTTAAGAAAATATGGCTAATTCAGATGTCATTTAGGGTATAACAACGAAATTAGGTTTGGATAATAATAGTATTTAGGGTCTTCATAGCTCTCCTTTCAGGGCTTATAGTCGGCGTGACGTTGCGACCCTTAATTTTATTATAAAGAAAATTCTTTGTCCTTTCTTAGAATACAGATTAACTTTGCAATATTCATGAGGAATAATTATTATTTGAAATTATGATTTTATAATATGATTATTGTTTTATTTCCAAAATAATGAAAAGTAAATAATATATTTTCATTAAAAAAAACTCACACAATAAACTAAATTATTATGTTTTACTATAGCCAGCGAAACGAGCAAGGTATTCAAACTAATTATGTATTATATGTATGTATGTAAATTCCGCGATAGCTTTCGAACCATAAACAACGTATGCAGGATAAGCAGTTTGAAGAAACGTGAGTGCAGCCGCGAGTGAAAGCTTATAAGTAATAAAGCTTTAGTAACAAGCTACTAACAAGTATGTAGGCTGCAGTAATAAAAATAGTTCATTAGAGAAACTAACGGAAGTTGCAGCTATGCAGGTTATACTCACGGTAAGTGTATCAGCGGTATCAGGTGGCTTTGCTATATATTAATTTAATTGAATTTAATTTATTACTTAGTTAAGTAAATACTTTACTTTTTGTTAATATAAGGAGATTGCGAGTCCTGGTGACCCGTAATTACAGGTTCCTCGGAAACCTAGCATGGGCAACAGTCCTCCAATGACATTTGTACCTGTTTAATTTCTCTTTGTATATTGTTGTATATTTTGTACCTGTAATTTATAGGAGGAAATAAATACATTTTATTATTATTATTATATACATTAATTTGAAAATTTCAAAACTTACTTACCATTTAGACGGTTTTACGTCTTGACCTTTTGACTTTTTGATGTTGACGTTTTGACTATTGGACTTTTGTACACTTGACCTAACATACCCCGGAGTGTTATAAATATACGATAATTTTATACAATGTGTTTTGTATTCAATAATTCAATTAGCGATATTTTAAAGTCACGGTATTTTGAAAACGAACAAGTTTTGTTCTGGGAACAAGCTTGAATCAAGACAAATTAATGAGCTTTCGTATAGTACGTTGAATACCTACTGATCCATAATGTATGGAACAGCTGACATATTATTCTCGTCCTCAGGCTTGTTCACAGAACAAAAGCTTTTCGTTTTTATCTTTAGAATGTGAATTTAAATTATCGCTAGCTGAATACCAAACACGAGCTCCGTGGCGCAGCGGTCAACACGCCGGCCTGTGACACGGATGGTCCCGGGTTCGATCCCCGGTCAAGTCAAGATGAAAAATGATCTTTTTCAGATTGACCTGGGTCTTGGATGTTTATCTATATATATATTTGTTATAAAATATAGTATCGTTGAGTTAGTATTCCATAACACAAGTCTTATTTAAGAACTTACTTTGGGGCTAGCTCAATCTGTGTAATTTATCCGTATATATTTATTTATTTATTTATTTACTTATATAGGGACAAATCACACAAATTGAGCTAACTCCACAGTAAATTGTGATGGTAAAAATTACCTAAGTTAACTAAGGATGATAACGTTAGTCCGATAAATAGTTAAGAGTTAACTCGACTCTTAATTTTCGCTGTAAACTAAGGTATATGTTGGCCTCAACATGTTTTTTTGCCATTGGCAGATGCAACAACAAATCAGCCGGACTAAACTCTTTTGTATGACAATAACGATTTTTTTACAATAAACTCCCTGACGATATTAAAAATATAGAAAGTGACAAAAAATTTCTGCAGCATATTAAGGAAATGTTGATTAATAAATGCTATTACAGTCTCAATGAATATTTAGATGATAAAATTTTTACAAAATAAATAGATACCTATAAGTAATAAAAATATAAAATATCACTATATAAACTTGACTATATTAGAGTGTTACTTATAATATGACAATTAAATAAAAACAAAATTAATATATGTAATAAAATTAATTAGATATATCTTTTGACATTTAAATATACTTTGACCTTAAATATAAAAATATATAATAGCCCCTCTCCTATTGCAGCGCCTGGCAGGGCCCTTAATTGGTTCTAATTTAATAAAACACCTAATGTAACATTAAGGAAGCAATAGAGTATTGAGTATTTATCAAGTTTTCAATATTGGTCCCATAGAAAAAGTTACTTACATCGACGGGCTGAGTCACCCCTTTAAGAAAATTATGAAGGTTTTACACACGGTCTAAAGGTATAATTTATACAAAATATTCACACTAAACTGAAAATAAACCAATTCACTTCGTCCTACCGGAGTCCTTGGAAATTGTCAATAAAAGGTAATTGGTTCTGTAAAACAGCTGTGCGGGGCAATTAATTAAGTCTATGGGTCCCTTAACCATAGCCAAGGAGAACATTTCAATTTCCAATTTTCTTGTTTAATTGTGTATCTATTCTGTTTTGTTGTATAGATTAAATCTTTGTTCAAGGAAATTTAACTTATTGACGGCCTCTGGGACGCATTGGATAACACGCCAGCCTGCAACACAAGGGGTACCGGGGGGTACGATTCCCGGCGTGGGCAAATCTTCAATCCACAGGGTGATTGTCCGCGGTTCTACAGGGTTGGCGTCAGGCAGGCACCTGGCTGTAAATACTTTTGCCAAATCATATCACAGCATAAAATGCTGTCACAATAGCAGGTCCAAAGCATAACAGCTGAGGATCGGGAAAAACACTCGAATGGACAAAAAGAATGAAATCTAATGAAAAAGCAAAATTATTCATTTTCTTAATTCAATCAGTATTATTTTATCTAACCTAGAAGGAGGGTAATGCTTTATTTATTTAATATGGCAGTAGTGACCGATTTTTTAAAAATAAAGGTACTTGTTTATTAACGTCTGACATTGTTTACTTTTTTCAGGTAAAACATATAACGCTGTTACCCACTAGGTAGCCCGAGCCTTTACTAAAGGTATTTCCCGTACTTCTTTATTTCTTAAAAAATGTAATATTTTTTTGAGCTGAAGGTTTTTTGTGCCTAGGTAGCAGACATTGAAGTCAAGATTTATCAAATTTTCTAAGGGCAATGACAACTTAACGTGCCTTCTGAATCAAGGCAGCAATCACGCGTTATATTCATTCAAATAAAAAAATAATCTTTTAAGAATGTGATTAGTTTTAAACAAAAAAACCGGCCAAGTGCGTGTCGGGCCACGCGCAGTGTAGGGTTCCGTAGTTGCGAATGACAACTTTGAGTTTACACTGTTCACACTCGCACCTCATAGTTTAACGACTTAAAAACATCTAACAATGAAACTTGTCTGACATTTCATAATTTTCGAGTACATTTTATAAGTTGGTTGCCTATAACTTTTTAGTTTGTACTTAGTACTCAGCTCTGATAGTTTTCCTTTCAACTTCAGTATATATGTATATACCACTGCTGTTATTTTTTCACGTATCCATATATAACCACATTAGGTAGAGGGGGGGACACTTACCTTTAAACAAAAATTTGCACTTTAAAACCAAATATTTCGGAAACGGATCCATAAATCGAAAAATGGTGTTGAAGGCCTATTTAACAATACCCAACACGATGGGTTTTGTATAGAAAAAAAAAATATTACTCCCTCTTTACTTGTATGGGAGCTACCCTAAAAAATTTTTTTTCATGATTTTTACTCCCTTGTTTTTTGCCATGATTAGTATACATACTCATACCAAATTACAGCTTTCTAGTACTAATAGTTTTTGAGTAAAACCGCGGAAGGGCAGACAGACAGACATGGCAAAACTATAAGGGTTTCTAGTTTACTACGGAACCCTAAAAACGAGAAACTATTTGAAAACTGTCGTATCGCAAGCCGTTATTTCAAACATTAATGAAACTCGCATTAACAAAATACAGGTCGTCAATGCAGTCCTAGTTTGCCAACTTTTTAGTTAGACATAAATGGAAAAAACATGGAAAGTGCATTTAACATTTGAAATAAACTAGTGGCTTTGTTATCTGTAGACCTCGTGAGTCGAGCTTTGTAGGTTTTAAAACTAGGTAAACAAATGTTTTTTTTTATTTCATAAGAGGGAAGTGATCCCCGCTGCCCATGGACAATTGCAACACCAACGGTGTCACAGGAGCGTTGCCGGCCTTTTATTTTTCCCTCCCTAGAGGGGAGACGGAGATGGGCCTCCGGCTCTCTCACTCACCGAACGAGGCATAGCATCGGTAAAGCTACTACTCAAACGTCGATTTTCTGTGAGAGTGTGGTACTACTATATTCAAAGCCTTCTGCCAAAGTTTCTATACCAGTAGCCTGTGGGAAAAATATAAGCGCCGTACCGTCGGGGATCTGCGTGTCCAGTACAACAATGTACTTAGGATGATGTTGGGGCTGTCTCGCAGATGCAGTGCATCAGGTATGTTTGCAGAGGCCAGGGTTGACGGGTTTCATGCTGTCATACGTAAAAAGGCTGCCTCCCTGTTACGACGTGTGCGGGACAGTAACAACAGCATCCTAAGGATATTAGCCTCTCGCCCCGACTGTTCTACAATGAGGCACTGTATGTTAGTGTCCATAGGCAGTCGGATATGAAAAATTAATGTGATTATGATGATATAATGATAATGATGATGATATAAATTCAATATAATTATACTAATATAGGTTTAAGTCAAATTGTTACTAACATCATATGGGAAACCGAAATAAAAGAATTATTATTATTATTATTACTTCCCCAGACGAGCCGGCCCATTCATGCTACTAGCAAAAGTGAGCGTGCACCTTAAAACAAGCAGAAAGTGCGAATTTACATTAGGCAATCATGAATAATTGGCAAAATAAAAATATGGCATCTTAATCTTCCTCGCTGGTATGGGAGAAAAGAAGAAACGTAGATTGTACCAGCTGCTTCTTTTCCCGCGCAGATCGTAAATTCCGATCGAGGGAATGGACGTCAGGAATCATGCCAATCGGGGATTCGGCTAGCAACCTATCACTATTTTGATTCCGTTCTCCACCTACAAAACCTACCAACATGCTAAACGTGGCCTTTAGGTTTTATATGCCCGGGCTGTCTACCCCGCGAGGGAAAAAGACGTGATTGTATGTATATATGCCAGTATGTATGTATATTATATCATCATCATCATCATCAGGTCTTTCTAGTCTCCACTGCAGGAGCACGACCCTCTCCGTACTACCAGAGCCATATACTAGCCTGAGTAGTCAGAGGATTTGGCCTACACTCTCCACGCTGGCCAGACGGGTTGGAATATATTTACTAATAGATGCTTATATAAAAAAAAAAAAAAAACATCCAAGACTCAGGCTGTTCGAGCCCGTAGCGGGCGCTCCAGGCGGCCGGGCGACGGAGGGGCGAGGCAGACGCACGGGAGGCAGCGGCGTGCCGATTGGTCAAATATAACGACATACCGGCGGCGAGTAGCATGGTTGGGCGACTGTGGCGTGTCTAAGCCACTTACTCTTGGACACCGACGACGACGCCACTTTCTTGTATATATCTAGTTCTCCTAGTTACCAATATAATAATTTAAATTTACAGTCCATTTTTTCTTATTTATAACACCATCGGAGGATCCCTAACAAAGTGGTCCATCTCACCGTGAACGAAGAACCGCGCAAACAAATCCGCGGATAATATTCTCAACGGCTACTACGGAGAACGGACTTTGACCCGGACGACATAACAGCGCCGATCTATTGCGCCGTGTTCTGCTGTGTGTGCATATTGCGAAGATCCAGAGCAAGTCACCATCACTGAGGAATTGAAGACGGATAAGGGCGGTATTGTGAGTTCGTTCCAATCATTTCCTTACCTTTATCTTTTTTCAAAAACTATGTGCTAAGTCGCTTCATTTTTTTCCATTTCATTTCACTTTTCTCGTCTTGATTTGAGATAGTGCAGGCTACATTTCTTCGCACGTCATTCCACTGCGCAAACGTCCAACGCACTGCTACAAAGCTATTGTAAATTGAATATCAATAACGCGCAGCCGGTTTCTTTTTCCCGTTACCTTTGCGGCCGGGTCGATCAGCTGTGCGCCTATTCATTACATAATCATAAGCGTACTTACTTCTTGCGCTAGTTGCGAGCATTTACTTTTCATTTAAAATTCTAACGCTTTTAGTTTATTTCTTCTTTATTCTGTTGCCCGCTATGGCTGACAAATTAATTAAAAAACGCAGTTCCATTAAAGCTAAGGTCACTAATTTCATTAACTACTTAAATATTATAAAAAGCTGTGACCGATTGTCTGAACTGCAGTTACTTGAGCTGGAAAGTCGGTTTAGCAAATTCGAGTGCTTATACGACGAATTTAATGAATTGCAGACCGAGATTGAGCTGTTATCGGACGATGACGAGGTCTACAACGAGCGGGCCAAGTTCGAAGAAAGCTACTATCCCCAGCTTGCCATCGCTCGGAAGCTGATGGCTGCTGGCCAGCCGCCGCCGGGCAAGTCTCCTGCAGGTTCCGTATCAGGCTCTGAGGCATCAGGTGGTATAAGGAACAATTTTATTCGTTTGCCTAAGATTGATTTACCCCATTTTGATGGTAGCTATCAGTGTTGGTTAGAGTTTAGAGACACTTTTATTTCGTTGATTCATAATAATGAGTGTATCGATAATATAAACAGGTTCCATTATCTGAGAGCGTCCCTAAAGGGAGCAGCTGCCGAAATTATTAAAAATATAGATTTTAAAAGTGATAATTATAATTTGGCGTGGGACTTGTTATGCGATCGATACAACAATAGTCGCCTCTTAATTAATAATCATGTTCAGGCATTATTCAACGCCCAGCCAGTTATTTCAGAGTCTAGTACTTCTTTACGTCGCCTTATTGACGTCACAAATAAAAATATGAGAGCTTTAAAGGCGTTGAATGAGCCTACCCAGCATTGGGACACTCTTATCATTTACATGATGTCATTAAAATTAGATGCTGTCACTAGTAGAAATTGGGAAGAGTATAGAAACACATTGCCTCATTTTCCAACTTTATCTCAGTTTTGTACATTTATAAATAATCAAGCCGATCTACTAGAAACATTAGAAAATAACAAAAAGATACAGAAAACACAAATTACTAATAATAACTTAAATAAATCTAAAAGTTTTGTAGTTACATCGCAACAAATAAAAAACAATGATGTACAAGACCGAAATAAAATAATTTGTCCATTATGTTCACAAAATCATTTTCTTTACTCATGTGACGCTTTTAGAAAATTATCTGTAGAAAGTAGATTACAGAAAGTAAAAGAGTTTAAGGTTTGCATGAACTGTTTACGTGTTGGGCATACAGAAAAACGCTGTAGATTTTCACGGTGTAAATATTGTAAAAACAAACATAATACTTTGTTGCATTTGGATCAACCCGGGTCAGAAATAGTTCATCCTTTGCCCAGTCCTTCCAGTCATACTGTTTCTCTTTCAGCCACTATTCAGCCTACATTTCAGAGAAATAATATTTTACTGTCCACAGCTGTGGTGAAGGTGATGAATGACAAAGGCGAGTGGTACAACGCCCGAGTCCTTCTCGACAACGGCAGTACCGCTCATTTTGCTACCGATGAGTTATGTAATAAGCTCGGATTGTCTCGAGTCGGTACTAGTTCCAGAGTAGCAGGTATTAATAATTTAACCAGTCACAGTACACAATCTTGCAACCTAATTATTAAGTCGTTATATAACGATTTTTCCACTAATATTACTTGCTTTATTTTACCTGAGATAACAAAGCAATTGCCAGCTTGCTATATAAATGTGGAATGCGTACCAATTCCTACAGGATTATTTTTAGCGGACCCTTCTTTTAATATTCCGTCAGACATAGATATCTTGTTAGGAGCTGAACTATTTTGGGACGTCATTCAAGGCAGTTATATTAATTTAGGTAAAAACATGCCGAAATTATGTGAAAGTAAATTAGGCTGGATAGTCTCGGGTTCCGTACCTTCTTCTTCTTCACGTGTTTACTCACATTTTTGTAATTTTACTAAAACAGACACTAGTCCCGACTTAACAAAGTTTTGGGAACTAGACACAATTTCACCAAAGCATTGCCTTTCGTTAAGCGAGCGTGCATGTGAAGAAAGTTTTAAATTAAATACTGTCTGCCTATCGGACGGCCGTTTCGTTGTGACAATGCCACTCAAAGCGGATGCCTCCGTTCTGGGTGACTCATACTTCATGGCGGAACGTAGGTTTTTATCTTTAGAAAAACGCTTTGAGCGCGATCCGAGTTTTAAACGTATGTATCTCGATTTTATGAACGAGTACGAGACTTCAGGTCACATGACTGAAGAAGCAAATAGGTCATTTAGGGATCAGCGTGAAATTAGTTATTTTCTGCCCCATCATGGAGTGTTGCGTGACGCTAGTAAGACGACAAAATTGCGTACTGTTTTTGACGCATCAGCGAAAACGACTTCGGGCATATCTTTAAATGAGATACAGCATGTAGGTCCTACCGTTCAGGACGATTTATTTTCAATTTTAATTAGGTTTCGACAATTTAAATATGTAATTTCTGGGGATATCGAAAAAATGTATCGCGCTATTGAACTAAACCCCAATCAGCGTTCATTACAGCGAATAATATTTAGAGCAAATCCATCCGAGCCGCTAAGGGTGTACACGTTGAATACGGTTACCTACGGAATGGCGTCTGCGCCTTATCTCGCGACCAAGTGTCTGGTGAGTCTCGCCGACGAAACAGATAACTTGGAAGTAAAACGGAGTATCTGCCATGATTTTTTCGTGGATGATTATTTGGGTGGTTCGGACACGGTTAGCGGCGCGATTGAACTTTGCCGCACAGTAAAGTCTGTTTTAGCTTCTGCAAAATTTTATTTACGAAAATGGCAGTCTAACAGCTCTGAAATTTTGAAAGAAATTGTTGATGTCGGTGATGATTCTAGTCTCGATTTAGATTTGTCTGACAATTTTTTATCTAAAACTTTGGGGTTATTATGGATCAGATATTTTATCGTTTTCTATCAACATTGAAAGCAATAATAATATTACAAAACGCCATATTTTGTCATTAATTAGCCAGGTTTTTGATCCTCTAGGCTTAATCGGTCCTTGTGTTGTTGAGGCAAAAATTATAATGCAGAAGTTATGGCTTAATAAATGCGATTGGGACGATGAAGTTCCCCAAGATATAGCGAGTCAGTGGACTTCATTTGTCGATACACTGAAGGTTTTAAATACTTTAAATATACCTAGGTGGGTCTTGTGTGATGATCATGTTAGTCATGAAATACATGTATTTTCTGATAGTAGTGAAGTCGCTTACGGTGCATGTATTTATGTGCGTTCCACTGATAAAAATGGTCTAGTTACAGTCCGCTTACTTACCTCAAAAAATCGGATAGCTCCGATAAAGCCCACAACTATACCTAGGTTGGAATTATGTGGAGCACTTTTAGGTGCAAGACTGTGTACAAAGGTCAAAGAGTCTCTTACGTTGGATATTAGTCGCTGTGTATTTTGGTGCGACTCAACAATAGTGTTGGGTTGGTTATCTATGCCATCAAGTCAGCTTAAACCTTTTGTAAGGCATCGGGTAAACGAAATCCAAGAAAGTACCTCCGGTTGTAGATGGTATTATGTACCGACAAAGGACAATCCAGCGGATCTTGTTTCTCGAGGCGTGAAGGCTGATCAGATCAGCTGTTCAACATTATGGTGGTCAGGCCCCACGTTTTTTGTCGCAAGATGAACAATCTTGGCCGAAATTAGCAAAAAATATTGTAAAAGAAAATATGCCTGAGGTAATTTGTAACTTTGTACATCAACAACAAAATAATTTAATCAATTGCACTATAATCCAACAATTAATTCATAAATATTCGAATTTCAACTATTTACAGCGAATTGTAGCCTACTTAAAAAGATATATTTACAACTTAAACAATAAAAATACTAAAATTAGAGGAAATTTATCAAATCAAGAAATGCAACTGTCTTTAAAATGCATTTTGCGTGTTGCTCAGTATGAAATGTTTCATGATGAATATTCTATTTTAAAATCTAAAAAATCTTTGCCTTCCAAAAATCGTCTGATCTCTTTGTCCCCCTTTTTAGATGACGACGGTTTAATTCGAGTTGGAGGCAGGTTAGATAACTCACCTTATGACTACAATGTGAAGCATCCCATTCTTTTATGTAGTAAGCACCATTTAACAAAGATTTTATTTCAATCATTTCATATTAAATTATTTCATGTTGGCCCTCAATCACTTTTAGCAAACATACGTCAAAATTATTGGCCCTTGGGTGGCAGAAATCTGTCTAGATTAACTGTACAAAAATGTATAGTATGTTTTCGGCATAGGGCACAAAGCATACAACCCATTATGGGACAGCTTCCTGATTCTCGCTCGAAACTGGAATTTCCTTTTTTAGAATGTAGTGTCGACTATGCTGGGCCAATACTTATCGCTGACCGAAAGGGTAGGGGCTGCAAACTAATAAAATCGTATATTTGTATCTTTGTCTGCTTGGCTGTTAAAGCAGTGCACCTCGAGCTTGTCACGGACCTCACAAAGGAGGCGTATATGGCTGCTTTAAACCGCTTTATTGCACGCCGTGGTAAACCTCGTAGCATATTATCTGATAACGGCACAACTTTTGTCGGTTCCTGTAATCAATTACGTAAATTCTTAGAAGATTCAAATATTGCAGATGATATAGCGCAGGAACAAATTGAATTTAATTTTGCCCCAGCATATTCCCCTCATTTCAACGGCTTAGCCGAAGCTGCTGTTCGTTCCACTAAGCACCATTTAAAGAGACTGCTCAACCTGACCCATTTCACTTTCGAGGAAATGGTAACTTGCCTAACTCAAATTGAAGCGATTCTTAATTCCCGACCTCTCACTCCTCTTTCTCCTGATCCTTTAGATTATTCCGTCCTAACTCCTTCCCATTTTTTGATTGGACGTTCACTTACATCCGTTCCGTATCCACAAATAGCTGACGGCGGAAATATCAGCAGACTTGAGCGTTTCCAACGGATGGAATACATAAAGCAGCATTTCTGGAACCGGTTTAAAACCGAATATGTATCTTTGCTTCAGCAAAAAACCAAGTGGTCTGCAACTTCCGGAGACATCACACTGGGAAGCCTGGTCCTGGTCAAGGATAAGGCGCTTCCTCCTCTCTGCTGGCTGCTGGGTCGCGTGGTGCAGGTGTACCCGGGTTCCGATGGCGTCGTGAGGGTCGCCGAGCTGAAGACCAAGAAGGGCACAATTCGTCGGGCCTTCAACAATATTTGTCCGCTACCAATCCTTTGAAGTTGTCACTTCAACCCGGGGAGCATGTTCGAGCCCGTAGCGGGCGCTCCAGGCGGCCGGGCGACGGAGGGGCGAGGCAGACGCACGGGAGGCAGCGGCGTGCCGATTGGTCAAATATAACGACATACCGGCGGCGAGTAGCATGGTTGGGCGACTGTGGCGTGTCTAAGCCACTTACTCTTGGACACCGACGACGACGCCACTTTCTTGTATATATCTAGTTCTCCTAGTTACCAATATAATAATTTAAATTTACAGTCCATTTTTTCTTATTTATAACACCATCGGAGGATCCCTAACACAGGCCAATCTGAAAAAGATCGTTTTCCCTCATGACCTGACTGGCGATCGAAACTGGGACCCCTCGTGTTGCAAGCTGGCGTGTTAACTACAGTTACTGCGCCACTGAGCTCGTCACAGAATCATTCTCGCTCTACAAAATTGCAAATCGCGCTTTCTGTGTGCGACTGTGATGTTCTCCAATCAATCACATAACATGAACGGCTTCATGACGCCCACTTACATATAAGAAAACCTACAGAATCAATGTTGCTCAGCATAATTGTATGTCACCGTATCTATGTGCTATAAAGCTTAGATGTTCTCCAATCCAATTACCAGATGGACATTTCAATGTAGTAGCCAAAGGAAAAATTATGGGACGTTTCTAGAGTAAATTGATAGGTGGTAGCCTTCCCTAACGAACCGGTTGACACATGTGTTCGTCCGAGGAACGTGGGCAGGAGCTTTTGCATTCCCTTACGAGGAATAAGATAACTGTATGTAATTTAGTTTACTGCAATCTGTCTTTGGTCTACCTAAACAGCATTAGGATATTAAGTATAAAGATGAACATAATGAAAAATGACATAACATTTTTTCGTCACGTCTTTAAACACTCTGCCAGTCCCTAGAAAAGGCGTTACTTTGAATACCTGAACCTGTCGCCTTATTGTTAAATTTTTAAACATCTTCTATATCAGCTGATTTTACAACAGTGGCATAATTACCTCTATGCACACTTTGGCTACGGCCCGCGACTCCTCATAGAAGGGAGAGTAAAAGTCCTGTGCTTGCTTAACTAGCGTTTTTGTTAAGACCATACCTGAATTTTTTGAAGTTCCAGTGTTGTCCCCATTTGATATAAATTACTTGAATAAAAACGGAGATGATAATTAAAATTTTGCAAAGCGAACAAAGACAACCCTTCAAATTATGTATTAAAGCCCAAGTCCAGTACCTCAAAATTCAGGCATGGCCTTAATAATGCGAGCTATGGCTTTTGAATATACAAGTTACAACAAACTTTGTACGTGTAATATCCGGCTCGGAGGACCAACTCTTGCATCACGTGTGACTAGGCATAATATGTCGCTCGACAGCCGGCGACATTGTTTGCCACTTAGACTGAAACTTGCTGTGTACTGCTTTTTAATATGTTTTTTCATAGTTTAGTGACTTGGTAGTCGATAGACTAGATCAAGTCATTTAGGAAAAAGCATAATATAGTGCTTAATAATGCGAGTTCTTAGATTATATAAAGCCTAGATAGACTCTATTAGCCTAAAAGTGTAGAAAAAACTAGTGTCTAACCCATAGTTGGTCGTGCACACACAGCTACCAATTTGACGGATTTTGAGGGCATAATTTAACAGGACGCGTGTGATAACCCAAAGCTGTCACACACACAAGCATTGAGAAATTGGGCAGTTTTTTAATCATTGAAATATAAGCAGGACGGTGTATAGAGAGTATATAGTCAAAGTGTGAGCTATGGCTTTTGAATATATAAGTTACAACAAACTTTCCACGTGTAGTAGTGTTATCCGGCTCGAAGGACCAACTCTTGCATCACGTGTGACTAGGCATAATATGTCGCTCGACAGCCGGCGACATTGTTTGCCACTTAGACTGAAACTTGCTGTGTACTGCTTTTTAATATGTTTTTTCATAGTTTAGTGACTTGGTAGTCGATAGACTAGATCAAGTCATTTAGGAAAAAGCATAATATAGTGCTTAATAATGCGAGTTCTTAGATTATATAAAGCCTAGATAGACTCTATTAGCCTAAAAGTGTAGAAAAAACTAGTGTCTAACCCATAGTTGGTCGTGCACACACAGCTACCAATTTGACGGATTTTGAGGGCATAATTTAACAGGACGCGTGTGATAACCCAAAGCTGTCACACACACAAGCATTGAGAAATTGGGCAGTTTTTTAATCATTGAAATATAAGCAGGACGGTGTATAGAGAGTATATAGTCAAAGTGTGAGCTATGGCTTTTGAATATATAAGTTACAACAAACTTTCCACGTGTAGTAGTGTTATCCGGCTCGAAGGACCAACTCTTGCATCACGTGTGACTAGGCATAATATGTCGCTCGACAGCCGGCGACATTGTTTGCCACTTAGACTGAAACTTGCTGTGTACTGCTTTTTAATATGTTTTTTCATAGTTTAGTGGCTTGGTAGTCGAAAAACTAGATCAAGTCGTTTAGTAAAAAGCATATATGTAGTGATTAATAATGCAAGCTATGGCTTTTGAATATACAATTTACAACAAACTTTCTACGTGTAATATCCGGCTCGAAGGACCAACTCTTGCATCACGTGTGACTAGGCATAATATATCGCTCGACAGCCGGCGACATTGTTTGCCACTTAGACTGAAACTTGCTGTGTACTGCTTTTTAATATGTTTTTTCATAGTTAAGTGGCTTGGTAGTCGATAGACTAGATCAAGTCGTTTAGTAAAAAGCATATATGTAGTGATTAATAATGCAAGCTATGGCTTTTGAATATACAATTTACAACAAACTTTCTACGTGTAATATCCGGCTCGAAGGACCAACTCTTGCATCACGTGTGACTAGGCATAATATGTGGCCCGACAGCCGGCGACATTGTTTGCCACTTAGACTGAAACTTGCTGTGTACTGCTTTTTAATATGTTTTTTCATAGTTTAGTGACTTGGTAGTTGATAGACTAGATCAAGTCGTTTAGGAAAAAGCATATATGTAGTGATTAATAATGCAAGCTATGGCTTTTGAATATACAATTTACAACAAACTTTCTACGTGTAATATCCGGCTCGAAGGACCAACTCTTGCATCACGTGTGACTATATGGCATAGTATGTAGCATGGCAAGGCATAATATGTGGCCCGACAGCCGGTGACATTGTTTGCTACTTAGACTGAAACTTGCTGTGTAGTGCTTTTTAATTCATTTAGAAAAAAAGTGGCTACGTGTGAGTCGGATACGTCCATGAAACGTTCCGTAGTAGCAAGCATAGATTAGTCAACACGCTAGCCTGCGACACGGGGGTCCCGGGTTCGATTCCCGGTCAGGTCAAGATGGTAAATGATATTTTTCATATTGACCTGGGTCTTGGATGTTTATCTATATAAGTATATATTATAAAATATGGTATCGTTGAGTTAGTATCCTGCGACACAAGTTCACAACTAACTGTGGGGCTAGCTCAATTTGTGTGGTATGTCCCTATATATTTATTTATTTATTTAGTTTGTGCAAATGTAGTGTTTTATGAATTATCAAAAACAAAGTTATATTTGCGGTTTATGAAAATGTGCTACCTTAGGTATATAGAACTGCTTACTGTATGCTCGATCAAACCAATTTTCTTTTAAAGTGTTCATCGAGATCTGCTTACAGCATATTTTTAACCGACTTAAAAAAAAAGGAGGAGGTTTACAATTCGTCGTAATCTTTATTTTTTTATGTATGTTCACACTCTCCACACTGGCCAGACGAGTTGGAGAGGTATCTTGACGTTTATAAACTTTGTTTAGCTCGTGTGTCCTAAGTCGCCTTTTAAGACATCCACGAGAGAAGACTGGAGTGATCCTATTCTATTCTGCCGGGAACCACACGTCAAACTGACAATACAAAAGCTTTGGTAGCAAACAAGCGGAAAGTTTTGAGGCCAAACAATTAAAGTTGTGAGTTGCGAAGCTCTCGATTTCCTTGTTTCCTCACAACACAACTGTTAATAAGAAACTATCGTATATTTTACGCTTGGGAAATGACAGGATCACGATTTATTGATAAGATGTGGGTATATGTGTGTACAGTCCTAACAATTTAAAAATAAGCTTTTTTACTCGACTGACACAAAAGGAGTGTACTGTCTTTCGCGCGTATGTTGTTCCATTGTTGCCTCTTGTAGCGGCTTGACTGATTTTGAAGTGTGAGGTGCCATTAGATTTGTATTCTTCTGCAGAGTGTCATAGGCTATGTAAATTCAGCAAAAAATAATATGACCGACGGAAACTGTAAACGGAAGATAACAGAAGCACGACCCTCTCTGCACTACCAGAGCTATATATTAGCCAGAGCAGTCAGAGGATTTGACCTTCACTCTCCACGCTGGCCAGACGGGTTGGAGAGGTGATATGATAGGCTATAAATGTAGCTGAATAAGTAGAGCAATTATATGTAACACCTGTACGTACTATTTACCTTATTCATTAGCAAATAAACATTCATTCATTCATTCTTTGATATTTATAAGATTTGTTTAGCTTATGATTTCTAAATGCCTTCTACGACACCCACGGGAAGACATAGAGTGGACCTATTCTACTCTGCCAGGAACCACACGGCCTCAATTTTTGGGATCATGTATTAATTATAAGAAACTCATACTTTTAGGTATTACATGATCCCCTGAAACATTTCTGTTTTGACCAGTCCTATACTGAACAAAGAAACTTACGACTTTGAAATACAAATAAAGATTCATAAAGTTCACTGGATAATATTTGTAGATAAATAAAGTCTCTTTAGCAAAAGCTTCGGTAACAAACTGAGAAAGTTTTGCGAGCCAAACAATTTAAGTTGCGACTCACCAAGCTCGGTTTTCTTGTATCCTGACAACAGGACGGTTAAGAAACTATCATGGTATTTTACGCCTGGGAAATGACTGTTTACGATTTATTAAGAGTCGCCTGGAAGCGCATGTCTCCATACAAACGGAAAAAGGGAATTGTGGCAATATTTGATAATTTTGGAGTAAAATTAAGCATTTAATCAATTAATCTCATTATAATCTATGTATGTTCCTATACATCTTGATTAAAATACCAATGGTTTGAGAATTACAAGCCTTTTCAAATTTGTATGGCAATCTTGAGAGGCGTATAATTCTCAAACATTTGATAATTTAACCAAACTGTATAAGAACGTACGTAGATTATAATGAGATTAATTGATTGGATGCTTAATTTTGCCCTAAAATTATCAAATATTGCCACAATTCCCTTTTTCCGTTGCTATATAGACATGCGCTTCCAGGTGACTCTTAATAAGATGTGTGTATACTGTCATAACTAGTTATTAATTTCTTTTTTATAAAATATTAAAATGTCAACTTTGCTATGCTCTATTTTTTACTGGCTTATATATGGCTCTGGTAGTACGAAGAGGGTCGTGCTCCTGCAATGGAGACCAACAAAGACCTGATGATGATGTTCATACATCCATCTCCGATCCTTAAATGAACAACTTTACCATGATGAAAAAATTATTGACATTCCCGTTCAAAGGTGTTCAGCGGGCCGAGTCATTTATATGAAAATTTTGTACTATTTTTCAAATTTTCTGCATCAGTCCCCTGAGAAAAATATTGTTTTTCTTAGTAACCGAATTATTTTATTTAATTAAAATGAGAAATAAAGATATTCCAAACCGGATGATATGTGTTACGAGTACCAATGGGCTATGTCAGCCATATCAGGGCACATGATTAAATATTCATTTAATTTTTATGAAACAATATAAGTCACGCCCAAAACGTAGAGTATAGAATAATGGAAAATATAGGTTTTATGGCCGCAGGCTATATCTACTACGTAAGGACGAAGACGTGGTTGATATGTACTTACCTAGCTTCCCATGGCTATGAGTAACGTCTAAGTATATTAGCAGCCGACTGTACTAAAGTTGGTCGGTTGTTCGTTAATTGTTGGTTTCGTCGTCTTCTTTCAAAACAATCACCCGAAGGATTTCCTTTGCGCCGACTCTAATCAACTCTTTTGTAGTTATTTATAATAGAAATACGATTTTTCGCCTTTGTGTTGTATTTCCGTAGTATTCCTTAGTGTATTGATTGTGCTTTAAAACCTCATTTTGTGCTTTATAATTTACTAGCTAATACCCGCGGCTTCGCCCGCGTAATTTATAGCGTATGTCCTTCTCGGTACCCTAACCTATGTGTATGCAAAATTTCATGATGATCGGTCTAGTAGATACGGCGTGAAAGCGTAACAAACAAAAAAACAAACTCACTTTCGCATTTATAATATTAGTTAGGACTAGCTGTTACCCGCGGCTTCGCCCGCGTGGTATATAGCCTATGTTCTTCTCAGTACCCTAACCTACGAGTATGCAAAATTTCAGGAAGATCGGTTCAGTAGATAGGGCGTGAAAGCGTAACAAACAAGAAATAAACTCGGTTTCGCATTTATAATACTTATTAGTTAGGATAGGATTAAGATTCGCTTCTACTAACTACTGTCTTAATTTTAGTGGTTGTCGAGATATAGATTTACAAATATTTTTATTTTTACTGACATTCATTATAAATTCGAAAATGATTCTTTTATTTTTTTCTGCGGTGCTAAGCCAAAAGATCATTATTATTGAGGTAGACACATATATAAGTATATAAAAGAACATATCATAGTATCTTTCATTTTATGTCAGATAATACAAGTATCATACTAAAAACATATTATAGATAATCCGTACCCTTTTTTATGTTCCTTCTAACTTTATAGGTAGGCAATTTAGCTGAGTAAGTATGCATGACATAGGCTGAACAAAAATAACAAAATACAACGTAGGTAAATAAAGACGTACAATAATATAAATTTGTACATAAATTGTAATGAAAATTAACGTTCCCTAAATTATATTGAAATATCTTACGATTAATAAAATGATTGAATATCAACATCAAACGCTGGAAATTTGCTCTCAGGCTGAAAATTATACTATTTCCTGAAATGACAACTTCCTTAAACGACATCTCAAAACGATTATTGCAAAATAGGTAGCTAATTTCCGAAAATGGCATACAATGCGGTTTTCAATGTTGAATCATCAAATCCAAGGAAACAAAAACCGCAACGCAAACAAAAATAGTTTGAAGATTAAGAGTCGCCTGGAAGCGCATGTCTCCATACAAACGGAAAAAGGGAATTGTGGCAATATTTGATAATTTTGGAGTAAAATTAAGCATTTAATCAATTAAAATCATTATAATCTACGTACGTTCCTATACAGCTTGGTGAAATACCAATGGTTTGAGAATTACAAGCCTTTTCAAATTTGTATGGAAATCTTGAGAGGCGTATAATTCTCAAACATTTGATAATTTAACCAAACTGTATAAGAACGTACGTAGATTATAATGAGATTAATTGATTGGATGCTTAATTTTGCCCTAAAATTATCAAATATATTGCTACAATTACTTTTTTCCGTTTGTATGGAGACATGCGCTTCCGGGCGACTCTTAAGCCTAACCTGCAGCACTTTCGGGAGTTTTTTGTCAGTGGCAAGTGTGAAACTCTTAAATCACGAGCTGGCACTTATATTATACATATTTTAGAGACCAACTCGCTTGGAAATAAAAGTAATGGTCAAATAAAAAAAAAAATATTCAAATATTTCCTCAGTCGAGCAAACGGTCATCGAATCATACTCTTCTGTGTCTACAAAGCAGCAACACCCACCAAGAATATTCAAAGTAAGTTCATTAAGTACTTATATTAAATTCCAAATCATTTTTCTGTACCTAGTTCTGTAGCTAATTACATTTACGCAGTTGAGCGTGTGCAAGCATCAAAAGGTAAGTACCTAAATCTAACGGTGACAAAGCTGAATGTATTTTTCACATTCGAACGAGTTGACAACAAAAAAATATAGATACCTACAAATGGAAAGTACCAACTCGCGCGCAGTCGCGCGTTACACACGGAGTTGACTAAATCAGTAGTGGAGTCGAGGGGTGAGGGGCGTCTTAAAGCAATTACTAGAGCTATTACGCCGCCATATTGTTAGCGAGCTATCCTGAGGGAAATTTAATTGATTCCTGGATCAAGCTCTTAGTTAGACTAGAAGTGGTTAGGAGCTAAAACAGGAACTGTAAACTCAGGACATGATTGGGTTATTATGCCCTTATTATTCGTAACAAGTACTTTCTCGTCTTTTGTTTATTATGTTTAACAAGGCATATGATAAGTTTCACATAATCTCATTCGAGGTTTACCGTACATCAGATGTAGTTGCCAACATATTATGAAAAACAAAACTTATTAAGACTTGATTGATACTCGAAGGTGCATGTTATATATTTATGAAAATATTTATGTAGAGGTTCCGTTCCGTTTCCGAGGTAGGTTCTATTTATACCATACGGCTATGGATCCTTAAAAATATAAAAAGTTATTACCAACACTGTCACAGAACTCAAGCACTTTTCTTAAAAGAGTCGCCTGGAAGCGCATGTCTCCATACAAACGAAAAAAGGGAATTGTGGCAATATTTGATAATTTTGGAGTAAAATTAATCATTTAATCTCATTATAATCTACGTACGTTCCTATACAGCTTGGTTAAAATACCAATGGTTTGAGAATTACAAGCCTTTTCAAATTTGTATGGAAATCTTAAGAGGCGTATAATTCTCAAACATTTGATAATTTAACCAAACTGTATAGGAACGTACGTAGATTATAATGAGAATAATTGATTGGATGCTTAATTTTGCCCTAAAATTATCAAATATTGCCACAATTCCCTTTTTCCGTTTGTATGGAAACATGCGCTTCCAGGCGACTGTTAAGGAGTCCTTAGATTTCAAAAAGTTGTACCTCATGAAATAAGAAACCGTTCTCACATACACGTAATAATCACTTCACCTTTATCCCAACTCATCTGTTACTTAGCAAAATATTCAAATTGCCATTAACCACTAGCAAAGTCAGTGCCAAACTTCGGTACGTGCCGCGGAACAAAATGTACAAAAGAAATTTTATTAGTTGAATCCCGGAGGCATATCCATATTAATATATACGTTTCAGGTTATTGACTCTAAATCAATATTCCTACTCCGGCCTTTATTTATAAACGTATCTAATCATCATATATAGACAGTTTATTATCAGTAAGTAGGTAATTGGAACCGTAAACATTCTGGTTCCCGGCAGAGTAGAATAGGACCACTCCAAGTCTTACTGTAGAATGTCATAGAAGGCGGCTTAGGAAACACAAGCTAAACAAAGCTTGTAAACATCAAAGAGACCTTTTTAACCCGTCTGGCCAGCGTGGAGAGTGTACGCCAAATCCTCTGACTAATCTAGCTAATATATAACTCTGGTAGTACATACGGTTGTAGCTCCTGCAGTGGAGACTAAAAAGACCTGATGATGATGATACACCCTCCTACTGGGTAGGTCAGTCGGGTGACAAGTAGCACCTCATGAAATGTTTGTTTGTTTTGTTTTTCGTATGTGTAAGTGGCCAACACTGGTGTCAGATTTTTCAAGCTGAAATGAAATAAGATAATGAATAATCGAATAAAAAACCTTTTCCAAATACTCGTAATACACTTTACCTTTATCCCAACTCGTCTGTCTTTTAGCAAAATATTCAAATTGCCATTAGCCGCTAGCAAAGTCAGTGCCAAACTCTGGCACGTGCCGCGGAAGAAAATGTACAAATAATGCACGAGCATAGGAAATATTATTTGTTGACACGAAAGTATATAACTAACTTAAAATACAAGAAAATAATATACAACGTGTAAATTGACTATCGAGATTATGTTAAAGGGGTCACTCATGTCGAGAGTCAAGTTACACGGTGTATAGTCCCTGCAAACCATCATCTTGCGACAATGTGCTCAAAAGTCTGTCAGGATTTCTGTCAGGAGTCTGTCAGATGGCAATGCTTATTCTTTGAGCCAAGGTCGGTCCTTTGGTCACGTGATACCTCGATTAATTTCTTTGGCAGACAATGAAAGAGACGATGAGCTTTTAAAATTATAGCTAGAGGTACTTAAAATTGCAAAATGCATGAAGAATGTGATACTTATTACATATTTCATCTGTGTAAAGGGAGAGTACTCGTACAAGGATCCTTTAGCATTCGTCCTAACTCGTCTGTGTTTCAGCGAAATATTCAAATTGCCATTAACCGCCGGCAGAGTTGCCAAACTTCAGCATGTGCAGCGAAATATACCCAAATGATGCACCAGCAAAGGAAATATACAGGGTATTTGTGGGTAAATACTCTTACCCTTCAAACCATCAAACTAGCTAATAGACAACTTTGAGCCAATGAGACCCACTGTGTAAACTCGAAAAGAAAATCAACATGTTCATACAAAAGTGTTAGACAGGCTTGAAAATTTCTTTTTTTTTGTTTTCCCAATATTGGTACCATATGAAAAGCTGTTCATTTTGACAGGCTGGTTTTCATTTTGATATGATTTGATTTGTTTGAAGCATAAGTACTGTAGCGAAGCGATTTGATGGCCCAATCCTGCGGCACTGGTCTGCTACTCATATGCTACGATCAACTCAAACCGTTAAAAGAATTAAATAAGTATAATTACTACTTACTAACGTTCATAAGATAATTTTGTCTACTAAAATACTGTGAAGAAATGTGAATTAAATTGTATTATTATTATAAGAGTGTTAACCCTAACACCCCGTATAAGGGTTAACATGTATTACGCAATTTGCATGTCCTTAATGCTTAGCAAGAACATTTCTTTCTCTCGTGAAATAAAGACTCCTTGTCTACAAAGCAATCACCACACCTTTGTCTTAACTCATCAGTCTTTTATCAAAATATTCTAATTGCCATTACACGTCAGCCAAATTGCCAGCCTCTGTGGTCCAGTGGTTAAGGCGTTTGCTTTACTGACCCGGGGGTCGTGGGTTCGACTCCCACGGGAAACATACTTAATTAAGTTGTTTCCAGTTTGGTTAGGACATTGCAGGCATGATTCACCTGATTGTCTGATAAGAAAGATGATTCCGTGCATCGGAAGGCACGTTAAGCCGTTGGTCCCGGCTGCCATCTGGTAGTCGTTAAAGGAACCACGTCAGAGGCCGAGAGGCGGTTCCGATGAACTCTGATACCAGGGTGTGCATGGTCAACTGACCGTGTCACCTACTCAAAATGATGATGATGAATTGCCAAACTTCGGCACGTGCCGTGGAATAAGCACAAATGATGCACCAGTAAAGGAAATGCACGGTTAACATGTTTTATATAGTCTGCAATCAAGAAGATCATTCCATTATCTCATATTATAAAATGAAGACTGCTTTTCTATATATAGCAATTTCCTCACCTTTCTCTCAACTCGTCAGTCTTTTAACAAAATATTCAAATTGCCATTAGCCGTCAGCCAAATTGCCAAACTTCGGTACGTGCCGCGGAATATGCACAAATGATGCTCCAGCAAAGGAAGTAAGTTTAAAGGGTTTGTTTTATGCAATCTGCAAGCCTGTAAGAAGAACATTCCTATAACTCATATTGTGAAGTAAAGACTCTTTTTTCACATAGCCCTTCTCTCAATTCGTCTTTTAACAAAATATTCAAATTGCCATTGCCAAACTTCGCCACGAAAAAGCAGAGCAAGCGATATATGGTTTGTTTACATGATTTATTCGATTTGCAACTTGCACACCTTTAATCATTAAGTAATAGTTCTTATAGCAGTTGAACCCAATGGGAGTAATAACCATAAAAATTTCGGTAGCCAAGAAGATCATTCCATTATCTCATATTATAAAATGAAGACTGCTTTTCTATAAATAGCAATTTCCTTACCTTTCTGTCAACTGATCAGGCTTTATCAAAATATTCAAATTGCCATTAGCCAGCTAAATTGCCAAACTTCGGCGCGTGCCGCGTAATATGTACAAATGAAGCACGACCAAAGCAAGCGATTTAAGGGTACTTACATGTTTTATGCAATTTGCAATCTCAGTCACCATAATTGATGGCAGTCGTTATGCTATTTTCATCATCATCATCATCATCAGGTCTTTTAAGTCTCCATTGCATGAGCATGACCCTCTCTGTACTACCAGAGCCATATATTAGCCAGAGCAGTAAGAGGACTTGGCCTACACTCACCACGCTGGCCAGACGAATTTAATAGGTCTCTTTGATGTTTATAAGCTTTGTGTAGCTTGAGTTCCTTAGGTCGCCTTCTAAAACATTCACGGGAAGACTTGGAGTAGTCCTATTTCTACTCTGCCGGGAACCTGACGCCTTTATACAACAAAAAATCAGTCCTCTCAGTCTAATCTTTGCAGTTTCTAATATTTAAAAAAATTGTGTTATGACGTCGCTTGGCGAAAATGCATGCATTTGTTGCCACAGTTTCGGTGCGGAAGCGGTATTAAACTTCGCCATAAGTAAATTACTGACGTCAACAATTTATATTTAGAACAATAATAACAATTTTAAAATCATGACAATTAATGAGTGTCCAAATAAACGTTAATTAATAAACGTTGGAATCTTGAAAACAAACAAACCCACATGACTGTACCAGCTAGAAACAACAAACAACAAGTAACATAATAGACAGGACATACCAGAAAACTGTATGAACAAGGTCGGAGGCCGCTTAGGCCGCGTATTGTCACTACATACTCGTAGTTTGAACTTTGGAACTAAGTTTGGATGATTAATAACTGTGACATGCTAGGAACAACATTCACTATATCCTCCTAATATTCCGACCGTAAGGTATAGTTGTTTAATGATCGCGGCTTGATGAAACAATTTAACGATCAAAAAATTAGTCAATTTTGGAATGTGTTATTCGAAAGCCTCTAAGGCACCACAAGTGGAACTAATCGGTGCCAGTACTCTTCAAGGGTACAAACGGGTCCGGCGGCCAATCTTAGTGGAGTTGTCCAGACTTATTATAGAGCAATTTAAAATGAAATGGACTAAAAACGAGGCTGATCATTTGGCAAGTAGATTTATAGGGAAAAAGACTACTTGGATGAATAGATAGATAAACGGAGTAGACCGTTTGGGAATTAGACATAGGGGAAAGCAGAACTTTTGAACAAGTGGCCGAATCGGTAGGAGGATCGTTTGGACAAGTAAATCGATGGGCTTTTGAAAGTTTGTAGACATTAAAAAAACTCTGCGGATTATCAAGAATTGCAAGGTCCGTAACATAGATATCAGAATATTTGTCCGTAAGTTATATACTGCTTAAATCTAAATTGTAAAAAAAGGAACTGCGTAAAAGCGCCAAATTGAAATTAATATGAAACATATAGTCTTAAAATAACCTTTTCTACCATTAGTTGGTGAGCTTTTGCATTTTGGGTTATTAATACATCCAAAAAATGCGAAATGTTTTTTATCATAGAAGTGTGTAGAAACATGTGGAACGAGTGTTAACTACTAACACAAAAAAAACCGGCCAAGTGCGTGTCGGGCCACGCGCGGTGTAGGGTTCCGTAGTTGCGAATGACAACTTTGAGTTCACACTATTCACACTCGCACCTTACTGTTTAACGACCAAAAACATTTAACAATGAAAATGGTATGAAATTTTACAGTTTATAAGTTGGTTGCTTATAACTTTTTAGTTTGTACTTAGTACTCAGCTTTGATAGTTTTCCTTTCAACTTCAGTATATATACTACTGCTGTATTTTTTTTCACGTATCAAATTATAACCGTTTAGCAGATAGAGGGGGGGGGGGGGACACTTAACTCTAACAAAAATTCGCAATTTAAAACCAAATATTTCGGTAACGGATCTCTAAATCAAAAAATGGTGTTCTCAACCTCACAATATTTTTGAAAGACCTATTTAACAATACCCCACACGATGGGTAAATAGAGAAAAAAAATTACTCCCCCACTTTACTTGTATGGGAGCTACCCTAAAAAAGTTTTTTTTCAAGATTTTATTCAACCACTTTTTTGCCATGATTAGTATACATAATACCAAATTACAGCTTTCTAGTACTTATAGTCTCTGCGTAAAACCGCGGACGGACAGACAGACAGACAGACAGACAGACAGACAGACATGGCGAAACTATAAGGGTTCCTTGTTTACTACGGAACCCTAAAAAATGGAATAGGTTATGAGGATAAACGAACAAGAAAGGTCGTTTCATATCTGTTCTGCAAAGGTACGTAACTTATACGTTGAAAATATCCGTCATGTTCGTCCATAAATCATCTCGCAGGAACTTTTTGCGTGCTCGGCCGCTGCTGCTGTCCCCAACTTATTTTCTCTTTTCCCTTTTTATAGCCGTTGGAAAGGCTAAGTGATAGTTACAAACGAAATTCGAATAAATTTATTCCCCTATCGTTTTTTGTACCTAATGATATAAGTACTAGTGGCTTTTTTTGTCTTAGACCGAGGATGTCTGTTTTTGGATAATTTAAAATTGAATGAGAGACATTTAAAAATAAAAAGAAAATTATAAATACTAACGAAGAAAGGGGTGGCTTAAAAAATCAGACACAAGTGTTGACCACTTACACACGGAAAATCAGTCCTCTCAGTCCTATCTCTATAGTTGACAGTGGACGTCGCTTGGAGAAAATGCGCTGTGCAGTTTGTTGCTACTTCTTCTGCACTCCGATTGGAAGCGGCATTAAACTAAGCGATAAGTAAATTACTGACGTCAAAATTTTTAGCTCTAAAATCAAATTTGAGAATTAAAGTGTTTAAATTAACCCATAAATTAAAAAACAAATGCGTCTTTAAGAAACCTTAATTAAATAAACGTTGTAGTTTGGTGACCTCCGTGGCGCAGCGATTAACACGCCAGTCTGCGGCACGAGTGGTTCCGGGTTCGAGCCCTTGTCAGGTAATGATGGGAAACGATCTCTTCCAGATTGGCCTAGATCTTGGATGTAAATCTATATAAGTAGGTATCTATTAAAAAAAAATATAGTATCGTTGAGTTAGTATTCTATGACACAAGTTCACGAGCTTACTGTGGGGCTAGCTCAATTTGTGTGCTTTGTCCCTTTATTTATCTATACATAAAATAAAACAGTAAAAATATTTTGTCTGTACATTTAGTATTTTTGACTGAAATGGATAGAGGGACACTTAACAAGAGTAAAAGAAAGCAAAAAAAATTTTTTAAGCATTTCTTGTCTGTCTTTCCGTCTGTCTGTCTGTCTGTGTCTGTCTGTATGTATGATCACGTTTATCTCCGGAAATATTGGACAGATTCGAATGAAACTTTTTTTGCTATATAGCTATTAAACTGGGGCAACATATAGGGTAGAAATGATATCAAAAAATGGAACACCTGATGCATCATCATAATGGTCCAGCTGAACTATAAGAAATATAAAAGTGGAGTCTTAGCAAAAATTGTTAAGCCTGATGAGCATTTTTGTTGAATTATAAAATATCTGAGATTTGGAACACCTCATGCAGAACCATAGTAGTCCAGGTAAACTATAGGAAATATAAAAATGACGCTGTAGCAAAAGTTGTTCAGCCAGATTAGTATTTTTTGTTGAGGTAAAAAAATCGAAGATTTAGAACATCTGATACATTACCATGCCAAATATTGTATCGACAATTTTACAGAGTCACACTCTCCACTGGGATAGAGTGCGTAGAGTACGATTAGCTCATATTACTGGTGACCGCCCAGCGGTCCCTCTTTTTGCAACGTAGTTTTCAGCCCACATGGCAAAACATGAGAGTTTGCTGTCTCTCCAAGCCTTGAACACACAAGCAACACCTAAAGCCTAGGTCTGTCTCTCGCAAAAGCCCTTTGGAGATGTGCGATAGGTTGAGGGCACTCTGCCCATACGTTTGGTGAAGTAGCGTAAGCTAACTTGGAGCTACCTATAAAGTCTTTTTCTTATCGTTTCGGTGGCTTTAAAAGTTTTAAAGAATCCTATATTTTATCCCTCCAGTATTTAGCAACAGCCAATGCAATTCCATACAATTTTATAACACTGCTACAAGTATTTTCTTATGTATGTTTAGTCCGTATTAAGGTATTTTAACATGCCGGAGTCATAAAGTCCATGCGAACGAAGTCGCGGGCATCAGCTAGTTTATTATATTTTTTTATTTAATTATGCAAAGCATCATAATACGACACTGGTCTGAAAGAAAAGTAAAAACTTAGTATGTACTAGCTGCATCTCTTTCACGCGTAGATTGTAAAAACCGATCGAGAGCATAAGCGTGACGAATCATGTCAATAGTATAATATATTATTTATAAATCTTATACACATACTATCAACATGACATATTTAAAATCTATTTTGATTCCGATTCACTTACAAGCCCACCTACACGCTAAACGTGGGCTTTAGGTTTCATAAACCTGGGCTCTCTATACCCCGCAAGGGAAAAAGACGTGATAGTATGTATGTATGTATCATACCTAATAAAATACAGAAAATATAAGCTACTACATGAAAAATCACCTAAATATATTGCACATAGAGATGGCACAACAGCTGGTGGCGTCACAACTTTGTATCTACCATATTGTGAGAAAATGAAAGCATTACTTATTTTTACAAAATATTATCACAAAATATATCTGTTTAAAATTAAAACAATATTTTGGGAACTGAGATATTATGTATAAATATTAATTTATACATAATATCTCAATTTTAGCAAGTTTATGTGCAATTCGATGTGAAACGTGGACAAACAAACCCACTTTACAGATTGTATCAAAGTAAATGACCTAACGTTTCCCCGCCATTTTCCAAGCCACTGAAATTTGAAAATTGTGTTAGTTCTTTTGATCGATCACATGTGCTGTGAAAAATAAAACATTGGAAAATTAATTATTCATCTATGCAACCCACACTAATATTAAAAAGCGAAAAGATTTTATTGTTTGTTTGTTTGAATAGGCTCCAAAACTACAGGGCTGATTTTTATTTTCACCTGTAGAAAGCTAACTAATTTGCCAATGACATAGGCTATAATTTATGCGGATGAAGTCGCGGGTAAATTGCTAGTCTTTACTAAGCTTTGTGTGTTACCACAGCGAACTTACAATGGCACTGACGCCATAATCGTAGACCGTATACACATTTTTAATTCAATACACAACCTTTAAGAGGTGATTCAGCCCATCAACATAAACACCTTTTGATATGGGATCGAAGCTAAAAAAAATATCATACCCATACAAAAGTGTCCAGCTGATCGGACCACATGTATGGAAAAGGTATTGAATTCAAAATAAGGATGTATAATGGAAAGAAGGTCCTTCGCACAGAGCAAGAAACGCCGTCGCCCACGAGGCGCGCGAGCTACATTGAAATTCCTTGCCCTGTGGTCCTGCAGATGAAATATTTCGCCAATTTCATTTCCAAAATAAACTGAATATTAATTTGCTCAACAAGTCACCGTGTTTATTATCTCGCCCATTTGCCAACCGATTTAATTAAAATGGCTTCACTAACGCACTAGTGTCTTTGAACGGAACCCTTGGAACAAAATAAGGAGGACGTAGAAGAATACAAAAATATAAAACTTAAAATCAAACTTTTTTTTCTTCTATCATATGACTCATGACATCAACGCACCACAGCTGAGATACAAAGGTGGTTAAAACTTTATAAGTTTTCATTTGGTCACAAAAAACTGCCTCTCAGGTGGTTGCAGTTATAGCATCGGGTACGCGCACCCGCTCTTTTGAGCTGCTATTTTCTCATTCCCAATCCATCCGAGCAAGTTACATAACAAATACGTTAATCCCTACGAGTTAATCCCCATTCCCCTAGTCCAACAAATTCCTTCCTTAACAGACAGACAGACAGACATGGCGAAACTATAAGGGTTCCTAGTTTACTACGGAACCCTAAAAATGGGGTTATGACGGGGAGCCGCGTATGAACCGAGATAAGTCTATTAAACTGCGCTCACCAACCTGTCTGCTAAGCAAGGTTAGTAAGACAAAACTACCTCCACCATGGAAATCCTTGGGGGAAGCCTATGTCCAGTTGTGGACGTTTTAGGGTTGATATGATGATGACTCTTAGGCCTATTATAATCTTGTAGTACGATAAATCAGGTGTAAATTTACTTTCGACATTTCCTTTTATGTTCGACAGTCTGACTGATCTCTAGTCATAGACACTTTGGTAATGCGGGGAGCATTACGGAAGTGTCTAAGGTTTTGTTCCCAGATTCAGATTCATTTTTTTATTGCATTTTCACACTGTACAGGTCTTACAATACTACAGTCATTCAACAATTGTAGGGACAACATGAACCCTGACGAGCTCTGAACATTAGGTTCATATTCTACACCATCTTTATTTTAAGCCTGTAACGACGACAATATATTCCAACTTGGGTCATTAGGTGGCTTTGTGTCGTCTTTTTCACTGTTGCTTGCTACATAATGTATTTTTAATTGTCTTGAATTTTCGCTAGTTACTTGATTGATTTCGGGCTGTTAAGAGGACTTTGCACCCTTTAAAATATTCTGAAATTATACTCGTAGTTTAGACGTAAAAGCTTAAGAAACAAACCACTTCAACCAGAATGATGGTGTAATTTTATAATTTATATTCCAGCTGATTTCATCCCCCGTCACAATACTCGACTTGTACAATGTAGAGATTTTCAAGGCAAGAGTGAATAGGCATTATTTAAGTTTCCGTTTACTACTCTATTCCGCCACTTATTGCTATCTCCTGATATTGATCTTCATTTTGCCTAAAGCCACAAGATCATTGCACGATCAACTATTGGGCAGCCTCTTTTGCAACGCCAACTTCAGATACTAATTCTGAAGGTATTCCACCTTTCTGGTTGTATCTTTCACTCTTAGATTAAGCAAACAGCGTATAAATTGACCCTCGACATACCCTTAAAGTTCACCACTTTACCACCCGTCAATATGGACAACTTTTTTAAATAATAGGTACTTTAATGATGATGGCTATGGAAGAGCGTGGCCTTCTGATACAGGTGTACTCTACTTAATAGAAGGTCACAACTACAAGAAATGTCTGTACCAAGTTTTGTTAAAGAAATGAACAATTTTTAATTTTTTAATTTATTTTTTTTCCGATGGGATCAATGCTGGAAAAGTAAAAAAAAAATCGAGCAGCTTTTGTCGCGTAGGAAAATTCGTTCATATTGATCGAGTTATTGATTCACTCCTTTAAGGGAATGTGCAGGGTCAATTTACACGCTGCACAAAGTCTAGATCATCTAGATAGACGCTATTAGCCTAAATGCATAGAAAGAATGTATCCAGCTCGTAGATTAAGATGCAAACTCTACCCACCGATTTGATGGCATAAGTTGAAATGACGCATGTGCTTGGACAAAGCTGTCACCATAGTTTAAAAAAAATCTCTTTATGGCTGTCACCATAGATTTAAAAAAATTCTCTATGGCTGTCACGAATACAAGCGTTAAAAAATTGGCCAGTTTTATAATCATTGAAATAAAGGCATAACTGATGCTTGATAGTATATTAATGAATTAATATAGTCAAAGCCTTCAGACATGTCCCACCTAAACCCCTTAAAACTTAGCTGCCATTCTCCCTACATCTATTATCTAGGCCTTGGAACTAATAAATTTGTTATGACAAACAATATTGACACAATATTGTTATATTGTGTACCGTGAAATAAGTTTTAATGGTATATACATGTGATAAATAAAAAAAACTTATACTGTCTATAAATAAAAACGAATATACTAAACTACTTTAACATATTATTGACTGTTTCTTTTTTGTTTCAGGTAAACATACCCAGCTGTTTGGCTTCCAGATGGTAGAAGATGTCCTGGAGGCGTTAATTCTATTCGGAGTTCCATTTATTTCGTCTGGACTTAATAATTTGGCGATGTGCCTGTGCGTCGTTTGTTTTTTAGTATACTATCTGTTTGGCCCTTACGGCAAAACATGCGAGTTGCTGCTCTCTAAAGGCTTTGCCATTCTTTCTCTATTCGGACCTTCCTCGGCTATGCGTGCAAAGCGTGGACCATCAAGCATATGAGAATTTGCTGTCTCTCCAAGCCTTGCGCACACAAGGAACGCCCAAAGCCGAGTCCCTTTGGTGATGTTCGCCTTACAAGTTGAACTATGCTCTCACCTCAAAAAGTCCGATGAAGTATCAAAAGCTCATTTGGAGCTAGCTACATAGTCCTGGGGGCGTTAATTCTATTCAGAGTTCCATTTATTTTGTCTGGACTGGATAATTTGGCGACGTGCCCACTGTGCGTTGCTCGCTTGCTATCGTTTAGTATAATTTGGTGACAAAAGCAATCACTTTCTTTTAAATAAAATTATTTTAATACGGTTTTTATCGCGTTTATTACATTATTTATACACCTAACGTTTCGAGCACTTTACAGTGTTCGTGGTCGCAGGTAGACTAAGTTGACATTTGTCTAGTATTTTATAAGAACTGCAAAATCTACCGCCTAAAATATTTATTGATAACGTTCCGGATGTACGCAGTATTGGCTCACGGTGTCTGAAGGTCTTGCAGTCTTCTGCTTAGCTTGAGATTTGATTAAATTGATGACTGGATCCCAAGCTGGTGGTAACTGCCAAACATCCTCTCTATTGAAATTAGGATGTTTTTTAATTTCAATAGCCTCACGAAGCATTCTTGGAATGTATCTGTTTTCTTTTGCAAGGACTTGAGGATTATCAAAACGCATATAGTGGTTGGGTTTGTGTAGGGCATGTTCACAGACTGCAGACTTCGTTGTTCGACAATCACTTTCTGTTTTTATCTTGTCGTCATATTCTCAGCTGCATCTCTTAGCTGTTGTGCGTGCTTTGTAGGTTACAAAACAGTAGTTCAAGCAATTCTAACGGACCCCTGGCTAGAGAGAATTCAGTTTTGTTTACTGTGCGTCGCTTGTGCCTTTTGCAATGGTGTAACCTTTAGTAGATTTTTTATGACATAGGACGGCAAACGAGCAAGCGGGTCACCTAAATTTTTCAGACGCTATAAAATGGGAAAATGTTTTATCACACTTGTTTTCATCACGGTTCGTTTTTGATTCATTTTACAACGGGAGTATTGCGACTGAAGTGTTGGCTGCTTGCCAGGCTGCAACGCGATTCACGTTACATCATGTGCAGCAGGCAATATGTGATACATAGAGTTAACATTTTGAAAAATCCACCTCTTCATCCGAGAATGTCCGCATTCTGCTCTTCTTCGTATAGTCTGCGGCATCCTTGGCTGATACACTGTCATTTATTCATTTATTGAGTTGGGCAGAGCTAATTATCGCAAGACCAAACTTAAATCATGTTTACACCTGTATATTCAGGAAAATCTTTGAGGGAAATATGCAAAAATAATATAATGACAAATGACGTTCCCAAAAAAGGAAGCACTCGTCAATCTTCATTTGAAAGCGTCGAAGAAATGAGCGATAATTCAGTATAACGGCCGTCGTCTTTCATTGCTATCTTAAAAGAATCTGTTTTTATTTCATTTGTGATTTATTTCTGTTTCTTATCATTGTTTACTTATTATTTAACTGAGTATGCTAGAAGGAGGGTTTTGTTCTTTAATGTTTATGCATTTCTTTCTTCAGTATACGCTTCTATAGACCCAGTATTTTATTATAGAAACGAAGAATTTTATTATAGATGTCGAAGAAGGCGACTTAGGAAACAAAACACCCGTCTGGCCAGCGTGGAGAGTGTAGGCCAAACCTACTGTCTACTCTGGCTAATATATAACTCTGGTAGTTACAGAAAGGGTCGCGCTCCTGCAGTGGAGAATAAAAAAGACCTGATGATGATAATAATATAAATGGTATAGGTGGTCCTTTCAGTGGGCAGCGTCACAGTTGCTCTTGCTAGAGAAACCCCACCGAACTCGGTTTTCTGACTGTATAAAGACCTCCAAACTAGCCAGGGTAGATCGCCTTCCGGTAATAGTTTTTCAAAAGGAAGAATCTGGGAATAACACATGGTAATGGGTCTGCTAACATAGGTTGGCTAGTGTGCAGGTTGCCTCAAGAGTGGTAGAGTTCGATCAAACTGCCTGCACTTGAATTATATTGGTCTTCATACTCTCTGATGGGGTTGAACCCCATCAGAGAGTATGAAGACCCAAGACCAAGACGTCGCATATGCATCGCGGTCTAAGACCACTGATACATTGCACAGCAGAGATTGCGGGACAGGAATACAACTAGTTGAGGAAGATCATATAATATCAGTGACCTGTATTGAATCCTAAAGCCACTTGAGATTGCATTGTCGGATGTTCTTAGAAATGATATTGCTACTGAGACAAAGACAATTGCAAGTCGCACTTAGTTGTGGAGTCGCTGGGAATACTGTTTTTGATTAGTTTTGCGTTGTTGGATTTAAAATAACGACAGTCAGTTTTATAAACTCTCTATGAAGTAAATTTGTTTTGAACATTTGCTTTTTGTGACAAGCTATTAACATGAACTTATGTGAATGGCTTTGCTAGATAAACCAAATAAGCCCAAATTCAATGACATATGTAATCATATAGCTACTTTTACCTATATTTTAGTAAATTTTTTCTGCGGGCCAACTCGGATCACACCCTAATCTGCAATTTGCCTCTATTATCAGAACATAGCTAATTGACTCCATAATTTTATTTATAGTCCATAAATATAAATAAATAAATAAATATATAGGGACATATCACACAAATTGAGCTAGCCCCACAGTAAGTTGTGAACTTGTGTCGCAGGATACTAACTCAACGATACTATATTTTATAATATATACTTATATAGATAAATATCCAAGACCCAGGTCAATATGAAAAAGATCTTTTTCCATCTTGACCTGACCGGGGATCGAACCCGGGACCCCCGTGTCGCAGGCTGGCGTGTTGACCGCTGCGCCACGGAGGTCCAGTAGGTGGACTTAATACTAAGAGCATTTTCTCCCAGTCAACCTTGATAAGAAAAACAGATAAGAAGTAGGTGGTAAAGTATGAACCAAATTATACCATACCTAGTAATAAACCATAACATTGTATTGTTCTAAAATCCGACTTGCACAAGTATACATTGAGCTCAATCAGTTGAGGGTAACTACCTTAAAATTCAGTTCCAATCAATCAATCATTTATTGCTTCCTTAATGTGTAATACAGTAGCTTACTGAACAAAAAATGTTTCTTTTTTACTTACCCCGGGCTCAGCATACGGTCAATGTAGAATTTAGAAAACAAATTTAGCTTAGAACACTATCGATTGAAATACCTTTCAAACAAACAAAACTGCATCGTAATCGATTTAGCCGTTTGGGAGCTACTGTCACATACAGACACACCAAAACACAGACACGGCACTCCCTTTTTTTCCTCAGGGTTTAAAATACTCTGGAAAAGAGAAAAGTTATATTTTCCCATTACGTTTCTACTCTCCCCAAAATTTATGAATCATTTGTACAGGGTTGGTTTTTATTATGATAATAAACTTTAAACGCGCCATGTGATATAACTTTGAATATCTTGAGACAGTGTCTGTTTAGAATTCATAAAGCTACATTATGAAGGGCGCCCACACTAGTCATACTTGCCACGCCAATCATTTTATTCCTAATAATTGGCGTCGCTAGTGTGCCTAGTGTGGGCCCTTAACGGGTAACATCACTGCATATTATAAAACAAAGTCCTCTGCCGAGTCTGTCTGTATGCGATAAAATAAAAAACTACTGCACAAATTGTCAGGTTGTCTTCATCAATAGATAAAGTAATTCATGAGAAAGGTTTATGGGTATAATTCATGTCGAAAAGGGCTACTAGAAGGCTATAAACGTCGCGGGTGAAGTCCTTAGGAAAAAAACCCTAGAAAAAGTAGGTAAGTATCTTATGAAAGAATGGTACTATTCAAGATTCATAAGCGGTCCTATTCAAGACCGGAAATAACATGGCAATAGCAATATCATTTTCTGGAATATTCCTGCGATACTACACTCTCAAGTGGCGATGGGATGTAATATTATATAGGTCACCGATATTATATGACATCAGTGACCTGTATTATATCCAACAAGATACGACACTATATTGTTGGAAAGTCAATAACTCATAAGATTGGGTTCAGAAGTTGCAATTTACCGGAATATCACTGACCGAAAGGTCAGTGATATTACCAAATACCTATTTTAACCGACTTCAAAAAAGGAGGAGGTTCTCAATTCGTCGTAATGTTTTCTTTTATGTATGTTCCTGGATTTCTCGAAGACGCCTGGACCGATTTAAGAAATTCTTTTTTTGTTCGATAAGTATATTGTTTGTTCTTTCTTCACAAATGGGCCCATTAAATTTTTATCGAAATGTGTAGAGCGCTTTTTGAAAAAATACACAAAACCAAAAAAATGTTTACAGGTATGCCGTTCTGATTACATTTATTTTAATTTTTTTCTTATGATTATTAAACAAATTGATAGGGTTGACGACAGTTTTTGTTTTTTTTTTTAAATATCTTAAATTATTTATATTGTTGTCGAAGTTAGTATTGTTGCAGAACTAGCTAAGAAAGCGTACCTAACTAATTATCAGTCTTTTTTTCTCATTAATAAAATTCTGTTTTATGTGAATAAACCTTCTTCTTCTAACACTCTGTTTATTAAAGAAAACGGCATCAAAAAGAGTACCCCCAGTGTATTCTTACTTATCGTTTATTTCAGATCTGAAATCAATTAGTTATATTAACAGAGTTGATTTTGTTATTAATTATATTTCAATATAATTTTGCTTTGTAATTTGGTTGGTAACCAAATTAATTAAATTAGTGGAATTCTCAACCAATCGTATTTATTGGAAATCATAGCTCTATACTGTATTTGTGATATTAATAAATTTCAATAAACTAATTAACATTGAATTACTGAATTTCAAACAACAAATTACTAACTAAATTGGGTTTTGACTAATTGTCCCACATAAACAAAGGCAGATTAAAATCGTTTTCAAATCTCATACTGAACCTCTTAAGGGCGGCCAACCCGTCTATCTTTTCATACACACGCTCGTACGTGATTATGGCGGTGTAACAAATCTTTCTTTGAAGTTTTTTAACTAATACGTATCTTGTGCACTATAACTAGGTTTCTATCAAAACGAGAAATCAAAATTTGGAGAAATAACTTCAGTATTAGCCTCCAAAAATCCGCTATTTTGCACAAATTTTATGTGAACTTTGGCCGTTTATAATGTACTGATTAATATAACAGTAAAGAAAATATTCATTTAGAAACCTAGCAAATGTAATGGAGATTATAGATATATAACGTTTTTTTTCATAAACTTGTAAGGCCCGCTAATAAACACGTATTTCTTGAAACAAGTTAAATGAAATTTTCGCACACTATTTTTCGTTCAATGTCTTCGCGTAGTCCTAGCTTGTTACCACGTGGCAGTAAGAGGTGTGTGCGAGACGAGGGCAAGGGGCTCTTTTCGCTTTGCCTCTTTATCTGATATTGCGCTAGACGGAACAAGCTTTTCGATCATGCTCGCGTTGACGATAGTCGGTCGGGGAAGGGCCCTCTTAAGGCACTGTGATATCAAACACCTAGCACCACCCAGCAATTAATTTTCTCAATCCTAAACAAATCAAATTTTAAAAATTTAGTAGCTGAATGCCCTAGTAAATTATTATAGTATTCATTATATTACTTTTCATGTATATTATAATTTAAGTTTAACATAATTACTTATTATCGCCTAGTAGTTGTCTTAATTCATCAAATTAAAAATAGTAAAAACTTACACAAAAAATACTACGAGTAATTTACTAGGGCATTAAGATAGATTTTTCAAATTTGATATGATATAAGAATTATTTGCTGGGTCGCGCTAGTGTCTGATACTAATTACATAGAGGCACGACTTAAAACGTTTTGAGTTAAATGCAGTCATTAGTTAAAATACCTACTTTTGAGTATTCTGGCGTCAGCAAACTCTAAGTAACCAAAAAACTGAAAAACAGTACCTAGTTCATAAAATAGTTCTGTTCCACGCTGATCTGGGAGAAAACAAAAAACATAGAATGTACCAGCTGCTTCTCTTCCCGCGCAGATCGTAAAAGCCGATCGAGAGAATGGGTATCAGGAATCATGTCAATAGGCAATGCGGCTAGCAAACTATCACTATTTGGTTCCATTTTCACCTTACAAGCCCACCAACATTCTAAACGTGGCCTTAAAGTTATACAGACCTGGGCTCTGTCTACATCGCAAAGGAAAAAGTCGTGATAGTATGTATGTATAAATAGTTTGAACGCCTCTCAAAACAAAAATAATGATATCTTCGTTTTCTTTCAAATTATTTATACATTCATGTATGGCCTAAAGAGAACTTTTACGCCTGTAGCACATAGCCGCGAATGCGGACCGGAAGCGGTCCGGAACGAAACACTGGCGGAACCGCGAAACGCTACTGTATGATTCCGTCCCGGTTTCGTTCCGCTTGCGGTGTGAGACGCACCAATCAAAATCATACTAGACAGCGTTTCGCGGTCCGCCAATGTTCCGTTCCGGAACGCTTCCGGTCCGCATTCGCGTCTGTGTGCTACAGGCGTTAGTAATACGGATGGAATGCTTACTTCGGCTTACGGCTCATATGGCGTTATGACAGAGCTTATTGAGATTGTCGTGATCACTTGAAAGCTCCCGCGATTTTATCGACCGCTAAAGTTCATATACAATCCCAACTAATATTTTAATGTGAAAGTGAGTTTGTGTCTTTATTTGTTACGTTTTAACTACTGAACCGATCATGAAATTGCACACACGTTCTCTGGACTACGGACAAGGACATAGGCTCCCTCTCATCCCGGAATAACGTACTCCCGAGGGACAAACATTGACGCGAGCGAAGCCGCGGGCTAAAGCTCGTATGTTAATAAAAACCTCCCTGATTCTTAAAGAACGTAGGATAACTCGGGCCGAAAAGGGTACAATCCCCTAGGGATCTATAGATCTATAAGACAAGAAAAACCAAAATCTACATCACCGAAACTAGCGATACCCCTTATTTAATTCTTGTTCTCCGAAATAAGTTGTTTGTCGAAATAAGAACAAATTGAAAAAGTCTACGTAAGTACTTCCTTAGTAAATTACTTGAAGTATTTTTAGTAGAACTTTGCATCGACATCAGCATTTCAGATTGAGAGAACTACTCATTACCGCCAAAAGTGGCCGCTTTTGGCGGTAATGCGTAGTTCTCTTGATTTACCAAATGCAAAATAATGAAAAGCAATGCAAAAAATACTAGAAGTCATTTACTAGTGAAGTACTTACGCCGATTTTGGTAATTAGATCTTATTTAGTATTAAAAGAAATAAAACCAAGGGTGGCGCTAGTTGGCTGGTGTAAGCGCCTTGACCCGATAGCATTAATAAATGTGTTTAAAGTAAGTTCGAGATTCGCGTTATAGGATACTAACTAAACAATACTAGGTATATTTTATAACAAATACATATAAAAATAAACAACCAAGACACATATAAATTTAAAAAAGATCGTTAGAAATCCCAACCTGTGTGAACCTGGGGATTGAACTCGGGGCCTGTGTGTTAGTTAGCCTGGTATAAGGACCACTAGGCAACAGAGTTCGTCAATTCTCTAGTTACAATATAGAACACTTACACCGATTAAGGTTGCTAGAACTCTACGAGTACCAATATAGAGCAGATAATACCTCCCGTTGCGCCGGCTTAGAGCTCATATGGCGCTATGAGAGCGCTTACGTCTTAATCCATCACTTTTAGAGTTATTTATGAGCTGTGAGTTTGCAGCCCGATATTTTCAGCCGCAATTAATAATGGTCTATCTTTTTTTGATATGTACAAAAAACTGTGAGAAGTCGATTTTTTTAAATATAATTTTTCATAAGCGGAAACGACATTACCTATATACTCGTATATTACAGTTGTTAAGGATTTTGTTTATTTATATTTCTTCTTAAATAACCAGCAAAAGAGACTGTTAAAAACATAGGAATTAATACAACTTAACGGCTCCAGTTTAAAAGACAATCATCATCATCGATACTGATTTAAATTAACCCTCGACATTCTCTCGGTGGGGCGACTGAGCCCGTCATATAAACAACTTTTTCTTTAAGACCAATGCTGATAAATTGAATATTTTAAAAAAAATCCAGCTAAGCAATCTGTATGAAAATATCGTAAAAAATATTGAGTTCCAACATTCAAAATCTCCAAAGTTATTGAATTAAATATATCAATAATGAAATCATACGCTGCTCTCGACAAAAGTATCACTTTTCTCCCCCTTTGTTGTCCAAAACAAAGTTATTAGCCGTCCTAATTCCGCCTGCAAATCACCTCTTTAACAAAAACTCCAACAATTTGTTTATTTTTCTCCACTAGGGATATAAGAAGCCAATTTTCTTTAAAACTTACACCATCAACTTCTCTGAATATTGTCCTAATTTTCGTCTTGTATCGTAATGTTTACTTATTTGCAAATTAGTGTCTTGTCACACTCCTGGTGTTGCAGTTGTCCATCGGCAGCGGTGATTTTATGCTGATTTATGATGCGTTTGCCGTCCCATATCATTGTTTGTAATGTTGTTGCGATATTTCAACAATTTAGATATTATAGAACATTGATATCCTAACTAATATTATGAATGCGAAAGTGAGTTTGATTCTCTGTTTGTTGCGCTTTCACGCCCTATCTACTGAACCGATCTTCATGAAATTTTGCATACACATAGGTTAGTTACTCACGAATAACGGTTTCTTCACATTCACTGACAGTTGGCGTGAAGTAAGTCCCAGCGCTGAACCAGGCACTATTTTGCTGAAAAATTAATTTCATTATTAGTCAATATATTCATAATTTTCACTCAACTAAATCTTCCAACTTTTATCCAAGACAATATAACTCCTTATTCCACCTGCAACAAAAACTACAACAATGTTTATTTTTCTCCACTAGGGAGATAACAAGCCAACTTCCTCAAAAGTTACACCATCACTAACTTCTTTGAAATATGGTCCTAATTTTTTTGCGTCCACTGAACGAGTTTCCCTGTTTTCATTTGTCTCTCTGTGATGGCTTCGAGACTCTTGGGAAGAGTTATGTGTCTATTTAAATCTATTATTCGTTTAGGGATATATATTATTAAACTATTTTTCTGTAAAAATAATCTCATTATTGGCAAAAAAAACATAATTTTCACTTAACTACATCCCTCAACTTTTATCCAAAACAATATATAACTCCTCATTCCGCCTGCAACAAAAACTCCACCAATTTGTTTATTTTTCTCCACTAGGGAGATAACAAGCCAACTTCCTTAAAACTTACACCATCACTAACTTGTCTGAAATATTGTCCTAATTTTTTAGCGTCCACTGAACGTTTCCCTGTTTTCATTTGTCTCTCTGTGATTGCATCGAGACTCTTGGGAAGAGTTATATGTCTATTTAAATCTATTATTCGTTTAGGGATATATATTATTATACTATTTTTCTGTAAAAATAATTTCATTATTAGCAAAAAAAAAGCATAATTTTTACTTAATTACATCCCTCAACTTTTATCCAAAACAATATATAACTCCTCATTCCGCCTGCAACAAAAACTCCACCAATTTGTTTATTTTTCTTCACTAGGGAGATAACAAGCCAACTTCCTCAAAACTTACACCATCACTAACTTGTCTGAAATATTGTCCTAATTTTTTAGCGTCCACTGAACGAGTTTCCCTGTTTTCATTTGTCTCTCTGTGATTGCTTCGAGACTCTTGGGAAGAGTTATATGTCTATTTATAGCTATTATTCATTTGGGGATATATATTACCAGCTTTTGCTCTGGGCTGAGAGGTAGCCTATGTCCTTGTCCGTAGTACAGAGAACGTGTATGCAAAATTTTGTGATGATCGGTTCAGTAGATACGGCGTGAAAGCGTCACAAATCAGGTAACTCACTTTCGCATTTAAAATATTAGTTGGAATTACACTATTTTTCTGAAAATTTTATCTCATTATAATTTCCACTTAACTACATCCCTCAAATTTTATCCAAAACAATATATAACTCCTCATTCCGCCTGCAGCAAAAACTTGAACAATTTGTTTATTTTTCTCCACTAGGGAGATAACAAGCCAACTTCCTCAAAACTTACACCATCACTAACTTGTCTGAAATATTGTCCTAATTTTTTAGCGTCCACTGAACGAGTTTCCCTGTTTTCATTTGTCTCTCTGTGATTGCTTCGAAACTCTTGGGAAGAGTTATGTGTCTATTTAAATCTATTATTCGTTTAGGGATATATATTATTATACTATTTTTCTGTAAAAATAATCTCATTATTAGCAAAAAAAAAAACATAATTTTTACTTAACTACATCCCTCAACTTTTATCCAAAACAATATATAACTCCTCATTCCGCCTGCAGCAAAAACTTGAACAATTTGTTTATTTTTCTCCACTAGGGAGATAACAAGCCAACTTCCTCAAAACTTACACCATCACTAACTTGTCTGAAATATTGTCCTAATTTTTTAGCGTCCACTGAACGAGTTTCCCTGTTTTCATTTGTCTCTCTGTGATTGCTTCGAAACTCTTGGGAAGAGTTATGTGTCTATTTAAATCTATTATTCGTTTAGGGATATATATTATTATACTATTTTTCTGTAAAAATAATCTCATTATTAGCAAAAAAAAAACATAATTTTTACTTAACTACATCCCTCAACTTTTATCCAAAACAATATATAACTCCTCATTCCGCCTGCAGCAAAAACTTGAACAATTTGTTTATTTTTCTCCACTAGGGAGATAACAAGCCAACTTCCTCAAAACTTACACCATCACTAACTTGTCTGAAATATTGTCCTAATTTTTTAGCGTCCACTGAACGAGTTTCCCTGTTTTCATTTGTCTCTCTGTGATTGCTTCGAGACTCTTGGGAAGAGTTATATGTCTGTTTAAATCTATTATTCGTTTAGGGATATATATTATTATACTATTTTTCTGTAAAAATAATCTCATTATTAGCAAAAAAAACATAATTTTCACTTAACTACATCCCTCAACTTTTATCCAAAACAATATATAACTCCTCATTCCGCCTGCAACAAAAACTCTACCAATTTGTTTATTTTTCTCCACTAGGGCGAGACAACAAGCCAACTTCCTCAAAACTTACACCATCACTAACTTCTCTGAAATATTGTCCTAATTTTTTAGCGTCCACTGAACGAGTTTCCCTGTTTTCATTTGTCTCTCTGTGATTGCTTCGAGACTCTTGGGAAGAGTTATATGTCTGTTTAAATCTATTATTCGTTTAGGGATATATATTATTACTTTTATTCGAGCAATCAATACCGTAGTTTTGTCTATAATGTAATATTACTTGAGTAGTCGTGAACATGGTAATAATATGTGAAAGAAAATGGGTGGTAACGTGTTACAGAACATACCAAAGATATTTTTTGTGTTTTAAATAAAACCCATATAAATCATATTTTTAATTTAAAAAAAGCTGCATTTCTATGCGTGAAACAGTTTTAACTTATCACCATTGCCAACTTTTAGTTTATCTTGATCTTGAAAAATTGAGATTTTTTCTCCGCTTTTCGATTAACATATTCTAGATATCTAACTTTATATAATCTAAGATAATTTTTATTTAAATTTATATGCCGTCAACGACACAATACTAATAATTCATCTGTCAGCAGCATCCGAAGCGTTTAATATTTCGCTCAGCGAGTGATTTATTAAGCGTTTTCAAAGTTTTGTGTATTTCAAAACATATTTGTCACGCGAAGAGCTAAGTGAAGGTCGTGATATGATTTTAAGCTTTCTCGGTCACAATCACTATTATGTTCACCGAAGGATAGCACGCATTTGGAAAAATCTGGTGTCTATAAAATTGGCTGTAGTTGTGGTCGCTCGTATATTGGACAAACTAAGAGGGCTGCTCAACGGGTCAAAGAGCACATAACCGCAGTTAAAAACAGGGATATTGTGAAGTCTGCCATAGCGGAGCATCTAACACAAGCAGAGACCAATCACTGGATCGAGCTACACCAGCCAAAAGTACTTGCAACTGAACGCCACTATATACCCCGGCTAGTTAGGGAAGCGATTGAAATTAAGAAGCATCCCAATTTCAATCGGGAAGACGGTTTCAAGCTTTCGGGTACATGGAACCCTGTGATTGAGTTGTGTAAAAAGTGTACGCGCGCATCAGTGAACAATTCCCGAATGGACACCGTCAGTGTTGTGTGTAAAAACCTGTGTAATAAAAGACAAAGAAAGAGGGTAGACCGATACGGTTTCCCTTGACAGCTCAACATCCACCACCGCAGTCTCTTCAGTTAGTCTGTGAAAATGGCAGCTGCAATGTTGTCGAAATATCAGACAGAACTCAAAAATAATCGCGGTAAGTCCCGTATTGAACATAATAGTGAAGGTCGTGATGTTCTTAAAGTTTTTGAGAAGAAATGAAAAACTTGTTATATCTACATACTAGCTTATGCCTACTCATATTCAAATGCTTTGAAATAACACAACTTTGAGGATCACTGATGTTTTTTTTATAGAATTAATATTTCGTTTTGTTTTTGTGATTGAGTATTATTTCAATGAACTTACCTGTATTATATATAAATCTTGAATAAATGATTTTAAAACATATGCTTAATATTTTATTGTTGGGTCCTTATGTCAACTGGCAGAGAATGGCATATGGCATTAAGTCCATTTGTTAATATTTGTTCAATGGTGGAATAAAATTTAAACAAACAAATAAAATAAATGCCTCTGGATATGAATTTGTTTGGACAATTATTGTTTGACACCACCTAAAGTGAAAAAAAGGGAAATTAGAGTAGAGACGATGAATCGAATCGAAAATCGATCAAATGTTTTTGTTCGTATGAATATAGCATATAATTCGCTTGTGTTTTTCTAAACGACATTACTATTTTGTGGCCATATAATATGTCAATTTTCATAATTCTGTGTTTTTCAAAACATATTTGTCACGTGTAGGTCATGCAAGGACTTCTGGACGTTCTAGAAAACAAACAGAAGGACAGCACAATGACCTATATGTAACCACAGCTTTTAACAATGCTTAGCGCAAATCTAAGATAGCTTATTCTTACTCAACGACCAAATGACATATGTTACTCTTGATTCAACATTTCATTTTTCTTGTACTTTTTTAATCTTACATAATGTGTCATATACACATTAGGTAAGACCAACATTTGTACTACATTTTTTATATACATACATACTATCACGTCTTTTTCCTTTGCGGGGTAAACAGAGCCCAGGTTTGTAAAACCTTAAGGCCACATTTAGCATGTTGGGCTTGTAGGTGAAAACGGAATCAAAATAATGTTGAATTTTTATATAATAAATACTAATCCCCTTATTAGTATTACTGATATAGCATGAATTTTTCGGTGTCCAGTGCTAAAGAATACGGAGAAATTATTATTTTTTTCTGCGTAGCCCTAAATAACAACCATTTTTTAGAACTACTTTTTACAATTCAAAGTAAATACTCTGTAAACATACGTTTCAAATGAACATTAAATAAATTTCAAATAGGGCACGGCACTGCGGCCAAAACCGGCCGTTTTTAACGAAAATCTAAAAAACGGTTTACATCCTCATTTGAATTGTAAAACAGTAGTTCAGAACTAGTTTGAAGGGTTTACAAGGTTGTATCATTTGTACTACCAGTTGTACTTTTCGGTAGTACTTCTGACATGCATGGAGCGTTATCTAGGCTTCACAGAACAACATTTAAAATGCAATGTTTGTTTTCTTTCAAATTATTTATTTCAAATGATAACCCTTTAAAATTAATGATTCTCCTTAATGCGACGAAAGAAGCTGCTATTCAACTATATTTACTAGTTTTTGTAGCTAAAGCATTTTAATTCACAAAGCGCTTGTTTTTCTAACAAAACAGTTTTACTACTGCATTAATTTGTTCTTCGTAAGACACTCGTATATTTTCTTGTTTTTGTACCCTTAATCTTAATGGTCTTGCTTGGCTTCTTGTTTTAGGTTTCTTATTTATTTTGCGACTGTCTTTGTCTATAATTTTCATGCTGTCTTTACTGAATACATAATATTCTATATGATTTTAAGCTTTCGCGGTCACAATCATTGACGAGCTCCGTGGCGCACTGGTTAACACGCCTGCCTGCGACACGGATGGTCCCGGGTTCGATCCCCGGTCAGGTCAAGATGGAAAATGATCTTTTTCAGATTGACCTGGGACTTGGATGTTTATCTATATAAGTATTTATTATAAAATATATTATTGTTGAGTTAGTATTCCATAACACAAGTCTCGAACTTACTTTGGGGCTAGCTTTGTTTTGTTTTGTTTTTCGTATGTGTAAGTGGCCAACACTGGTGTCAGATTTTTCAAGCTGCCTTAAGGCATCTGACATAGCTTAACGACTGCCATCAACGATGACAGCTGGGACCAACGGCTTAACGTGCCTTCCGAAGCACGGAGGAGCTCGAGATATTTTTATGCCACTTGCGGTCACCCATCCAAGTAGGGACTGCACCAGGGGTTGCTTAACATACGTAAGCGCTCACAGAGCTCACACCCACTGGACCACCGGGCTCCTCCTAGCTTAGCCTAGGCTAGGGCTAGCTCAATCTGTGTGATTTGTCCGTATATATTTATTTATTTTGTTCACTACGGGACTTACCGCGAATACTTTTGAGTTTCGTCTGGTATTTCGACAACATTGCAGTGCCATTTTCACAGATTCAATACATAATATTCTGTCGAGGCTGCATCCTTAGTAGTAATAATTGGGAGCCCGGGATCTTACTAAAGAAAAGAAAGTCTGTTAAATCATCACTTTTGGAATGGATAGTTTTTATTTCAATACAAGATTTTGAAAAAGTCCTTTACCTACTTGAAAAAGTCCTTTTGAGATGTGTTTTTTTTGTTACTTGGCCATTCTGATATCTTGTCCCTCTGGTCCTAACCCATTACAATATGCCTGATAGTAAACAGCCTTCCATGCTGGTTTGGGAGAAATGAAAAACCAAAGAATATACCAGTAGCTTTTCTTCGCACGCGAACCGTAAAATCCGGTCAAGGGAATAGGCGAAAATCTAAGGAATCACATCAATTGGAGAGGTCTGGTCAACCTCTCCAACCCATCTGGCCAGCGTGGAGATTGTAGGCCAAATCGTCTGACTGCTCTGGCTAATAATGGCTCTAGTAGTACAGAGAGAGTCGTGCTCCTGCAATGAAGACTAAAAGAGACCTGATGATGACATCAATTGGTGATGCGGCTAGCAACCCATTGGATTCTGTCTACTCCACGAGGAATGACCAATGTATGTTTAAACAGCCTATTAAATTTCAGATGTGAATTGGCTATAAGTTATTCTGAAACCGAAAAAGTAGAAATGACGTTTTGGGAGATTACTTAATTATATCATAAATCTAAATAAAAGTTAATGTGGTGGATTACTATTGTTCTCAAAACTCAAGGGTCTAATTCAAGCAATATCACGTTAGTACTTGTGTACATGTTTTCACGCACATTAACTGCGAACACAGCTGACCGCAGAGTCGGGTCTATTTACAGGGTTTATTCCATAGTTATACTTAGTACTGCCACAATCTTACTGAAACATGTTCATTGTCTACTTTATATAGTTGAAATAGTTTGATAAGAAACATTACATTAATGAGTTATATTTATTTAAGTAAATAAAGCTTACTAAAATAAATATAACTCATGTCGCGAGTCACTCTCAAATAACATTTAACAATGCATTTTTAGACATTTATAAAAAGTTATTAACCGTCTTGTGGATTTATCCATTAATGTTAAAGTATGGCTCTAATACTAAGGAGAATACGGGTGTCACGTATGAAGTCAAATACAAGCCGACATGTTTCAACTTTATCCGAAGGTCTAGCAAATGTGAACCAAGACGCACTAAATCCGCCAGCGTTTATATATTTTACATATTGATAATGTTAGTATTGCACGTTCGTTTTAATCAAAAGAGTTAAAGAAAGCACAAGTACATAAAAAAAAATGTAAAAAGAATTAGAGCCCGCAATTATAATTATATATGTATGTCAGTTACTTTGTGTCACCATAGCTAATAAATGGTTCATTGAATTTAGATATTAGAATCTTTACGCTCTCTCGAGTGACAATTTCAAAAGCAGGGGTCGTATTTTCGTTCACTAAATATTATATTAAATCATGATTATTGTAACTAAATATCTTAACATTGCACTCCAATCATTTAATTGGTGAGATGACGAGAAAAAACCATTCGCAGAGACTGTTATATTAAATCAAAATAAAAGCTTGTTATAGTAAGAGATAAGCAATTTAATCACAAACACGGTTGCGGAACAAACTTTAACAAGATAAAACAATAACTAAAACCTATGTATACTTATATACAAACAAATAATTCTACAAAAAGCACAAACGCACTTTATCACATGAGCTACCATCAATTTATACTGAGTGTGGACTTAGCTGATCTACGCGTCAGAAGTCTAGTTCGAAGCCGAACCCGAACCGCACTCTTCTCTGTTTATCTATAAGAGTGCTCCCAATGAGGCGGAGGACACGTATTTCATTATGCGGCTCATAAAACAGAACGTCTTTCTGAAACGTGAAACCACCCGAACGCTGCGAGTCAACGAACATTTTCAATTCAGAACCGTTCTGGTACTTTTTATGAAGAGCCACCCCGATTGTCGTCCGACCATCCTGGGCATCCTCGTTGACAATCGTTGATATTCGCAAGTCTGGCGCGAACATCTTGTAAAGACACACTTGGAAACCAGCTTTGCTTATCGTGGATGATAATGTAAATGATGGACGGTCGTACCGTGCTGTCAAAGATACATCTGGAAGTGGAGGATACAACATTGGTCGAAAACTTACTTCGGAACCGACACAAAACTCAGGTATTACTTTGTACACCCACTGCGTTACCATTCTTAAAGTATTTGGGTCCACATCTCTCAAAGAACACGATACTGATGCAACAGACTTTGCATTCTCTCTGTCGAAGACAACTTCAGTTTCTGATGAGATCAAATCCCGAATCTTTGATGTTAAACGCATCGTGTACCCTCCTTCGAGTTCTTCTGTGTACGTGGCTGTAGCTGAACCTGCTGAGTCTACTAGTAGTCCTTCATCAACAGTTTTCGGCTCCATTTCTTTGTATATCATATGAGTGAAGGCCTTATAAGTTTCTTTAGTACGTCCGTAGTTATACTGCTGTAATAACTTCACCCTGTTCATGACTTCTCTCATGATGACAACTTTGGCACCGGTGAAACACATCGGGAAGACACTCTTGGCTTCAAAATGCATGTCAGCGAGCCGTAACATTTTCTGCTTCGGGGTATCCAGATTTATGATATTTTTCTTCCTCGGGAGCAACCTCTGAAAGCTGGATACCAAGTTGTTGACTTCTTCTTTGATAGTAGCCTCGTTTAAAGCCATTATTGTTGAAATATATTAATTTATTTATTGAAAAACTTGTCGGACGTCATTGACCTGCCTGTCTTTATTTTTAAACTGACACGAGCAACGTGTCCGGCCAGTCACCACTGCAAGGAGTCTGTTTATTTTGAGTCTACTGAATCGACTCCGCGGAGGTTAGTCTATTTTAAATTATTCCATTCATGTGAAATTACATCCGCGTGTCTAAGGAATGTGTCTTATCTTTGTATTGTTTTTTGTGTTCGTATAACGTATTTATTCGATACTAAATTCGTCAAATTTGGAACAAGTAGTGTTATTTTTACTGTTTTTCGAAACAGTACCATGTAGGTATGTAAAAATATTATTCTATGTATATGCAATGTACATACATTGAAGACAGACATTACAGAAACTCCCAAGGTTTTCTTCATTCCACTATAATTTATAAATGCTTAACAAATTTTGCCGTATTGGGCTTATGCCAAGGCAGTCATGTTTTTTTATATATAAAAATTGATGATCTAACAGTTTATCAAAAAAGGAAAATGCTGTTTACGCATTTTTTTTAAATAATCTATGGGACAATATGATAGCAAAGAGAAGTGAAGACTTTCGAACGTAATTACCTGTGATAATTACTAATAATATATCTAGGTGATGACCAAAAATCCCTCAATGAAAACTAATTTAGATTGAAAATTGCATGATATCTGTTATTTACAAAATTTTCTATTTTTACGTAGCCAAACATGCCAGAGTAAAAGAGACAGTCAAACAAAGAACATATTAAGCAATATAATGCTAGATACTTTTGGAATTTCGTAATTGGTATCAAATATCCACTCACAAGACCCGTCAAATTGAACTTAGAAATGTAACTGAGTTAAATTCAATTAAGGGACTTGAAACGAAAATTCCTACACACACGACTAATACAGAAAATGTTCGCACTTGGAAAGATTCCCAATTCTATATACACTTTAATTATCTAACGCAACATTAACTTTTGAGAATTTGCCTTTGCCCTTTAGATATCACCAACATGTACCTTTTCCAATTTACTGAGGTTACCAAGTGCGAAAGGCTCTTAAAAATATTCTTTTGTTGAAAAAAATTATAATAATAATTTAGCAAACATAGATTTATAAAAAATCATGTCTTGAGAGAAGAATGGCAACCGACTATGGGAGAATCTTATATATTTTTAACCGACTTTAAAAAAAAGGAGGCGGTTCTCAATTCGTCTGTATGTTTTTTAGGGTTCCGTAGTAAACTAAGAACCCTTATAGTTTCACCATGCCTGTCTGTCTGTCTGTCCGGCCGCGGTTTTACTCAGAGACTATAAGTTCTAGAAAGCTGTAATTTAGTATGGGTATGTATATTAATCATGCCAAAAAAAGTGGTAGATAAAAATCTTGAAAAAAATTTTTTTTTATGAAGTACAAGTAAAGAGGGAGTAATATTTTTTTTCTTTACAAACCCATCGTTTTGGCTATCGTTAAATAGGTCTTTGTAAAATATAGTGAGGTTGAGAACATCATTTTTCAATTTCGGGATCCGTTTCCCAAATTTTTGTAAGAGTTAAGTATTCCCCCCCCCCCTCTATCTGCTAAATGGTTATATATGGATACGTGAAAAACATTACAGCAGTAGTATATTATACTGAAGTTGAAAGGAAAACTGTCAGAGCTGAGTATTTAGTACGAACTAAAAAGTTATAGACAACCAACTTATAAAATGTACTCGAAAATGTAAAATTTCATACAATTTTCATTGTTAGATGTTTTTGGTCGTTAAACTATGAGGTGCCAGTGTGAACTCAAAGTTGTCATTCGCAACTACGGCACTCTACACTGCGCGTGGCCCGACACGCACTTGGCCGGTTTTTTTTTTGTATGTATCATCATCATCAGTTTTTATTTGTCTCCACTGCAGGAGCACGACTCTCTCTGTACTGCCAGAGCAGTAAGAGGATTTGGCCTTGTATTTGTATGTATGTTTTTCTTTAAACTCACTCATACCGAATTACAATACAACTAGCTTTTGCCCGAGGCTCCGATCGAGAAAGTACTTTTCTCCGGGATGAAATGTAGCCTATGGCCTCCTTCGTACTCCAGACAACGTGTTCGCGTAATTTCATGATGATCAGTTCAGTAGATAGGGGCGTGAAAGCGTAACAAACAAACAAACTCACTGTCGCATTTATAATGTTCCCTCGGGACCAGTACTGGTCTCCGGGATGAAAGTTAATAATTTCGTTTCCTTCGGAACGTACCTTTTTCCGGGATATAAGATAGCCTATATCCTTCTACGTATCCTTATTATTGCGTATGCAAAATTTCTAAATGATTTGCCCCCCTATTTACTAACTCGGTGTACAACGATTTGATTGTCACTTTACGGTCGCTTACGCATCCATTACGGTTTTCATATCTTAAATGTCATTCATACCGAAGCCGTAATGAATATTGAAGTTACCATGAAAATGATGTACACTGTAGTAGTTAGTCAATACTAAGAAGTAAGTATTTTTATAATAAAATCCTAACTTATAAATGCGAAAGTCGGTTCGTCTGTTACGCTTTCGTAACTACTGAACTGCAGGCCTATTTGCTAACTTTTGACAGCTACAGTGTACATCATTCCTTTACTCTTTGGATGTCATCATTATGAAACATTTTCCAATTTGCGTCACCTTCACCTTGTTACAAAGGGTCTCAAGTACGGTTACTAGAGTGGGTCTCAAACACACTCTTGTTGCAAAAATAATTATAGGTAATATTTTGCCAAAGAAGACTGGCATTCGACTAGGGAAGTTTTGTACAGCAGTTTTTTTTGCTCCAATTAAACCTTAGTTCATTAATAGTTAAAACTATCTAGGCTTTATTATAACTTAAATTATAACTTTATTTTTATTACTCTCGTTCGGTTAAATAAAATGAATAAATATATTATAAGTATATTTAAAGTCAAAAGTCAATCATTTTATTCATCATAAGATATTTCAATATCATTTAGTGAAAGTCATTTTTTTTTTCATAATTACAATTAGTTTACAAAAATATATTATTGTTGACGTCAATAATTTACTTACGGCTAAGTTTACACCGCTTCCAAGGCGGAGTGCAGAAGAAGCGGCAACAAACTGCACAGCGCATTTTCTCCAAATGACGTCAACTTACAATCTACGACATACCTATTTAAAATCACTTAAGTGGACTAGAGCTTTATTATATAATATTGATCTAGATACCCCACAGTCAGTAGTGTATTTGTGTCGCAGAATACTAACTCAACGATACTATATTTTTAATAGATACTTATATATAAATATAAGCGATAAAATGCTCCGTGGTCCAGTGGTTAAGGCGTTTGCCTTGTTGACCCGGGGATCGTGGGTTCGATTCCCACGGGAAGCATACTTTGTTAAGTTGTTTCCAGTTTGGTTAGGACAGTGCAGGCATGAATCACCTGATTGTCTGATAAGAAAGATGATTTAGTGTTTCGGAAGGCCGGTGGTCCCGGCTGCCATCTGGTAGTCGTTAAAGGAACCACGTTAGAGGCCGAGAGGCGGTTCCGAAGAACTCTGACACCAGGGTGTGCATGGTCGACTGACCGTGTCACTTACACGAAATGATAATGATGAAGCAAAAGAAAGCTTATAAACATCAAAGAGACCTCCCTAACCCGTCTGGATAGCGTGGAAAGTCCACGCGCTATCCAGACGGGTTGGACTCAACTGCCAACGGTGACTTTTGAAACTCGGTTACCAGAGTGTTTGCCAAAGCGCATGCCTCTGTATATGACATGTATTCCTGTAATTATATAAAATAATTATAATATATATGGTTGTATCGAGATTCGAATTACAAGCAGAGATTTCAGAACAAGAACTTTGGTTTTAACGCAGCCTTTACAATACAAAATAAGCCATAAATATCACAGCTTTACGGCCGCCGGATAAGCTTAAAGTTCATTTAATTCCGACTCCGATTCGCAGAATATATCTTACCCAAACGATTGTTCTCAACTCGTTATATTTTATAGCCTATCGTCCATCCGGATTTTCTGGCTCTGATTTTCATCACACTGTATATACATACAGTTTGTCTATAGATTAGACTAGCTGATGCCCGCGACTTCGTTCGCGTGGACTTTATGACTTCAGCGTATTTATAATAAGAAAATACTTGTAGCAGTGTTATAAAATTGTATTGCATTGCAATGGATGCTGCTTAATACTGGAGGGATAAAATATAGGATTCTTTTAGACTTTTTGAGCCACCGACACGATAAGAAGACTATATAGCTAGCTCCAAGTGAGCTTACGCTACTTCACCACACTTTAAGGTATGGGCAGTGCGCCTTCAGCCTATCGCACATCTCCAAAGGGCCTTCGGGAGGGAGGGACGGCCCTCGGCTTTAGATATGTGTGTATTCAAGGCTTGGAGAGGCCCTGTGTATTCAAGGCTTGGAGAGACATCAAACTCTCATGTTTTGCCGTATGGGCTGAAAACTACGTTGCCAAAAGGGGGACCGCTGGGCGGTCGCCAGTAATATGAGCTATTCGTACTCTACGCACTCTATCCCAGAGGAGAGTGTGACTCTGTAAAATTGTCGATATAAAATTTAACGTGGTAGTGTATCAGATGTTCTAAATCTTCGATTCTTTTACCTCAACACAAAATACTAGTCAGACTGAACAACTTTTGCTACAGCGTCATTTTTATATTTCCTATATTTTACCTTTATTTATTATGGTTCTGCGTCAAGTTTCCAAATCTTCAAATTAAATACCTCAACAAAAAAGCTCATCAGGTTGAATAAGTTTTGCTAAGGCGTCATATATATATTTCTTATAGTTTACCTGGACCATTATGGTTCTGCATGAGGTGTTCCAAATCGCAGATTTTTTATACCTCAACAAAAATGCTCATCAGGCTTAACAACTTTTGCTGAGACTCCACTTTTAATATTTCTTATAGTTTAGTTGGACTATTACGATGCTGCATCAGGTGTTATAGTTGCCCCGGCTTAATAGCTATATAGCAAAAAATGTTTCATTCGAATCCGTCCAATATTTCCGGAGATAAACGTGATCATACATACAGACAGACAGACAGAGAGACAAGAAATTCAAAAAAAATGCTTGTGCTTCCTAAGTCGCCTTCTACGACATCCACGGTCCTATTCTACCCTCCAGGAACCACAAGGCATAATATTAGTAGTAAATTAGTGATTTCGTACGTTACAAGATTTGGGTCCCAGGGGTTTTCATTTATAAATGAAAGAACTGCATATTCAGTTATCATTTACACTCAGTCCAACATAGAAAAGGACTACAAATAATATCTCACAGAGCGGAAAAACACGTCTAGATGGTGTGCTTTATTTTCACCTTTATATTATCTACAGTGCCACCCTCAAAATTCTCTTTGAAGGATGGAAAATAACTTGGTTTATCTACGCCATATTTTTATGAAAGAACTTTCCTGCAGATTATTCATGTGACCAAAAAGTTTTCAGGGGAAAATCATTACCAAGAAGTAACTCATAGCTATTTGGAATAAGTGAAGTAGATATTATAAAATGTAAGTATAGTGTGCCTGTGGTCCCTTGGTCAAGGCGTTTGCCTAATGAACCGCAGGTTTTGGGTTCAAAGCAAACTAGGAAGCATACTTTGTGAAAGTTGTTTCCAGTCTGGTTAAAAATCACTAGATTAACTGAAAAGAAAGAACATTAAGGGACGTGAGTGTTACCTATCCAAGGATTGGTTTTACCAAAGGGTAGATCCCTTTGGGTTGCGGAGGTGAGGTGGTAGTCGCTTTGTGTAGAACCAACCAGTACCCTCATCAAATAAACTATATAGATAGCAGGCTACAGCTCTTAGCCACATAATGACCAAAGATTCAAAACGTTTCAAAACTTATCATGAAGCTGAAACGTTACTGCAGAGAATGCAACCTTGAATACGCTCAGTTGATGTTTATTATCACAAGTAAAATAGGTTATTTTACCAAAATCAAAACAGGAAAACGAAATTGTCTGTTCCGATGAAAACAATTGTTTCGAAGTTGAATTGTTTTGAGTCCGCGGCAAAAAATTCCAAACGCTTCATTCGGTAGGTTCATTAGGGGGCAAGTCCACACAATGCTAAAAACACGAACACTGGACTGCCTTTGGCTTTGCAATCAGAGGTGCGGATAGAGTTTTCTAAATATCGATAGTATCGCTATCGAAAGACCATGAGTGATTTAATGTATCTGGTTACACATGAACAAAGTCAGCTACATGTCGATGTTGAAAAAACTGAGATAGTTATTTGTACTGTCTTCGTGAATTACTCTATCTATTGGTGAAAACCACATGAAAATTCGTACAGTCGTTTTGAGTTTATCGCAAATAGACAGACAGACGCCGCAGAGGACTTTGTTTTATAGAAGCAGCCACAAATTTTCTCCAAATGATGTCAACTTACAATCTACATCATGCCTACTTAGAACTAAAATGTGGACTTAAGAGTCGCCTGTACGCGCATGTCTCCATACAAACGGAAAAAGTGAATTGTGGCAATATTTGTCAATTTTAGGGCAAAATTAAGAATCCAATCAATTAATCTCATTATAATCTACGTACGTTCCTATACAGTTTAGTTAAATTATCATATGTTTGAGAATTATACGCCTCTCAAGATTGAAAAGGCTTGTAATTCTCAAACCATTGGTATTTTAACGAAGCTGTATATCCTATATAGCTACGTACGTAGATTATAATGAGATTAATTGGTTAAATGCTTAATTATACTCCAAAATTATCAAATATTTCCACAATTCCCTTTTTCCGTTTGTATGGAGACATGCGCTTCCAGGCGACTCTTAAGCTTACATTGTCATGTAATAACTTAAAATTCAATTAGTCAAATAATAATTTAACTTCAGAAAGTAATAGTAATATGGTTTTGTGTTATGGTTCAATTTATCGACAATGACTTCTTACACCCCTATATTCAGGGAGACAATGCAGCTCCGCTCGCCATTAGGCAACTATTGAACGAAAACCTTTAAGAGTATTTGCATTTGTTTCGTTCGAATTTTTTTCTTAACTTGCTATCTGACAGAAAAGCTGTTTTTGGTATCTAAGATAATTTTCGTATTTTACGTTCTACGGAGTTTGTTATTAACGCTTGTACATGCGCTAATGACCTTCAGGATATGGGCCGAGTTTTGAACCTTAGTTCCCCGTCAGAAAGTCAGCGGTTGACTGCCACCCGTCGCCCGCGCGCATTGTAAATATTAAATAACATAAATTTAATATTAAAAAGAAGAATAATCTGTACAATAAAAATTGCTTGCTAGGTTGATTGGTATTGTATTGAAAATGTTTGTTGGTTTTTCGTATGTGTAAGTGGCCAACACTGGTGTCAGATTTTTCAAGCTGCCTTTAGGCATCTGACATAGCTTAACGACTGCCATCAACGATGAAAGCCGGTACCAACGGCTTAACGTGACTTCCGAAGCACGAAGGAGCTCGAGATATTTTTATGCCACTTGCGGTCACCCATCCAAGTAGGGACTGCACCAGGGGTTGCTTAACATACGTAAGCGCTCATAGAGCTCACACCCACTGGACCATCGGGCTCCTCAATTTGCAAAAACAATGAAAAGCAACATTGAAAATAAAAATTGCGTGATTCTAAGACAAAGAGTTACGTAGTTTATGAATATTTGCAATAAAAATCGATGTTCGACTGCGGTACTTTTTTTAAAAAAAAAACTATGAAGTTTAGAAATAAGTCCTCAGCAAGTAAAGATTAAAAACCATTCTACAATAAATGTTTTTTTTTGGGTGTCGTGCTTTATGTTTGACCATTTTTATAGAGGGCTCTTTTTTATAGAGAGATCCTTGGCATTTCGACTATGCTTAATAGTCGAAATGCCAAGGAGCACCCTTAAACGTAGTCCAAGTCCTCAATAGGACATATTACTGAAAGCTGTGCCGCCAGAGTGCACCACTAGCACATACAGTAAAAGAGGTTTGACACTGAAAAGTATGTACTTGAAAATGTCAAAGTCGCTATTAATTTGTAAAATTATACATTATTCCTTTATTAATTTGATTTTAAAATACTCCTATGAGTATTTAAATGTAAAAACGTATTTGTGCTGCGTATTTGTATGCAAAATAAAGGCAATTTATTGCGACTTTGACAGACTTGTCAATGTCAAACATTTGTTTACTGTCTCTGCTAATGCTGCCCTCTGGCGTGAGAACAGTGCAGTATTATCTTCTATTAGCACACACGGTTGTAAGTGTGATGATACTTATTTATTTACAAATTGTTTTGTTTCAGGTACGAGTATTTATATTCTCTGCAATCTGTGTGATCTCATTTGCATCGTGCTTTTTTGAGTAATAGTAAGTTTATTTGACAGTAAGCTATTTTTTATGCCACTATTGTCGTTCTGCTGAGTAAGTTTGTCGAGCTCCGTGGCGCAGCGGTCAACACGCCTGCCTGTGACACGGAGGTACCGGGTTCGATCCCCGGTCAGGTCAAGATGGAAAATGATCTTTTTCAGATTGACCCGGGTCTTGGATGTTTATCTATATGTATCTATTATAAAATATAGTATCGTTGAGTTAGTATCCCATAACACAAGTCTCGAACTTACTTTGGGGCTAGCTCAATCTGTGTGATTTGTCCGTATATATTTATTTATTTATATTTAGTTTAGTTTGCTTTATTATTTAGTAGCCATTTAGTAGCTAAGTGAAAAAAAAAACAATCCATAACAATTATAACCTATGTCAATTGCGCCAAAAGTGGCAACTTAACTTAATCTTTACGTAAATACTAAGAAAAGTTTCACATTCTCACTTTAAACTGTAAATAGTTCATACAACAACTGTTTGTAAGCAGCTTTTTACACAAAATTTGATTTGATTAAATAATTGAGTTATCTAGGATTTCGCAGAAAAAAAGTGTAATTCATATATGCGTTTTTATACTATATCCACTTCAACTGTAACATTCAAATACATGTCGACTGTTTCACCGAACTGCTTTACAATAACTGATTAAAATTACATTCGAATCCTTATATATATAATTTTTGGTATTTCAAAATGGTCCATTCCTATAGCGAATCAAATTTCAATGGACCACAAAAAATATTTTCCCTTGATACCCTAAATAAATATATAGGGACATATCACACAAATTGAGCTAGCCCCACCGTAAGTTGTGAACTTGTGTCGCAGGATACTAACTCAACGATACTATATTTTATAATATACTTATATAGATAAACATCCAAGACCCAGGTCAATATGAAAAAGGTCTTTTTCCATCTTGACCTGACCGGGGATCGAACCCGGGACCCCCGTGTCGCAGGCTAGCGTGTTGACCGCTGCGCCACGGAGCTCGACTAACCTAACAGTCTATATCATAGATATCAGAATGTGGTCTATATAATCCACTTTAAAACAACTCGCGAACGACACTTGTCGAAGTCGCAAATGGATTATATTGTAAAACCCTTCAAAACTTTATGGTCAATAAACAGACTTGGAAAATGTTCAAGTGCCGAATCGAAGACTTGGCTCGTAAACGCCGTTGTCGCAATTTTACGACGGGGCCCGATCCCTGCAGATGGCGATGGGACGGGACATTAGGACTAAGGGTCCGAATTGTTTTTACTTGATTAAAGTTTCAATTATTTATCAATCTGAATAAAAATAATCCTTTGCATTGGAACTATTGTTTATATTAACGGGCTCAATCCACCCTTTAAGAGAATGACGCAGGTAAATGTACACGATGTATTACGAACTTAGTGGTACAAAAGTGGACCAATTCGTAATGGTTATTTAGGACTATTATTGGAACACTACGGAATTCAAACTCCAACAGTAAAATTTACGAGTAAGTCTCATAACATGACTTAATATCCTAACAGTCAATAACCCTTTGAATAACTTTCGAACGGCTTTTGTCGAAGACGCAAATGGATTATATTGTAAAACCCTTAAATTTTATAGTCAATAAACAGAGTTGGAAAATATTCAAGTGCCGAATCGAAGACTTGGCTCGTAAACGCCGTTGTCGCAATTTAACGAGGGGGGCCCGATCCCTGCAGATGGCGATGGGACGGTACATTAGGACTAAGGGCCCGATTGTATGCTTAATTAAAGTATCAAGTATTTATAAATCTAAATAAAAATAATCCTTCGCATTGGTCTCTTAGGAACTATTGTTCATATTGACGGGCTGAGTCAAACCTTTAAGAGAATGACAAGGGTAAATTTACAAGCTAAATTCAAACTCAGTGCTACATATGGGGACAAAAGTGAACTTTTTCACAATGGTTATTTCAGACCGCAGCAAAACTAAGAAACTATATTTTATAGGTGATTTTATGCATGCTGCCGCGTGGAATTTTTTCCCCATCTCTTATTTCTTAATTTAATTAAAGTGATACGAGAAATTCTCGTAACTTTACTTAAAAAGTTAACAGTCTATATCGCCTCTAACAACTTGCGAACGGCATTTGTCGAATTCGCAAATGGATTATATTGTAAAACGCTTCAAAATTTTATGGTCAATAAACAGACTTGGAAAATGTTCAAGTGCCGAATCGAAGACTTGGGTCGTAAACGCCGTTGTCGCAATTTTACGACGGGGCCCGATCCCTGCTGATGGCGATGGGACGGGACATTAGGACTTAGGGCCCGATTGTATTTACTTAATTAAGTTATCAATTATTTAAAGATTTGCATTTATTAATTTGAAGAGCTCGAAGATTGAATGCGCGTAATTAACGCTTATGCATGTTCAGTGGTTACTTAACAGTCGGATGGGTTCCACACTGGAATGACTTTAAAAGAAGTTTCAAAGTCACGTAACGTATTTCCGGATGTCATTATCTTTGGTCTACATACTTAGAGGTCGGGCCGAAAGGGTTCGAACCCGGGACCTTGCGCTATAGGTCGCGCTCTAAGAGCCCTTTTCTTCTTACGCGGATTTTGATTAACCCTGTGCTTTAAAGTAGAGTCGGTGCTGATAAAACTGAGCCACCCTGAAATTTGAAATATGTTTGTAGGGGCTCAGGTTTATCTGTCTCCGACTGAACAATGCGTGTATATTTTGTGGAGTTATTGGAAGCTTCAAACACAGAACGAAATGTACGTCTAAGTGCATATTCAATACGAGCGATCCGCGTGACAAGTGAAGAGAAAACTGAGCAACTAGGTACTGTTGTGAGAGATTAAAACGAAAAAAGTTTTTAAGTCTGTCATAAAATAAAACATACATACTTTCACTTCTTTTTCCCTTGCGCGGTAGACAGAGCCCAGGTTTATAAAAACCTAAAGGCCATGTTTAGCATGTTGGTGGGCTTGTAAAATTAAACGCCTATCAAAATCAAGCGGTCGTAAAACTGAAAAAGCCTATTGGCATCGAGTACGCGTGCTTTATCTGCGATGAACAACGGCTATCTGGGTCAAGATGTTGAAGGGTTTCAACATTTCAGTGCTTTAAAGCGCAGGCCATATCTTACAATGGCATTTATACATCATTAATATGTGTAAAATACATATTAATGATGTATAAATGCCATATAATGCCATGTAAAATACGACCCGTATTTTCTCACGTACGAAGTCAGCTGCAGGTCGACATGTTTCGACCTCATCCGGAGGTCTTTGTATCTATACCTCGTTCTTTTACTAGAATTTTCTGGATTGCATCCTTAATGCTTAAGCTAAAAGCTTAGAATTACTATCTAGTATATTTGATTTGTCTAAATTTCATAATAATCTGTTTTAATATCTTAATATAAAACAAAAATAATAATTGCGAAATTATTGGAAGCTCCAACCAAACAGCACGAAATTTATGTCGAAGCGCCTAATCAATACATATCAATGAGAGATTGTGAAACCAGAAAATATTAATTAATGCAGGAAATACTTAGATAGGTTTTTAGATTTATATACAGAGGTATCGGTTTTTTAATAACGCTGTCGCGAGTTTAATGTTTTTTCCCATCTTAAAAATGCCCAACAAGCCTAAAGAATTAAAATAAATTTCACTTCAAAAATTAATTAATTACCTTTTAGGTCTGTCATAAAATAAAACGCCTATCAAAATCAAGCGGCCGTAAAACTCAAAAAGCCAATTGGCATCGAGTGCGCGTGCTTTATCTGCGATGAACAACGGCCCGAATACGATCTGGGTCACGTTGTTGAAGGGCTTCAACATTTCAGCGCTTAGAAGCGATGGCCATATTTTTAATAACATCTATGTATGTATGCCGTGTGGTTCCCGGCTAAGTAGAATAGGACCACTCCAAGTCTTCCCGTGGCAAAAGCGACTTAGGAAACACAAGCTAAACAAAGCTTACAAACATCAAAAAGACCTCTCCAACCCGTCTGGCCAGCGTGGAGAGTGTAGGCCAAATCCTCTGACTACTCTGGCTAATATATTGTTGTGGTAGTACAGAGAGGGTCATGCTCCTGCAGTGGAGACTAAAAAAAGACCTGATGGATGGATGGATGGTATGTATACATCTCTCTCATATTTTGTTATTTGGGTACATCTATTTGTATTTGTTGTAAATATGTTGTTTTATGTACCTTTATATAAAATAACAAAAAAAGTATTGTGAAGTTATGGAAGCTCCAACCAATCAACTAGGCTTCCACATTTCAGCGCATTAAAACGCTAGCCATATTTTCCAATGACATCTAAGTATATACACTTCCATGCTGGTCAAGGAGAAAAATGGAATCGTCCGCACAGACGGTAAGCGTCCAGATGGCCTTACTTTGGACCCTTACCTACCCTTTTGGCCTTACCTTACCCGTGGAGAATGGGAAAGTGTCTTGTGTGGGACGCCACTTGTGTAGATACGTTAGCACCCTCGCACCTGTCCTCCACTTCTAATCATGGTGGGGCGGCTGCTCTTGCTGCGGAGTCGGGAAAAAAAAGGAAATACATGGGCCTGGCAGCCAATCATATATTCTTACCTTTCGCGGTGGAAACGCTGGGTCCTTGGGGCCCTGAGGCTAAATTATTTTTAACGGACGTCACAACGCGGCTTGTTGAGGCAACGGGAGATCCAAAAGCTGGCAATTATTTTGCTCAGTGGATAAGTCTCGCAATCCAACGAGGGAACGCGGCCAGTATTCTGGGCACGTTGCCTCGATGTGAAGCGTTGGAAGATTTTTTCTATATTTAAATAATAGAAAAAAAAAGGTGAAAAGGAAAAACGTAGAGTTTACCAGCTGCTTCTTTTCCCGCGCAGATCGTAAAAGCTTAGTCAAGGGAACGGGCGGGAGGAATTATGTCAATGGGCGATGCGGCTAGCAATCCATCACTATTTTGATTCCGTTCTCCACCTACAAGCCCACCAACATGCTAAACATGGCCTTTAGGTTTTATTGATCTGGGAGAGCCCAGATCTATAAAACCTATAAAGGCCACTAGTCGCCTGTAAAAGCCAGCCCGCAAGGGAAAAAGACGTGAAAGTAGTAGGTATATTAGGTATCTTTACATCTCTAATATGAGCATTTTTCCCATCGCATCCACAGGTGTAATTCATAGCCCAGGTACAGCATCTCAGGAACGGGAACCATGAATTTTTCAGGGTCCAGTGCGGCCCCTATAGAATCATCATCATCATCATCATTTCGTGTAGGTGACACGGTCAGTCGACCATGCACAACCTGGTGTCAGAGTTCTTCGGAACCGCCTCTCGGCCTCTGACGTGGTTCCTTTAACGACTACCAGATGGCAGTCAGAACCAACGGCTTAACGTGCCTTCCGAAGCACGGAATTATCTTTCTTATCAGGCAATCAGGTGATTCATGCCTGCAATGGATATATAGAGATAAAATATCATTTGAAAGAAAACGGAAATATCTTATAAAATTTAGTTCTAGCAGGCCTTAGATAACCTATTTTATGAACTCATACTCACGTAAACTCTTCAATTCAAAATAAACTACATTCATTTGGCTGTCTCCGTGGCGCAGTGGTCAACACGCCAGCCTGCGACACGAGTGGTTCCAGGTTTGATCCCCGGTCAGATTAAAAAACTATCTAATTCAGATTTGCCTGGGTCTTGGATGTTTATCTACCTACATAAGTCATCCATCCATCCATCCATCAGGTCTTTAGTCTTCACTGCAGGAGCACGACCCTCTCTGTACCACCGAACTATCTACATAAGTATCTATTATTAAATATAGTATCGTTGAGTTAATATCCTAACACAAGTTTACAATTCATCGTGAGGTTAGCTACAATTTGTGCGATTTGTCTCTTGTCCATATATTTATTTCTTTCTTCTAATCCCGACAGAGTAACACAAGATGGATACGTTTCTATCCGGGTCCGTGATCCGTCCAAGTTAGAACCGTCCAAGTTTTTCTGTTAGACCCGGGTATGGCGTCTAAAACAATAAAATGTAGACGGAGGTTATTGTCCCCGAGTTACAAAGTTATTTACTAGACAGTAAGTTTGGTACCCACATCTATTATTCTCTGAAAGAAACAGGTAGAGCTACAGTTGTCTGAAATCGAAAACACTTTGACCAAAGTCGCTGATTGGGGTCAAAAATCTGGTCAACTTTAACCCTTCGTATCGTTTACACAGCACACAGGTAGAACCTGTGGGTAGAACAGACAGGGTCATGCTCCTGCAGTGGAGACTAACAAAGATCTGATGAAGAAGAAGTTTCATTTATAAAATAAATAAAATAAAAATCGTTTATTCTGACACTTAGTACAAATGTCCCCTTACGATTGAGCACTTACAAAGTTAATAAAATGTATTTTAGGTTATTATACAAATTTCCCAAACTAGACCACATAGTCTGTGCTTTGGGGTACCAGTAGGTACAAGCCTTAGAATTTCTAAAGTAAAGGTACTTAATCAGTGTAGCGCTGAACTCCACACTAGGATTCCCTGTGTCGTGGAGCGCAGCGTCTTCCCCGAATATAAGTGTAAACATAGAAAAAAAACATAAAATTAAGAGAAAAAAAAACTGAGTATCTCAAATTTTTACATTCATATTAAGATCTTATATGCTTATCTTAAAGTAAACGGATTATTTATAACCGGATATGTAGTAACTATTCATTAACTGTGGTATCGTCGACTTAGTATCACGAGTCACTGTGGGGCTAGCTCAATTTGTGGGATTTGTCCCTATATATTTATTTATTTCTTTATTCTAATCCCGACAGAGTAACACAAGATGGATCGGACATTTCTGTCCCCCGGGTCCGTGATCCGTCTATATTAGAATCGTCCAAGTTTTTCTGTTAGACACGGGTATAGCTTCTAAAACAATAAAATCTAGACGGGGGTTATTATCCTCGACTTAAAAAGTAATTTACTGCTAGAAAGTAACTTAGGTACAAATACTGGCAATATTTTTTGAAAATGTATAGCGACAAAGATATCAACTGTGAAATCAAACAAACCGTTCCACAAATAAACTCATTTCACTCAGTAAATCATAACTTTCACTGTAACTGAAAAAATCTATTCTCCCGAAATTTATGATGACAGGACTATTCAATAATAAATCTTACATTTTTATATTTTTAGTTGGTAGACGCACGTACATAACCTTTTTTACGAATGAAAAATATTTTCGACGAAAACGTCTACCTTTTTTGGTTTTGTGTGTGTGTGAGTTGAAAAATCTGTCGGAGGCCGTGTTGCTCGAAGGTGTGTACAGTCAGATTTTTCAAGCTGCCTTATGGCGTCTGAGAAAAGTCTGGCCAGACGGGTTGGAGAGGTGAAATTTCTTTCACCTGAAATTAACTAATTTATCCACGGGTGAAATAGGCTTTAGCTTACGCGGATGAAGTGACAGGATTTACTAATTGCTTTTATTTAATAAAGAGATAAGGTATAGCTTTAACTTTTCAATTTACTAAATAACAAGTTAGTACATATGAACCCATAGATATATTTTTTCCACTTTCATTAAAACCTCTTCGCTTGTTATTTTACCCATCCAGACTTCGAGCAACACGGCTTCTGTAACGGAAGGCGTGTTGCTCGAAGCATCCAGATAATGTAAAAATGGTTAAAACCTTAAAAAACATAAATAATTCCAATTTCAACAGACGTCAACGGAATCCAATAAAGAAACGATAAATTTCGCCTAATTAAATGGGGCTTTCGTCAAACGAAAATTAATTTGTTTCACAAATAAGGCATCAGCTGGCCTACAAAATATTTTATAATTATGAATAAATATTGTTTTAACAGAGATCTAACCGTCACGTAAATTAAAAAGTAACGGATATTTCACCTGTACTATATCGTCGCACTGTTAGTACCACAGAATACTTTATATGTATATGGCTTCGAGCAACACGGCTTTAGGTATATGGGTATGAACTTTGCCGACATGTGTCATGCATATGGACGTGTGTTGCGTAGCCTATCACATGATTCTTTTTTTTGTATCCACTGTTAGGAGCATGACCCTCTCTGTACTACTAGAGCCAGCCGTATATTAATTAGCCAGAGCAGTCAGAGGATTTGGCTTATACCACATAATTAATAATAGTACCCTATACTCTTGACGCTGACCAGACGAGTTGCAAAGGTGAGATGTTTATATGCTTTGTTAAGCTTGAGTTTCCTAAGTCACCTTCTGCGATATCTAAATATATATAACTCAAAGGTGACTGACTGACTGACATAGTGATTTATCAACGCACAGCCCAAACTACTGGACGGATCGGGCTGAAATTTGGCATGCAGGTTATGACGTAGGCATCCACTAAAAAAGGATTTTGATCAATTCTACTTTTTAACGCGAGCGAAGCCGCGGGCAAAAGCTAGTTAATACATATACTCTCTTCTCTTTTCTCTAGGATAACAATTTTCTTTATCTTCAATAAATTGCATGCATAAGCTATTTTTTTCATTACCTCCATATTTTGTGGTCAGGCAAAGTAACTTTCAGCATTAAAATTACAAATCCGAAAATATTAGCCGATCCAAACGCCATGGGAGCCATTTTGTTTTAAAGGACGCTCTAAACATTTCGCCTTTTATTGTCGGCAGTATTTTGGCACTGATTTTGGTTCATAAAATATTATTATCTTTTCTTGTTTACTTTAAGAGAGAAAGGGGAAAAATAAACAACTTAGTCTTTTATTTATTTACTCCCTCATGATTTGCATTGCCTTTAGGCAAATTTTATGTTTTGAACTTTTTTATTATATAACTGTTAACTAATTTTAATATCTCATTAATATGAATAGCTACGCGAGTAACTACGTAAATTGAACTATGTTAATCGCTGATTATATCTGCTTGTTTTCTACAAGTAAGAGTTTTTCAGCAAGATGACATTTTTGAGTCCTCATAGTGTAATTTAACGACTACATACCTCTTTCTGTTTGAAATCAGTCAAAAACTAGAACAAACACTAGTACAAATATAAATATTCTGTATCCATTACGTTTATATTTTTACATGTACATATCAAAGGTCCTACTATTGTATTTTCCATCTCTTTGACTTACTAAACCGAAATAACCGGTTTTTCTTTGTAGATAAAGAAGCCATGCAATCAGACAGAGAGCCCGTCTTGGTACTAAGTAATCTGGTAGATTGTCTAATCTTCAATCTTTGTTTTCGGTGGTCATCTTTTAGGATAAATTTAGAATTTTAGTGTTGTTATTGTGTCCTTTATTGTATTTAGATGTAGGAGGCTTGAGCAAAATAAGCGATCAATTAATCATTTTATTTTCTTAATTGCAAAGTCAGATAAAATTGATAAAATCTGAAGCTTTACTTTGCTAGTAAATTACTTGTAAGCTATGCTAAGTTAAGCTAAAAGAAAATATATCTTGATAGTGACCCTAGGTAAGATTTGCGAGATTTCCTTCATCGAGATATGGCGGAATTTAAACAACCATTTGTTTCTTTTTTGGGAAAATTCGACACTTATACATAAAATGAATTAAATCCGAAGTCCAATACACGCCAGCCATTCAGAGTAAAGTTAATTACAATTCGGAATCGAATGCATTCACCTCCGCGAACTATTGTTTGATCAATTCGAACCTGCGGTATCGATACTAATTTATCATTCGATTTTAACAAATCGATTGTGATACGAGCTTTATATGTTACCAGCCAGTTACATAATTTTGTGATGCTTCGGCCAGTGTTTTTTTTTTAAATCTATGTTCTGCCAGCACGATAACAATTATTTGGCACTTGGATGACATTGAAATCGAGGCGAATAAATTGATTTCCAACTTTTGATTCCATGGCAAAAATTGTTTATTACACGCGCACGACGTCGTCCTAATATCTATAACTCACGTTAGTTTAAATTTAAAAATTCACTTCTTAAAAAAACTGTTTCAAACTCCATATCCTTCCATGTTGGTTTGGTTCTTTTCTTTCCGCGCAGACAGAAATCTAAGGAATCACGGCAATACGTGATGTGGCTAGCAAACCCAGTGGCCTTCGGGTTTTATGACTTTGGGCTCTATCTACCCCGCAAAGGATAAAGACGTGAAAATATGAATTTATTCAAACTCAGAAACCCATAAATATTATGATACATAAGCAACAAAGTGGTTCGTCATAATGAAATGTATCTATAAACAACAAAGTAAGCGGCTTTTGCGAAAATTAAAAACTCGGTGCGATGCTCGCCCGAGGCCAAATTGATTTTCAGTTCCGGATTGACAGCGTAAAAAGTTACCACGACCGACTACCACCTCTTTCTTTTTTTTACCGTAACGTTGTTACCCGTTTTTTCCTACGACTCCGTCCACATTCATTCTGATTTTTCCCGTGACTTCGACCGCGTAAAACCTCACCTATTTCACCCCCTTAAAGGGATTTGGAAATTCATATCAATGGGAATTTGGTTAGTAGTACCTAAGTAGTTTGTATTGAAGATCCGATATTTGGGCGCATGGCTTGAATTATTAGGCCGAACAGTAAAAAAATATTCGAATAGACTGATAATAGTATCCGAATATTCATCACACACAACTCTAGTTTTAAATGAAGAATAAGAGACAGCCAGTATGGCTAAAAAATAGGAAACAAAATGTAGTAGTAAAAAAAAATCGATTTCAGTTAGTACTTAAGGTGCAGTATTTGGCCGCATGGTTTGCAATATTTGCCCGAATATTCGAACAAGTATTCGAATATATCGCGAAAAGTATCCGAATATTCTTGTCTTAACTCAAGAAGGCAACATCTTCGCCCAGAATTTATTAAAAACACAAATAAGGTCTCAGCCAAATGAACTGTACATACAAACATACATATTATCACGTCTTTATCCCTTGCGGGGTAGACAGTGCCCAAGGTCACAAGACCCAAAGGCCACATTTAGCATTGTAGTGGGCGTAAAGGTGGAAAGCGGAATTAAATAGTGATGGGTTGCTAGCCGCATCGCCTATTAATATACTTATAAATGTACTGTAATTTAATAAAACATATTATCGAGTTGTTTCCCAGTTTACCGCACATTTTAGCTCATTTCAGTTTCATTCAACCCGTGGCGAACTCGCGCGGAAAATTGGAAATCTAAATTGGGATTATTAATATTCATCCCTTTGCTTATTTACTCGATTTAAATATGATAAAGCGTCTGAATGAAATCAAATTCTAGAAGATTCACGCTCATCGATCAATTGTCATCGAGTTATTTCTTACGAGTATTTACAATATTTTCATCGTTTAAGAGACTTTCTTCCACAAAAACTAAAATTTACTTAACCTTATTCCTCATCTTCCCTATTATTGATCATGCTTTGTGTTATCTATATATATATCTTCTTGATAAACTGGATCGTCTCATTAATAATAAATAACTGTATCCGATTTTTTTAATGCCTTCGAAAATACGATTATGCGTTCTTTAAAATCCAAGCTCAATGGCTTCCTGTTCGCCAGCGCCGACAGCACATAGAGCCTTTTCTCTAACCCTAATTCTCAAGAATATTTGAGAAGTAAGTAAATACAAAAAGTTTACAAATCTCATATCTATTTATACCAAAAGTTGACTGGTATAACTAGAGAATGCATAAGCATTAATTCCGCCCTTAGTACTTAGTAGTCAATAAAGATTTTAAAAATATGTATATGCTGGTCTGGGAGAAGGGAAAATAATGTAGAATGTAACAGTTACTTCTCTTCTCACCTAGATCCTGATAGCAAAAGCCGAGCAAATGGGCAACAACAATCTAAGAAGTAATTGGCACCTTGACTAAAAAAATTTTCGTGTCGCTATGTAAAGACCTGCCAAAAATAAACACAATAGTGACAGAAATACATTTTTAAACAAAAAACTTTTTCAGATATAGAAGTTTTAAAGACACATATTTTTAGACGTTAGTTTTTAGACGTGAAAACTCACTGCTGATATGCCTACATATTTGTGACGTCACAACTTTGTATTTTGTATGGGCGGCGTGAGAACTTTGTTTGGTAGCTATACGAAATATTACGTTTGTGGTAATGGTTTCATAATAAAAGTTGCTTTAAATTTAGCGGACTACAATACTGTATAATTGTAATTTAAGATTTTCATACTTTAAAAAATGGTCCTATTCACCCAACTTTAAAGAAGCTTTAAGAACACTTAACGAATCGATATCAAATTAAAAGTGATCTTTATAGTGTTTTTAGATAGAAATTAGTATCATTAGAAACAAATGTTATATAATCTTAACATTAGGCAAATACCGAATTATATCAATAGGCAATGCGGTTAGCAAGCCTCTATTTTTGACCACACTATTATGTCTTATGACCATTGGCTTGGTCTACCCCGTAAGGAAATAAATGTATACAATAATGTATACAATTGTTTTTTGGATAAATCGTCAAAATTTTGAACGAATAGCGTTCCAAATATCCGATTCGTTTGTGTTCAAAAGATATCGCAAAGAAAGGAGAATTAATGGAAGTTCGAATGGGCAAAGTTACCGGTCTGTTGGCCGGCCAGGACATCTAAAGAGGACGGATAAAAACTCAATTCTCGGTAATAGGCACTTTTTATTCAGACAGAAATGCTGGCTTACGAATTTTAATACGGTTACGTTTTATTTCCCAATGCTGCAGATAAATGGGTCTTTAAACCTTTCCTATTATTCATTTTCTAATCCGGTGTACTTAGGAACTAGAATTGTCAATCTGAAACACATTAGAAAGTAAATATAAATGACACTTTGACTATAATAATATCACGAAAGTATAGCCTTTATTTAAATGATTTCAAAACTGGCCAAGTTTTTAATGATTGTGTTTTCGTTTGAATCAAGTTGGACACATTTTTTTTTACTCATTTAGGCTAATAGTGTCTAAGTGCTTCAAAGTAGAATAGGACCACTCCAAGTCCTCCCGTAGATGTCGTAAACAGGTCGTAAAATGCGACTTAGGAAACACAAGCTGAACAAAGCTTATAAACATCAAAGAGACCACGACTCATATCCTACACATCAAATTTTTCCATCATCCGTCAACTAGAATATGGCGGAGAAATACGACGTGTAGGACGTGAAGCGCGGTGTCCTAATTGGTGAGGCGTTACTCGTACAAAGAGTAAGCTTGCTGGATCAAGGCCTGCTCGCGTGGTTTTTTTAACCATGTCTTTTAAGAGAATACACATATTTTTTATAAAATATAAAAAGTACGTCTTAGATACTTTTTTTACGTAGTAGTTTGAAAGGCAAATCCTGTTTTTTTTTTTCTTTCACTGGCGTAAAAATTTTATAATATTTTTGCAATCGTTAATTATGAGGAAGCAAGATTGATTTTTTGACTTTAAGTCATGACGGTGAGCGAGCTCGAGCTGAGCAAATGAGATAAAAAAGGTCGCGGAAAGTAATTTAATTTGCCGTAATTTTGTCCTCGTTTTAACATTGAATAATGGAATCACTACGTTATGTTATGCTTTCAATCATGTTATATGATTTGAATAAAATACGTTATAAGCCGTGTGGTTTCCAGCAGAGTAGAATGCACCACTCCAAGTCTTCCCGTGGATGTCGTAGAAGGTGACTAAGGAACCATATAAACCATAGCTTGAACTCGTAAACATGTAAGACACTTCTCCAACCCGTCATACATTCTGTCAAGTTAAGCTGTGTTTGGCATAGACAGGTTTACCAATCTGATTCTTGTAGCTTACAAAGCTATACTAGATGCCTTTTTGCAGCTGAAAAATTCTTACACAAGCCACGTTATAAAGGGTCCTTACCCTTAAACGTCGTATTCCAAAAATAGAAATAAATGTTAGTTAACCTTAAGAGGCTTACATCAGCGAAGCTAGCGACACCCGCTATTTAATTTTTGTACTTCAAAATAAGATACTTAAAAAATCTACGTTAGTATTTCCTTAGTAAATTACTTGTAGTATTTTTTGTTGAACTTTTCGTCAATATTATCATTTCCGATTGAGAGAATTACTCATTACCGCCAAAAGTGGCCGTTTCTGGCGTTAATCAGTAGTTCTCTTGATATACCAAATGTAAAATAATGAAAAGCAATACAAAAAATCCTACAAGTCATTTACTAGTGAAGTACTTACGTAGATTTTTTTAATTTGAACTTATTTAGTAGTAAAAGAAATAAAACCAAGGGTGGCGCTAGTTGGCTGGTGTAAGCGCCTTAATAGATATTTTCTTTTTATGAATGTGCCATAGATTGGAACGAGCGATAGGTATATTACCTTAACTTTGGAAATAAAGCGCAATAGTACCTATATAAAAAATAGGTACCTAGAAAGCGCGAATTTACAACGCATGGTATAGATATGATACCACTCTGTAAATATACCCCAAACCTGAAATTTAAAAAAATACATAGTCCCACAGAATTTTTTGATTTTAAACTATTTTTACTATTTTAGAGTCGTTTAGTTTAGTTTAGTTTATTAGTTTTATTTATAGAGAGTAGTTTTGTTTTTAATTTATTACATGTACCATACTTATTTTCTAATAAACTTATGTAACACAAAGTCCCCACGTTTCGTTCACTGTACGTACATTACAAATGATTTCGATATTGGCAGGAGCAGACTAAAAACTGCCGAAGATTTATAGTTTCTGCGGGAGTACCAATATGCGATGATGAATGGGACGTTTGCTCGAAAAAATTCAAATTATGTAAGAGCCGAGACACCTTAATTGAAAACAAGGAGTGTTATTTAAAAAATATAAACCAGGCTGTCCTTTTTGGATATTTAACATCCAGCATACTATTTCTTTTTGCTGACGTCATATGTATCCTACTAGCGATTTTCCTGCGACTTCATCTACGTATATTATAGGCTATGTCACACGCAGAAAATTTTTCTTTCTATTCATGATAAATTTTGAAAATCGGCTCTGTATGTTTGTTTATTTGCATTGAAAGCTATTCAATGCAAATAAACAAACATACAATCAAAAGTATAGATTATTAGTAATAGTAAGTATATATAGATAACTAGCTGTGCCCGCTTCTTCGCCCGCGTAGAAAAAAGTAACCTTGTACTTTCTCAGGCTCTAAACTATCTCTGTAGGTACCAAATTTCATTACAATTTTTTTTTAATTGAAAATATTTCATCATCATCATCATCATCAGGTCTTTTTCAGTCTCCACTGCAGGAGCACGACCCTCTCTGACTATCAGAGCCGTATATAAGCCAGGGCAGTCAGAGGATTTGGCTTACACTCTCCACGCTGGCCAGACGGGTTGGAGAGGTGTCTTTGATATTTTAAAGCTTTGTGCGGACTGGGACTCGGTTACTCGGTTCACATTCGCCCTGAGGAAGACCTCCGGATGAGGTTGAAACATGTCGGCCTGTAGCTGACTTCATACGTGAGTGACCCGTATTTTACATATTAATAAAGCTTTGTTAAGCTTATGTTCCCTAAGTCGCCTTTTACGACATCCGCAGGAACACTTGGAGTGGTCCTATTCTACTCTGCCGGGAACCACACGGCGGATAATATGTGATGAAAAAGAATTAGCTACAGGTAGGATTCATTACAATTAGTTTAGTAGTTTTGCTGTGAGAGCAAAACAGGCAGACAGACAGTTACTTTCATATTTATAATACTAGTATGGATGGATAGTTGTTTGTTCTCTCTCTTTTTATTCCACATTGATTTTCGCCGCTCGATCGCCCTAATCCACAGCCATAAAATTATTTTCGAATCACCGATAGCCTAAAGTACTTGCGTGATTTACGACCAATGGAGCTTTTATTTTACCAATTTTTTCCAATATAAAGAGTCATTTTAAGGGTTCCGTAGTAAACAAGGAACCCTTATAGTTTCGCCATGTCTGTCTGTCTGTCTGCCCGTCCGCGGTTTTACTCAGAGACTATAAGTACTAGAAAGCTGTAATTTGGTATGGGTATGTATATTAATTATGCCAAAAAAGTGGTAGATTAAAAACTTGAAAAAAAATTTTTTTAGGGTAGCTCCCATACAAGTAAAGTGGGGGAGTAATTTTTTTTTCTCTATTTACCCATCGTGTGGGGTATCGTTAAATAGGTCTTTTAAAAATATTGTGAGGTTGAGAACACCATTTTTCGATTTAGGGATCCGTTTCTGAAATATTTGGTTTTAAAGTGCGAATTTTTGTTAGAGTTAAGTGTGTGTCCCCCCCCTCTATCTGCTAAACGGTTATATATAGAGACGTGAAAAAAATTACAGCAGTAGTATATATACTGAAGTTTAAAGGAAAACTATCAGAGCTGAGTACTAAGTACAAACTAAAAAGTTATAGGCAACCAACTTATAAACTGTAAAATTTCATACTATTTTCATTGTGAGATGTTTTTGGTCGTTAAACTGTAAGGTGCGAGTGTGAATAGTGTGAACTCAACGTTGTTATTCGCAACTACGGAACCCTACACTGCGCGTGGCCCGACACGCACTTGGCCGGTTTTTTATAGCGTAACTAGCTTTTACCTGCGGCTCCACCCGCGTGGTTTATAGCTTATGAGGACTTCTTAGTATCCTAACCTATGTGTATGCAAAATTTCATGATGATCGGTTCAGAAGATATTTAATTATTCTTTCTGTTGTCAATAAGAATATTTTATAACGCTCGTTTCGTTTTAAGGGTTAACGAGTGAAAAACTAACAGATAGACAGAGTCACCTTTCCATGTATGTATAATATTAGTTTTTACACTATGAAAATTTACCTACGAAGGGGTAACAGTCCGTAAGTGATTTTAAATAGGTATGTCGTAGATTGTAAGTTGACGTCATTTGGAGAAAATGCGCTGTGCAGTTTGTTGCCGCTTCTTCTGCACTCCGCCTTGGAAGCGGTGTAAACTTAGCCGTGAGTAAATTATTGACGTCAACAATAATATATTTTTAACTAATTGTAATTATGAAAAAATATTGACGTTCACTAAATGATATTGAAATATCTTATGATGAATAAAAATTGACTTTGACTTTGACTTTCCTTTGACGTCATGTATATTCATAAAAATTGCCAGGCCGACCGAACATGTGAATCTGAAAATGACATTTTTTTCCAATAAGTACTTAGCATTTGTTTTATAGATAAAGTTGTTCATTTTGACGGGCTGAGTCGTCCCTTGAGGGATTGGACAGGGTTTTTTACAGGGATTGTTTACATACAGCTAACGCCCGTGGCTCGATTTCCATTGATGTGAATTCTTTGGAAACAGTAGGTATACTTATTCCATAAATTAACCTACCTTTCAGTACCCAATACCCTTTTCGTATTGATTAAATGTTCGATTTAAAGAATCAAATATTTTTGCACACTTACTTTGAATTATATACTCTCTAGACACCGTCATGCCTTTATTTTAATTATTAAAAACTGGCCAATTTTTCAATGCTTGTGTGCGTGACAATTTTGTGTTATCACAAGCGTTCTGTCAATTTATGCACTCAAAATCAGTCAAATTGATAGACGGTGTGTGCGCGACTATTTGTTGGACACAGCCTCTGCGGTCCAGTGGTTAAGGCGTTTGCTTTACTGACCCGGGGGTCGTGGGTTCGATTCCCACGGGAAGCATACTTAATTAACTTGTTTCCAGTTTGGTTAGGACATTGCAGGCATGAATCACCTGATTGTCTGATAAGAAAGATGATTCCGTGCTTCGGAAGGCACGTTAAGCCGTTGGTCCCGGCTGCCATCTGGTAGTCGTTAAAGGAACCACGTCAGAGGCCGAGAGGCGGTTCTGAAGAACTCTGATACCAGGGTGTGCATGGTCGACTGACCGTGTCATCTATTCGAAATGATGATGATGAGTTTTCTCTACGCTTTTAGGATAATAGAATCTATCTAGGCTTTAAATAATCTAATATAATAATACTTTAACAGATAGTTTCGCATTTATTAGTATGGATATGGATTGCCACAATTTAAACGAAAAGTTTCAACTCATCTTTGGATTTATTCATAGCATAGTCTGTTTTATTTTGAATAACAAGTGAAAGTGGGCATTACTATGCGACGGGTACATTGAGAAAGTAGTCACAACTACAATTTGCTTTAGTTCTCGTATTTTATTGGCTTTGTGTAGAAATATAAACAAAGAGCTGTTTTTACCAAACTTTTTCTGTATTTTTCACAGTTACGCAAACAATCTTGAATTATTATTTGCAAGCGCAGTCTAATTCTAAGGATTTTCTTCGAAAGGGACATTTGTTTTGCTTGAGAAATTTTTTATTTGTTCATTAGAGCCCGTTTTCACGAATGGGGATCACAACGAGTCCGCACTTCTATCTTACATAGGCTGATTTTGAACCTATGAGCTATATTAAAATCTCAGAATCAGAATCCCCAATGGAATACAGCATTGTAAGAAAAAAGAAAAGAAAGGAGAAAAACCAAAAAAATAGACTTCCCATAGAAATCAAATCAATACGAAATCAAATCTATACGAGTCCATTTAACAGTAGTCCATGTAGCAGGAGTAAGACCCTTCTGTACTACCAGAGCCATTTATTAGCCTGAGTAGTCAGAGGAATAGGCCTACACACTGAGTACTATTATTAATTCCGTGACACTGTACTAACAGAGCTAGACCTATATTTTTGTGTAATCATCGGTATTTTGTATATTATGTAGTATATTGTGTATTTTATCTTATTATTTATTAGTAGATATATATGTATTTTAAGTAGGTATTGGTATGCATTTATTATATTTTATACTCATTTCATTTTCATTTTCTTATTTTTTTAATTTAAATATCTCTATAATATAATTAGTTATCTCGGATTGGTCTAAAGGTTTGACAGGCAGAGAATGCCTTATGGCATTAAGTCTACCTGTTTGTACTTTTTGTTGTGCAATAAAGTTTAAATAAATAAAAAAATAAATAAATAACTCTTATGATTTATTTTCTTTGTCCACAGATAAAACAGTGACAATGTGGTCTGGCAAGAAAGGGACTGAGTCGGGAACAGCTGGAACGCCAACAGCGGAGGAGGAAATCAAGATAGTCCTGGTTGGAGACACGCAGTGTGGGAAGACCACGCTGGTGCAGAGATTCGTGTCTGACACTTTTATAGACGTAAGTAATTATTGAATGAACTAGTGCGAAACACAAGGGCAATCTCTTATTTCAGCTTGTGTAAAAAACTTTCGTATGTCTATATTATGACCGTCTGAGCCGCTGCCTGGCTGTTCTTCTCTAAATATAAATAAATAAACATATATATACGGACAAATCACACAGATTGAGCTAGCCCCAAAGTAAGTTCTTAAGTAAGACTTGTGTTATGGGATACTAACTCAACGATACTATATTTTATAACAAATACATATATAGATAAACATCCAAGACCCAGGTCAATCTGAAAAAGACCATTTTTCATCTTGACCTGACCGGGGATCGAACCCGGGACCATCCGCGCCACAGGCCGGCGTGTTGACCGCTGCGCCACGGAGCTCGTCACATTACCTTGTACTATTATGTATTCTATGGCAATACTTAATCGGCTATCGTGAAATTAAGTGTTTTGTTTTTAATGGCGGAGAATGGCTTTAGGAACCAGTGTAGGTTATAGTAACTTAGGACCTATGCGAAGAGAGGCCTAGAACAAGTGTCAATTGAGTTTGAATTTGTATCCCTCAGGTTCAAATCAGTTTGTAAATTATAAAAATATTTGGAGCCTCCTTATTTTATGAAGTCGGTTTAAAATAACAATTTATACTTTCCGGGACACTCCAGCCTATTTCTATTGCGTCTGATTCAGTGTCCATAAATGAGTTAAGTACATATCAATCGATAGAAGCGATATATTTCTACGCAAAACGCTCAATGTAATTCCCGCTTTTTGGTTTTGCTTTGGCTTTAAGGTTATTGTGGAAATTAAAATAACTGGTACCTATTTTCTACTTGTGTATCCACAGACATGAAAAAAAAAATAAAAGATAAGGAAACTTCAGCCTGTACACACAATTCTATTGTTATTTCTATTGTGCCAGATTCATGTCCGTGAATGAGTTATATCAATCGAACGAAGTGATATATTTTTACGCAAAACCCTGGATGCAATTCCCGCTTTTTGTATTTCAAAAGATGTCAATTTGCTCCACAAATAGACGCCGACACCCACAGAGCAGGGATGCGACTGTCGCTCGCGCGAACTAGAGACGCTTTTTTAACACATTCTTCTTCTTCTTTTCGAGTTAAAATGGCTACAATATACACTTAGATTATACAAAACCTACATAAACTCTTTTAACTTAAAAGCCTAGAAAAAAACTAGCGTCCAACCATGGATCTAAGAATAATCAGGATATGCCCTTGGAAAATGTAACAGTGACGCACATAAAAATCCCTACACTCGTGTCGCGACACTAGCGAACGCACACATCGGCACAAAAATCCCTACACTTTTCCCCGGTCGAATTTCCCAAATGTCAAATACATGCTGCACACATGTGACTTGATGTGACGTAAGTTATGCTTCACTTTTGATGTGTCTAATGCCGGGTCCATATTATTCCTAGGTCCATGCGTCCAACATGGGTTGGACGCTAGACGGAGTCAGTCGCTCACACACAGCTATCAATTTGACAGATTGTGAGGGCATAAATTGACAGGACGCGTGTTTTTTTTTTAGGTATTGTTTTACGGCCCTGGATACAAGTCCTTTAGAGCCTTTCTTCATTTATTTCGCCAGTTGGCGAGTTATTCTTCTTGGTTGTCAACGAAATGATGGTGTAATTCATTTCGTTGTTTTCACGGAGCCCCTGGCGACAACTCTTTGCGAATCCACTGGTTTTATGAAAATAAAAATTGGCGTATTTTTTAATCATTGAAATAAAGGCATGACGGTGTCTAGAGAGTATATAGTCAAAGAATATACATCTTGATGGTACGATCGTTTGCCTCAACTAGATCCTCACGTACAAGTGGGGCAGTTAGGGAATCGAAAGGCGATACGGCTAGCAACCCATCACTATATTGATTCCGTTCTCTACCTACAAGCCCACCAAAATGTTTAACGTCGACTTTAGGTTTTAAAGACCCGAGTTCTGTCTACCCCGAATGGGAAAAAGGCGAGATAGTATGTATGTGTGTTCGTCTATAGTAGGGCGTAAGCGACATTTCGTGCTCTATGCCAAGACCTCATTTCATGAGCATTAAACCGTTTGTACGGGGATATATCACTCTGTGATCTACAACATACAAATAGGTTATTTGAATAGCTGATATGTAAACAAAAAGTAATTTTAGGATTCACACAAAGGGTGGCACTGTTTGAATTGATCCCTCCCTACTATCACTTAGGGATCTGTCTGATAGGGAGATATATATGATTTCATGTTATAGTGTTTGCGTACTATTCACTACTAAAATAAATCCCGTATTGCTGGTAGAACCGATTTATTGAATGATCTGCCACAGGAGTCATCAAAAGCAAAAAAATTGATAGCGCGTTTGAGCTTTTACATATTTGTACAATGCCACATAGAAGTATGAATCGCAAACTTTTTTTAATATTTGGCCATCCATAGAAGTATGAATAGACGAAAAAATTTTTTTTTTAAATCTATGCGGCCATCTATCTCGATTCCATTCCTACTAAAAGTTTCATATTCCATGAAAAACAAAAGAACTGAATTCAAATATTCGACGAATTTTTTTTTTAATTCTATGAAATATTCAAATCTCATTAAACACATAGATTTCAAAGTTTTAAGAACAAACTCTTTGTTATGGTGTATTATTCACGTTGCACTATTTTACTTTACACCATGTAAATCACTAAACTTGTCATTTATTTTCAAACATCGACTGATCACACTGAACAACTTTCCGACTCGCACTTGGCCAATTATTTATTAAAACTTATTTTTTTGGAACCGTCGCGACGTCTATGCTTATCAAACATGTTTACGTCTCCCAACTTTTCCTAACTTTGGGCGACACCTGTCAAGTACAAGCATTTAGACTTAAATTGGGGCGAGCTTGAATATTAAGATTTCTTTATTATTTTATCTATACAGAATGATTCATTGGTAATGTTTAAAGGGGAGAAACAATAAGAATCACCAGAGATATATTTGACGAGCTCTGTGGCGCAGCGGTGAACACGCCGGCCTGTGACACGAATGGTCCCGGGTTCGATCCCCGGTCAGGTCAAGATGAAAAATGATCTTTTTCAGATTGACCTGGGTCTTGGATGTTTATCTATATATGTATTTGTTATAAAATATAGTATAGTTGAGTTAGTATCCCATAACACAAGTCTTATTTAAGAACTTTCTTGGGGCTAACTCAATCTGTGTGATTTGTCCGTATATATTTATTTTATTTATAGAACCGAAACAAAAAAAGCATTTCCGCCCCAGAGTAATTTATAAACATTACATGAGTCCTTAGATACTAACGCAACGATACAACATTTTAGAAAGATACATATAATGAAAAACATCAAAGACCTAGACCCAATCTAAAAAATCATCAAGTCCTTGTAAGTCTCCACTGCAGGAGCACAACCCTCTCAGCACTTCCCAAGTCATATAATTTTATATAAGTATATCATACATATAGCCGAAACTGTCAGAGGATTTGGTCTTCACTCTCCATGCTGGCCAGACGGGTTGGAGAGGTCTTTTTGATGTTTATAAGCTTTGTTTAGCTTGTTTCCTAAGTCGCCTTCTACGACATCCACGGGAAGACTTGGAGTGGTTCTATTCTACTCTGCCGGTAACCGGCTAGTTCATATTCATTCAGATGTACCTACCTTAAGAGTATTTAAAAATGAGCAATTCGCGGAGTCCTTAAATCCTTATCTACCACGCTGGTCAGGGACAAGAAAAAACGTAGAATATACCAGCTGCCTCTCTTCTCGTACAGATTCTAAAAACCGATCGAGGGAATGGGTGTAAAACTGAGGAAACACGTCAATAGGCGATGCGGCTAGCAACCTATCACTTTTTTGATTCCGTTTTCAACCTACAAGCTCACCAACACGCTAAACGTGGCCTGTAGGTTTCATAAGCCCAGGCTCTGTCTACTCCGCAAGGGAAAAAAACGTAACATTATGTATGTACTATTAAGCCTTCGCTCACGAAGTATACAATACATATTATCACGTCTTTTTCCCTTGCGGGGTAGACAGAGCCCAGGTCTTCAAAACCTAAAGGCCACGTTTAGCTTGTCACCAAAATCCTAAACGTGCTTTTAGATTTGAGGAATGAAAGAGCTTGTCGGTGGAGAATGGTATCCAAAAAGTGATAGGTTGCTAGCCGCATCGCCTATTGACATAATTCCTCACGCCCATTCCCTCGATCGACTTTTACGATATGCGCGGGAAGAGGGCAGCTGGCACATTGTACGTTTTTTTTTCTCCCAGACCAGCGTGGAAGGTCACGAAGTATTAAGAGTCGCCTGGAAGCGCATGTCTCCATACAAACGGAAAAAGGGATGTGGCAATATTTGATAATTTTGGAGTAAAATTAAGCATTTAATCAATTAATCTCATTATAACCTACGTACCTGTACAGCTTGGTTAAAATACCAATGGTTTGAGAATTACAAGCCTTTTCAAATTTGTATGAAAATCTTGAGAGGCGTATAATTCTCAAACATTTGATAAATTAACCAAACTGTATAGGAACGTACGTAGATTATAATGAGTTTAATTGATTGAATGCTTCATTTTGCCCTAAAATTATAAAATATTGCCACAATTCCCTTTTTCCGTTTGTATGGAGACATGCGCTTCCAGGCGGCTCTTAAGGCTTAAAATCCGTCTACGCGCTGGGCTATCGAGCTCCTCCAAGAAATGTGTGACGTGTCCTCAAAACAGGCGTGATGTATAAGGGTTCACTGCGATATTTCCTTATCCACAAAGTACCTAGTTTGTCACGGGTATTTGTATGCTTAGGCCTGATTCATTTCTTGTTTGAAGAAAGCCCTTCATACATCGTGGGTTTCAAGTGAATGCTGAATTGCGATTTTCGTGTTTGAATTACTTTTGCGAATATTTTTGCATTTATTTGTTTAAGAGGCTTAGAACACCGAAACTAGCACCACCCTTAATTTTATTTTTTACTTCTAAACCAGATCAATTTCAGTACTCCGCTCATTAATTGTATATAGTATTTTTGTTTATACTTTTAATTATTTTGCATTCGGTGTAATAAGTGGCTTCGAAAACTACTAGTGCATTTGTTTTTAAATAAGATCAAATTGAAAAAAATATACTTCGGTAGTAAAAAAGTTGTAGTATTTTTGGTATTACTATTCCATATTTTGCATTTGGTAAATTAAGAGAACTACTTTTTACCGCCTAAAGTAGCCGCTTTTAGGGCGCTGTGGTATGAGACACCCAGCAATGAATTCTTGTAATCCTCTAACATATCAAATTAAAAAATCTCTAATGGTAAGCCCTAGTAAATTACTTGTAATATTTTGGTATTAATTTTTATAGATATTATAATTTAAGTTTGATAATTACTTATTACCGCCAAAAGTGGCTATTTTTGGCGGTAATGAGTACTTCTCTTCATTCATCAAACTAAAAATAATGAAAAGTTGTATCAAGAATATTACAAGTAATTTAATAAGGCATTCCTATTAGATTTTTATTTAAATTTAAATTTAATTATGATTTAAGATAAAAATAATTTATTGCTGGGAGGTGCTAGTGTCTCATACCACAGTGCTGTAAATAAAAATACGCTCGTAAAATGAACGTATATGCAAGAGCTTGACGTGACATAAAAAAACATGTCATAGTTGAGTGGAAATCACGATTGAAATTTTGATGACTGTTTGTTATCCATTTCAACGGGCAGTTTGAGCGGATTTAGGCTTAGATTGACAGTTTACCTTTGGATTAACCCAATTTCAGTACTATTCATGTTAGGCATAAACTAGATGTTATTTTTTGTCTATTAGTTTTTCATATAAAACTATGAGTTGGATTTTTTTGGGGATAGATGTCCTATGTCATCCTAGTTTTTGCAAGAAGTCAAGCAGTTATCGTACTTCACGTAAAAACTACGAAATATATTTAATATTATATATGTTTAATCAATTTGTAAATTATATTGATTTCTTTATTTGAAAGGCTGATGGAAGATTATGATGGATTTTTTATTCCGCGCCTTCTTATGTTTTGTATGGGACAGTAAGTTTTTTTTTAGTTTCCAGTGATGCTTCCAATTGAAAAATTTATCATAATCTGCGGGCTAACTACTACTTCTTCCTTGCCTTTTCCCTATTTGGAGTCGGCTCTGTATGTCAACTCTCTCCAAAGTTTCCTGTTTCTCATCATATCTGCGGGCTAAGTCACACGTTTAATATTTTTAAGTTTATATAAAGTGTTCAAATTGAGGGTCTTGCTCCTGCAGTGGAGATAGAAGGACCTGATGATGATGATGATGATGAAAAGTGTTCAAACCAGTCCCCTATGTATGAGTTAGTAGAAAAATATTTTCATATAGAATATTATTTGTGCCCTTTGCCGTGGAGACCTTAGGGGCTTGGGGTGCGGAAGCCCGACAGTTGTTTAAAGAGATCTCCGCACGCCTAATCGACGTTTCTGGTGACCAAAGGGCAGGCGCGCATTTTGGCCAAAGGCTGAGTTTGGCCATCCAGCGTGGAAATGCCGCCAGCCTTTTGGGCACCCTGCCCGCTGACCACAGCCATTTGGCTTCAATTTTTTATTTATCTTAATGTTGTTTTTTTTATAGGTTAGTTTTTATTTTAGGATTAGTTTTTGTTTTTATCTTAGTTATCGTTAATATTATGTTACTTTATCTATTACATATAATAAATAAGTGGTAATTTTGTATTTTAATATATAGAATTAAATCTTATTATTTTCAGCTGTCCGTAATGCTAAGATAATATGTCTAAAGGTTATTTTACTCAAGATGTTATTATTTCTAAGTCTATATTAAGTCACATTACCACTAAATACCCTGTCAATAACAGGTACTTTCCTACAATACTGTCAATACATCAAACTATAACAATAGTTGATATCGGTTCTTGTTCGTTACTGATATTTGTTCCCGACAAGACTTTGGAATAAGCGTGATTTCTCTATGGCATTGATATATTTTTCCGGTATGACAAGTAAAAGATTTGCCTCTTTTAGAAAAAGTTACTGTTATAAGTAATACTTTCAAATTATATTATCAACTCAACAAGAGTTGCAAGCTGGTAGGTAGTAATCAATTTTAAGTGGCAACTGAGCCCGTCATAATGGCCAACTTTGCCTATGGGGATAAATACTGGGAACTCAAAAAATATTTTCGCCATCTTTTACAAAGTGCTGGGCCGGCCGAACAAGTTTGTAAGTAAGTATGTATGCATAAGTAGTGTTAAGCCTGTAACAGAAGGGACGAGGCAGGGTCACTGATGATCAGGCTTTTGTAATTAAACACAGAACTGGCGCGTAACAACGAGCATTTTAATCCATTCGGGACAGTATTAACACACAGCATTACAGTATAGTGGCTAAACTTGTGTTGCTCGGTCGGCTGCTCGCCAAAAAAAAAAGTGACGCGTTCGCTCGGCGGAGCGCGCAGAATACAACGGCGATATGGCGGGCAGTGGGGTGGGCTATGACGTCACGCCGTGTTGCAATTCGTTCGTTGCGTTACAAATCTTATGTTCTGTCTACCCCGTACAGGATAAAATACAAACATATGTGTATGTATGTATATGTCTATGCAGATACAGAATATCTTTAATCCAAAGTCTCTGGTTACTCGCTGACGTCACACCCAAAAGTAAATGAAAAAATATTCGAAACCCATAAGCCCTAATCGCAAAGAAAACAAGACGTAAAGGCACGAGCAATATTTGCCATAATGGACTCGCCTATGAATACAAAAACGAGCGGAGACCACGTTTACTTTGTCCTAAAATAACATCCTGTAGGAAAGTCGGCATAGGGACATTTCTACAGGCCGATTTCGACATTAACCGAAAGGGGCCATACATACAAACATACATACTATCAAGTCTTTTTACCTTGCGGGGTTGACAGAGCCCAGAAGGCCTATTTGCTAACTTTTGTCAACTACGGTGTACATCATTTTAATGGTAACTTCAATATTCATTACGGCTTTGGTATGAATGACTATTTTTATTTAAGATATGAAAACCGTAATGGATGCTAAAGTGACAATCAAATCTTTATACACCGAGTTAGCAAATCGGCCTGCAGGTGTATAAATCCTAAATGCCACGTATAACATGTTGGTGGGCTTGTAGGTAGAGAACGGTACCTATCAAAATAGTGATGGGTCGCTAACCGCATCGCTTCCATGATTCCTCACGCCTATACTCGCGATCGGCTTTTACGATCTGCGCGGGAAGAGAAGCAGCTGGTACATTCTACGTTTGTTCTTTTCTCCCATACCAGCGTGGGGGGAATATTTCGTTATACTAAGTCAATTCCGGATCCCATAACCTGGACTCTAGTCTACTCTGCAAGGAAAAAGACGTGATAGTATGTACCTATGTATTATTAAAATATGTAACAACGGGTTACTCACGTAAATAGTCAGCTAATGGCCGACATGTTTCGACCTCATTCGGAGATCTGCTTCAGGGCGAACGTGAATCGAGACGCGCGCAGGATATCGTCCCAATCCGCACTGATGTTAGCGATCGCTTGCGTGGGTAAGTATATGTATGTATGTATGTGGCACTTTTACTTCATTTGCCTGTGGATCCATCCATCTGCGATTTTGGTTTACTTAAGGAGGGTTGACAGCCTGATGACAGACGGACACACAGACAGACGGACGTCGAAGTCTCAATAATGGAATTCCGCTTTTACATTGTACTTAGTTTAGGTAGATTGAATGAATGGGCCGACTCGTCGACAACCGATATTTGGGTAGAATCTTTACCGCTTCTATGCTTCGTTAGGTGAGAAAGAGAGAGCCGGAGGCCCATCCCCCCGTGCCCTCTGGGGAGGGAAAAATAGAGGCCGACACTCTCTTGTAACACCCCTAGTGATGTAGTTGTCCATGGGCAGCGGTGATTACTTACAATCACGTGAAATACTTGTACGTTGGCCGACCTGTCTTAAAAAAAATCCTTTGTGTACGGAACCCTAATAACTACTAACCATTAAGAGTCGCCTGGAAGCGCATGACTCCATACAAACGGAAAAAGGGAATTGTGACAATATTTGATAGTTTTGGAGTAAAATTAATCATTTAATCAATTATTCTCATTATATTCTACGTACGTTCCTATACAGCTTGGTTTAAATACTAAAGGTTTGAGAATTACAAGCCTTTTCAAATTTGTATGGAAATCTTGAGAGGCGTATAATTCTCAAACATTTGATAATTTAACCAAACTGTATAGAAACGTACGTAGATTATAATGAGATTTATTGATTGGATGCTTCATTTTGCCCAAAAATTATCAAATATTGCCACAATTTCCTTTTTCCGTTTGTATGGAGACATGCGCTTGCAGGCGACTCTTAAGAGTCGTTTATAAAGTAGGAACACAAAATGGTCTATCATATAAAGTTTTCCGTTTATCTCCCGTGAAACAGCTGTAGCTCCAAAACTTCGGCGATAAACATAATTATTATGACGTCACTAAACACTACAGCCATCACGTGACCGTAAGCGATAAAAGTTTAGGTTACTAGCGCTAGTTACGCGTGGTAACGTTAAAGTTACTGCTTAACTTGGAGTCTTTAAATAAAACCTATTTAATGTTAAGGGCGGCCAACCCGTCTAGCTTTTCATACAAACGCTCGTACGTGATTATGGCAGTGTAACAACTTTTCTTTAAAGCTTTTCAACTAATAGGTATCTTGTGCACTATATCTAGGTTTCTATGAAAAAGTGAAATCAAAATGTGGAGAAACAACTTCAGTATTAGCCTCCAAAAATCCATTTTTGCACAAATTTTATGAGAACAAAGTTTATAATGTACTCATTAATTGTAACAGTAAAGTAAATATTTATTTTTTTCATAAACTTGTAAGGCTTACTAATAAACACATCATCATCATCATCAGGTCTTTCTAGTCTCCACTGCAGGAGCACGACCCTCTCTGTACTACCAGAGCCATATACTAGCCTGAGTAGTCAGAGGATTTGGCCTACACTCTCCACGCTGGCCAGACGGGTTGGAGAGGTATCTTTGATGTTAATAAGCTTTGTTTAGCTTGTGTTTCCTAAGTCGCCTTTGACGACGTCCACAGGATGACTTGGAGTGGTCCTATTCTACTCTGCCGGGAACTACACGGCTGGTACTAATAAACACGTATTTCTTGAAACAAGTTTAATGAAATTTCCGCACACTATTTTTCGTTCAATGTCTTCGCGTACTCACAAGCTTGTTACCATGTGGCAGTAAGAGGTGTGCGGGGGATGAGGGCAAGGGGCTCTTTTCGCTTTGCCTCTTTATCTGACATTGCGCTGGACGGAACAAGCTTTTTGACCATGCTCGCTGTTGCACGCATGCATGCTGCCACGACAGTTGGTCGGGAAAGGGCCCTCTTAAGTTACAAATATTTGGACAAGATATATGGGTTTAAACTTAATATTTTTGAAATTTAAGGTGAATATTTTTATTATTGTTATTTCTAAGAAAGGATATAAAGGGAAACGTTCAATGTGTCAGCAGTGCATTACATTATCAGACTAGGGAAGACTAAAATAAAATCTTTAATCCACAAATATCAAGTAAGTACTAATCAATTTTTAAAAAATGCATACAGAAGTAATGCGACAATCCACAGCGCTTACTTTCATTTTTTTTTCTTTTTTAGTAGCCATTTATGTCCCACTGCTGGGCAAAAGCCTCCCCTTTCTGTTTCCAATTTGACCTGTCTTCCAATCTTTATCAAAACCAAACAAATCATCACGTTAGCATTATCCCGCCCGGAGATTCTTGGCACCCCTGACTCCAGAGCTAACCATGGCGCCGTCGTCACCAGGTTTATCTCTGGAGCCGCCGGGCACTTGTTATTTGTTATTCGTATGTGTAAGTGGCCAACACTGGTGTCAGATTTTATCAAGCTGCCTTAAGGCATCTGACATAGCTTAACGACAGCCATCAACGATGACAGCCGGGACCAACGGCACTTGGGGCCGTATTGGGTTTTGTAACACCATAAAGGGGGTTTGGACCGTAACCCGCCGCGCTGGTCCAGTGCGTGTTGGCGGGTATTTGTGTTTCGCCATAGCCTCGTTACTCTCATTCAAGGTCAAGATGAAAAACGATCTTTTTCAGATTGACCTGGGTCTTGGATGTTTATTTATATATGTATTTGTTATAAAAATATAGTATCGTTGAGTTAGTATCCCATAACACAAGTCTTACATAAGAACTTACTTTGGGGCTAGCTCAATCTGTGTGATTTGTCCGTATATATATATTTATTATTATTATTAAGAACAATAACTCACAAGTCTTTGAAGGATGATTTGAAAGTCAACTCACTTATTGATGATATTTTAATCTTGCTTTAGACTTACCTACATTGAACAACGCATTTGCCGCTAAAACGTGACAAATGAATATACGTACATTTTGGTTTGAAACCAGAGCCGATTCCCTTTGGTGAGGTCATCCGAGGTCATGCAAATACATAATATACAGTAATCAGCACCTGAGCTAACTCTCAAAGGACGCACGTCTCCCAATTACACTGAAATACATATGTGTATATAATTTATACCAAACAGATATAGGTTTCATCACTTGAAATCAATTAATACTACCAGAAACTTGTCTATACGTGTAGTTTTATTTAAATTACGTTCACCTGGTTCACCTGGTTCCGTGGGCAGTTTTCCACACTTAGGCCTCTTGTTTGGGCCCATTGTGTGTGAGCAGAGGACTATTCGTCATCTAAATCCTCTGCATAATGGAGACTTCGTCCTCCATTTTTTTTTTAAATATATATATTTCTTCCTTATTTTGGGTTGTTGATTGGTGTTATGTGAGCCAACCCAGCTCGTCGAGGAAGCGAAGGACTGCAGAGGGTGTGCTGCATGCCTCGCTCATAGTTGCTGGATGTCCCAGGAATTCTTCTCTTGTAGTTGTTATGCTAGGGCAGTCTAGTACGACATGCCTGGCAGTTTCTTCAGTCTCTAAGCAGCCTCTGCAAAGAGGACTGTCAGTCATCCCTATAACAAATTACGTATTGTATGATGATTTTTTAATCTCGTTCTAAAGTTACCTACCCTGTGAACAATTCATTTACCACCAACACACAAAAAATGAAATGACGTACGTACATTTCGGTTTGAAATCAGAGCCGATTCCCTTTGATGAGGTCATCCAAATACATAATGTATATTAGCACCTGAGCTAACTCTCAAAGGACGCTCGTCGCCCAATTACACTGACATACGTAATGTATACCAAACACATAGGTATAGGTTTCATTATTTCAATTAGTTGATACTACCTGACTCTGGTCCTGATTTATGATACTTATATTTTTCAATTGTATGTAAATAACTTAAGCCTAGCAATTAATTCATTTACTCCTAAACGAAATCAAATTTTAATATCTAATAGCTGATTGCCCTAGTAAATTACTTGTAGTATTCTTTTTGTTACTTTTCATAGATATTACAATCTAAGTTAAAGAGAACGAATTTTTACCGCCAAAGTGGCCACTTTTGGCTGTAATAATTCGTTCTCTTAATTCATCAAATTAAAAACTTGTACCAATAATACTACAAGTAATTCACTAGGGCATTCAGCTGTTACATTTTTTGAATTTGATATGATTTAGGACTTATACAATTAATTGCTGGGTGGCGCTATGTGTGAGTGTGAACTCACTTCGCCTTAGGGGAAGCATGAATGTGTACGGTCCTGTGTTGCTCATTGAAATAAATCATTTGAAAGAAACCGAAGATATCATTAAAATTTAAGCCTTATTACCCTTCGAACTAGATTTAGAACAACTTTTTATAGGTTTAAGAGGGAACGTGGACTTTCCTTAGCGGTTAATACTGCCAGTTTTGGAGAAAATTTTAAGTAACACTTCCCAGAAATCTTGTTCAGAATAAGTAATAGCACAAACATATGCAAAAAACAAAATCAGAATAAATTCACAAATGTTTGAAAATGTATTTTTCATACTATTTAGATGAAACATATTGTGCAAAATGCACTCATAAATTATTCCATTGTAATATTGTGCATAGAATATAATAAACGTTATCACTACATCGCCCGCACCTGCTAGATGTTAACTGGGGTGACTAAATCGCTACATATTATAAAACAAAGTCCTCCGCCGCGTCTGTCTGTCTGTCTGTCTGTCTGTTCGCGATAAACTCAAAAACTACTCTACGGATTTTCATACGGTTTTCACCAATAGATAGAGTGATTCACGAGGAAGGGTTTAAGGTATATTACATGCCCGGGCGCAGCCGGGTAGGGCTGCTAGTAATAAATAAAATAAAAATAAGATAATTTTTATTTATGTTACGTGAGTAAATAGAAACTTTTGTGACTCGCTACTAGTCAAAATATACGGGTTTCGTTAAAAATTAGGCCCAAATACATGTTCTTTATACATATCTCACTAAACTTAGTATAGAACTAATCAGGATATGAATCGTGATTAATATGGTTTAATTCGTGATCACGACCCATGTATAACTGGTCTGAAATATCGGGAAAGCGCAAACCAAAATAATTACGGTACATATCCACATATTAAACAAACTACGCAATAACTGTGAAAGTTTAAACAAGTTTTTTAAACGATTATTAGAACACGGGCGAGTGTGTAAATAAAAAAGGGTGAAAATTTTAATGTGTCCTCAAAACACCACATGTGTGGATGCTTTCGTACCTCTCAAGGAGCTCTTGTCCAATTACAAGATGCAAGGTATACGAGACAAGTTGGAATAAATAACAAAAGCTGGGTAAATTAATAGAAAGTTACGAAAACATTATTTTGTTTCTTGACTGAAATCTAACTTGACATATAATTAATTGGTGTATTTTATTTTACGAATTGAAATAGTAATTGTAGGATAAATTTGGTGTCACCAATTGAAGTTTAATGCATTTGAGGACTTGTTGACTTATTACTTTCTTTATGAAAAAATATTTACACCGGGAAAAAAATAAAAGCTGAAAAAACTTTGTTTTACTTATAGGCTTTCCCGGCTGCCTCAGGGATGTTTTATACTAATAATCCTTCCTCATTAATCACTTTACCTATTGGTGAAATCCGCATGAAAATTCATACTGTAGTTTTTTAATTTATCGCGTTTTTTATGAAAAATATGAGTCCATCATCTAGACTATACAGCTTATAACTTAACCCTCGCAATTCCCTTAAGAGTCCCACGTAAAGCCGAAATCCCATACAAATGTAGTTTCGTTTTAGTTTTACAACAGTTAAGCCATTCTCAACCAAATTTCGTACATACGACTGGATAAGGCATATTGATGTTTATAATCAGATTTCAATTTTAAAAACAATACCTATACAAAATTACAGCGATTTGAAGTTTCGTATCAAAAACTTGTACTCGCTGTAATTTTGTATAGGTATTGTTTTAAAAATTGAAATCTGATTATAAACATCAATATGCCTTATCCGGTCGTTTGTACGAAATTTGGTTGAGATTGGCTTAGGTAACTGTTGTAAAACTAAAACGAAACTACATTTGTATGGGATTTCGGCTTTACGTGGGACTCTTAAGGGGCAGAGATTAAAAATTAGTTTCTGTAAAGGGTGACTCAGACTGTCAATATGAACAACTTTTCCCAAGGGTTCAATGCTGGGGGTATCCCATGGCAATTGTGACCCGGTTAGCTGAATAATACTGTATGAAAATGTAAGAAATTTTTTTGTTGTGGTGGTTCAAAACTACTTAGTTCTCTCAAAAACTGAAGTCATCATATCACTGTTCATAACATGTCATAAGTTAGCTGCCTATCCATCCACTAAAGCATAATATATAAATCATGTTATAAAATATAAGTTCAAGTGCTTCAAACATATAATGTGAGTTACTATGCGTCTGGAGAGATATACGACTCCATCGACTAGATGTAATGGTTCGTAAATGCAAAGTTATAAAAACGATGACAGAATGTGATATATAAAATTGTTTGTTTTAAGAGCTGTTATTTAAAATTCGAGCTCCGTGGCGCAGTGGTTACCACGCCAGCCTGCGACACGGGGGTCCCGGGATCGATCCCCGGTCAGGTCATGATGAAAAACGAATTTTTCAAATTGACCTGGGTCTTGGATGTTTATCTATATAAGTATATATTATAAAATATTGTATCGTTGAGTTAGTATCCTGCGACACAAGTTCACAACTTACTGTGGGGCTAGCTCAATTTGTGTGATATGTCCGTATATATTTATTTAAAAAAATATATATATATTTCGTAAGTTATGCACACGGCTTAACTCTTGGAATACTCACTTCTTCTTCTTTGGAGTCGTAGATGGCTGGCCAATCTGCGTTTCCGACTGACTTCATTATGAAAACACGGCTTTACTCACGTTTTATTACGTCGGATCTGCCGAGTGCTTTGAGGGAAGCGTAACCGTCGTGTCGCCACCCCTTTCACTCGCCCCGATGATGGTCTTCGTAACAGACCGAAACTAGTCGGCAGATCTGACGTAATAAAACGTGAGTAAAGCCGTGTTTTCATAATGAATTTATCTCGCGTAAGTTTTAATATTATTATTCCGACTGACTTGTTGCCCAGGGTGCGCCGGAGGCCTGGAGGATTTCAATGCGTCACACGGGGAGGCTCCTTTGCATGCACTCACGCAAGTATTTACTTAATTTATGGATTGAGAGATTCATTTCATAAATCCTAACATATAAGTAAAACATAATATACTTAAAAGACCGGTTACGCTCTTGTCACTGCCGTCGGTCAACGCTGTTGTCCATGGGCAGTGGTGATCACTTACCATCAGGACCTTTTTGCTAGTTAATCGTCCTATCGCCTCAATGTTTTCAAAATAATATTTAAAGTACAAACACATCTTTTTACCGTTTTATGAATTACATGCTTTGTCCAAGGAAATTTAATTTTCATTAGATATTTCTCATAAAATCCTCTAAAAACTTACTAAAAAGTCGTAAAAATTCATCCAATTTGTTGGATTGCAGCCGGCCTTGCAAGTCGGTCATTTGTTACCGTCCGTCAGCCGTAAGCGTCACGTTTTTCACATGTCAGCTGAGTCCCTCGAAATTGGCGGGAAATGGCTGTCTGTACAACGGAATTTAAATTGTATTTTTGACCCCAGTCTGTGTTCTGTGTCCTCTGAGTACTACAAAATTAATTTTTAATTCAATTTTTTTACTCGATACTTTGTTTTGTTTTGTTTTTTGTGGCAGTGTGTTATTTGCAAGCTCACTAAAGCCATCTGACGTAGTTAGGCGCAATGGTTTGTGCAACTAGCGCCACCCAGGCATTTATTATTTTAATCCTAAATCAAAATCAAAGAGAGAAAACGGGCTAACGCCAAAAGTGTACTTTTATTTTTTTCTCAAACGAATATTAATCAAAAGTTATACCAAAATACTACAAGTAATTTACTAATAGCGCATTACACTATTTTTTTTAATTTTATGTGTTTTTGGTAAGGATTAAAATAATTAACTGCTCGGTGCCGTTACTTTCGCATCCACTGCACCTGCCATCAAAGTTGACAGCCGGGACCAATGGCATTATATCCCTCGCAAGTTTTTATATTTATATAAACCCTGACAATAACTAATAGAAACGAAATCGTTAGATGGGCCCAATGGGTGTGTGCATTATAAGCGCTTACGCTTGTCAAGCAACGCTGGCTCTGGTTCCCTCTAGGTTGGGTGCTAGGTGCACGTAGGAGCTGAAAAAAATATTGTGCCACTTATGGTCATAAGTGGCACAATATTTTCTTCGGCTTCTCCGTGCTCCGGATGGTTCCATAAAATCGCTGGTCTCGGCCATCATCATTGATGACAGTCATTAAGCTATACAGGGTGTAAATTCGACATCCATAAAATGATGACTCAGCCCATCAATATAAACAAATTTTCCAATATCAATGCTGATAGGAAAAGTTGTTCATATTAACAGTCTGAGTTACCCCTTTAAGGAATGTCGACGGTCGAAGTTACACGCTGTATATGTTAGATGCTTTTGAGCGGCTTACAAAATCTGACATCGGGCCGAAAACAAACAAACATTGTTTATACAAACCGTCGTTAAATACAGAATCTTAGTCATTTGCTTACGAGTTGAGTACGACCAACGTTGAATTGCAAAAGATAACGGCGATACTTATCTATTATCGCGCAGATATTGCTTACATTAATGTCAATGATACAGTCCAGACAGACTGTATTTGCTACACGATAATCAACCGTATTACCTTTTAAAACAGTTTAATTTTGCACAGAAATTGCTAGAGGGCGATGTTCTGTAATAGTAAAAATATTCTGAATGTCGTATCGCATCGAATCTGCAAGCTAAGTTGTTTTCTGGTAAACAGTTGAAAGTAACGACTAGGTTAAGTAGTCTGATGGTATAAATATCATAAAAAGGCATATAATTCATAAATAAAATAATTATACACTATTATACTGCATATAAAATCTTTTATTAATCACCAAAGCGATTACTTAAGTGTAACTAGCTGTTACCCGCAGCTCCGTCCGCGTGATATATAGCCTATGTCCTTTTCAGTACCCTTACCTATGTGTATGCAAAATTCCCCCATATTAAAAATAACCCATGACATTTCAATCTCCATTGACAAAGCACAACATCCATACACATAACACAGTAAAAAAATGCTTTTGAAAATTCATTAATTTAAAAAAAAACTTGGGGCAATGGAGGCGAAATAATAGAGTAAAAATTTTAAAAAAAGTCTGTCTGTTATCAAGCTACATTAGGCAGCTTGAATATTTGACATTGTCACTAAAAACAAAAAAGTAAAGGATCAAAAAATACAATTAAAATTGAACTCTGCAGTACAGACAGCCATTTCCCGCCAATTCCGAGGGACTCGGCTGACATGTGAAAAACGCGATGTTTACGACTGACGGACGGTAACAAATGACCGACTTGCAAGGCCGGCTGCAATCCATCCAACAAATTGGACGCCGATTGTTATGTGTTTTGAGTGAGTTTTTAGAGCTTTTATGTGAAATACCCAATGAAATTTCAATCTCCATGGACAAAACACATTATAAATACATATTATAAAACAGTAAAAAAATGTGTATGTACATTGAATATAGTTAAAAAAGGGGCGATGGAATAACAATAATACAATAATGTCGGTCGTTAGGCTACATCAGATGCCGTTAGGTAGCTTCCAAAAGAAAACGTGGCGCGATGGAACAAAAGTAATAAAGTAATAAATGAATTTTAAAAAAAGACTGTCTGTTTGTGCACGCCAACCTCTCGAAATACTAGAAGATTCAAATGAAACTTTTTTGTTCTTTAGCTCTTAAGTCTGGGCAAAAAGATCAAAAAAGTTTCATTCACAATTGTTCAAAGTTTCATTAAAAATCTTATAGGGTATAATGAAATGGAAAACCTGATACATAACAGCTTTAAGAGATGTACAAAATCGGCCAAGTGCGAGTGGGACTCGCGCACGAAAGATTCCGACTATTATCTATATACAAGAGTATACTATCGAGCGGCATAAAAAAAACGTTTTTTGTATGGGATTTCCTTAAATATTTCTTTATTTTTATTGAATAGGTACTTTTTATTAGCCTCACATGTAAAACACGATGATTAAACGCACACGATCAATTTATGTAAATGTTTTAACTTCTACCCAGTACAGATTAGATTAGCAGCAAAGACAAAACATATTAAATTAAGAATGTGAGCCAGTAGCTAACAGAGTTTCGAGCAATCGTCTAAACCGAATTAAGAACTTCTTGAGAACTTGAGACAAAACACACTCCGTCTCTTTCTCTCGCGTTATTCTCTGTCCCGCTCTTTCCTTAGGTCATGCTAATCTCAAGTGTACTTAGGAGTTTAAGATAATTATTGATATGAGTTAACTTTGAATGTGTAAATGTTATTAATATTTTTATTACTGCATTGTGAAGATTTCTTGACGATCTCCGTGGAGCAGTGGTTATCACGCCAGTCTGCGACACAAATGGTCCCGGATGCGATTCCCGGCCAGAATTGGATGATTGATCCCATAGGAAAAGTTGTTCATATTAGCGGGTTGAGTTACCTTTAAGCAGTCCAGGATTTATAAATAGGCCGTATAGGCCGCGGCCTAGGGGCGGCAGCGTCCTAGGGGCGGTACATTTAAGAGGACGGTCACTTGATTTCAGAGGATAAAAGTAAAAAAAAATTGTATATCTGTTTCTATATTACACTCTCTTTCTTAATGACTAATTCATTCGTTTATTTAACTTTCACTTGTTTATATTGTTTTATTTGTAGCCCCCTTACAACAAATGGAAAATTATTATTTTAAAAAGGTATGTACATGGGGCGGCAATATAAATCCGGCACTGCCTTTAAGGGTATGTCGATGGTCGATTTACTCGCTGTATTGATGGTACAAACAGACACCTTTTTTCTGTTTTATTATAGGTATGGACATAAATGACTACGTCCCACTTCTATTGCCTTTTATATGTATTGCCCACCCAAAATTAACCCCGTCCCAAAACCAATGAAAGCAGTTTTCAATAGCCTACCATAGACAAAACGGCACAGATAAACTTCCCGGAATTTCAGCCTTTCCATTACCAGTTGCGGATCTGTAGCGAGCAAAAAGGCTAATCACTACCATACGCTAACAGGAGCAAAACAACTCATACTATCCTTGCAGACTTTCACGACTTTATTTCAAAGATATAGAGTTGATTTTAATTTGGCTGAAATGTTTTCTAAGTATGCTCTGTTTTAGTCTAGTAGGTTTTTTGAAAATAGAACAGAACACACTGGCAATATACTTGCGGGCTGTCACAACGGTATTGCAAGGGAATAGAGTTTATTTTGGTTTGTAAGAGATGTTTTATAAGCATGGTTTACTCGTCTCGTGGATTTGGTTCGGAACCAGAGTGTTTGTTAAGGCAATCAACACAGGCCGGATCTATGAAAAAGAGAATGGAACTTGGAATATTGAATCTACATACATCCTGTTCAAAGTGTGAGAGTTACAGAAATTATTTTGTTTTATGAAATATTTTTGGGATTAATTTTTATTTTCTACTATTCAACTGTGTTAGACATTACACATGTTAAGACGACAACAATACAAACAGATAGAATTATGGTAAAGAAAGTGTGGAAATTTTGTCTGTTTAAATTGTGTGAGCAACTAGAATTATTATTAAATGTCTATCATGTCTTACGGAGATTCGTCATGTGAAAATTTTTTTACAGGCATTTTTATGCATTCACCGAGCTATTCTTATATAATCTTACGAAATCAAGAAATAAGTAAGATATGTGAATAAGGCAACCATTTCTTAAATGTTAATTTATTCAGAGCAAATATTTAAACCATAGCATCATATCATGAAACCATAAGTGTGCCGTCTGTAGGTAAAATACACATAGCCCAGCACAAAGGAACAATATGCACCTATAAGTCGTATTTACCCCGATTTAATCCTGTAAAAAGATGCTGAAATTCTAATTTGATCATTAAAATTTCGCTCATGATTCCCTCTAAAATAATGCTCAAGTCTAACCTGAATAACAAGCAATAATATAAATTTTTATGAGATCCAAATTCGCAACATATTTAGAAAACGCGCGTCGAATAAACAATAAACGTTTGGAGGGTTAGGGTGCTAGGGCTGTGCCAAGGAGGTTCGATTGCTGTTTTTATTTTATTTATCATAATTTTTTTAAATTAACCCTGTCCCACTGCTGGGCAAAGGTCTCTCCCATTTCCTACCATTTGCCTCTGTCCAATGCAGTCTCGGACCAATCACGTTGGAAAACGTTGAGGTCATCGCGCCATCGCTTCCTAGGCCTTCCCCTTCGGCGTTGACCATCCCGAGGTATCCACTGGGTTACTTTGAAAGCCCATTTGTGAGATGTCATTCTGCAGATGTTGACAATGGTTTTATATAAATAAATAAAGTAAATCAAACTAAAACCTTAATGGATGAGGAACTGACCATAGTTGTCAAAAGTTACTAAATAAGCCCGCGGGCCCTCGTGTCTGTCCAGCGCGGAGAGTGTAGTGTAGGTAGGAGTGAGGGGTCCTCTGACTGGCTAAATATATTATGACTGGGGTAGTGGAGAGGGTCGTGTTCCTGCAGTGGAGACTAACTTGTTCCATATTAAAGAATAGATGGAAGCCCTGCTAAACCCTATCGAGCAAGCATTAAGTAGCTTGCTGCCACATTGTTAGTGGTTCGAGCCTCAGGGGTCAGAGGTTGATCAGTTTAGTAATCTTAGCCTAGATAGGTGAAAGAATTTCGAAAACCTAAACGTCTGGTGGCGCAACCTTTTTATATCAGGTTCCACGGAAGACCAGCGGTGGTGTTATCACTACCTTATGCTGAGTGGCACCATTTTGATACTTTGATTATATAGTTTTAATTTTGTACTTAAAAGATTGTAATGTTTGAAGTATCAAATAAATTATTTTTCTTTCTTTCTTTCAAATCATTTTGAAATTCGTCTAGTAGTTCCGGTGCCTATTCATTGCAAACACTCAAGCAAACAATCAAATCTTTTTTACATACATACTGTCATGTCTTTTTACCTTGCAGGGTAGACAGAGCTCAGGTCTATTAGACCTAGAGCCACGTTTATCATGGTGGGGACGTGGAGATAGAAAACAGAATCAAAATCGTCATGGGTTGCTAGCCACATCGCCTATTACCGTGATTCCTTAGAATTTCGCCCATTTCTTCGATCTGCTTTTATGATCTGCGCGGGAAAAGAAGCAGCTAGTACATTCTATGTTTTTTCTTGACTCCCAAACCAGCGTGGAAGTAATCTTTTCTGTTTATAATATAAGTATAGATAAAAGAAACACAACTTTGATCCATATTATTTATTTCCAATCAAGTGGAAACCCTGACTAAACCCTATCGCGAATTAATTAAATTTCACTTAGTTCGAACCCGACTTAAGATAATTATTTGGTTGCGTAGCTTACTGCTTCATTGTAAGTGATTCGGACGTCGGAGGTCAGAGGTTGATGTTTAGTCTTTTTAACCTCGATAGGTGAAAGAATTTTGAAAATAAATACAAGTGAGCAGTAACATCTTTTCTCTTTATAATATTAGTAAAGATCAAAGCAAACATAACTTTGGTTTATATTATTTTACTCTCAATCAGATGAAAGCCCTGCCTAAACCCTATCGCGAACTAATTAAATTTCACTTAGTTCGAACCCGACTTTAGATAATTAATTGGTTGCGTAGCTTACTGCTACATTGTTAGTGGTTCGAGCCTCAGAGGTCAGAGGTTGATGAGTTTAGTCATTTTAGCCTTGAAAAGTGAAAGAATTTTGAAAATCAGTCGAGAAGTTTCGGAGCCTATACAATGAAAACAACAATCAAATCTCAATATTGATATAGATGGAAGAATACACAACTTTGGTTTTATTTTACCTTCAATCTGGTGGAAGCCCTGCCTTAACCCTATCGAGCAAGCGATAAGTTCGGAATTAATTAAATTTCACTTAGTTCGAACCCGACTTAAGATAATTAATTGGTTGCGTAGCTTACTGCTACATTGTTAGTGATTCGAGAGTTGGAGGTCAGAGGTTGATGAGTTAAGTCAAGCGAACTGGCCGTTCAACCTCGACTGGATTATTCTTTGCAGCGACTTATTCTTTTTCAGGATTATATTTTTTTTTCTCTTCCATGCTGGTTTCGGAGAAAAGGATAGAGTTCTAGAGTTCTTCCCGTGCTGACCGTTAAAGCCGGTCAAGAGATTGGGAGAAAATCTAAGGAATCACGTTATCCATCTTATCGCCCACGAGCATGCTAAACGTGGCCTTTGGGTGTTATGACCTGGAGCTCTGTCTGATTATAGTTTTTTACCGGAATTCATGCTTCTTTTGTACGACTCCATCAGAAGCATTTTTTTTTTCTCAAATCATTTTATTCATAGAGGAACTCGCACCTCCTCGAACCCATCCTATTGTGGAGACTGCGCCTGGGGTTACTTAACATACTTAAGCGCTAATAATGCACACCCACTGGACTATGAGGTCTCTGAGAATGTAGAATTTCTATCGTACATAATATTATAAAATGTATAAATATGAAAGGATGGAAACTAAAATCGAAAATGCAAAATAGTTTCAAAACAGTAACTGTTATAGCTTGTTATTAGCAACGAGTATGTTAACGATGTTTCCTCAATAGCTGCATTTGGAAGTTATAGAATAACCTAAACTATTCCGTATATTGCAAAGTTAGTTAACTATTCCAATATGCTGAAACATCATAACTGCATTAATTTGAAAACATATAAAGTTTTCACTTTAAACTTTTATGAGGTTGCTTGTGTCTCTTTGTCTGAATAACAATATAAGGTTTTCGATGTGAAATATCTTTCTTCTCTCGCCGTCTGGTTCCCGGCAGAGTAGAATAGGACCACTCCAAGTCTTCCCGTGGATGTCGTAGAAGGCGACTTAGGAAACACAAGCTAAACAAAGCTTATAAACATCAAGGCATCTGGCCAGCGTGGACAGTGTAGGCCAAATCATCTGACCCCTCTAGCTAATATATGGCTCTGAAAGTACGGAGAGGGTCGTGCTCCCGCAGTAGAGACTCAACAAGATCCGATGATGATGATGATGATGACGATCTTTCCTCTCGCTTTCCTGCTACCTGTGGGTTCAAAATAAATTTCTCTAAAATAGTATTTTAGCCTAAACAAAGCTTATAAACATCAAAGAGACCTCTCCAACCCGTTTGGCCAGCGTGGAGAGTGTAGGCCAAATCGTCTGACTGCTCTGGCAGTACAGAGAGGGTCGTGCTCCTGCAATCCAATATTTTGAGTTAAAAGTCTAAAACAGTAAATAAAAGAATATAAAGTTAATCAGATTAATCAAATTAATATCACTAACATAATTCGCAAATGTAAAAAAAATACAATTTTTTGTTACATAATTAAAAAAATGGTCCTAGTATACTAACATAATAAAATACGTTTTAAATTTAGTAATGCAGTAAGTACTTTTTACAAATTGCAATAATTAGTGGGTACTCCCATTCATTTATGTGCGTCCTCCTCTAATCTAATATTGCTGTGCCCGACAGGGTCCATAAATGGTCTAACTTTGTAATTTGTCATCTAATGTCTTTATGGTTTGCAATAAATATTTGAGTATTGAGTATTGAGTGGAGACTTACAAAGACCTGAAGATGATGAAGTATTTTAGCCATTCATAACACCCTAAATGCTGAATGATTTTAAACTCCTTTGAAATATTTAAATCAAATTCACTCAATAAAACTAAAATTTGATTTAGATTACTCAATAAATTTTATTAAGAGACTTACATCAGCGAAACTAGAGCCAAACGTCATTTTGTTCGACTCCTAAAAATGATCAAATTTTAAAAATCTACGTCAGTACTTCGGTAGTAAATTACTGTCGTATTTTTAGTATAACCTTTTCGTCAATATCATCATTTCAAAGTACTTCAGTAGTCCTCTTACTTTTACAGATGGAAAATAATGAAAAGTAATACCAAAAATAGTGCAAATAATTTACTACCGTAGTACATACTACTTATGTATTTTTTCATCTGATCTTATTTAGCTGTTTCCCGGTAGAGTAAAATAAAACAACTCCAAACCTTCCCGTATACGTCGTATCAGGCGACTTAGGAAACACAAGCTAAACAAAGCTTATAAACAAAAGAGACCTCTCCAATCCGTCTAGCAAGCGTGGTGAGTGTAGACCAAATCCTCGAACTGCTCTGGCTAATATATGACTCTACTACAGAAAGGGTCGTGCTCCTGTAGTGGAAACTAAAAAGGGACCTGCTGATGATGATGACTGGCCTTATTTAGTAGTTAATAAAATGAGTGATGGCGCTATTAGGCTCTTCTTAGCTCCTTAAGGTATATACGCGTATTAAAACTGGCTTGATTTCTACGAAGGGCTGCTAAGTGAGTCCCATTGAGGTCATTCTCTGGATTCATACTTCAAACGTGGTTTTAACTTTTGACAGCTTGTTTTATTCAAATACACAGCGGCTTTGGCATTTGAAACCATATGGTAAAAGTAACATTTTGTTTGGAGTTTTTGGTGGGAAGTCAAGGAGTACAGTTGTCGTTTGCCTTAGACGATTTTGCAAATTGATTTAAGTGGACTTTATAATATGAAATTGGTGTAGTTTGGTGTTATAAATGCTCGTGCTCGAGAACAATTTGTGAAATAGTTAAAGTAAACTGTTAAATGGACTCCTATAGATTTGTCACCAGAAGCTCCCACGAGGCTCCCGAAGAACTTACGCCATCTTTGATGCCACATTCCGTACAACATCGATACATACTATCTCATTATACTGGACATTCGCAGAATCACTGAAATCTCGGTAGAAACCATAATTTAAAAGAAGAAAGAAAGAAAGAACATTTTGTTTTCAAAAGTTGTAATGTTCTTGTTAAAAGAGGGCCGTATAAGTAGTAAAGCAGATTATCAGCTATTTTTAACCTTCTATAAAGCTTTTATTAACCTTTGACTATAGGTACTTGTAAAAGAAAGCATTGACATCAATTCACGAACAATTAGAATTATTTCGAAAGTTAAAATAACCTTTTCCGTTTTGACAATTTACATCCACCATATTGGTTTTTTGGTTGACGTCACATCGTCTATTACACTCAGGGGAAGAATAAGTCTCATACAATACTTTCACACTTCAAAATCGGTCAAGCAAGCCGTGTTTAGTCTACAGTAAACGTCAATTGATCAGACATATTATTACAAACAACTTGGCTCCCGTAGCCCAGTGGAACGTAGACCGGTACGACTGGCGGAGAATTTGGATGCAGTCTCTAGCCGGCAGTCAACTTCAACCTCAACAGAAAATATTAAATACTTTATACACAAAGGAACTCGGGCTAGATAGATTGCAAAACTAATAGACAGTGGAAAATGCAAGTTGGAACTGAACGGAATAAAAGTTGGAATTCCCAGCCGTTCGGCGCGAGTTCCTTTGTCCGAGTGCTGGGAATTTAAAACGATATTCGAACTGGAATGTCCAAGTGAAAGTCACTTAAGGCGCTCTTATAGTAACACTAGCGCCACCCAACAATTAATTCATTTAATCCTAAATTATACCAAATTTTAAAAATCTAACAAGTTTTAAATAGACAGAAATTCAAGAATGTAAATCATATAAGCACTAGTAAATAACCTGAAGTATTTTTGGAATCATGTTTAATATTATCAGAATCAGTGAGAATTATGAGAATTACCGGATCACCGCCAAAAACGGCCGTTTTTGACGGTAATCACGTTTTCTCTTAATTACTGATTCTCGTAATATTAACACATGATTCCAAAAAAACTTCAAGTTATTTACTAATGCTTATATGATTTACATTCTTGAATTTCTTTCTATTTGTAAAGTATTAGGAATAAAATTATTGGCGTCTCTACTGTGTCTAGTGTGCCCCCTTAAGAGACTTAGATCACCACTACTAGTCCTAAGTAACGCCAGTAATAAATTACTTGTAGTATTTTTGGTACAAATTATTACCGCCAAAAGGGGCCACTTTTTACGGTGATGAGTAGTTCTCTTAATTTACCGCACAGCAATGAAGATTATTGGTATTAAATTTTTTGTATTATTATAAATTATAATACACTAGTAATTTACTACTGAACAAGAATTTTTCAATATAAATACGAAGAAAATAATAAAAATAACCTCTTAAATCTAAGTAAGAAAAATGCTATTCTCAGAAAGTATCAGTTATCGTGCTGAAAAAATATGCCAAGTATTTCTTTGTTTGGCTACAACTTCGTTTGGCGACTTAATTCAAGAGGAAATACTACGATTTTTTGTTCAAAACGTTATCACAAAGGCCGTATTTAAAATTTCTTGACTATTCAACTTATGAACTAACACACAGCAGAACTATCTTGATGAAGCAGCAACGTCCAATGTTTGTAATTTCGCTTTTTGGGTACGCCGAAGATCGCGCAATAAAATCAAAACCTACACACAATACTTCCCACTGAACTAAAATAATGTTTTCGAGGTTTAAGGTCTCAAAGCGGTTGTGGCACAAGTATCTATTGTAATATTACGAAAACATAATAAAAATATATTTCTTCTTTACTAGTCTCGGCAAAGACAATATAATACTAACGTAGTCTCGGCAAATACGGGACCGATTTCAAAAATTATTTTCTTTAGTCTTTCTGGACAACTATTTTTAACCGACTTCAAAAAAAGGAGGAGGTTCTCAATTCGTCATAATCTTTTTTTTATGTATGTTCCCCGATTTCTCGAACACGCCTGGACCGATTTAAGAAATTCTTTTTTTGTTCGATATGTTATACTTTACAGATGGTCCCATTAAATTTTTACCGAAATACGACCAGCGCTTTTTGAAAAAATACCCAAAACCTAAAAATTTTTTACAATTATGCCGTTTGGTTTACACTTTTAAAAAAAAATTCTTACGCTTATTTAAACAAATTGATAGGGTTGAAGTCGGTTTTTGTTTTTTGTTAAAAAATATCTCAAATTATCACCATTGGATAGTTGCGTTATCCCTATGTGACAAAGGCTATGTATGTTTCACGGGCAAAGCTGGGGTGGACTGCAAGTATTCTTATACAGTGCTATGCAGAAGGGTTTTTCTATTTATAAAAAAGTCTGTCCATAACAGTATACATACATATAATGTAGATACCTAGTAAAATCAAAAGTGACGAATAAATTACTGAGTCTTCGAACATAGAGTAAAAAATAAAATTCTTCATAAGCTCCCACGCTATCTTTTCAACAAGAATGCATTTTTGATCAATAATAACCAATGGTATGAGACCTCGTAAGCTAACCTCAAGTTTTAATTTCATGGATCTTTCTATAGTGGTCTATGGGACCTCCATGGTCGAACGTCTACCAACTGTCGCTGTTTATTACTGAATATAAAATCAACCTTAGAGTAAATAAATAAGGCATACAGTAGCTTCATTTGTGGTAAGTAGGTCAAAATTCAAAATCTGACGACATGAAACTCGAACGGACCAGCGGAAATTAAAAAAAGGGCACAGGTACCGTCCCTTAAGTGGACATATGTAGAGAAGTACGATTAACTAAACACTTGTTACTCTTAACACATTATCAGAGTTTTTCTCTTGGCTAAGTACCATGGAATAATAGATAAACAAATTTGCTTTTACGAGGTGATCTGAATAAAAAATGGCAATAAATAAATACATCATATAATTAGAATTCTTTATAGAATATACTTAAATACGCAAGAAAAGAAGTTGGAAGTGACAAAAATGTTTGAAATTTCCATTAAATTTCACCAGCTAATTGGTGGTCCAAATTGTTTTGTTTTAAATTCCCCTTTTTTTCTTACCCAGTAGACCTATTAGGAATTCCTATTTCCGACATTTATCAGGTTGTTTAGAATCACCCCTATAATATTAAATATCAAATAAAGCCCATTGTGCATCATCATTCTTTGTCCTACTGATCGGCTGAAACATATCCCACTTCGGATAAGACCACCATTTGTACGATCTATTTAGTACTCATACTATGCTTTACAATATGTCTGCTACTCTATGCTTAACTCACAGTACGTTTACAATTGTTGGTATTGAACAACATCATCTTTCTAGAAATGTCGTACGATGTCGACGATCAAAGAACAATAGCAATACGCAAAAATATGCCTAAGAAGATTTGGCGGCAGTCAAAAATCCGACCATTTAAAGACTGCAATTCTAAATACAACCATAATGTATTGATTCAGGTTTACTTTGCTGAAATCAAAGTTAAATGCACTTTATTACTTTGTACTGTACATACGTTGCCATCATTCTACAAGTTACCAAAAACTACGTTCATAGCTTGAAGATGCCTTATGTAGAGGCGAGACGAGACACATTAATTATCACATTGTGATGCAACCTTAATAGATGCAGGAACATCGGTGACTCCCGAGTGGGTGGGCGCCGCGTCAGCCGTCAATATTTGCATGAACTAATCGTTGGCGAAAGCATACAAAGTAATTACAATGATAATAAATAAATATGGAAAAATCACACAAATTAAGCTAGCCCACAATAAGTTGTGAACTTGTGGGATACCAACTCAACAATAATATATTTTATAAAAGATACTTATATAGATAATCAAACAAGGCCCTGACCGATCTGAAAAAAGATCGTTTGCCATGACCTGGCAGATTTTCAAACACGGAACCTGTGGCAGGCTGGCGTGTTAACCACTGCGCTATGCAGACGAAGTCACGTAGTGTAGGACGTCCTCAGGCACGGTGGAGTGATGATTTGCGCGAGATGGCTGGCAGGAACTGGATGCGAGCAGCCGAAGATAGATCTCGATGGCGTGCAATTGGGGAGGCCTATGTCCAACTGTGGACAAGTATAGGCTGATGATGATGATGATGATGCAGGCGATATTAATATCAAACGTATGAAACAAGAGAATCCCGGACTCCGTACCACGACTGAAGAAGGAACTAAAACACGCACAGATGAGAAAGATAAATTTTGCTTGTCTGGAATCTCAACAAGTTGCGTTAATTAGTTTTCTTCAACTACAACTTTAATTTATACTGACGTAAGTTTACAAATGTCTAGAATTTGCCGTAGACGTGTTGGTTCGAATGTTTGCTCAAACTTGTAAGTTAGGATGTTCGCATGCCAATGACATTTAAATTAAGGCTTAAATGAGGGGTACCGCCTAATAAAGCCGTGTTGTTCCCGGCAGAGTAGAATAGGACCACTCCAAGTCATTCCGTGGATGTCGTAAAAGGCGACTAAGGAAACACAAGCTAAACAAAGCTTATTAACATCAAAGAGACTTCTCCAACCCGTCTGGCCAGCGTGGAGAGTGTAGGCCAAATCCTCTGACTACTCAGGCTAGTATATGGCTCTGGTAGTACAGAGAGGGTCGTGCTCCTGCAGTGGAGACTAGAAAGACCTGATGATGATGATGAGGGGTACCAGCGCCACCAATGCCGCCAGCAGTGAAAATGTGAACTGGCTGTCACGGTTTATGAGATACGTACTGGTGACAGACTGCCTCCGTGGTCCAGTGGTTAAGGCGGCGTTCACCTTGTTGACCCGGGGGTCGTGGGTTCGATTCCCACGGAAAGCATACTTTGTTACGTTGTTTCCAGTTTGGCTAGGACATTGCAGGCATGAATCACCTGATTGTCTGATAAGAAAGATGATTCCGTGCTTTGGAAGGCACGTTAAGCCGGTGGTCCCGGCTGCCATCTGGTAGTCGTTAAAGGATCCACGTCAGAGGCCGAGAGGCGATTTCGAAGAACTCTGACACCAGGGTGTGCATGGTCGACTGACCGTGTCACCTACACGAAATGATGATGGTGACAGATGGATAGACAGACAGACGAATAGCGAAGTCTCATGAATAGAGTCCGATTTTTACCTTTTGGGTACGAAACCTTAAAAACTGATGATGATGATGAAGTAGCCACGAGTCCACAACCGGTGTTAGGTTATTCAAGCTGTCTAATGGCAGACATAGCTAGAAGATGAAATTGTGGTTGAGTATGATTCTTTAAGGGGTCCTCTACCTTGTCCTTCTTATCTGACTTCTTCCTAATTCTATCCTCAGCTGTGATGCAACGGAACCCGGGGTTTACTTCTATGACAGTAAATAAATAAATAAATAAATATATACGGACAAATCACACAGATTGAGCTAGCCCCAAAGTAAGTTCTTAAGAAAGACTTGTGTTATGGGATACTAACTCAACGATACTATATTTTATAACAAATACATATATAGATAAACATCCAAGACCCAGGTCAATCTGAAAAAGATCATTTTCCATTTTGACCTGACCGGGGATCGAACCCGGGACCATCCGTGTCACAGGCCGGCGTGTTGACCGCTGCGCCACGGAGCTCGTCTGACTGCCTGCCTGACGCAAGTCCTTCTATCTCCAATAACAAGTAATAACTAGAATTCAAAGATATATGCGAACTTACTAATACCTACATCTACAATTTACCCGTGTTAGTTCTAAGTTAGTTCTGTACTCTAACTTGTAAGTTAGGATGCTCACGCTGCGAATGGCATTTCAATTAGTTCACAATTAGCACTGTATAGTTATTTGGCTCATTCAGCGAGATGTAGATTTCATAAAAGGCTGTGAAATGAAATGGAATTTAATCAACAAATATCTCTTTATGAACGATTTTTTTTGGCGAAATCGACATACTTCATAATGTGTTTGATGTGCTGTAATCGCAATGGAATTGGATCTTCAATTTCAAAGAAATTAATCAAAATAACAGAAACTTCCATGCTGATTTGGGAGGATAGAAGAAACATAGAATATATCAGCTACTTTTCTTCGCGCGCAGACCGTAAAAACCGATCAAGGGATTGGGCTAAGAAATTACGTTCATAGGCGATGCGGCTAGCAACCCATAACTATTTTATTCTCGCTTTCCACCTTAACGCCCACTAACACGCTAATCGTGGCTTTTATAGGTTTTATGACCTTAGACCTTACCATTGATATGAACAACTTTTTCTATGGTAATCTGGAAATTCCTAATGCTGATAATTCGAAAAACATTTTCATAAAAATCTCCCGTCCGATGAATACTTTGATATGGAAATGTCAATTTATTTTTCGGATTGCCAGCAATATAAAATACTATTTCGTCTAATGGAAGGTTAACTAAAAAGCAACTAAAAGAATGTATTTCAGCGCAAACGAAAAATTTATAATAGACTATCAGATTTGTTTATAATATTGTACCTATTTTATCAATTTAATGATGGTCCTTCTGGTCCTTACCCGTTCTAGGAAATGTTTTGTTAAGGCCGCACACTAGGCACAGTAGCGACGCCAATCATTTTATTCCTAATACTTAACAAATAGAAAGATATTCAAAAATGTAAATCATATAATCCTTAGTAAATAACCTGAAGTATTTTTGGAATCATGTTTAATATTATCAGAATCAGTGAGAATAATGAGAACCAGATTACCGCCAAAAACGGCCGTTTTAGGCGGTAATCACTATTTCTCTTAATGGCTGATTCTCATAATATTAAAACATGATTCCAAAACTACCTTAGGTTATTTACTAAGGCTTATATGATTTACATTCTTGAATTTCTTTCTATTTGTAAAGTATTAGGAATAAAATGATTAGCGTCGCTACTGTGCCTAGTGTGCCCCCTTAATTCTTGTGTGGTTGCCGGCAGAGTAGAATAAGACCAATCTAAATCTTCCCGTGGATGTCGTAGAAGGCATGTTAGGAAACACTAGCTCAACAAAACTTATAAGGATCTAAGAGACCTCTCCAACCCGTCTGGTCGGAGAGTGTAGGCCAAATCCTCTAACTGCTATGGCTAATATGGCTCTGGTAGTTCAGAGAGGGTCGTGCTCCTGCAGTGGATACTAACAAAGACCTGATGATGATTGGTAAATGCAATACGTACGTTACGTGCTTAGGCAATCTAGATAAATTAGGAGACTAAGCTGATTTGTCTATTATTATTTTATATCTTTTAACCAGATAAGTGAATAAATCTACATATATCTAAGCCAAAAATATTTTATTATAGATATTTATAACCCGATCCCAACTATCCCATCCCAACTTCCCATCTAATCCTAACTAATATTATAAATGCGAAAGTGAGTTTGTTTGTTTGTTTGTTTGTTTGTTACGCTTTCACGCCCTATCTACTGAAGCGATCATCATGAAATTTTGCATATACATAGGTTAGGGTACTGAGAAGGACATAGGCTATATATCACGCAGGCGAAGCCGCGGGTAACAGCTAGTATTGTAAATGTGAAAGTTTGTTTGTTTATTTGTTACGCTTTCATGCTATATCTACTAAACCGAACATTATAAAATTTTTCATACACATAGGTTTGGGTACTGAGAAGAACATAGGCTATAAATCACGCGAGTAACAGCTAGTACCTTATAATAGAAATATTCGCAGCTTTTAAACCAAGTTCGATACTTAATGGCTTCCAAGATACAAGCACCAACCGAATGGAATACATTATATTCTGCAATCTACGCGAACCCGAAATTTAGCAAACTTTGACGCACTTAGGGAAACATTCCCGCTTCCAAAGTTCCGAATATTCATACGGTTTAGGCGCAAGAAGCCAAATTAGCATAATGTCTAATGTGTAAAATTTAATACCCAATTTAATACCGACTCTCAAATAAAATGGCTGTGACATACAAGCAGACTGACAGACGGACGTGACGAATCTATTAAGGTTTTGTATTTTGCCCTAAAATGTTCAAAAAGAAGGCACCTAAAAGTAGGCATTAAATTAAGTGGTCAATAATCTACACAACCGTTAACGAAATAAACTCACTAAACTAGATCAGACTATAATTAAATCATTCAAGATCCATATTTGCTAAGGAATATTTTATTCATACACACATAAATTATAGGACCTTTAACAGATACATCAATGGCATAAATACCCTTCGGGTCAAGCTGAATTACTTACTTATTCCTATTATCACTTAGACGTGTAAGTACGTTAAGTAAAAATTTCTTCTAAATACTTGCATGAAGACTTCAATTTTGCAGTAGTGAATGATTTTTTTTTCATGTGTAGCATGACATTAGGTACTGTTTTGCAAATTAGACGTTTTAAGTTTCAGACATTTCGCGAATTATATACATTCTGCAGCCTAAACATTCATACGAGCAATGTAGAAATTAACGTTTAACATTTATTATTATGTAAATAAATACAAGGCTAAACCTTGGAAATTTACGGCGCGGCGTAATGGCAAGTCAAAATGAAATAAAGTGCGGTAGGCGGTTTCATTGCTTGCCATATTAAACGCTAATTTGTATACAGAAGCAGTACAAAGCACTTGTTACAATCTATACAGAGTATTATAAATTTTTTATCGATATTTTCTTACAAATTACCAGGCTGGCCGAAGACTTTTTAATGGTAATGCAGTTTTTGTTCCATAGGATTCAAGATTCAATCGTTTCTTTAATATAGGTTTCTTTGAACACTTATTGATTGTCATATTTGTGTTTACAATTTTTAGGATAGGAAATATTGATCCATTTTACGGGCTGATTTGATGGTTTTAGGGACAACGTGTTTACCCATACATTCTGTATACAGAGTTACTTGTATTTGTAATATACCTGTTATTTCGCAGAGTTAGATGGCTAACGTCATAAACTAACTTTAGTTCTAGGACTTGCGACATTTCTTTTTATTTTACTTTCAAGCAATAATCTATATTAATTTGTTTTTTTAACTTCTTTTCCTTCTACCCTCGCAAAATCCATGCAAGTACAGACAATGCTTCGTTCGGTGAGTGAGAGAGCCCATCTCGCTCTCCCCTCTGGGGAGGGAAAAATAAAAGGCCGGCAACGCTCCTGTGACACTCCTGTGGTCGCGCACACACACAGCTACCAATTTGGCGGATTTTGAGGGCATAAATTGACAGGACGCGTGTGATAACACAAAGCTGTCACGTACACAAGCATGAAAAAATTGGCCTTTTTTAATCTAATTAAATAAAGGCATGACAGTGTCTAGAGAGTATATGTCACGTACACAAGCATGAAAAAATTGGCCTTTTTTAATCTAATTAAATAAAGGCATGACAGTGTCTAGAGAGTATATGTCACGTACACAAGCATGAAAAAATTGGCCTTTTTTAATCTAATTAAATAAAGGCATGACAGTGTCTAGAGAGTATATAGTCAAGGTTCAAACTCAGGACCAGTCAGTTAAAGCACGTTTAACTATTACAATTCAAAGGACAAACAACATGTAAATTGACCTTTGACTTACCCTTAAAGGGGCAACTCAGTCCATCAATATGAACAACTCTTCCTACGGGATCAATGATGGGAATAAAAAAAATCTATTTAATTCATGCGCTATATACGGTTAAATTCTAAGCCAACAAGCTTGCATCCACAAAAAACAAAACACACATCACCGAGCTGTGTCCCGCAAAAATCACCGCTGCGTCGAAAGTTGGCCGCCTGACAACTATCCAGGATTGAAAGAGTTGTTCGTTTGTTTGTACTCGTACTTCTTTTGAAGTTTTTGGAGCGACGGACTCTGTGTTTCGTTTTGTAAATTGTATGCAGTCAGGTTTGTACAATTTGTTAAAGGAAACGTGAATTTTTCGGGGTGCTGCCCCCGTTCGTAATAAATCATTTGAAAGAAAACAGAGATACCAAAAAAAATTATTTCGCGGAGCTCCAAATAAACCTTGAAACTATTTTATGAACTACTGTTTACAAATATAGTGAAAATGTGAAGCTTTTTTAACCGACTTCAAAAAAAGGAGGAAGTTTACAATTCGTCGTAATCTTTATTTTTTTTATGTATTTTCCCCGATTTCTCGAAGACGCCTGGACCGATTTAAGAAATTATTTTTTTGTTCGATAGGTAATACTTTACAGATGGTCCCATTAAATTTTTACCGAAATGTGTCGAGCGCTTTTTGAAAAAATACACAAAATTCAAAAAAAACGTTTAAAGGTATGCCGTTTGGATCACATTTATTTCCATTTTTTTCTTAGGCATTTTAATAAAAAATTGATAGGGTTGAACTCGGTTGAAGTCGGTTTTTTGTTAAAATATCTTAAATTATTACCGTTCAAAAACGGCCACTTTTAGCAATAAATTAAGATATTTTTAACAAAAACCAAAAACCGTCTTCAACCCTATCAATTTTTTTTAATAAAAAAGGAAATATGTTTAATCCTAACGGCATACCTGTAAATTTTTTTTGTTTTTTGTGTTTTTTTCAAAAAGCGCTCCACAAATTTTGATAAAAATTTAATGGGACCATCTGTAAAGTATTACCTATCGAACGAAAAAAGAATTTCTTTAATCGGTCCAGGCGTCTTTGAGAAATTGGGGACATACGTAAAAAAACATTACGTCGAATAGTAAACCTCCTCCTTTTTTTTTGAAGTCAGTTAAAAAGCACTTCACGTTCTAAATTTTTCGAGGTTCAGTGTCCATATAATTGTTTGAAGAGTTGTCTATAACGTTGCTGAAAAAAGGTCACTCCATTTTCTTTCAAATGGCTAAGCACTAGACCCTGAAAAATTCAGGCCTTAAAAGACGGACAATAATTAACACACATCGTTTATGGGGAGGCCCTATGTCCAGCAGTGGACGAGTATAGGCTGATGATGATGTTTATTATGTTGATGAAATGGAATACAATTGTGTATAAATACTCATACAAATGTTATTGACGTACCTTCTAAAATACATACAAAGTAATGTCTGACAAAAAAAATCAGTGTAAAAAACTAATTGCAAGAGATTCATTATCATTTTCTGCAAAATTATTTTTAAGCTCAACCAAGGTAGACAACAAAATATTATGACAAAAATGTCGTAAGCGGCCGTTACCCGCCCGCTAGCTCCTGAAAAAACAGAATGAGGTATGCATCTTTCTTTTTATCAACCTCTGATGTTGATGTGCAAAGTTATTTGGGTGCGTTCAAGTCATTATGGCCGTGTGGTTCCCGGCAGAGTAGAATAGGACCATTCCAAGTCTTCCCGTGGATGTCGTAGAAGGCGACTTAGGAAACACAAGCTGAACAAAGTCTAAACTTATAATAAATAGACAAAAGTCCTCCCTCGCCGAAAAAAAAATAAAAATATTTTTACCTATATCTATTTCAAAACATATAACTTTTTTAAAAAAACTTTTGGTATCACCCTGAAATAATCCACCAAAAGTGTGTTAGTGTCACACTGACATCCTGAAACTGTTGTTTTTAATCCCCGCTCCAGATAGTCGTCATTACGTCAAGTACCCTCGTTGCGCTCGTCGACACCACACCATAAACAATGTAGAGTATAGATGTGGCTCTTTCTATATAAATAAATATGTACATTAATACATAAAGTAATTATGTATACTCCAACAATTTAAATCCGTGAAGCAGCAAAATATTTTATATCAGAGAACATTTTAATAAAATATACAAAGATATTAAATGTGTGTCGTTACTTCACGTATTTTTCTGTAGTTGTGCGAAAAAGTACGTAAAGTTCCGTAAGTTAATTTAAATTAAGTATTGCTGTATTTTTTCGTGGGCCCAATCAGACTTACCTATAACACAATTTAGCTCATAAACGAAAGCTATTTCATTTACATTTATTCCATAAATACCTTACCAAAGTTATAGGACATACGTTTCACATATTTTGGCCTTCACAAGTAGCAAATATAAGTAGGTATGTATATTGAATATATAAATCTGGGCTTCTCATCCAGTACGCGTATAACATTATACCTGCATTTTTGATTCAAATGTTACTTTGCGAAGTCAAAAATATACAATGTAAGAAAAAAATGTAATCAAAAACACAAATTCATTTAATAAAAACGCATTTTTTGTTTATCTCAATAAAGAATTTGAAACAAGCATGAGCCCCCCATATCCCTACACTCGTTATTTTGATTGCACGATGTTTCGCAACCGACTGCTACGAATACTCCGATTGGACCGTAGGGATGCCAAATCTTGGAAAATTCAACGAGTTTTATAACAAGAATAGAGAAATAAACAAAACAAGTTTTTGTTGTTGGACCCTAACATGAGCTGTAAAATTCTATTCAATTTTATTATTCTGCGAGCAGTCCATCCCGGCTTTCCCCGTGGTACATACATAGTATATTGTCATTCAAGGATAACGTACCTATCCAACGGTGAGGCTGTTAATGAATTTTCTCGGGTAAACGATATAATATTTTTGGGTAGAATAGAATAGAATAGAATAGAAACCCTTTATTGCACATCAAAGGAAAAATACAATGCAGAAATAATACAACTTAATTACTAGAGAATGTGCAAAAGGCGGCCTTATCGCTATGCAATTTCTTACAGGCAACCTTTTGATGAAATAAACACTTGAAAGTACAAAGGGTGCGGTGTAGTCAAAATAAATTGTTACCTACTATTGCATATATATTTAAATATATATATATATATATATAAATAAATAAAGATACTTACATACAATATACATACATATAACAACTTACACATTTGGACGAGATAAAAAGATAGATAGGGTATTCAAAGTATAAGTTTTCATGATATTAAATTTATATCAATTTTGTTGTCATTTAGCCACAAGAATTCACTATAGAGAAATGTGAAAGTGACATTTTAGTAAACTGACAATAAGCGAAAGTGACGATTTTTGAAAAATTTTGTATTTGTGGTAGAGCCACGCTACCGGCAAAAATCACTTCAGCTGGTAGCATGAATGGGCCGGCTCGCCCGGGGAAGTACCACACTCTCACAGAAAATCGACGTTTGAGAAGTAGTTTTACAGCTTCTATGCTTCGTTCGGTGAGTGAGAGAGCCGGAGGCCCATCCCCCCTCCCCTCTAGGGAGGGAAAACAAAAGGCCGGCAACGCTCTTGTCATACCCCTGGTGTTACATTAGTCCATGGGCAGCGGTGATTCCTTACCATCAGGTGACCCGCTTGCTCGTTTGCCGTCCTCTGACATAAAAAAAAAAAAGACATTCTAATAAAGTGACCAATTTTTCAACGATGACCACTTGCAATAGTGACGATCTGCGTCACAACCATTTTAGGTTTATGTATTGAGTTAAGTGAAATATATGTAAGTACTTTTTGTCGTTTCTTGCCGTTAACTTCACTGGTAAAAGCTAGTTATTTATAGTGAACATACAAGGATACCCTTTTCAGTAATAGATTAGTATTGCGAGACCCTTCGGTATTAATGCCTTTTTCGAGACATGTTTACCTGCTATTGTGATATGTTCCTATCACCAGCGACCCCATTCCTCAACCGAATTGATGTGAAGAGAGAGTGTTAGTTTTCAAACATTTTGGCAATTTTCTTCAACGATAAAGCAAGGAGAAAAATTCACCATCAATAAAATACAACACCAAAAATATATATATATATATAAGAAACCCGACTTAATTTAGTTACGTATTAATTTATTTATGATATTAATTTACTTATACATATTAATTTATTGCTGACGTTACTAGCCTATGACAATCCAGGGAAGAATACGAATCTAATGACATCTCACTCTTCAAATCAGTCAAGCCGTTTAGGCTTCGAGAAGCCACAATGGAAACACAATATACTTGCATACTCGCGAAAAACATTACCGTCCTTCTGGGTCCTTCAGTCGGGTAAAAACGTTCTTACTGGAGGGCTATTTATGAAAAGGCGCGTCACTTAAACTCGAATCGCCAGTTTTCCGTGTTCGAACCGTGCCGTAATTTGAAAAACAACACGAAAGTATACCCTATATCTCCATGAAAAACAATGACGTTGCGAACGAATGGAACGATTAAAAAAATGAACGTTTATTGACACGCTCGCGTAAATCATTCATTTAGTGAGTCATGCGCAAGCAAAACTGGACTCTGTATTGGATAATATATACTCCAGTTTTGCTATCTCCGACTGTGACATGTTTTTTACCTACAAATTATTGACCAACTTAGATATGAACAAATATAGATACTTTAGCTTTGAGAATGATGGTTGTTGGTTAGATGTGGATAAAATAAAACAAAAGCGTAAGAAACAAACTGCGGCATTTATAAAATTATTTAAATAGAAATCGTAGTAACAGGAAGGCGCTGGATGCAGGCCGCTTCCATCCGGTCGTATGGGAAATACTTGGGGAAGGCCTATGTCCAGCAGTGGACTTCCCGTAGTTAATATGATGATGAAATCATAGTAGACAATTATGATGCTACAAGGTGGTACATCAAAATATCTAGTACGAATAGTGTTAAACTGTAACAAACGATAAACAAACGTTTCAGCAAACAGTATGGTTGGCACGGTCAGGGGTGTTATCTTCAACTACCTATCCGCTGGGTATTTAGGCAGGTATGGGATTGGATATGCGCGCCCGGCCTCCCGAGCTGCTATAAGTACTTTCTCATCCCCAATCCATCAGAACTAGTTACATCCCAGATACTTTTATCCCGTTCCCCAAGTTTAACAAAACTCATACCCTTCCTTAAAATCGGTTTCGATGGGCAGCAGCGTCGGAACCGACGGATACCTACGCCTGGTTTTTATTTTAATTTTTTTTATCATAATTAAATATATACGGACAAATCACACAGATTGAGTTAGCCCCAAAGTAAGTTCGAGACTTGTGTTATGGGATACTAACTCGATACTATATTTTATAAAAGATACATATATAGATAAACATCCAAGACCCAAGTCAATCTGAAAAAGATCATTTTCCATCTTGAACTGACCGGGGATCGAACCGGAGACCTCCGTGTCACAGGCAGGCGTGTTGACCGCTGCGCCACGGAGCTCGTCGAAAAGCTGGTTAGTTTGGCAAAACCCCACAGTAGTGGACTTCTTGTGGCTGCGATGAGATGATGGAACAGTAACAAACAGCCATAATACATCCGAACATCCGTACACATTACCCGCGACGAGAAAAAAACCTTGGAACAGTATCTCCTAGAAGCAGCAATTATATTGAAGAAACAAACTAACAAGCTGTACATTAATGAGCATAAATAAGTATTCCAAGACCTTATCACATTGACTTAAAAACCGATGTGCTTACTTAGTAATGCTCGTGACTGTATAACGTAACAGCAAAAGACACAGTTCAACACACTGCAACTAAGTCGCTGCAAAAAGTTGCACTTTTAAAATAGCAAAACAACTATTGCTGCATCGAGAAATCACCTCGTTAAGCATTCAGAAAGCGCCTTTCCATTACAACCCAACAAAATTTAATAGCCACTTTCGTCGTCATCTCTTTCCGATACCCATTTGCTGTAAGGGTCTTCTTAAGAGCACTTTCTATATAGCCGGGTTATATTTGCGGAGCATTGCACTTTTAGCGAAGACCCAAGTCACGAGAAACTAACTTATTTCGTAGTCCGTACGGAAGGTCGATCCTAGAATCCCGAAAGAGCGTAAAGCGCGAGCAAAAAGTCTCAGTTTTAGCTTGGGTGAAAAAAGAATCGTTTGTCGATCCCTTTGTCCTACTGTTCCCCTCATCATTTCGCATCACCCAAAATATACATCTTCGTGAAGTTTTGACAGCAAGATTTCTGTTTATTTCTGTTTATTTATAAATTTCTTACACTATTATTACAGGTTTTCCCTAATACAATAGTGTAGGTACAATTTAGGAAATATCTCTACTATAACACAACACAAATAAAGTTATCTTTGAGAATTCAGTCAATGAGCAACTAAACACGTCGATGTCGTTTGCTACTTGATTAAGTATTTTCAGCGTCCGGGTCAGTGGTGCCTGCTTTAACAAGTTCGTTCGCGCACTTGGTATTGCAAACAGAGGAGGTTGCCGCCGCCGCCATACGTACCGGTCCGGCACGCTTAATGCCACCCACTGTAATACGGCTTGGTTGAAAAGCCGGCCCCTTATTATTTTAAAAACATATGTCGCTAGGCTTAGACTCCGCCTGACCTCCAATGTGTTGTATCCCACCATTCCGAGAACGAATAATGTTGTGTAGATATAATTAAGAGGGCCCTGGACGCGCATGTCTCCATACAAACGGAAATAAGGAATTGTAGCAATATTTGATAATTTTGGAAAAATTTTAAATTTGCGCATTTCAAAGAAACTATTTGTACACCCATTTCAAAATCTGAAACTACATGCCATGTGCCAATCTTTCAATTGCGATATTTCGCGAATTTAATGGCCAGGAACAAGGATATTCTTGGCATTCTAATGCATGCAATGCACGAGCAAATCTCGTCACAAACGGATGAATAGGATCTTTGTTTCATAACTTCTTCTATCGGTACAGCTATCGTGAATTCAGCGTTGACGTTGTACAGTTGATAAAAAATGCGTCAGGCCCTAGACAGCACTGGACCGTACTTCTTGGTGTTGTATAAAAAAATTAAAGCTCTATTACACACTATGTAGCATTATTTTTTTATTTAAATCTGGTATTTCTGAAACTTGCAATTGCAAGGATTATTATTTTATAAGCTTGATATTAAAAGTTTTTCATGAAATCGCTGCCACTTATATCTTGGTCCACGTACATTTGTTACAGTTGATTTACTCCAGTATAGCAGGTACGTCGGGTAGCTTTCGTACATAATGTTTATGATCTAACCGACCTTTTTACCACGATATTTACGCACTACAATTATTTCTAAGTCGTTTTTTATGGCTTTTCGCGCATTGAGAAGTAGAGAAAACATTAATTTTTAACTTTAAGCCTTTAACTACAAAAAAAATTAACAGACTCGTTTTTCGTAACCCGTTTTTCGTTTTTCTCAAGTTCCTATTTAGCGCAAACAAACTAAATAATTTAAATAAAATTATTTTAATACGGTTTTTATCGCGTTTATTACATTATTTATACACCTAACGTTTCGAGCACTTTACAGTGTTCGTGGTCGCAGGTAGACTAAGTTGACATTTGTCTAGTATTTTATAAGAACTGCAAAATCTACCGCCTAAAATATTTATTGATAACGTTCCGGATGTACGCAGTATTGGCTCACGGTGTCTGAAGGTCTTGCAGTCTTCTGCTTAGCTTGAGATTTGATTAAATTGATGACTGGATCCCAAGCTGGTGGTAACTGCCAACCATCCTCTCTATTGAAATTAGGATGTTTTTTAATTTCAATAGCCTCACGAAGCATTCTTGGAATGTATCTGTTTTCTTTTGCAAGGACTTGAGGATTATCAAAACGCGTATAGTGGTTGGGTTTGTCTAGGGCATGTTCACAGACTGCAGACTTCGTTGAGCGCCTATGCTTCATGTTAGCAATATGTTCTTTTATACGGGTACCGATGCTTCTCTTTGTTTGCCCAATGTATGATAAACCACACTCACAGTCAATTTTATAAACTCCAGCATCTTGTAACGGGATATTAGATTTGACAGGTCTTAAAAGTTGGTTTATTTTCTTGTGCGGCTTGTAATAGGTCTTGATTGAAGCACGCTTATTAACCGCGATAAAAACCGTATTAAAATAATTTTATTTAAATGTGTAACAATCGCGAAAACATAAGAAAACATTATGAAACTAAATAATGTTTATGATCTGACCGACCTTTTTAACACGATATTTATCCACTACAATTATTTCTAAGTCATTTTTTATGGCATTTCACGCAAAGAGAATGTTTTTTATGGGATATGTCAAAAAAAGTTTTTATTTTTATCAAATTTGGTGAGACTTGGTACGTAAAAATAAATAAACAGAAAAACCAGCAGAGAGCAAAATACAAAAGATTCATATTTAAACTTTTAACCGACACTAAAAGTTTAAAATGTGAAGCTTTTAGTAGCATTTTCACCAAATGTGGACGTTTTTGACAATAACAATATGAAAAGCTTCACGTTCTCACTTTATTTTGTACACAGTAGTTTATTTAATAATTTAAAGGGATATCTTGTGTCTCATTGACAAAATTTTTATAAATACTTAAATATATATGCCTTCCGCCTTGGAACCTCTTAAATTTGTGTCCCCCCTTAATTTTGACTTCAAAATAAATGAAGCATGACATTTTTTTTCTCTTGTTACAGGCATACTCACCCACTGGCTTTGAAAAGTATGGTTACACGTGTACAGTCGCAGACTACAGAGTAAACTTCTCTGTTTGGGATACATCGGGTAAGTTTAGAGATAACCTTTTTACAAATATTAGAGGCATGACTTAAGCCAAGAATTTAAAAAAAAAGTTAGTGATCCGTATGTGTTCATACACACGGCAAATATTATTAACATGATAAAAATAATATTAACTGACGATACTTATATTTTATTTTGTCCAATAAATTATAAAGATAAAGCGCATCAAAGTTCAAGAGTGGAGGCTGTAAAGTCGTGACATCACAATTTGCGAAAAAGCAAACTGTGACGTCACACTAAATTGCAACCGGCTTTATCTTTTTAGGGTTCCGTAGTAAACTAGGAACCCTTATAGTTTCGCCATGTCTGTCTGTCTGTCTGTCTGTCTGTCCGTCCGCGGTTTTACTCAGAGACTATAAGTACTAGAAAGCTGTAATTTGGTATGAGTGTGTATATTAATCATGGCAAAAAAGTCGTAGAAAAGAACCTTGAAAAAAATTTTTTATTTGGGTAGCTCCCATACAAGTAAAGTGGGGGAGTAATTTTTTTTTCTCTATTTACCCATCGTGTGGTGTATCGTTAAAAAGGTCTTTCAAAAATATTGTGAGGTTAAGAGCACCATTTTTCGATTTAGGGATCCGTTTCCGAAATATTTGGTTTTAAAGTGCAAAATTTTGTTAGAGGTACGTGTCCCCCCCCTCTATCTGCTAAACGGTTATATATGGATACGTGAAAAAAATTACAGCCATAGTATATATACTGAAGTTGAAAGGAAAACTATCAGAGCTGGGTACTAAGTGCAAACTAAAAAGTTATAGGCAACCAACTTATAAAATGTACTGGAAAATGTAAAATTTCATACAATCTTCATTGTTAGATGTTTTTGGTCGTTAGACTGTGAGGTGTGAGTGTAAACAGTGTGAACTCAAAGTTGTCATTCGCAACTACGGAACCCTACACTGCGCGTGGCCCGACACGCACTTGGCCGGTTTTTTTGTTACTTAATTTGACAAAAGAAAAAAAATGTCCAATATTTTTGATTATCTAAATGACGGACTAATTATTCATATGTGCCATTTAATACAACAACTACCTGACTCGTTGAATTTGGATTTCAGTGACTTTACATTGACTTGCTTATCACTCCTATTCTAAGCTACAAAAGCACGAGTTTCACGCAGCAGCAGAATATGGCTTGCAGTCACGTCTTACTCATAAAGGCAGCGTAAATCAGGCAACCAGAGATATCACCAATCTGCCGCGTTGAATTTGGATTTCAGTGCATTTGCATTTACTTACTTAAATGGTTTTTAAATAGCATTACAATGCTCGGTATATTATTAAAATTGAAAATATGTGATGAAAAAGAATTCGCCACAGGTAGGATTCGAACCCACGAGTCTTAGGTCTGCGCCCTAAGTGTGTTACCCACTACACCACCGTGACTTCGAATCACCGCGTCGAATTCTCTCATCACATATTACCCCGTACCCTACGGGTATATCGCATTCAAAGCATGCGTATTTCTTCAATACTACCCACTATTTAGTAGTGTGGTATTCTACTTCATTCATATCAGATAAATAGAAAGTTGATTAAATTGAAGAAAGCTCTTACTCACCGCATTTACTTACTTATTTATGACTCGTATATCTAAGATAGGTACAATTGAAAACTTCACTCTTCTTAGTCACTAAAGCTTTTTTTTTCGAATTACCAGCCCAATTAAATTATTCCTTTTAAATTAAATTAGCGGGCCCCGGGTTCCGAAGCACCCCAGCTGAGGATGCAACTGGGATAACGCTTCGATGAGAGAGAGCGAGAGAGCCCAATTAAATTAGTCCCATCGGAAAAGTTGGTCATATTGATGACCTTAGTCGCCCCTCGCCGTGTGGTTCCCGGCAGAGTAGAATAGGACCACTCCAAGTCTTCCCGTGGATTTCGTAAAAGGCGACTTAGGAAACACAAGCTAAACAAAGCTTACAAGCATCAAAAAGACCTCTCCAACCCGTTTGGCCAGCGTGGAGAGTATAGGCCAAATCCTCTGACTACTCTGGCTAATATATTGCAGTGGTAGTACAGAGAGGGTCGTGCTCCTGCAGTGGAGACTAAAAAAGACCTGATGGATGGATGGGTGGAGTCGCCCCTTCGAGGATCGGAGAGGGTTTTCTTATCATACAAATAAATAGCCCAAGTATTCAGAATGATGCGTTTTGTTTAATGAAAACCGATATGAATATGTGATCGATATTTTATAGGCATTCAAGATCAACTTTTTTGAGGAAAGAGTAACCGTTTGGTCGCTCCACGTGAGACTCACGACGATAATGGTCTTCTTAACAGATGAAAACTAGTTGGCGAATTAGAAGGTATTTTCGCGTAAGTATGGATATAAAACCGGCCAAGTGTGAGTCAAACTCGCGCAATGAGGGTTCCGTACAATATGCTTCGTGAACACACACACAATGTGCAAAAATGTTTTATTCAATTGACTAGCGCTATCTAGTGGTGTTTTAGTGAACTATTTCCCTAGGTGAACTTATTATAGTGAGTTTACCACTTTATTTTCAACTGATAGAATTCTTATTATTTTTCCTGTTATCTTCAAGCAATAAACTATATATTGTAATTTTTTCGAAATTTTAGGCCCAGTAGTTTCGGAGATCAGGGGGGGGGGGGGGGGGTGAATGGTCAAATTTCGCCTTCTTTCGTGAATAAAATCAAAAGTATTGATTTTTCCCAAACAAAAAAAAATATTTTTGAGATCCTCATAACAAGCCCTTTCATTTGATATATAACACGGTAAGATTTGCAAACTTTTTTTAACATTTTCTATTAGGACCCCCTAAACTGACCCTTATTTTAAAAAAAATATATTTACTTTGCACATCCGTGTTTGGGTCATAGGTTTACTCCATCTTACCAAATTTCATTAAATTTGGTTCAGTAGATTCGGAGAATATCGACTGTGACAGACGGACGAACGGACAGACAGACGCTCGAGTGATCCTATAAGGGTTCCGTTTTTCATTTTTTGTACGGAACCCTAAAAATCAGTTAATTAGCCTCCGCTTGTAAATATTTAAAGATTTTCAAATTCGAATAATATAAATATAGTATTTGGGTCATATCGCCTTAAGCTATGTCTACCCTGTACAGGATACAGACGTGATTAACTGCATGTATGTAGGTATATAACATGCTATGATCCTGTTACGAACACAAAGTCCATCGCACATTTTACGGTCACCACTAAATTTGCTCAGCGTGTACACGCGTGACATCACTACATATTATAAAACAAAGTCCTCCGCCGCGTCTGTCTGTCTGTCTGTTCGCGATAAACTCAAAAACTACTCCACGGATTTTCATACGGTTTTCACCAATAGATAGAGTGATTCACGAGGAAGGTTTTAAGATATAAAACATGCCCGGGCGCAGCCGGGTAGGGCTGCTAGTTGTTCATAAATGGTTCAGTGATTTCTGACCACTGCGCTGTGCCACTGCTATTATGATATCCTGGTATAATATTCATGTGAATTGTAGTGCAAAGTAGTTGGTATACACGGGTCTAATGTACAATCACCACATATAATTATTGCTACTATATTTATATTACTTTAAGCCGTGTGGTTCCCGGCAGAGTACAATAGGACCACTCCAAGTCTTCCCATGGATGTCAGAAAACACAAGCTAAATACAGCTTATGAACATCAAATAGACCTCTCTATCCCGTCTAGCCAGCATAGAGAGTGAAGCCAGCTCTACCTAAACAATTTAATTTTTTATTATAATTATGTAAGTGGTTTGAATTAATATATATTTTTTTCTTTTTTTATTTCCTTCAATTCTATAAATATATGTATTAAGTTAGGTAGATAAAGATAATAAAACTGTTTTTATGTTAATCATTTTATGTTAAGATTACTTTTATCACATTTCATCACAAACCTCCGTGGTTTTTCTGAAATGTGTTTATGTTCTGTTTTATGTAAGTTTTTGTAATATGATAATAAATAAATAAAAAAAAACCTGCTCTGGCTAATTATGCCTTTGGTAGTACAGAGAGGGTCACGCTCCTGCATGGGAGCCTAAGAAAGACCTGATGATTGTGAGGCTCTTTCTATCCCATAAGGGATAAAGGTGTGATCATTCGTATGTACATACATAACAACATGCTATCATATTGTCAGGAACACAGAGTCCATCGTACATTTTACGGTCACCAGTAAATTTGCTCAGCGTGTACACGCTCTGGCATTGTTCATAAATGGTTCAGTGATTTCTGACCACAGCGTTGTGCCACTGCTATTATGATCCCCTAGGATATTCATGAGAATTCGGTATTTGCCTAATATTAAGATTATATAAAATTTGTTTCCAATGATACTAATTTCAATCTAAAAACACTATAAAAAACACTTTTAATTTGATAACGATTCGTTAAGTGTTCTTAAAGCTTCTTTAAAGTTAAGTGAATAGGACCATTTTTTAAAGTATGAAAATCTTAAATTACTATTATACTGTATTGTAGTCCGCTAAATTTATAGCAACTTTTATTATGAAACCATTACCACAAACGTAATATTGCGTATAGCTACCAAACAAAGTTCTCACGCCGCCCATACAAAATACAAAGTTGTGACGTCACAAAAATGTAGGCATTTCAGCAGTGCGTTTTCACGTCTAAAAATATGAGTCTTTAAAACTTCTATATCTGAACGAGTTTTTTGTTTAGAAATGTATTTCGGTCACTATTGTGTTTATTTTTGGCAAGTCTTTACATAGCGACACGAAAATTTTTTTAGTCAAGTACTTAGCCAATTGTAGTAAGCATACGGGTCTAGTCTACAATCTATCAAAATAGTGATGGCTTTAGCCGCATCACCTATAACGTGATTCCTTAGGTTTTCGCCCAAACCCTTGACCGTCTTTTACGGTCTGCGCGAGAAGAAAAGCAGCTGGTATATCCTATGTTTTTACTTTTCTCCTAAACCATCTCCCAGCATGGTGATTGTACGACCCCAGCAAATTTAATGGTCACTTATTTTACTCTATTTCAATGGTTTTCAACTGTGGTACTTGATGTGTTATGCAACTTTGTTTGTCAATTGGTCCCACGATATTAGTTTAGTGCGTCGTGTGGGTCGATCACTTAAAAATAAGAAATCGATTTTTATACCCATGATATTTTATTGATGTCGGTCAGTGCGTGTTGTAACATCAACTATATCCTCTAGCAGGTATAATTGTTATAATTGAACTATGTGAATAAATGTGTTGGTAAATTTACTGTTAAAATCAACTGTACAATAGTTTATTTAGTAGTTTTATTGTTGGTGTTTGTTCCAAATGAAATAATATAATATTTTTTATTGAAATCATAAGATCACACTGACCATTTCGGTTAGATATACATGGCGAAATTTTGATCGTTCCGGACCATTAAAGGGGTAATTCAGCCTGTCAATATAAACAACTTTTCCTGTGGGACAAATGCTGTAAACTCGAAAAAAAATTCGACATTCCTATACAAATTGCCCGGGCGGCTGAACACTTTTGTATGAAAATGTTGAAATAAAATTTGAGTTTCCAGCATTGGTCCCATAGGAGAAATGGTTTATATCGACGGGCTGAATCACCCCTTTAAGGGTCCAGAACGACCAAAATTTCGCCATGTATACAAAACCCTGACTTATACAATTTCCATGTCACCCAACACAATCGGGCTCACAGCTCTAACGCGGTGACAAATGGCAATGCGGAATATTTGCATAAACACTTTAGATAGTTCCCGCGTTAGGGCTGCCACTTGAAAGTTACGTCTAGCTTGAAAAATCTTTTTATTTTCTTTAACCTCTTGACTTGACTTGTTTGAAAATTTCTACCATGCTGCTAAGAGAAAAACTTCCGTGCTTCGAAAGGCACGTTATGCCGTTGGTCCCGGCTGCCATCTGGTAGTCGTTAAAGGAACCACGTTAGAGGTCGAGAGGCGGTTCCGAAGAACTCTGACACCAGGGTGTGCATGGTTGACTGACCGTGTCACCTACACGAAATGATGATGAAGAGAAAAAAACTTAATTTGTACTAGCTACTTCTCTTGCCAGGAGCTCAATTGTAACTCAATTATTTTTCAAATTGGAGCACAATTTAAATCTGGTATAATCGATCAGCCACTCGTTGCCGCTTCACCATGGTGAATCTTAATAGGCTCTACTTTTGAAGTATCATTCGAATAGGAAGATCACTCGGATTCAAAGACGCATAAAATAATATCAAGACTTGACTCCCTAATGTCCCAATAGGTCTTATCAGCTCACTCGAATGGCTTAAGCGGGCTCTTCACTCGCGCCGCGAACACCCGCGAACGCCGCGAACCGTGAATGTGGATGGCTTTCGCGGCCGTTCGCGGACTTCGCGCTTGTTCGCGCCGTGTTCCCCGATCGGTGTCGGTATTTGCGCCCGCGACAAAGGGATTTCGCGGCGCGAAACTCCCGTGAATACGAACGCATCTACATTCGCGCGTGAAAACAGAATCGCGCGAGACTCGGTGGCGTGTAGTTGTATTTTGCAGATTTTGCAAGTATTTTACTGTCAAACGGACGGTGCGTCAAAATGAATGTTAGTTGGACAAACGAGCAGGAACTAATTTTAATTGAATGCTACCATGCCGAACCCCTCTTATTGGATGCAAGACACAAAAGAGCATAAAAATAAAATGAAAATACCTACATGACGCTTGGATGCGAATAAAAGACATACCTAATGAACATTGAAGTGACCGAGTTAAAAAAAGAGGAAAGGTCAAGGATTCTGAAAACCAGTCATTTCTTTTTATTTTTTATACATATACACGAAATTATAGTGAGCGCAGAGCGTCACGCGGCCATATAGCAGTCCATGTTTCGGCGTCCATCCTAGATGACCGCGCGAACTAGACTGTGAACGAACGTGAATGTGGAGAGACACGATTTCGGCGCCGCGTTCGCGGCAAAATCACGCCGCGAATTCACGCTGTGAATCACGCATGAGTGTGGAGCTCGCTATGTGCCATCAGTAGTTCGGTTGATGGGTGGGCGTTTTTATTCAGCTTTCTATCTACGCTAAATGCTAATCGCTAAACTTGAATTTCAATCTAATGGTCATGGGCTCTGTCCACCCCGTTAGGGATAAGATGTTATCCATATGTATACATACGTGTACAATATACTCGTATTAAAGTAAGAAATAAGATATTTGAAAAAAAACCACGCGGGCATGACTTAAAACAGCAGTTTTTACTCTTTGTATACTTAAGTAACAGCTTACCAATTTGGCCACCGCACTCTAAATCGTATTCGTCGAATTTCTTCACTATATCCTATTCCCCTGTGCTTGCATGTTTCCTGCTTCGGTTTGTTTTAGTTCCAGTGTGTCAGTAAATAGCTAAAAGATACTACTTAGTATTAACGGCAATGTTTCCATTAGATTCGACATAAAAGCTGGCTCTTGCCTAAATATGTGGCTAAAAAATGTTTGAAATTCAAATTTCCGGATGTAGTATCCGTCGAGATATTGTCGTACTGAGATTTGTAGGTCGTACTGAGATGAAGTTTTTGCATAATTCGGTATAAACTAGATGTCAATAGATTCCGTACAAACCATTTTCACATTTTCTTCTCAAACTTTATTTTATTGGAAAACCGGCAACCCTGCCATTTAGCGGACAGACGCGCCGAATATTTCCGTATTAATTTCTGAATTATATAGATACCGAATGATTTACTAGTTCTAACACTAGTTGAATTAAGTTTTGACCTCTGACTTTATACTCTTTAGACACCGTCATGCATTTATTTCAATGATTAAAAATCTGGCCAGCTCTTCAAAGCTTATGTGCGTGACTTCTTTGTGTAAGCGCATGCGTCACGTAAACTTATACTTTAAATCAGTTGCAGCATAGTCTATCGAGATTGACACAGTTATTTTCTACGATTTTAGGCTAATAGTCTATCTAGACTTTATATAATCTAAGATTTACACTAACAATACTATTCACAGTAAACCCTTCATCGAAGAGTAAACCCTAATGCTATTACAATGATTCAAGATTTTCTTAACATATAGCTTTCCTCTTGTCGGTGAATGTATTGAAAGAAACGCAGGCAATGCCTTTTTAGGCAGGAATAATGGTATGGTTTGCCATTATTTTCTCCTTTTTTACACTTTAGTAAAACAAAAAATAAAACTCAGGTTGCCTCGAAATATTATCCTTATTACCAAAAGCAGGCAGTTGTGGTGGATAAAACTGATCGTTTGTGAGTCAGATTCAGCGACACTATCTCAGAGCTAGTGAGGTTTGAACCCGGAACCTTTCATTCATGAGTTGCGCTCTTAGACAACTAAGTCAGTACCGCTTTAACATTTCACACAGATGAAAAAGGTACCACTAGGTAAACAAATAAGTTAAACAAGTTCATAAACTTTAAGAAGTTTTTTTTATTTTTCTAAAGAACTAGATGTTACCTTAAGGTACTTTTCTATCTCCTACATTCCTCCCTGCTAATCTATTTCCATACATGAGACTATAGAATAGGCAACGTCGCATTTGTGTCACATTCCACACATCACAACGGATAAAGATCTTAGATTCAACGGCTTAGTTAAACACAATACTGTTTGCAAGTTCCTCGTATTTCAGAGGTACCTGTAACACGTTGATCTTAATTATGTCACCAGAGATTACCATGGATGTGGGCTAATCTTACCCTGTCAGTATATTGTCATTATGCCACTCTTACTTAAAGTTAAACCGCGTTATAATCGTTGTTAAAATGAGGTAAATATGTTTTTGTCCTCGACTCCGTCCGGATTCCTTCTATGTTTATAATATGGCACATAATAGATGGTATTGATATATATTTTTTTTTTAATAAGAGACGATATTACTATAAAAAATCACTCAAAAGTATGATTATGAAGGTGTCTCTGTGGCGTAGTATTTATAATTTAACTACGAGTAACTGTACGCAAATTGTGTACTTTGAAATTTGTAGTAAATCAATTTTAGTTAGTGATTTTCAATCATAATTTCACTCCAAAACCAATCGCGGGAATTTCCAAACTGAAAAGAACAATTACACAAGTTATGGCAACAAAAGCAGAATAAATAAAACCACATTCAAATATGGCTAAATGGTAATTACATTAAACGGAATCGGACTGATCAAACTGTTATTTACTTAGTTGAACTTGGTTCATTCGTTGGTGTTTGGTGTGTTATTGCCAAACGTTATTTTAAGACTGATTTTATATGTATAAACTTTGCGCAATTTATACTAGACTAAAACTAACAAGAGAATTCTAAGTTACATTACTGAATACATCATCATCATCAGGTCTGTTTTTAGTCTCCACTGCAGGAGCACGACCCTCTCCGTACTACCAGAGCCATATATTAGCCAGAGCAGTCAGAGGATTTGGTCTACACCTTCAACGCTGGCCAGACGGGTTAGAGAGGTCTCTTTGATGTTTATTAGCTTTGTTTAGCTTGTGTTTCTAAAGTCGCCTATTAGGGAATCCACGGAATTGAAGTGATCCTATTTTTCTCTGCCGGGAACCACACGGCTCCCATATATTGAGTACAGCAAGGGGTTATTCAAAAAGGGCGTGAAAAGATTTATTCTGCATGGGCAACCCTGGTGCTGCAGGCGTCAATAGGCTACGGTAACCGCTTTCCATCAGGTGGACCGACGTGGTGATGACAACCTCTAGCAGTTATGAATATGTGTAGCAATGCCGAAAGACTAGTTTTTTGGATACCTATTATTATTAAGGCACAGAGCACGCGTCTCTTGAGTTTGAATTTGTTTTCTCTTATCATGGCTCTAAAATTTGTTTATGGTCTCTATTGCCTAGAGAAAACATAAAATAGTTGGTCGTCCGATACTCTCAGTATCTTCTTCACAGTTTTAGGTCAGGAAAACATCAGGAAACAGATATATTCGTCCTCACATTCCTGCTGCTTATTCCTGGATTTTTATATCCTCCGAAAAATTGTATTGCATCTCGTAGTAATAACAAGAAATATTATTTCATAAATTATTAATATCTACTGACGTTTTACTTTCGTATGATAGAGCGCGACAAGGATCTTTTGGCACTTGGATGACATTGAAATGGGGGCGCTGTGTGTTATTATGGCAACCAGCTAACAAAATATTCTTAGTTTTATTAAAAGAAATAAAAGTACGAAATATCCGCAACAAAAATCAATTCGAGCTATCTTCTAAAAGCGATGTTTTACAAGATGACAGCAATAGAAACGTTTAGTTCCGATTATGGCCACGTGCCAAAAGATTCTTGTAGCACTGTACTCGTGAAAGAATAGAGAAAACTGCCGAAAAACTGTTTTTATGGATATGCCGTAATTTGTAATGTGAAGCGAATGTCATAAACAGCCAGAGATGTTCGTCCTCACAATCATTCCTGCTGCTTATTCCTGGATTTTTATCACCCCCCGTAAAATGCTCGTAAAGCGTTCGTGTGACTTCTGAATGCGGGATGTAGGTAACTGAATTGAATTTAAAACGCGCTGTGTGCTTTATTTTGTCGTAAACAGAGATGGTATTGCAACTCGTAGTCATAACAAGAAGTATTATTTTAAGAGTAAAAATCCCATCTGTCTTTTACTTTACTCTTCTTTTACTATAGCGTATGATACTCTTGAAAGAATAGTGGTACAATCCACTGCCGGAATACTACATTTATGAATATAAAGGAGGGAGGGAAGGAAGAAGAGAACACGCGTCAATTAAGTTTGAATTTGTGGCTCCCAATAGAAATTCAAACTTAATAGTATAATATTTAATTATCTTTACCCTCGCTCGAATATTTGTCTATGGGCTCTGTTGCCTAGGGAAAAGTCATACTAGTAAAAGTATATTCTTCTTAGTTTGATGTCTAGAGAATATCATAAAGAACCAGATACGTTCGTCCTCACATCATTCCTTAATTTTTATCACCTTCGTAAAATGCTCGTAAAGCGTTCGTGTGACTTCTGAATGCGGGATGTAGGTAACTGAATTGAATTTAAAACGCGCTGTGTGCTTTATTTTGTCGTAAACAGAGATGGTATTGCATCTTGCAGTAATAACAAGAAGGATTATTTCAAAAATAAAAATCACATCTCTCTTTTACTAAAGCGTATGATACTCTTGAAAAAATAGAATAGGTACAAACCACTGCCGAAGAACTGCCTTTATGGATATTAGAGGCGGAACACGCGTCAATTGAGTTTGAAATCCATGAGACGAAAATTTTTTTTTATAAATCTATGTTATAAACAGTGTAGGCCAAATCCTATGACTGCTCTATGGCTCTGGTAGTACAGAGAGGGTCGTGATCCTACAATGGAGACTAAAAAAGATCTGACGATGATGATGCAACATTTGTACCTGAGGGAAAGTTCTTCATATTGACTGGCTACCTTCATATGCCTTTGTCGTTTGCTTCATTTAGGTCTTTAATACTGCAGATGGAGGGACAATTAGAACACGTCGCTAGGTGAGTCATAGTCTGAATAGCGCCGCAGTCACAAAGGACATTGTTGGAGAAACCCCACCTTACTCGGTTTTCCTGACATTTTCCTACACCAACTCGAAGTTTCTTGAGGGACTTCCAAACTGCCCAGGGGATATCGCTTGCTGATCGGGGAGGGTTTATTGATATATTTTAAATACTTGAAGAATAAAGAAAGAATTTCCATGACATACCTACTTATAATTCTACATCTAACGACTCGAGGGACCATTAACAACAGTGTAGTTTACGAGGTTCGAAGTTCAACACGTACACACACGTCTAGGAAACTCCTGAATTCTTCATTAACCAAACATTGTTGATGTTTGGAAGTTCATTCGCTGTAGAATGTTGGTTTATCTGTTTTGTTCGACTTGTTCGGATGTTCGACTTTAGGTGACCTATTTCGACCCAAGTTTAAAGTAATATCATTTACGAGATGAGCGCATACCTGGGAATTGAGCCCCAAATTCAGTTCGAGACATGTGTTGTGGGATACTAACTCAACCATACTATATTTCATTTCATACCAAATACGACCTTCATATACCTAGGCTGATTTTGAACCTATGAACTATATTAAAATCTCAGAATCAGAACCCCAATGGAATACAGAATCGAAAAAAAAATTTAAAATCGAGAAATAAAATCAGACTTCCCATAGAGATTCGCTCAGCTGATTTTTTTATGGGAGGTCTAAAAGTTTTTATATTTTATTCCTTATTTTTCTTACAATTCTGTGTTCTATTATGGATTCTGATCCCGAGATCACAATATAGTTCATAGGTTCAAAATCAGCCTGTATAGATAAACCTTTGAGATAAACACACCAGGACCTATTTCAATTTAAAAAAGATCATTTTCCAACTTGACGTGACCTGGGATTTAATCCGGGACCTCCGATCCTTCGAGACAATGTAAATTGATGACCACTAGACCACAGAAATTGTCATATTTTTCATTGATAGCTCTACAGTTCATGTTATGTAAAGCTATCTGTCTTATATTTTCTGCCTTTCTTGCCATGGATCTTGTTTCTATTTACAAATAAAACAAATTTATAGTGTGACCAACTCAAATGTATATTTCCTACTAAATTTAGGGAAAGCATCAATTTTCCGGGATATCATTTAAAATTCTGTTCTGCGAGGCACTAGACAGCCCTTCAAACTATTTTATGAACTACTACTGTTTACAATTTTTTTGAAGAACTTGAAGCTTTTTTGTCAAAAAAAAAACGTTAGTTTTGGCGAAAACGCTAAGTAAAGCTTAGTTCACACTTTAAACTATAAACACTTAGTTCATTCAATAGTCTTAAGGGTTATGGCCTCACTTAGAGTACAAAATTTAAAATGGTAACTCCATTTTCTATCAAATGATTTATTTAAAACAAGCAGGCCTCCCAGACTGCGCCCGGGCATGTATTGTATTATAAACCTTCATCATGAAAAACTCTATCTATTTATTTGTTCGATTCCCACGGGAAGCATACTTTGTTAAGTTGTTTCCAGTTTGGTTAGGACATTGCAGGCATGAATCACCTGATTGTTTGATAAGAAAGATGATTCCGTGCTTCGGAAGGCACCTTAAGCCTATGGTCCCGGCTGCCATCTGGTAATCGTTAAAGGAACCACGTCGGAGGCCGAGAGGCGGTTTCGAAGAACTCTGACACCGGAGTGTGCATGGTCGACTGACCGTGTCACATACACGAAATGAATGAATGAACTCTATCTATTGGCGAAAATCACATGAAAATCCGTGCAGTAGTTTTTGATATTATCGCAACAGACAGATAGACGCGGCGGAAGACTTTATATATTATGTTGGGATGATGGAGAAAGCACTAGACTTCGTAAAATTCATTGTACCCCTTAATTAATTAAGAACATACCAGGTGACACTAATACCTATTATTTATGATATTTTTTATAGTTATTACTGTACACATAGGCTGTTACTTCATAAATCACCTTTCTTAAGGGGGAACAGTAGGCACAGTAGCGACGCCAATCATTTTATTCCTAATACTTTACAAATAGAAAGGAATTCAAGAATATAAACAATACAAGCCTTAGTAAATAACCTGAAGTATTTTTTGAATCATGTTTATTACTATCGGAATCAGTGAGAATTATGAGAATCTGATTACCGCCAAAAACGGCCGTTTTTGGCGGTTATCACTTTTTCTCTCAATGACTGATTCTCATAATATCAAAACATGATTCCAAAAATACTTCAGGTTATTTACTAAGGCTTGTATTGTTTATATTCTTGAATTCCTTTCTATTTGTAAAGTATTAGGAATAAAATGATTGGCGTCGCTACTGTGCCTACTGTTCCCCCTTAATGTGTCAAACGTAGGCGTGGGATAGCCATTGAGTAAATTCTCCTAAGGCGTAAATTAACATGGCCGTTTCAACACAGTGATTTTTGATTTATTATATATCTAGCTTTTGCCCGCGACTTCGTTCGCGTGGGCTTCAATTTTATCGCACTTTATTTATTACAAACAGCGGTTTGATTGAAAAATCCTTTTCAGCAACTGCCGTATGAAACTTTCAATACTTAAATTTTTAATTACTCTCAGGTTTAAGCTAATAAAAAAAAACTTTGATTAATGATCTTTGCCGTGTGGTTCCCGGCAGAGTAGAATAGGACCACTCCAAGTCTTCCCGTGGATGTCGTAAAAGGCGACTTCGGAAACACAAGCTAAACAAAGCTTACAAACATCAAAAAGACCTCTCCAACCCGTCTGGCCAGCGTGGAGAGTGTAGGCCAAATCCTCTGACTACTCTGGATAAAATATTGCTGTAGGAGTACAGAGAGGGTCGTGCTCCTGCAGTGGAGACTAAAAAAAACCTGATGGATGGATGGATAATGATCTTTGCCGACAGTAGATGGCGCTACTAAAAAATAAATTAGTTGTTTTCTTGTAAACATAAGTTTTTTTATTGTAAACAGATTATTATATTTACTTCTTTATGAATTTTATCCTGGTACGTACTTGGCTTTCTCATTTATACTTATAAATTTAAAAAAGAGTGCATTTATTTATCAATGTAAAAAAATAAGTATTACGTCATCCATCATGTGATCATCTCACTGACCTTGACTGTACTATAAGTACTATGTAATGCAATCGGTAATTTCGCTCACACGTTCATCGCCGAAATAGCTCAGTTGGGAGAGCGTTAGACTGAAGATCTAAAGGTCCCCGGTTCAATCCCGGGTTTCGGCAAACTATTTTTTTTTATTATTCTTGAATTTTAATCATGGTGAACACAGGAAAAAGTACTATCTGGATTATGTTTCGTTCACTGTAATACACCAGTAAATACTTTTAATATTTTGTTTTTCTTGTTTGTAAGTGACCAACACTGGTGTCAAATTTTTCAAGCTGCCTAAAGGCATCTGACATAGCTTAACGACTGCCATCAATGATGCTAGCCGGGACCAACGAGTTATCATGCCTTCCGAATACTTTTAACACAAATTTATTAAATAAATTCTTATACATTTTAAAAGAATGATGAACAACATTAAAAAATTAATACATTAAAAAAATCAATTAGTCTGCAGATTTGCTGCGGCCCTGCGCCGTCTCATGAATGTTCAATCTGACGAAACTGTCGGTCACGTGACCTGTCGCGAGTTTAACATTTCCTATCACAAAAAGTGCAGAGCGCCGCTAAAGTTTTCACTTCAAAATAAAACAAATATTATTCTTTTGCCACCAGGAACCACAGCATACGACACGGTGCGGCCGCTGGCGTACCAGGACGCGAAGATATTCATGCTCTGCTTCAACATCGCCGAGCCAGAGACCCTACACAGTGCCGCTGCTAAGGTAAATAGATCCACATCCGTATTTTCTAAGTTACAAAAAGTTAATATTAAAACTTACGCGAGATTAATTCATTATGAAAACACGGCTTTACTCACTTTACAAAAAATATAGTTTGCCAAGTTGCAAAAAATACTAAACCGAAAAATCGGAATTAATTTTTGATTGTAGTTATAGAATAATAATTTGTTGCTTTTTTTATTTTATTTACTTATATCAGTTTTCATAGCTAAACTGTGAAAGTTAAGTAAATACTATAGGTAATAAATCGTCGTTGTATGTTATATTTGCGGCTAGCTTTGGTTTGATAGTAATAAAATAAAAACTTTTTTCTCAAATTGTATCATATTTTATTAAATAACCAAATTATAATTTCGCATTTCTCGAAACATTCCATTCAAAAGCATTGGATTTTTTATTTTATCAACCCATTGAAAAAATGGGAATGAAATATAAAACCAGTACGTTTTTAATCCAATCCAATATCGAGCGAAATACATTTTTAAAAATACCGAGAAAGATTTTCTACGGAAAATATTTTTGCATCGATGCTTTTAGATGAACATTGGTATTGAATAGACCAGCCAAGTCCGAGTCGCTATCACACACATAGAGTTTCGTCACAAAATTAACAAAAATACTGATTTGTGCCACCATACAATATTTAAATACAAAATAAGTTCATGATTTTACAAAAAAAAAGAAAAAGTATTTCAAGACATAACTAACTATTCAAAGATTTCACAAATAAAGATACTTATTGCAATGAAGAATAACGCAATATTTTCGCTTCTAAACGCATTATTTTTTTTCCAGTGGTATAGAGAAGTTCGCACACACGGAGGGACGGTCCCTGTCCTGCTGTGCGGCTGCAAGGCTGATCTCAGGCACGACAAGGAGACCCTCACCATGCTGTCCAAACTCAAGGCCCACCCTGTAACCAGCGAAGAGGTAACATTATAAAAATAAATAATATAATATAAATATATAGGGACATATCACACAAATTGAGCTAGCCCCACTGTAATTGTGAACTTGTGTCGTAGGATACTAACTAAACTTAAATAGATAAACATTCAAGACCCAGGTCAATCAGAAAAAGATCATTTTCCACCATGACCTAACCGGAAATCGAACCCCGGACCCCTGTGACGCAGGCTGGCGTGTTGACCGCTGCGCCACGGAGCTCGTCAAAACATTACAGTTAGATCGTGAATGTACTGGAATTTAGATCAATTTTAAAGAAGGAAGGACCATCGGAGCCAAGAAAGATCCAACCAATTATGTTCTCTTTGTGTATCGTTCCCGACAGAGTATAGGACCACTCCAAGTCTTCCCGTGGATGTCGTAGAAGGCGAATTAGGAAACTCAAGCTAAACAAAGCTTATAAACATCAAAGAGACCTATCCAATCCGTCTGGCTAGCGTGGAGGTTGTAGTCAAATCCTCTGACTGCTTGGACTCTGGTAGTACAGAGAAGGTCGTGCTCCTGCAGTAGAGACTAAAAAAGACCTCATGATGGTGATGTTCTCCTTGATCAGGCCAGTGCCTGGGTAGACTTGTGGATCATCACGTTGAGTCACGCAAGATGCTCGCAGTGCACTGCTTGATATAGACCTCGCCAAAGGTTTCCACAAAGACAAATTGGAAGGGGGTTGCAACCACGTCTGCTAATCACATAGAAAATTGGTTTTGCGCACCATACATGATGCTATCGACCACAGAGCAGGGGGAACGTGACTGTTTCTCGCGTGCCGTGAGGAATATTCCGTGCTCTGTACTATCTACACATTCATACTATCCATGTGCCAACTTTATTATAAATGCGATAGTAACTCCTTTTGTACTTTTTCAAGATTCAGTCGCTGAATTTCTTCTAAATCGATTTAGAAGAAATTCCGTAAGGAGATAGTCATACTGGTAAGCACATAGGTACCATTCATCCTGGTAAAGGGACTGCCCCAGAGGGAGGGGCAAAATATAGTTTCTTATTATGTACTAGCTATTACCCGCTGCTTCGCTCGCGTTTATTTAGGCTTAACTGAATCCTATTTTCAATAACCAAGCAAAATGAAACCGATAACTTTCCTCTATTTACAGTTTTTAAATTCTCTCAATCCAACTGTTAACTTTAATGTAAAGGTTATTGTGTAAAGAAAAGATACATTTCATGTCTACTAATACTACTTACAAAGAATCTTTTTATAAACCACATTCACGGTAGTAGCATTAGGAGAAAGGATTATAAGACTAATAACAGAACTCACTCTGGAACATGCCACCATAGATTAAAAAAAAAAATTTTTCGTCACTCTGCATGCCACATACAATTGTCAAAGAAAGTGTGTGAGAAACATAGCGACTGTCAATGACTGCCCTAGGGGTTTTATCTATGGTCATTCCATGTTTTTTTTTTTAATTAAGCTCAACGTCTTGTCCTGAATGGACTCACTGATTTTTATTTGTTAAAGTCTTGTTCCACTTGACTTGCTATACTTTCATCAGCTCTTGTACCCCTTGGTATTGCCGGTAATGTCTTTTGGAAGTCTCCTGCTAAAAGTAATGTCAATTTTATTTCGAAACATGCAACCAATTTACTTTATTAGAAATCACGATAACGCGAATTCGAAATCACAAAAAAATCAAAGCGCAATCTAATCTATTGGAACTCTTAAGAAAAGCTAATCACATAGGAACAACGTCCAAATTTATAACCTTTTTTTCCATTTACCCCTACAGAGGTAAAATTTATGACAATTCATACGAAATTACATACAAATATGTCGAAGGAAAAAAATATATAAAATTCAATGCCCTATTTCGCCCTCTTGAGGAATGAATTTTGAAAAATCATTTTGAAAAATCTTTCTTTATTGGATGCCTATGTCATAAGAGGAATACGTGGGCAAAATTTTGAAATTTCTAGCCCTAAAGGCCTGTGCGATTATTTAAAACTTTCATCCCCTATTTTACTCCTTAGGGATTGAATTTTGGAAAACGATGATATACATAATTCATTAATTTTGCCCTATTTATTTCATACGGAATTACATACAAATATGTTCAAGGAATAAAAAGTTTCATACAAACTTTAATCCCATATTTCAGACCTTTGGGGGATGAATATTGAAAAATCCTTCCTTAGTAGATGGCTACGTCACAAGAGGAATACGTGTACGAAATTTCAAGTTTCTGGCCTTAAGGGTTTGGCCTGTGCGATCTATCAGTCAATCACTTTTGCCTTTTATATTTTAAAAACTCATTTATAGAAGATAGATATAGATACACAATTCTACCATAAATTGATATACTACATACACTTTCGGACCCCCAGAGCAGATGTTTAAGCCAACTAACCTATTTAAAATGATAAAGATTAATACCGTATTTAGCTTTCCAATTGCCGCTTTATAATTGCCCATTTTTAAATTATTAAAATGGATATAGTATGTTATTCTTAAGATATAGACATATGCCATCGCGGACTTTTTTGTAGACCTATATAAGATACACAATTCCACCATACATTATTTTGTTATATCTCAAAGGGTTTAGACAGCGTATTCGTTGAAAGCTCAAAAACGGCTTATTTTTTACGACATCTCCTACAAAAATCATTGATATATACAAAATTATATACAAAAACTAAACAAACTATATACTAAAACCTTCCTCGAGAACCACTCTATCGATTAGAGAAAACCGCATGAAAATCGGTTCAGTAGTTTTTGAGTTTATCGCGAACAGACAGACAGACAGACAGACAGACAGACGCGGCGGGGGACTTTGTTTTATAATATGTAGTGATTATATACAAAAACTAAACAAACTATATACTAAAACCTTCCTCGAGAACCACTCTATCGATTAGAGAAAACCGCATGAAAATCGGTTCAGTAGTTTTTGAGTTTATCGCGAACAGACAGACAGACAGACAGACAGACAGACGCGGCGGGGGACTTTGTTTTATAATATGTAGTGATGACTAGATGAAAATATAAACTTGAAACCCCTTTGTCAAAACAGATATTTTGTAAAACACCAACAACCTCGCAGAACTAAATAGCACAAATAACAGCTTTTCACATAGAATTATGGGACCAATGCTGGGAATAAAACAAATATCTCGATATTTCCAAACAAATTACCGGGCCGGCCGGACACTTTTGTATGGAAGTGACTTGTAAATCCTTATGGCTCCACTGATCCACCACAGTGGTGACATCAGTACTAGAAAGTCCTCGTGACCCCATTGGTAGAGATGAGCAGTGGGGCCACTAGTCGGTAGGGTTTTTTTTCGAGATCCCAGCATTAGTCTCATAGGAAAAGTTGTTGTTTATGATATTAGCTATCTTATCCTGCACGGTTGTCGGTTGGTGCTTTGCAACTTACCTTCTGCTCGAAATCCTAACTTATATTTTTTTTTATTTTTTTTGTTTGCTTGTTAATAACGCTTTAACGTCATATCGACTGAACCGATCATCATGAAATTTTGCATACACATACGAGTTGATTACTAAATCATGCTTTAGGGTACTGAGAAGGACATAGGCTATATATCTCGCGGGCGGAGCCGCGGGTAACAGCTAGTTCTACATATTTATCATAGTTCTTCAAATTATCCAATTTAAATAATGTCTGGGTAACTTTTAGTGCAAAATTTATTAAATCTAAAATACTTCAAAATCACGAAAGTTAACAATTAATCTATCAAAATTCAAATTGTTAGAGTTTCTCATTAATTTGAGATTACAGAACTAATGTATTGTGTCGGAGTTTCTAAACTTATTGTAACAATTCAAAAGTATAAATTGAAAGTCCAGATTTATTAGAATCAGCCTCGAGACTTCGCGATTTATTTCAATCGTGATATCACAAAAGCCATTAAATAATTACTTAGGTGCAGATTTTATCAAGAATAAAGTAATTCACTTATTTCAATAAAATCTTTTGATCTTTCTTACTTACTAAGGGCACCGAAAATTAAGTAATTTTACTTGGAATACATTCTGAAATGACATATATAAATTATACTGTAATGAAATGAGACCTTCCATTGTGTCTAAAGCGCAAACTCCTCGACATGTGTTTCCTGCCCATTCTCACCTATGGTGCACAGACGTGGTCTCTGATTGAGGGCCAAAAGTCCAGACTCAAGGTCTGCCAGCGGGCGATGGAACGCAGTATACTTGGCGTTCGTAGAATAGACAGGGTGAGGAATACCGAACTACGCTCTAAAACTGGGATTGTCGATGTAGGTGTCAAGTCGGCCCGACTCAAATGGAACTGGGCTGGGCATGTTTGCCGCATGCACACAGATAGACGGGCCCGAAAAGTGACCATGTGGGTTCTTAATGGACCTAGGCGTACCTATGGGTAGACCGAAGACAAGATGGCGCGATGAAGTTGATAGGTTCTTGGGAGGTTAGCAGCAAGCTGCACTGGATAGGAATCAGTGGGAAAAAGAAGGGGAGGCCTTTGCCCAGCAGTGGGATACAAAAGAAGGCTAAAAAAAACATCTTATAATTTTCTGATGAGAGAATACAATTTGAATAAAAATGTACATATATACTCGTATGTTATTATCTGAATAAAGTAATTCACTACCTAACTAGATAAAATCTTAAAATCTTTCTTACTCATTTAAGGGCACCGAAAATTAATTTTACTAGGATTACATTTAGAAAATGTCAACCATCTTACAAATTATTTGATCAAAATTTCTCGTTACATCCATATGTTATTATCTCAAGAAAGTAATTCACTTATCTAGTAAAAAGCTAAAAAAAGGCGTCTACTTAAAAGAAATTGAAAGAATATCAAAGGTTTTAGAAAAAAATATTGGATTAGAATTCTCGATTGAAGTCATCTATTAGAATAAATGTGTAAATCTTCGTGCTTGTCTCGATTCACATTTGACCTTAACATTTTCATATGGGGTTGAAATCAAAAATATTCCATGATTATTTTATTTATAAACGAATTGTTTTTCTTTATGAACAAACTGGTTTTAGGGTTCCGTAGTAAACAAGGAACCCTTATAGTTTCGCCATGTCTGTCTGTCCGCGTTTTTACTCGAGAGACTATAAGTACTAGAAAGCTGTAATTTGGTATGGGTATGTTTTTTTGTCATGCCAAAAAAGTGGGAGATAAAAACATTGAAAAAAAAATATTTATTGAAGTAAAGTCGGAGTATTTTTTTTCTCTATTAAACCTATTATTGTGGGGTCTTGTTAAATAAAAATATTGTGAGGTTGATACCACCATTTTTCGATTTAGGGATCCGTTTCTAAAATATTTGGTTTTTAAGTGCAATTTTTTGTTAGAGGAGAGTGTGTCCCCCGTCTATTTTCATGGCATATTTATATTAAAAATTTTAATTCAAAGAAATCTTCTTGTCTTAACCTTTATTTAGGCATTAGGGTCCAATAATCGTACTTAAAATTTGATTTTAACTGAATTACGTTTAATAATTAAAATATTTACCTAACTCAGCACGAAGGATTCGTGCTAAGCCCTAATATTAATAATTACGTATTTAAAGCACAAAAGTTAAATTGTCTAATTAAAGATGAACATTAATCAAATTACAGCATTCCCTAGAGAGTAATTGAAAATACTTTCACTAAAAAGTTGTCTGAATAAAAAAAAAAAATTATACGCTCGCCCACAAAACTAAGCTTTAATTCTCAAGGGAGAATTAAATCAAGTTAATTCCAATTCTCGGTATACGCGGTTTAATCATAAAATCCTTTGAACTTACTCACTACAAGTTTTCTATGTTAAGGCCTTACATTAATTTTTCGGGGTCCAGTAGTAATATTGTACTGATTTTTAATAAGATATATTTTGTGAATAATTTTTTTATATTCTTATAATAAGGTAGGTAGATACAATGTTGTGTAGTTACAAGTGGCGCCATCTATTTGAGTCTCTAAGAACAAATCGTACGATTAAGGCGTTGGGACCACATGACTTCACGTTATCACTTTTAACTGTAACTGTAACTCATAAAATAGTTTTCTTGGGCCTTGCAGGGCAAAACATTATATCATATCAAATGGGGGCTGTACTGGTCCCAAAATTTATGTATCTCTAAAACCATAAAAAGTATTTCAAAAATAGTTTGATTATCTAAGGCCTTGTAGTACAATATTTTTAATTGACGCCGTTTTCTTTAAATAATTTATTTTAAATGAGGGCAGCACTGGTTCCTAAAAATTCATGTATGCCCTTAACATCAAAGGTGTCAGAGGACTAGCTCTTGCACTGTTTAGAGATTTTCTAACCAACAGAACACAGCGCACTAGAATAGGAGACTGGACAAGTGACGAAGCATACGTTACATGTGGCGTCCCGCAGGGCAGCTGTGTCTCTCCCACCCTCTTCCTGGTCTATAAGACAGCTTGTGCCGACTCCAACTCGATGGTGGGAAAGTGTTTGCCTTTGCCGATGACACAGCACTTTTCTTTAGTGGAGAAACATGGGAGGAAACATTCTGTAGGGCCCAAAAAGGTCTACAGTTGACCAACAAATGGCTATCAAACAACATTCTGACGCTAAATACGAACAAAACTAAGTTTATAACTTTTGCCCTAAAAACTAAATATATCTCTCCTCCCACCCACACACTAATCGCCCACACATGTAAACAAAATTCTCAGAATTGCTCCTGTTCCCAGCTAGAGAGGGTCGGAAACATCAAATATCCCGGAGTCAGTATAGACCAATCTCTTACCTTCAAACCGCATCTAGAATCACTAACATCGAGACTACGCAAACTGATCTTTATCTTCAAAACCCTGAGGCACATTGCAGATAGGAAAATAATTATGACGGTATACAACGCCCTATGCCAGTCGCTCATTAACTATTGCATCACTTCATGGGGCGGGGTCGCCCAGACAAACCTTCTAGAAGTCGAAAGAGCTCAAAGAGCCATCCTCAAGGCAGCGGCCGGTCTCCCTTTCCGCTACCCGACCGCCGGGTTATATAAACTCTGGGACGTACTTACCGTTAGACAATCGTACATTTTGTATACTACACTCAAACATCACTCCCAGATACAGTATGACCCGGATAGGTTCAAATACAAGCGACAAAAAAGATCAGTTTGTCTAATCCCCCCACTCAACACCACTACCGCCACCTCCTTCTTTTCCTTCCGTGGGCCATTCCTCTACAATAAACTAAATAAAGAACTAAATATATACCCCCTTAACAAATATAGCTGCAAAAAGAAAATTATAACGTACCTAAAAACATTAAATTATACTTCTACTGAAAACTATATACATATCGTCAGTTAACGTAATCGCCTCATAACACCTACGCTATCCCCTATACCGTACCTAACTGTCTTCACTCACTTCTCACACTCACGCATGTTGTACCAACAATACCACTCATACAAGCACATGCACACTACACATCAAGACACATGCACACTACACATCAAGACACATATATATATATATATTTAGCCTGACAACAGGTAGGGCCTAGTTACCTGTAGCGCAGGTCCAGCAGGACCTATTTCAGGAGCTAGTCTCTTCACAAAGCCTACAATGTTACTCAGAACTATGTAATAGTGTTAAGAAATTAGTTACCTAGTATCTAAGCCATTTGTGAAGAGAAAAATAAACGTTTTATTATTATTATTATGAAATACCAATTATACAAAGCGCCTTTGAAAGTGCTCTTACAAGATTGATAAGATCTCAGAATCATTGGGGACTTTTGAACCCTAGACTTTGTTTGAGAACTTGATGCCACTGCAGACATGCTAACCTAGGTATCCGAAGTTCAGTGTTGCCCATATTTGAATTAAATTATACAAAAACGGAGATGTTATTTAAGATTATTACATTTGATACCTTAAAAACCCTTAACACTTTTTATGAACTACTGTTCACGGTTTAAAGTCAGAACAGCTTTTCTTAGTATTGTTTCTAGGCCTTAAGCCGAAGCTTTTTTATTGGAGATGACATTATGTAGTCTTTTGTTATATTTTACTTTGAGCTTCCCAAACTTTTAAATGACACTAATGGTTGCTACTATCAGAAACAAAAAAAAAGAACAAGGAAAAAATGTAATATTACATTGTCAAGTCTTATTCTCTTGCGGGCTAGACAGAGCCCAGGCCTAAATGACCTTAAGGCCATGTTTAGCTTGTTGATAAGCGTCTAGGTGGAAAACGGAATCAAATAGTGCTAGGTTGCTAATTGACATGATTTCTCAGATTTTCGCCCATTCCCTCGATCGGTTTTTACGTTATGCGCGGGAAGAGAAGCAGCGTGTAAATTCTTCGTATTTTCTTATCTCCCAGTCCAGCATAGATGAATATAAAGTAATATTTTTAATTGAAGTAATATCGTTTGTTAAATTTTCGGCACTTTGATGAAAATATCGCTCGTTATCGAAATAATTGCAATTAATTTGGCAAGAATTGGATGGCCATTGAGCTGCAATATGATTATAGCTATTCAAAAGGTGGTCGCCATCACAGAGCGTCCAATTACGCTGAGGTCTTATTTCATCTTGTTACGAGCACTATTATAGAGCTTTTAGTGAATACCTACAGTATCCTATTGGACTCGGCGCGTTTACAAAAGACTCGCAGCGTTATATATTCAAATCTTTATTTCTTGAGTATGATATAGATAGGTATATGACTTTTAAATGCTGTGTTTCTCGGTAGAGAAGAATAGGACCACTCCCGTCGTCGCACTCATGTCGAGCTCCGTGGCGCAGCGGTCAACACGCTAGCCTGCGACACGGGGGTCGGTTCGATCCCCGGTCAGGTCAAGATGGACAAATTATCTTTTTCAGATTGACCTGGGTCTTGGATGTTTATCTATATAAGTATCTATTATAAAATATAGTATCGTTGAGTTATTATCCCATAACGCGTCTTACTTAAGAACTTTGGGGCTAGCTCAATCTGTGTGAATTGTCCGTATATATTTATTATTTATTTATTATTATTACTCCCAAATCTTCCCGTGGATGTCGTAGAAGGCTACTTAGAATGCTTTTAGGCAGCTTGAAAAATCTGACACTAGTATTGATCAAATTATCACGTCATCATCATCATCATCACTTATTTTTTAGTCTCCACTGCAGGAGTATTACCCTCTCTGTACTACCACAGCCTATAAATATTTAAGTCATAGCAGTCAGAGGATTTGGCCTACACTCTCCACGCGGACCAGACGTATTTGAGAGGTTTCTTTGATTTTCATTAGATTTGTTTAGCTTGTGTTTCCTAAGGACATCCACGAGAAGACTTGGAGTGGTCCTATTTTAGTCTGCTAGGAACCATACGGCTCACTTACTCACATGAAAAGCAAACAAGTGTAGTTAAATAATTTCAGTTAAAGTAACTGTATTTTATGTATTTCAGGCTTTATCAGTAGCAAGACAGCTTGGCGCGACAACATACGTGGAGACGTCTGCCAGAGCGTCCAGCAAAGGAGTCCGGGATGCCTTCGAGGTAGCTGCGCTCGCGGCTCTGGGGAAACTGAACAAGCAGCAGATGAAGCAGCAGGTAATTTATCCATTTTACCTACCCTTTGAGAGTTGTCATCAGATGTGACCGGTAGTAAATACCTGAATTAAATGAAGCTGTCATAATATTGGAACTCGGGCTTCGACGCTTCACAGCTGAGAATGTTTCCACGTATCGGACCCGTAAGCCATCACTGGTAAACACTCATTGGCCATGTTCGTGATAAGCAGAACCTTTGATACATTCGTTATTTTCTTTATGTTGCTAACAGAGATAATTGTGATAAAATTTTGTTTGAAGAATAGTTAAAACATGTGCAGTGGTGTGAAATTAACTTTGGAAAAGAGCTACCTTATCATGTTCAAAAGTGCGTCGATAATATGAGGAAAAATCAAATTACAATACATTGAAATACCCATTACCCTAATTAGGTACCTTTAACGCTTGTCGTTTGTTCCCAGAAGCAGGTGGGACGCAGCAAAAGCAAACGCGACTTGAAGGCCGAGCTGAAAGGGCGGGCGAAGAGTTGCTGCGTCATGTGATCCGTGGCTGGCCACCCTTCGCGGTGGCCGCATGACTGCTAGGCGACCACCGCCCTTCTAGAAGATTCCAGAAGATCCTAAAAAAACCTTGAGTAACCAAAACGGAATTCTCACTAAAAAGTTGGGCCTAGAATCGCGCCTTGCGAAACCCCTAACTAAAATTCTTGTTACTGCTACTTTCTTGAAGAATGAAAAATATTTCTTCATAGCTACGCAGTATTCTTAAAAATATAAAGCAAAAGTGATTTCGATATGAAAATAATCATTGAAAATATTTGAACTACGAGTGATTTAACGATGTCGAACGCGTTATTGAAAATTGTAAAGTACTGTAAGGTTTTAGTGTAAGTGAGTAGTGGAAGTGGAACAGAGTTCGTGAAAAATGGATTGAATCGTATGGACTTCCTAAGGTATCAGTGAAACAAAGGTGCAATGTAAATAACCCCCAGGGTTAGAGCGTAAGCCTGTGATAATGTAAAAATAAAAAATGAGAAAGGGTGTAGGGACATTTAGGTAATCGAGATTTAGAAAGGCCGTTAGACGCTCTCCAGATATCATTAAACATGGGATAGAATAAATGGTATTTACAGCGTAATATGCTAAATTGTAAAGATTCATATAAGTAGATAAAAATGAGTGTTTTCATATACATACATTAAAATGACGACTTAAATAAAATACTTGGTGTTTTTCTATAACCGTAGCGTTTTCAGAATTATGTATAAAATATTGAAAGTGCTCCAATGTTTTGTGTAGGACCAATGTTTGTTTTAATTTACTAAAAATACGAAGCTTGCGTAGGTCGCAATGGAGATTAAAATTAACGCGTTGTTTGTGTGGTTAAAAGCTACATGCAAATTTTCTGTGTGATATGATTACATACGTAAATTTAATGGAAACCGTCACGTCTCAAATTGCCCTCTCAAAAAGTTGTTTCACAAAATAACCTTTTACGATTTATTTTGACACAATAGCAAATTTTGATAGATTTTCCAACTAACAATTTCATATTGAAGATATTAATAAAGATGAGAAAGGATATTTTGGGAAAATTATAATGAGTTTTAGGACATTATGAGACGGGAGGATATGAATAAATGCACAATTATGGACAATACTAAATTACGGAGGTCCATTGGCTAGTTAGTTCCACGTCCATGTTGCTATGTTAGACTTAGGTTTTTTACAATTACATGTGAAAATGAATGTTGCTTAATTTCTTGATAGTGTTATATTATAAGCTGTTACAATTTCTTTAAAGTTGTCGTTTATATAGGAAATATTTATTTGTGTACCTCCTTTACTGTTATTTTAGATACAAATAATAGTTACATAGAAATATGTTTTTAATATTTTTTGATGATCGCATAAAATTTGAAGTTTGTATCCCTCAATAACAATGGCTGTTTCAGCTATAAATAAAAAAATATTTAATAAAATACCAAGTCATGTTTGATCCTATAACTGTAAACATAAAAGATGGATATAAAAAATAATTCATCGAAAAAATATTAGTTTTGTATTAATTTTTAAATTGTTTATTATATTATTGTAAGTCGATATCAAGCTTTAAATTCAATGTTAGCTTTAATTAAGTAAATTATTATTATATGTACTATTTAAAATGCAACTATAGTTGCAATTAAACTATGTTCTACTTCAATTTTAAATTTATTTTGTACTTTTTTGAGAACCTTTCACATATCAAAGTAAGTTTCATTAATTGTATTACTTTAAGTTAATAATTTTCAATGATGTTTCTTTTATTTATCAACGAACGATGTATAGACAACGTTTTAACTTTAGAATTGTTAATTCAACACTAGGCTACTTTGAATGTTGTTTCTAGACTATTGAATATAGCGTTCAGTGTTTTTGAACTTGGTTTTTCATTTAAGACCCCCAAACACCTGATACATATACAGAGCTGGCAATCTTCGGTAATATATCGAATGATAAGGAACTGAATCATATATTTAATCAATAATATTATCCGTCGTTGAAAATACAGTCTTTGGTCATAAGATCTAAATCTTCTTCTTCTTCTGTTTTATAAAATGGCTTCCACCGAGAATTCAGTGATTCTGCCAATGTCCAGTAAATTGAGATACTAAGTATCGGTGTTGTACGGTAAAGTTGTAACAAGTAGCATCAAAGATGGCGTATGTTCTTGGATGCCTCGTGGTCGGGAGGTTATGGTGACAAGTCTATACGAGTCCATATAACAGGCCACTTTAACTATTTCACAAATTGTTCCATGAGCACGAGCATTTATAACACCAAACTACACCAATTTCATATTATAAAGTCCACCAAAATCAATTAAATAAATAAATATATACGGACAAATCACACAGATTGAGCTAGCCCCAAAGTAAGTTCTTATGAAAGACTTGTGTTATGGGATACTAACTCAACGATAGAATATTTTATAACAAATACATATATAGATAAACATCCAAGACCCAGGTCAATCTGAAAAAGATCGTTTTCCATCTTGACCTGACCGGGAATCGAACCCGGGACCATCCGTGTCGCAGGCAGGCGTGATGACCGCTGCGCCACGGAGCTCGACCAATTTTAATTAATTTGCAAAATCGTCCAAGGTAGACCCCAACTGCACCCCTTGACTTCCCACCACAAACTCCGATCTAAATCTAAATGTCACGTTTAGTGTGATAGTGGACATGTAGGTTAAAAATATCATCAAATATTTATTGTTTGCTAGCCGCGTCGCTTTATGATATGATTCCTTAGATATTTTCGCTGCTGGCCACCATTATGCGGGAAGAGAAGCAGCTGGTGCATTCTGCATCTGCCTTTTCTTCCAGCATGGAATAGATGAGAAAATTACTGAGTATGAAACGTGAACATGTTGTTTTTTACACAATCAAACATTTACCAAAACATTATACTAAGTAAGATCTACTAAGGTGCAGACATTTTGCCTAAACTATCTCTCTTATAAAGGTAAAGTAACTGAATGTAATGAAAGAGTTTCGATGTTGAAGCATAAAGCCAATTTAGTAGATAATTGAATGCTTTCTGTTCACTGTACCTGACCTCTTGCCTTCTTCTTCCAGGAACTGTAGCATTCTTTAAATTTAATGGATTAAAATTATTTAATTTTCTGAGAATTCTTTACAAAATTAAATATATACGGACAAATCACACAGATTGAGCTAGCCCCAAAGTAAGTTCTTAAGTAAGACTTGTGTTATGGGATACTAACTCAACGATACTATATTTTATAACAAATACATATATAGATAAACATCCAAGACCCAGGTAAATCTGAAAAAGATCATTTTTCATCTTGACCTGACCGGGGATCGAACCCGGGACCAATCGTGCCACAGACCGGCGTGTTGACCGCTGCGCCACGGAGCTCGTCGAAAATTAATTAGAGCGACAACTCACCACAAATAATTATCTGCGTCTTGCGTTGATTTAATACATTCCCGTCTTAAACATTTCACAGAATAGACAGAGATCATTCATATTCAATATAGTTAGGATCACAATGTTGTAAGGGTTCGTTTTTAACTTTTGAGGTACGGAACCCTAAAAAGAGTCACATTAAGCAAGATATAGGATGCTACTTAGGATCCATTCATGCAATTTATGTAAAGTATTACTCCGGTAAACTGACCGACCGCAGTCCAAGAATTTCTACGTGGAAGCTTATAGACAATTCAGGAGAAAATTGAATTCCCCGAATTAAATTTCCTTCTGTTCACTGTACTGACCACGTGACTTCCGAATAGACTTCTGCACGGAAGTACTTTAAGCATTCCTTTGTATTTCTGCGGATTCATTTTGTTTATTTTCTCAAACTCAATGAAATCGTACAAAATGTAAAATACCAACTTAGACGCGAAAAAATAATACCTAGCTTGGACTTAACCAAAATCAACACTTATTATAAAGCACGCAACTAAAGAAATATATACGGACAAATCACATAGATTGAGCTAGCCCCAAAGTAAGTTCGAGACTTGTGCTATGTGATACTAAGTCAACGATACACACCAGGGTGTGCATGGTCGACCGACCGACCGTTCTATCTATCAGCCAGGGACGTCCACTGCTGGACATAGGCCTCCCCCATAGATCGCCACAAATTGCGGTCTTGTGCATGCTGAGTCCACCGATTCCCGGCGACCTTGATGAGGTCGTCCGTCCACCTGTTCGTGGCCGCCACTCTAAGACTTTAGTGCCCCAACGGCCATCCGTCCTTCGGGCTATATGTCCGGCCCATTGCCACTTCAAACCCGCAACCCTGCGAGCTATGTCTGTTACCTTGATTCTTCTGCGGATGTCCTCATTCCTGATTCTATCGCGCAGTGAAACTCCCAGCATAGCTCGCTCCATTGCGCGTTGAGCAATTCGGAGCCTTCTAATGAGTCCCATTGTGAACGACCACGTTTCGGATCCATATGTCATCACTGGCAACACGCACTGTTCGAAGACTTTTGTCTTTAGGCACTGAGGAATATTGGACGAGAAGATGCGACGCAGTTTCCCGAACGCTGCCCAGCCAAGTTGGATTCGACGATTGACTTCCTTCTCGAAGTTGGACCTACCTAATTGAACTGTATGTCCCAGGTATACATATTCCTCGACAACTTCGAGTGCAGAGCTTCCAACGACTACTGGGTAAGGTGCGACATGGACATTCGCCATGATTTTTGTCTTGTCCATGTTCATTTTGAGACCTACGTGTCGGGAAACTCTGTCTAGATCACCGAGCATAGAGTTTAGATCCTCCAGCGACTCCGCCACGATCACGACATCGTCAGCAAACCGAAGATTAGTAAGGAACTCGCCGTTGATATTGATGCCGAGTTCTTCCCAATCCAGCAGCTTGAAGCAATCCTCCAATGCAGCAGTAAACAATTTCGGAGAGATAACGTCTCCTTGTCTTACTCCTCGCTGCAATGGGATGGGCTCAGAGCTCTGGTCCTGGATTCGGACTGACATCGTGGCGTTCCTATACAGACTCTTCAGTGCTTCGATGTATCGATGATCAATGCGGCATCGCTGGAGAGACTGAAGCACAGCCCATGTCTCTATGGAATCGAAGGCCTTTTCATAGTCCACAAACGCCAAGCATAGTGGCCGGTTATACTCCTCGGTCTTCTGTATAACCTGCCGCAGCGTATGTATGTGGTCTATGGTGCTAAAGCTCTTTCGAAACCCGGCTTGCTCGGGTGGCTGAAATTCGTCGAATCTACGTGCTAGACGATTCGTAATCACTCTGGAGAACAGCTTATACACATGGCTCAGAAGCGAGATGGGTCGGTAGTTCTTTAGTAGGGTTTTGTCACCCTTCTTAAAGAACAATACCACCACGCTTCTGTTCCATGCTTCTGGCGTTGTACCCTCGAGTATGACGGAATTGAACAATTTCTGGAGGACTTTAAGTATCGGTTTTCCACCCGCTCTTAGAAGTTCAGTAGTGATTCCGTCATCACCCGGCGCCTTGTTGTTCTTGAGCTGTTTTAGAGCCATTCTGATCTCGTATAGGCTGACGTCCGGGATATCCTCGGTGTAGTGCCGAGTTAATCTTGCTCTTGGGTCCGTACCCAGACCAATGAGGGAACTTTGTACTGACGTGCATAACTGTCCATAGAATCTCTCGACTTCTCTCATAATCTCGGGTTTGGACGAAATGATACTGCCAGTATCGGTCTTCAGCTTCGTCATTTGGCTTTGCCCAATAGACACATACCTCGCGAATACTTTGGAGCCTTTGTTCTGCTCGATGGCATCCTTAATATTGTTTGTATTGAATTGCCGTATGTCGCGTCTGAGGGATTTAGATATTTGCCTATTGAGCCGCCTGTAAACCGACATGTCAGCCGAAGACTGTAATATCATTTCGCGTCTTTCATCCAAAAGTTTGAGAGTTCCAGTCGAGATCTTCTTGGTTCTGTCGGTGCGTCGTGGCTTAAAAAACTTATTTCCGACGGCATGGACAGTTTCCACTAGCCCGCCATTGATCTCGTCTACAGAAGTGCAGTCCACTAGGCATTCGAAACGGTTTTGGAGTTCGAGCTGAAAGTGTTCGGGGTTTTGGATATCGTTAGGTTTTGGACGAAGCGTCGACCTCATCAATTTCGATCTTTCCATTGCAGGGTTTACATTCAGCATGCCTCTTACCATGCGGTGATCGCTGCCGGTTTTCACCCTATTGATCACAGAGACATCGCTGAATATCTGCCTTTTATCGGAAATGATGAAGTCGATCTCGTTTCTGACGGTACCATCCGGGCTTATCCAGGTCCACTTTCTGTGGGGTTTCTTCTTGAAGAAGGAGTTCATCACGAAGAGTCCCTCCTTTTTCAAGAAGTCAACGAGCTGTTGTCCCCTAGGGTTCCGCTGTCCAATTCCAAATTTCCCCACTCTCAGCTCGTCACCACTTCGTTTGCCCACCTTTGCATTAAAATCACCCATCAACACCGTGTAGTGGGTCTTGGACGTATGTATGGCTTTGGAGATGTCCTCATACATAGTCTCCACTTCCGTGTCTGGATGTGTCGACGTCGGCGCGTAAACCTGAATCACCTTCAGCGCATATCGCTTGGTGACTCTAAGTATGACGTACGCCACCCTTGCCGACACACTCTCAATGCGGATCACGTTGTTGACGAGGTTTTTGTGGATTATGAACCCGACACCACCTTGGGACAGTTGGTCGCCTTCTCGATAATAGAAGAGGTTACCGGACTCAAGGATTATCGTATCCTCCCCCTCTCTACGGACTTCTGATAATCCCAATATGTCCCAGCGAACTCTCTCTATAGCGTCGTCTAGCTCGTGAATCTTCTCGTCAGTCCTCAAAGTGCGCGCGTTATAAGTTGCCAGGGCCAGTTGTCGTCGATGGTAGCCGACTCTCCTCCGGGGATTGTTAGCACCCCCTGCTCCACCACTGACCTGACCGCTACCGTAGCCAGGAGCGGCGGCGCTACCGGAGACTGGGGGCCGTTTCCGATTTGTGCAAATCATATAGGGGGGGGTAATGCCATAATCGCCACGCTTGGCATGCGGGTTGGCGATCGCAGTATTGGGTTTATGATGTTGGGCTGACGGTGCTGCTGCCCACCGAAAGCACGGATTAGTAATCCCTTAGTCGCCTTTTACGACACCCACGGGAAGAGTTGGGTTGGAGCTATTCTAAGCCGGACTCCACTCGGCGTACCGACCGTTTACCTACACGAAAATGATGATGAGTCAACGATACCATATATTATATATAACAAATACATATAAAGATAAATTCCAAGACCCGGGTTAATCAACAAAAGATATTTTTTCATCGTGACTTGACCGGGGATCGAACCTAGGACTACCCCTCGTGTCGCAAGCTGGCGTGTTGTCCGCTGCGCCACGAAGGTAGTCAACTGCAAACTTCTATATTGTGCTGTTTCAGTTTGACGAAATCCCAGGCGCAGTAAATTTTGTAATTTTTTTATACCTGGCCTACCCCTCGTTCCAGCCATTATCACCACGCTGTGCTTAGCGAGTCCCACTTCATTTAGGTACACTACACAAAATCCTGGATCTGATAAAATACATACGGGTAGCCAGCCACTGGCTCTTGGGCTATAAGTAACTTCTCAAATATTTAAAATGTTTTTGTTATTTACCTCTAAATTCATAGGGCAACATGGCAGGCTGGAACAACTCAGTCACAGAAATTTACAGTTAGAAGGGCCTACGTCGACAACATCATACTAAATGTTCATCCGATGTAAAAAACGCAACCTATAGACATCGATTGACTTGAAATTTTCCACACACGAGTAATTGTTAACATTTCAATTACTTGATTCGTGCCACACAATACAAACAAGTTAAAATTTAAATTGAGGCGTGAAATAATAAAAAAGCTAGTAAGTATATAAACTGCATATGCAAGTATTTTCTACAGTTATAACATTGAAACTAACGTGAAATACAAACTTTATTTTTAAATACGGTTAGCTCACGTGATATTGTGTCGGGATTACCGACTATAGTTTCGGACTCATCAGGAGTCTATTTTCAAGGCGAGTTCGGGATGGGCGACGTCGTAGTATCCTGGTGTCTTACTGCATCTTTGCAGTGCATCGTTCGAAACGAGATGAAAGATTATACTATAACCGCAACTGGAGACCAGTTCTTGTACCACCATGACGTTACACCTCACACATCCCTCGCCCGCCCAGCATCCTATCCCCAAAACGAGGAGCCAACGAGCCACGCAGTAAGGGATACTTCGGCGTCACGCCTCCCTCCCAAACTCGCCTTGAAAATGGACTCCTGATGAGTCCGAAACTATAGTCGGCAATCCCGAAAAAATAACACGTGAGTGACCCGTTTATCCACAGATTGCAAGAAATATTTCACAATGATAATATTGTGCATTTTTGTAAGCATGGTCGTGACCATAAAGGCCGACTACCACGATGAGGTCGGCATCCCTCTGGCTGCCAGGACCAAGGCAGCCGAAGACAAGTTTTTCGCTGAGGAACCCGAAATGGAGTCCAGAGTCGTTGGTGAAAATCAAACTGTAACTAACGCGACGGCATATCCTTTTATGGTAACATTACCTTTTTAAACACCTACCTAAAATTTCACGCATACCTATGTTGTCTTTGTCTGTCTGTGAAATCGTATCTACCGGAAAGGTGTGCGGATCTAAGTTTTCTTAACTTCATTTGCGAACCTATCCTCATTTGTTGGACGTTGAATCGACATCATGGATACCAGATCACGACAGTTTTCTTTTTTGTAGCCAAGTCTCTCCTTTCTCACACAGATGTGGTGAAAGTGAAGTGAGGAGGAAGGTGAAGATAAACTGAAGAATTATTTATTTATTTATTATTCAAGAAGAACATACATATAAATATGGTGTTTACCAATTGTTCTACAAAACCATTTTATAGTTTGTCTGTAGAATCCAAATGTTTAACAACATTTACAAATGGAGCGCTCATACATATATTTATTAACTTATACTTAACTAAAATAAGTTTAGAGAGTATAAAAAACATGACAAGGTTTACAGATAAGTTTAAACAGCAGATACTATAATCCATCAGATGTGGAATGTCAAACAGTCTGAATTAGGAATGTAATAATATAAATTTTAGGCAACTATTAATAAGTGAAGTGAATTATTAAACTGAAAGAATTATATACTATCCAAATAGTAATTTTTAAGACATCTTTTAAACCTTTTTTTATTAGTTTCCTGTACCAAGGCAGACTATTCAATAAATAAGGAATTCGTTTTCTTAATGTTCTGTCCCCAAAGTAATTATTTACTCGGGGGATTACAAATTTTCCAGCAGTTACAGATTTTGTAAGGTACCTATGAGACACCTGTTCGGTATGATCAAGACAGCCATGGTTGTTAACTGCTAGTAAATATTTATGTTTTAAACTAATTGGGAGAATTTAACATATTTTAAATAATTGCAGATAGTTGTCTTTACAATTTTGAATAGTTTTGTTACTAACCAATAATTTAATGAATTTTTAGTTGAAGTGATTCTAGTTTATCAATATTACTTTTAAAAGTAAGGCCATAGGTGTCTATTTCAGAGCAGCGCTGAGCGAGCCTCGTGTCACTACTCAATTTAATCGATTGCAATTTTCTTTTTACCCTTGGCTTGCTATACTTAAGTCTTCGATCGCGATCCTTCATTCTGTGTACCCCGTAAGCGCCACGTGGTTCCCGGCAGAGTAGAATAGGATCACTCCAAGACTTCCCTTGGATGTTGTAGAAGGCAACTTAAAGAACACAATTTTAAAAAGGTATGGCAAGCGTAGAAAGTGTAGGCCAAATCTTCCGACTGCTCTGGCTTATATATGGCTCTGGTAGTACAGAGAGAAGAGCAGTGCTTCCGCAGTGGAGACTAAAAAAGACTTGATGATGATGATGACCGCAAGCGTAAAGAAATAATTCTGAACGTATCTGTTTTTATTTCAGGCCAGTTTGATCATCCAAGTGAAAGGCAGGACCAATATGTCACTGTGTGGTGGTGCCTTAGTGGACATTTCTCGTGTGGTAACCGCAGCCCACTGTTTGAGAAGAGCCAAGTCTATAAGAATTCGGCTTGGCTCCCTGTACCGATTCCACGGGGGTTTCGTAGTAGAGAGTAAAGATTACTCAAAGCATCCAAAATATAATCCGTTCTATAACCGGAACTATGACATCGGTGTTATAAGACTTCCAGACTATATAACAGTTTCTGGTAAGGGCACAAGAATCTTTAACTCAAAGACAAGAATGTATAATAGGTATTTTTATTCTTTCACAATGCTACCTGATATGCTCTTATTAATTTAAGAAATAAGAACTGCCGTATCTTCTACACGCTTCTTGTCTCTCTGTCTGTACGTCTATCCGTATGTAAATGGAAAGAAAACAAAAAAATCTTCAAACATATACGGGATGAATACACAGGTTTTTTAAAAATGACATTGAGGTTCCTAAAACCTTTTTTAGGGTTCCGTAGTAAACTAGGAACCCTTATAGTTTCGCCATGTCTGTCTGTCTGTCTGTCCGTCCTCGGTTTTACTCAGAGACTATAAGTACTAGTAAGCTGTAATTTGGTATAGGCATGTATATTAAATATAGCAAAAAAAAGGTAGAAAAAAATGTTAAAAAAATTTTTTTTTTAGGTTAGCTCCCATACAAGTAAAGTGGGGGAGTATTTTTTTTTTCTCTACTTACGCATCGTGTGGGGTATCGTTAAATAGGTCTTTAAAAAATATTGTGAGATTGAGAACACCATTTTTCGATTTAGGGATCCGTTTCCGAAATATTTGGTTTTAAAGTGTAAATTTTTGATAGAGGTAAAAAATATTGTGAGGTTGAGAACACCATTTTTCGATTTAGGGATCCGTTTCCGAAATATTTGGTTTTAAAGTGTAAATTTTTGATAGAGGTAAGTGTAGGGGGTGGGGGGCTCTATCTGCTAAACGGTTATATATTGATACGTGAAAAAATCACAGCAGTAGCATATATACTGAAGTTAAAAGGAAAACTATCAGAGCTGAGTACTACTAAGTACAAACTAAAAAGTTATAGGCAACCAACTTATAAAATGTGGGGGACACACACTCACATTTTCGCACTTTGGGCTCTTACTTCTAAGATAAGTGAATGAAAAATAAAATATATGTTGACACTTTCAACGAAAATTAATTTGAACGTGATATTGTTATTAGTTTTTAAGATATGTCCACTTTATTATAAGCTGCAAAAATAACATAGCCATTTATACAAATACGATGAAAAAGAACCTTATCTTTGCTGGCAAAAATGATACAGATTTTTGGCAAATCTAAGCAATAAGCATGCTTAAACGGCCCTTCAAGGGCGAGTCCAACTTGCACTAGGCCGATTTTTATAAAGTTTTAATAATCATTTTATTCTAGACACGGTCCGTGTTATCCGTGTGCTGCATATTGATGAAGATGAGGTCGTCGGGGAGTGGGCGACAGCTGCAGGGTGGGGAATAACTAGTGACAGTAAGTTTTTAGTCTATGTCATTCACAGAAACTCCGGAGAAGCCCGATGGCCCAGTGGACGTGAGTAGTAAACTCCAGGCGCAGGCAAGTGGCAAAAAAAAATCTTCATCTCCTTCGTGCTTCAAAAAGCACGTTTAGCCGTTGGTCCCGATTTGTAACATAGATACTGGACGCGCGGCTTTGACTATGCTGTCAATATTAACATGCATCTGGCAACATCGCTTTCGCGCGACCGAGTCTAACTAGTCGCGCGATTAGTTTTTAATCATCGCTTCAAAGGGTGCGCACGCTGCCGCTCTAACTAGTTACGCCTAACTCTCCGCTGGATTGAGAGCTCACGCCGTGCTCTCGACCAAAATACTCTCCCGCGCGCGTAATTGTGCTAATTGCTCGCAAAACCAAAGTGTACAGGAAGCCTGCAGCATATTCGGCGTGCCTGTCTTCACCAGCATCAGAGAACCAGGTCAGTGCCGTTTCTATTGATCAGTGTGGAGAAGTCATCGTCTGAGACTCCAACATTTTGATTTCAACATTTTGTTCAAATTTCATCATCGAACGCAATAACTCTCTGTTCTTTGCGATATCTTGCCAGCTCACCCAGATCAGCCTGCACAGTATCACTCTAGCGATATCTTGGTCGGCCCACTACTGTGGTGGTCGACACACCCGATACTTTTCCCATATAAGCTGCCTTGACGCCACGAACCTCCTTCATTCTTTCCAGATGCCCAGGCCATTGCAAGCGAAGCTCTTTAGTGACACCAATTATATTCGGCTCCTTTACCAGATCCTCAATCTCCGCATTTCTTCAGACTCTCCAGCTTCTGTCAGATTTTTTGCCGGTCCGAGGTTTTTCCGAAATATTTTGCACTCTGCCAACAGAAGTTGGTCTTCCTTCTTTAGCGTTAAAGGAATATGTAACTACGAATTAATTAATTTACAGGTCAACGTGGTCAGATAGTTGATAGGAACGTGCGATTGAGTGAAGTGGCTCTTCAGATAATAGATACAACTGAGTGCCGAAAGATGCTCCCTGAACCCGTTATAGCTGACATCGTCTGCACCGACGGCGCCGGAGGCAGGGGAGTCTGTAAGGGCGATTCTGGTGGTCCTCTGTTTGTTTATAGGAATGGCACGAAAGTACTAGTAAGTATCATTTATATGCGATATTCATCATCATCAAGTCTTTTTTAGTCTCCACTGCAAGAGGGCGACCCTCTCTGTACTTCTAGAGTCAAATATTAGCCAAAGCAGTCAGATGATTTGACCTACACTCTCCACGCTGGCCAGACGGGTTAAAGAGGTCTCTTTGATGTTTGTAAGCTTTGTTTAGGTTGTGTTTCTTATGTTGCTTTTTGCGATATCCACTTCCTCTTCTTTTCTGCCGGGACGGACCACACGGCACTTAATGTAATTTAAATGTGGCCAATTAATGTATCCTTTTTACACTAGCAATATATTGAGGTGATATAAGTCGAAGATAAAGCCAAATGCTAGTAGTATTTTTTGAATGATTCTTTACGAGTCAATGAGAAAGCGCAAAACCTGAACGTAGAATCGATTACACAAACAAAAAATATGGGTCAAATTTTAACCGAAAAAATATTTTTTTCATTATTACTTAACGGACACACTAGGCTAAGCTAGGCTATTCCTAATACTTTACAAATAGAAAGAAATTCAAGAATGTAAATCATATAAGCATTAGTATATAAGTTGAAGTATTTTGGAATCATGTTTTAATATTATGGGATCAGTCATTTAAGACAAAACGTGATTACCGCCTGTTATATCATATTCGGTAATCTGATTCTCATAATTCTCACAAGTATTAGGAATAAAATGATTGGCGTCGCTACTGTGCCTAGTGTGCCCTTAACTCTACATGCAGCAGGACTCGAAGCGACCACGTTGCCCTCGATCGCGCGTTATTACCATAACGTTTTTGATTTGCAAAAAACACAAGTAAAAATTGCCAATATCTTTGTAAATAAATTCGCGAAAATTTAATTTAATCCTTACTAATATTTTAAATGCGAAACAAAATCTGTCTGTCGCTCTCACTTTCACGCCAAAACTACTAAACCGAATTAAATTAAATTTGGTACATGAGTATGAAGAATCTCTATTCTACGCGGCTAAAGTTGCTGGCACAGCTAGTTATTTATAGTTGCTGTTTATATAATTCTTCTATAATAAAAATAAGTGTCTAAGGTTTTGCGCTTTTTCATTAATTAGTGTAAGTACCTGTTGACCGAGGTACGTTAAGCCGTTGGTCCCGGCTGCCATCTGGTAGTCGTTAAAGGAACCGCGTCGGAGGCCGAGAGGTGGTTCCGAAGAACTCTGACACCAGGGTGTGCATGGTCGACTGACCGTGTCACCTACACCAAATGATGATGATGATGATGAACGAAGTATTGTTTATCTCCTAATTTTTTAAGGTCGGCATCATCAGCCACTCGTCTACTGGAGGGTGTGAAGGAGGTCAGCCCTCCATGTTCACCAGAGTCAAGTACTACTCTGGTTTCGTATGTTGTGATGAAATTGATTAATTAAAAGCGTTTAAATAAGCTATTATTCGTGTATTCCCCTTATTGACCCTTTCCCTATTGGTGGCATCTATACTTAGTTGTTTCTTTTATAGTTGTTTTCCCACCAGATATTTTTTAGGGTTCTGTACCTACCCAAAGGTAAAAAATGGGACTCTATTCAACGAGACTTCGATGTCTGTCTGTCTGTCACCATGCTGTTTCTCATAATTTTTTATTGGTGTTATTATTTTAATTTTAGGGGTATTAATTGGGGTTGCTTTTTTAACTTTATTAGATTACGTCCTTGATTTAAGGCGAAGTGAGTTCACACACTAGCGCCACCTAGCAATTAATTCTATAAGTCCTAAATCATATCAAATTTAAAAAAATCTAACAGCTGAATGCCCTATTAAATTACTTGTAGTATTCTTTTTATTACTTTTCATAGATATTATAATCTAAGTTTAAGAGAACGAATTTTTACTATAATAGGTAATAATACGGTAATAATTCGTTCTCTTAAACTTCCTAGCGGCACTACAAGTAATTTAGGAGTAAAATAATTAATTTTACTGGGTGGCGCTAGTGTGTGAACTCACTACGCCTTAAGTACAGTAACAAATCTGCCGGAACGGAGTCTGAGATAGCCTTGGAATATGTTTAACACTGTTGAACATATTCCATTAAGTAACTGTTGAAATAAGGGCAGCTAGAGGTACTTTTTGCCACTGTTTAAAGACAGTTAGCCAGCTTGATTTTTGTTGGTTTGCTGACCACCTTGCACGTACAAGGTGGTCTGGCAAGGTGATCAAAATAATCATCATCATCATCATCAGGTCTTTCTAGTCTCCACTGCAGCGACCCTCTCTGTCCTACCGGAGCCATATATACTAGCCTGAGTAGTCAGAGGATTTGGCCTACACTCTCCACGCTGGCCAGACGGCTTGGAGAGGTCTCTTTGATGTTAATAAGCTTTGTTAAGCTTGTGTTTCCTTAGTCGCCTTTTACGACATCAACGGGATGACTTGGAGTGGTCCTATTCTACTCTGCCGGGAACCACACAAAATAATAGCTTAACTTAAGGCTAGCTATAAAGCCAAATTAAGGGTAGCTATAAAGCTAGCCTTAAGTTGGGCCAATATTTTTATGTGAGGTTGGTAGTCTGTTTGCAGTATTATATCGTCTTTGGATGGGTACAATTAGATCAAATCCTGATAAATTACGACCCTTTTGTCTCACGGACGTCCTTGATGTAAGTACAGTAACAAATCTGCCGGAGAGATAGCCTTATGTTTAACAGTGTTTACTTGTACCTTGAGCTGCCAAACATATGTACTAACTGTTGCAATAAGGACGGTTAGTGTTTCTAATTGCCACTATTTAAAACACGGTTTGCCAGCATGCTGTTTGTTGGTTAGCCTACCACTTTGCACGTAGGGGTTGGAATGGTGATCAAAATTTATGATCAAAATTTAATAGCCTTACTTAAGTTGGGCCATATTTTGTGTGAGGTTGGTAGGCCGTTTACAGTATTATATCGTTTTTAGATGGGTACAATTAAGATCAAATCCTGATAAATTTAAGACGGTTAGTGGTATTAATTTCTACGGCCACTATTTAAAACACGGTTTGCCAGTATGCTGTTTGTTGGTTAGCCGACCACTTTGCACGTAGGGGTTGGAATGGTGATCAAAATTTAATAGCCTTATTTAAGTTGGGCCAATATTTTGTATGAGGTAGGTAGTTTGTTTCCAGTATTATATCGTCTTTGAATGGGTACAATTAAGATCAAATCCTGATAAATTACGACCATTTTGTCTCACGGACGTCCTTGATGTAAGTACAGTAACAAATCTGCCGGGATGAAGTCTGAGATAGCCTTATGTTTAACAGTGTTTACTGAACATATACTTTGAGCTGCCAAACATGTGTCACTGTTGAAATTATGGCAGTTAGTTGTACTAATTGCCGCGGCCACTATTTAAAACACGATTTGTCAGCTTGCTTTTTGTTGGTATGCCGACCTCCTTGCACGTACAAGGTGGTTAGCAAGGTAATCAAATTTTGGGCCAACTTTGGTAGCCGTAAATTGGGCCAATATTTTGTATGAGGTTGGTAGTCTGCTTGCAGTATTATATCGTCTTTAGATGGGTACAATTAAGATCAAATCCTGATATATTACGACCCTTTTGTCTCACGGACGTCCTTGATGTAAGTCCAGTAACAAATCTGCCGGGAGAGATAGCCTTATGTTTAACAGTGTTGAACATATTCCCTGAGCTGCCAAACATATGTAACTGTTGGAATTAGGACGGTTAGTGGTATTTATTTCTACGGCCACTATTTAAAACACGGTTTGCCAGCTTGCTTTTTGTTGGTTTGCCAACCTCCTTGCACGTACAAGGTGGTTAGCAAGGTAATCAAATTTTGGGCCAACTTTAGGCTGGCTATAAAGCCAAATTAAGGGTAGCCGTAAGTTGGGCCAATATTTTGTATGAGGTTGGTAGTCTGCTTGCAGTATTATATCGTCTTTAAATGGGTACAATTAAGATCAAATCCTGATAAATTACGACCCTTTTGTCTCACGGACGACCTTGATGTAAGTACAGTAACAAATCTGCCGGGACGGAGTCTGAGATACCCTTATGTTTAACAGTGTTTACTGAACATATACCTTGAGCTGCCAAACATATGTACTAACTGTTGCAATAAGGACGGTTAGTGTTTCTAATTGCCACTATTTAAAACACGGTTTGCCAGCTTGCTTTTTGTTGGTTCGACGACCACCTTGCACGTAGGGGTTGGAATGGTGATCAAAATTTAATAGCCTTACTTAAGTTGGGCCAATATTTTGTATGAGGTTGGTAGTCTGTTTGCAGTATTATATCGCCTTTAGATGGGTACAATTAAAATCAAATCCTGATAAATTACGACCCTTTTGTCTCACGGACGTCCTTGATGTAAGTAGTAACAAATCTGCCGGGAGAGATAGCCTTATGTTTAAAGTGTTGAACATATTCCCTGAGCTGCCAAACATATGTAACTGTTGGAATTAGGACGGTTAGTGGTATTTATTTCTACGGCCACTATTTAAAACACGGTTTGCCAGCTTGCTTTTTGTTGGTTTGCCAACCTCCTTGCACGTACAAGGTGGTTAGCAAGGTAATCAAATTTTGGGCCAACTTTAGGCTGGCTATAAAGCCAAATTAAGGGTAGCCGTAAGTTGGGCCAATATTTTGTATGAGGTTGGTAGTCTGCTTGCAGTATTATATCGTCTTTAAATGGGTACAATTAAGATCAAATCCTGATAAATTACGACCCTTTTGTCTCACGGACGACCTTGATGTAAGTACAGTAACAAATCTGCCGGGACGGAGTCTGAGATACCCTTATGTTTAACAGTGTTTACTGAACATATACCTTGAGCTGCCAAACATATGTACTAACTGTTGCAATAAGGACGGTTAGTGTTTCTAATTGCCACTATTTAAAACACGGTTTGCCAGCTTGCTTTTTGTTGGTTCGACGACCACCTTGCACGTAGGGGTTGGAATGGTGATCAAAATTTAATAGCCTTACTTAAGTTGGGCCAATATTTTGTATGAGGTTGGTAGTCTGTTTGCAGTATTATATCGCCTTTAGATGGGTACAATTAAAATCAAATCCTGATAAATTACGACCCTTTTGTCTCACGGACGTCCTTGATGTAAGTAGTAACAAATCTGCCGGGAGAGATAGCCTTATGTTTAAAGTGTTGAACATATTCCCTGAGCTGCCAAACATATGTAACTATTGGAATTAGGACGGTTAGCGTTTCTAATTGCCACTATTTAAAACACGGTTTGCCAGTATGCTGTTTGTTGGTTAGCCGACCACCTTGCACGTAGGGGTTGGAATGGTGATCAAAATTTAATAGCCTTACTTAAGTTGGGCCAATATTTTGTATGAGGTTGGTAGTCCGTTTGCAGTATTATATTGCCTCCTTGCACGTACAAGGTGGTTAGCAAGGTAATCAAATTTTGGGCCAACTTTAGGCTGGCTATAAAGCCAAATTAAGGGTAGCCGTAAGTTGGGCCAATATTTTGTATGAGGTTGGTAGTCTGCTTGCAGTATTATATCGTCTTTAGATGGGTACAATTAAGATCAAATCCTGATAAATTACGACCCTTTTGTCTCACGGACGTCCTTGATGTAAGCCCAGTAACAAATCTGCCGGAGAGATAGCCTTATGTTTAACAGTGTTGAACATTTCCCTGAGCTGCCAAACATATGTAACTGTTGGAATTAGGGCTGCCCATTCGTTACTCTCCAATCCTAATTAAACATTATCCTTCATAAAAATATACTGAACGGTTTTGAATGAACTTTTACTCACTTTTATTAGAAAATGTTTTATTGACGAGCTCCGTGGCGCAGCGGTCAACACGCCGGTCTGCGGTCCTGGGTCCTGGTCCCGGGTTCGATCCCCGGTCAGGTCAAGATGGAAAATGATCTTTTTCAGATTGACCTAGATCTTGGATGTTTATCTATATATGTAAGTAATAAAATATAGTATCGTTGAGTTAGTATCCTATAACACAGGTCTCGAACTTACTTTGGAGCTAGCTCAATCTGTGTAATTTGTTCGTATATATTTATATTTATTTATTTATACGACAAATAGCATTTATACATTGAAAGTAGAAAAATTAAATATACCAGTCAAGTGTGAGTCAAACTTACACAATGAGGGTTCTGTACAAAAAGTTTTGTCGCTCTATGACTAGTGTCAGTATCCTTGATTCTGAGTTATCGGGCAGTTATGAGTAGTAATGAAGATTTTGATTCGGAATATAAATATGGGGGTTACATTTCAAAACTGGCATGTACAATTTAAACTTATCAGTTTGTCCATTTACTTAATGTTGGGGAGCTGCTTCCCCCAACGTTAAGCATATATGTTAAGTACATAACTGCCAGCAGAATATTAAAATGGAAAAAAATTAAAGGCTCCGACGCCCCACAGCAGCGTCTTAAGTTATAAGTATTAATAAATAACTATAGTGATTTTAACTATTTTACTACATAATAAGCTTTTTTTACATATTTAAACAAACATTTTTTTTGTTACATCTAACCGTCTGAATAAACAGATGATGAAAAGGAAAGAATTTATTTTTGTATGTTTGTTTATAATGGATAAACTTAATAAATACCTACTGTAGGTTCAAATTTTAAAGAATATTTCTACTATATAAAGCCATAATATCAGCGGGTTAAACGTTACTGCAAGTCACGGGGAATAAGATAGTAATTATATAAAGAAAAATATGATAAGGAGGCAACCCTAACAGCCAAGAGTCAGACTAGTGTGAATTTAGTATTTGTACACAGACGCTCCCAGGGCTCCAAACTGGGAATCAAAATAGCGTCTATTTAGTTAGAGCATCGTTCCCAACATGGGAATATCATTCCAGAATATTTGAATGACTTGAAACTTCTAACAACAACAATAATTATTATTGCGAACAATTCAAAGAGGAACTAACTAATCAATGAAGATTATTTATTGAAGTATACAGAAAACATGTAGAGATACATATAGACTCAAGGCGCAGTGGTCAACACGCCAGCTTGCGACACGGAGGTCCCGGGTTCGATCCCCGGCCAGGTCAAGATGGAAAACGATCTTTTTCAAATTGGCCTGGTTCTTGGATGTTTATCTATATAAGTATATGTTATAAAATATAGTATCGTTGAGTTAGTATCCCACGAGACAAATTCACAACTTACTGTGGGGCTAGCTCAAGTTGTGTGATATGTCCGTATATATATATATTTATTATTTATACTACTTATCCCATCCCAACTAATATTATAAATGCGATAGTGAGGTGGTCTGTTACGCTTTCACGCTCTAACTAAGTATCTACTGAACCGATCGTCGTGAAATTTAGTATAGACGTTGTCTGGAATACAGAAAAGTACTGTTTCCGAGGAGTTGACAATAACGCGAGCGGAGCCGCGGGTCAAATCTAGTAATTCATCATCATCATTTCGTGTAGGTGACACGGTCAGTCGACCATGCACACCCTGGTGTCAGAGTTCTGCGGAACCGCCTCTCGGCCTCTGACGTGGTTCATTTAACGACTACCAGATGGCATTGCAGGCATGAATCACCTGACTGTCTGATAAGAAAGATGATTCCGTGCTTCGGAAGGCACGTTAAGCCGGTGGTCCCGGCTGCCATCTAGTAATTAAAAAAGACAAAAAGATGGAGGCAACCCTAACAACCTAGAATCAGACTAGACTAGTGTGAATTTAGTATTTGTACACAGACGCTCCCAGGGCTCCAAACTGGGAATCAAAATAGCGTCTATTTAGTTAGAGCATCGTTCCCAACATGGGAATATTTGAACAACTTGAAACTTTTGGCGTCATTTATAATAATTTATGACGATCTCCGTGGCGCAGCGGTCAACACGCCTGCCTGCGCCCACCAGAGCCATATATTAGCCAAAGCAGTCAGAGGATTTCACCTACACTCTCCACGCTAGCCAGACGGGTTGGAGAGATCTCTTTGATGTTTATGAGCTTTGTTTAGCTTCTGTTTCCTAAGTCGCCTGCAATGACATCCACGGGAAGACTTGGAGGTGGTCATATTCTATTCTTTGTTCTTGGCTTGGTAAACTCTTGTATGCTAAAGTACCTACATTAATAATGTACTCTATAAAGGTATTATTAAGCCCTACTCCAGTTCATAAGGGATTAAAAGGATTACTTTGATTTATTTAAGGGTGGCCAATATGTTACCTGTGTAAGCAGGCCGTAGAGCCTTAACATTATTTATTGGTTGAGCCAATAATCTTGATTTATTATAATAAAATAACCTCGACGATTACTATTTTAACCTCCGACGCAAAAATGGCCGTGTGGTTCCCGGCAGAGCAGAATAGGACCACTCCAAGTCTTCCCGTGGATGTCAGAAAAGCTAAACAAAGCTTATAAACATCAAAGATACCTCTCCAACTCATCTGGCCAGCGTGGAGAGTGTAGGCCAAATCCTCTGAATAATATATTTATTTATTTATTCATTTATTTATTTATTTGTATTACACACAGACTTACAGTTTACAACACCAAAACATCTGCATGCTAATCAAAATAGTCACAAAAATAATGAAATAATGTTAAAAATTAAAAAAATATATACAATTTCACAGACTTAATGAAGTAATTTTTTATATAATTCAATAAAAAAAGTAATTTTAATTTAATTTATGTCATTGAGAGGATACAGATTAAATAATATAATTAATGGAATTCAAATAATCATGAACATTTTGAATAAAAACATAGAGTGAATCATAGAACACATCCGAGTCATTGCGCTGAACGAGCATGTTACCGAGCAGCTGTAGTGCTCTGGGCGTTGGAGCATTCCTTGCATACTCCGTGCGAACAATACCAGGAGTAAAAAGGCGTGGTCGTCTTCGTGGCTCTTCTACTGCGCCACCTCTTTGTAGCCATCGCTTGGGGACATGGAGCCCTAATTGTCCAAGTGCGGATTCATTACATACTTTATTATTTATTAAAAGGTAGTAATGGATTAAAAGATGCAGTTTTCTCCGAAATATCAATGTATTGAGCTCTACCATACCCAAAACAAACATTGACGGAAAAAGATATGGATAATACCCATATTTTCGTTTGTAGAGCCATCTTGCAAATCTCCTCTGAATTTTTTCCAGCATTAGTGCGTAAGTACTCTCATGTGGATCCCAGATAATTGCACAGTATTCTAGCTTACTGCGCACGTAGGCGTTGTAAAGTGTGACAGCTACTTTTGTGTCTTTGAAGTCTGATGCAACCCTAAGAATAAACCCCAACGCCTTGGAAGCTTCCTTGCATATGTTTATAATATGATCATGAAAGTCGAGCTTACCATTTAGTGTAATACCTAGGTCACGAATCTCTGAAGTTCTTTCAATTGTGTTGCCATTGAGTTGGTAGGTGGCAATTATTGGAGATGGCGAGCGACTGAAGGTAATTGTTTTACATTTGCTTGTATTAAAATGAAGATGGTTATCTCGACTCCATAGTGCCAATGCATCGATGTCGTCCTGTAGTTTGACAGTGTCAGCGTCATTCTTTACACTGAGAAATAGTTTTAAATCGTCCGCAAATAGAAGACACTTGGCAGATGTAATTACTTTCGGTAGATCATTGATCATGATGAGGAAGAGAGTCGGACCCAACGTACTTCCCTGACTCACTCCAGATCTAGTATAGTAACTTTCCGACGTGTAATTACCAAGCTTAACGCGTTGCAAACGATTTGAAAGATAGCTTGCAATGAACCTGAGCAACCCCGGGGTGAATCCAATGGCTGAGCACTTCAGCAACAGTAAATCATTGTCGACTAAGTCAAACGCCTTTTGAAAGTCGAAATATGTCCCATCAACTTGTCGACCACTACTCATTTCCGAGCTGACATAGTCAACGAGGTTAACTAAATTTGTAGTGGTAGATCTACCACTTCGGAATCCATGCTGTGAGTTATCCAACAAAATGCCTATCTGTCTACGTAGATGGGAGTCGATAATAGTCTCAAAAATTTTGTCAAATACAGATTTAATTGCAATAGGACGGAAATTTTTTACCTCACTAACTGAACCTTGTTTATGGATGGGAGTCACATTGCTAGTTTTCCATATGCTGGGGTAGGTAGAATTTGCAAGAGCAAGATTAAATATAAATAAGAGCGGCGCCTTCAATACTTCAAGACAGTCTTTTACTATAAAACCAGGTATGCAATCTGGGCCTGGTGAACAGTGGGGCTTCAATTTCTTTACAGCATCAACTAGATCTGTGCCATCCACTCTCTTAATATTCACTTGTTGTGAACAGCATGAAAATGAAGCGGATCTTTCCGCCTCACTGACGTCTAGTTTTGGAGTTTCGGTCCTGAAGACGGATCTGAAATAATTTGCAAACCCATCGGCAGCTGCCTGTCCTGTAAGATCTTGACCGTTATAAGTTTAGGTGGTACAACTTTGTCTATTTTTTCTTTTATTTTTTATATATTGCCAGAACTTTGCCGGATTGTCAATTAAGTATATGGCTCTGGTAGTACAGAAAGGGTATTGCTGGTTTAGTGGAGAAAAAAAAGACCTGATGATGATGAAGCTATGTTAGATGCCTTAAGAGTCGCCTGGACGCGCATGTCTCCATACAAACGGAAAAAGGGATTTGTGGCAAAATTTGATAATTTTGGAGTAAAATTAATCATTTAATCAATTAATCGCATTATAAGCCACGTACGTTCCTATACAGCTTGGTTAAAATACCAATGGTTTGAGAATTACAAGCCTTTTCAAATTTGTATGGAAATCTTGAGAGGCGTATAATTCTCAAACATTGGTATTTTGCCAAACTGTATAGGAACGTACGTAGATTATAATTTTGCCCTAAAATTATCAAATATTGCCACAATTCCCTTTTTCCATTTGTGTGTAGACATGCGCTTAAAGGCGACTCTTAATGTAACTTCAAAAATCTGACACCTGTGTTGGCCACTTACACACACGAACAACAAACAGTTGAAACATAAAGCAGTCCATAAATATTATCATTTCAATATTGCATTGCAAAAGCATTTATTCAAATGCATTTGATATTTCATCGAAGAGTTGCGAGCTGACTCGGAGACCAGTAATTGGATGCAAAGAGGACCCGTCTTCCGTTTCCGGTGGAAGGTTAATTTGCAACCAAAAGGAATGTTATTGCTTTAAGTTTATTTATACCAGCTGTAGAGATTTCACAATTTTCTCATGTTCATTTTATAGGACCAATAGTTATCGAAACTATTATTCTGAAGTTAAAGGTTTTAAAGTAAATTTACTAGCATGTTACCATTTAAGTAAGTATACATATCTTATTTATTTTACATCATTCAAGCTCTGGAAGGAGGTTGTATTTAACTCAAAATCCGGGTTGTAAGTTCGATTTGCATCCATATCCCTGAAAATCGAAGACGGCCACGTCAGACGCATCGGTTCCTATATTATCTACTCATCAATTTATTTTTATTTTTAAAACAAGCGCACTGGCCACTACAAATTGCTGAATGCATCAAGAGCGCAAGGCCATATAAGAAAGAAAACGGTTTGGCACGCATTTTCTTGTTTTATTCTTTGTCGCAAATTGCATATATTTTTCCTCGCATTCATGATGTAAAGTAGAGTGTTCAACTCGAGTGTAAATGATACTGATGAATGACACCCTCGACTGATGAATGACACCATCGAACTATAAGCGCCCTCGCTCGCTTTGCTCGCTCGTGCGCCAATATATCTCGGGTGTAATTAATTACTTACGATCCTTTTATAACAATCTACTATAACATCTCGCTCTGAGCTCTGAAAGGAGGTGGTTGTATTTAACTCAAAATCCTGTGTGATTTGTCCATCATCATCATCAGGGCCTTTTATGTCTCCACTGCAGGAGCACTAACCTCTGTGTACAACCAAGCTATATTAGCCAGAGCAGTCAGAGGATTTGGCTTACACTCTCCCCGTCGGCCAGACGGAATGGAGAGGTATCTTGATGGTTATAAGCTTTTTTAGCTTGTTTTATAAGTCACCTTCTACGACATCCACGGGAGGACATGAAGTGGTTTTATTCTACTCTGCCGGGAACCACACGGCAACCGTGTCCGTACATATTTAAGTATTTATTATGTTCATCATATATATTATTTTATATTCTTAATAATTTATAATTAGTTTAAAAAACTAAACAACAAGCTTTTAGCACGCTAGGCATGTATTGTCATCAGAACTCAGAGCGTGTGCAAAGTTTCATCCTAATCGAAGACCGGGAAGTGGGTCAAATTAAGATTCCAAGATTTTCTAACATACATAGTTACTTGTGTGAAGCTAATAGAAGCTCAAGTTAGCTGTTGAACAAAAACAATACCACTTATCATTTTGACAGTCCTATTGGTTCTCTCACGGTTGTACGCTGACGGCCACCTGGGAAATCTACTTGGTGAGAAGTGCACCAAAAGTAATCTATCATGTGTTCAAGTTTGTTTTTTCTGTGGGCAGAAAGCCTATTAAACTTGCCTTATACATAATTTAAATCAAGCGCAACTATTTTATAAAGGTATATTGCTAAATGCTTTGATGAGAAAATTGTACTACGTACCTACCTACTTTTCTTTGATTAAAACTAACGTGAGATATAGACATTATTAAAATACGTTACAACGGGTTACTCACGTAAATAGTCAGCTACTGGCCGACATGTCTCGATTCATATTCGCCCTGAGGAAGACCTCCGGATGAGGTTGAAACATGTCGGCCAATAGCTGACTATTTACGTGAATAACCCGTGGTTACGTATTTTAATACGTACCTACTATTTGTTATGCAAAGATAATATTTTTTTAATTAGGCTTTATAGACGCTAGTTACTCCTCTCACCATCTTCGTTATAAGATATGAGTTACTAAAGTGGCACGTTAAGCAGGCTTTCGTAAATAAAAAATCGAAAAGAACACAGTAAACAAGCACAAAGTATTTTTTTTTTGTTTTTGTTGATTTTTAGGGTTCCGTACAAAAAATTAAAAACGGAACCCTTATAGGATCACTCGAGCGTCTGTCTGTCCGTCCGTCCGTCTGTCACAGTCGATATTCTCCGAATCTACTGAACCAAATTAAATGAAATTTGGTAAGATGGTGTAAACCTATGACCCAAACATGGATGTGCAAAGTAAATATATATTTTTTTTAAATAAGGGTCAGTTTAGGGGGTCCAAATAGAAAATGTAAAAAAAAAGTTTTGCAAACCTTACCGTGTTATATATCAAATGAAAGGGGTTGTTATGAGGACCTCAAAAATATTTCTTTTGTTCGGGAAAAATCAATACTTTTGATTTTATTCACGAAAGAAGGCAAAATTTGACCATACACTTAACTCTAACAAAATTTTTCACTTTAAAACCAAATATTTCGGAAACGGATCCCTAAATCGAAAAATAGTGTTCTAAACTTCACAATATTTTTAAAAGACCTTTTAAATGATACCCCACACGATGGGAAAGTAGAGAAAAAAAAATTACTCCCCCACTTTACTTGTATGGGAGCTACACTAAAAAAAAATTTTCTCAAGATTTTTTTCTTCCACTTTTTTGCCATGATTAATATACATACCCATACCAAATTACAGCTTTCTAGTACTTATAGTCTCTGAGCAAAACCGCGGACGGACAGACAGACAGACATGGCGAAACTATAAGGGTTCCTAGTTAACTACGGAACCTTAAAAACATACAGTCGAATTGAGAACCTATTCCTTTTTGAAGTCGGTTAAAAACTATCAAAGAATAATTAAGCAGCAGTAGTAAAAACCATTCAGCTACTCTCTGAAAATTAGACTCCTTATTCCGGCACGTATACAAACTGTACGTGAGTACTTGTTAGAGTAAAATTCTCCTTGACTTGCCAATTACCTAAGCTCTTTGTGCGAGAGTCTGAGAAATGCCTTGTTTTCATTTATCTTCACAGCTATACTTCATATTTCTTCCGCGCTGGTCTGGGAGAAAAGGAAAAGCAAAGCAATGTACCAGCTGCTTCTCATCCCACACAGATCGTAAATGCCGATCGAGGGAATGGGCGTCAGGAATCATGGTAATAGGCGATGTGGCTAGCAAGCCATCACTTTTGATTTCGTTCTCTCCTACAGGCCCACCACGTGACCTTAAGGTTTTACAGACCTGGGGATAGACAAAGTCTACTCTGCAAGGGAAAAGACATGATAGTATGTATTTTAAGGGTTGAAATTTAGAATCGTGCGCCCGTGTCATTTTCTGCCCTGTCGTTCCGGGTGGTCATAAAAAAATAACCTGAACCTAACTTCTTTTCTGCGCTAAGTCGTTCTGGGTGGTCATAAAAAAAAATAACCTGAACCTAACTTCTTTTCTGCCCTCAGTCGCAATATGGGCGCACGATTCTAAATCCAAGCCATTTTAAGTGATATAAAAGTTTATTTCGAACCCCCTGACTATATTTTAGTCTTGAAATAAGAATAATAAAGCGAAGAATTGCAAGAAAAAAAGGCAAGAAATTAAAAAATATTAGACCTCTCATACAAAGTCACTGATCAGCTGGGTGAATTTCTACTGAAAGTAATTTTTTTTTACCGTTTTTTGCCATTTTTTCATGCAATTCTGTATTCCATTTTGGATTCTGAAATATAGTCAGGGGGTCAAAATCAGCCTACATCACTTCATATTATAAAACAAAGTCCTTCGCCGCTTCTGTCTGTCTGTTCACGATAAACTCAAAAACTACTGCGAGAATTTCCATGCGGTTTTCACCAATAGATAGGGTGATTCATGAGGAAGGTTTATAGTACATGTCCGGATGCAGCCGGGGAGGGCTGCTAGTTTATATTTTGTGCTTTAAATATGTAAGAGAATACCCGGTGAATGCTTTAATTAAATTTTTATTTTATTTTTTATTTGACAAATCACACAGATTAAGCTAGCCCCAAAGTAAGTTCTGTAAGACTTGTGTTATGGGATGCTAACTCAACGATACTATATTTTATAACAAATACATATATAGATGAACATCCAAGACCCAGGTCAATCTGAAAAAGATCATTTTCCATCTTGACCTGACCGGGGATCGAACCCCGGACCATCCGTTTCACAGGCTGGCGTGTTGACCGCTGCGTCACGGAGCTCGTATGTGTATAGGTAAGAGAATTCTCGGCAAAATATTGATCGTTTTAGGCACTTTAATTATGGAGTGATTCAACCCATCGATTTGAACAACTTTTCCTATGGGACCAACGCCAGAAACTACCTATTTACATTAAACTCTCAAGTCTCAAAACACTGCATCCTATTTTTTCCAAGAAACTTCTCTAGATTGCAAACCGTCTTTGTGAAACAAATAAAATAATAACACGCTTCGCGAAGAAGTATTCTTTATCGCAACTTTTAATTGGGTCTCGTCTTATTTGCCAGCGGAATTAGATAATAAAAACAACGTAAAAAACAACCTATTTAGTTTTGAAAGAATTTTCTGGAATTGTCAACTTTATGACACACCCGCAAATGATGACTTGGATGTTAGTAGTTACCTACCTAGAAGTTAGTACTAGCTAAGCCATCATCATCATCAGGTCTTTTTTAATCTCCACTGCAGGAGCACGAACCTCTCAGTACAACCAGAGCCATATATTAGCCAGAGCAGTCAGAGGATTTGGCCTACACTCTTTCACGCTAGCCAGACGGGTCTGAGTAATCGCTGGTCTCTTTGATGTTTATAAGCTTTGTTTAGCTTGTGTTTCCTAAGTCACCTTCTACGATATCCACGGGAACACTGGAGTGGACCTCTTCTCTGCTGGGAACCACACTGAGAGTGCTGGTGCTAAGTGATCACGCCTAAATAGGTATATATATAGGTACGCCTATACACGACCCCCTCTGTACTACCGCCATATATATATTAGCCAAAGCAGTCAGAGGATTTGGCCTACGCTCTCCACGCTAGACAGACGGGTCTAAGAGGTCTCTTTGATGTTTATAAGCTTTGTTATAGCTCATGTTTCCTAAGTCACCTCCTACGACATCTACGGGAACACTGGAGTGGTCCTATTCTACTTTTCCGGGAACCACACAGCGAGTGCTCGCGCTTAGTGATCGCGCCTAAATAGGTTAGTCTTACAGTAGGCACTTCTTGAATAATATTTTATAATCCGTCACTATATTAATTGAATGTTCTACTAAGATGCCAACACACTAAAAGGCCTTCTTTAGGATCAAGGATTCAACTGGAGCCTAAGCTTCTTTGTAAGTGATTTAGGCATCATTAATATATATCTACTTATTTTATCTGTATCTAGCTAATCTCTATGGTATCTTGTCACCGCGGCGCGTGTCCAATCGATTGCGGTATCGATACTGGATTGTGAATCGATTAATCGGGATTACGCGCCGAACGTGACTTTTACCGATCTGCGGTTGCCCACGCTTTTACTGAGTACATTACGTATTTTGTATTAAGTTCTGTAAAAAAATATCTTATACCTAATAATCGATGTTTGCACCTGTTTGTGGGGAAAAACGGCGCGTGCCCAATCGATTGTGGTAAAAACACTGCTTGTTAATCGACTAACCGCGATTACGCATGATGGGTCTTTTACTGACAAGCTTTTACTATGTATATTAAAATTTGTATGTACGTGTTGCGCAAGAGAATTTTTTGAAGCGAAAACCACTTGTACCTACAATATAATATTTTCTAAAGATTCAAAAAATAAACACGTATAATGTTCAAGTTTTCACTTCTATCTGCACTCTGGAGACGGAGAGCCACTGTATTTTTTTAAACTTTGATTACATATTTTAAAATTTATAATCCCCTCAAAAACATAAATGTAAAAAAACCAGCCAAGTGCGTGTCGGGCCACGCGCAGTATAGGGTTCCGTAGTTGCGAATGACAACTTTGAGTTCAACTGTTTACACTCGCGCCTCACAGTTTAACGACCAAAAACATCTAACAATAAAGATTGTATGAAATTTTACATTTTCTAGTACATTTTATAAGTTGGTTGCCTATAACTTTTTAGTTTGCACTTAGTACCCAGCTCTGATAGTTTTCCTTTCAACTTCAGTATATATACTACTGCTGTAATTTTTTTCACGTATCCTTATATAACCGTTTAGCACATAGAGGGGGGGGGGACACGTACCTCTAACAAAAATTTGCAATTTAATACCAAATATTTCGGAAACGGATCCCTAAATCGAAAAATGGTGTTCTCAACCTCACAATATTTTTCAAAGACCTTTTTAACGATACCCCACACGATGGGTAAGTAGAGAAAAAAAAATTACTCCCCCATTTTACTTGTATGGGAGCTACCCAAAAAAAAAATGTTTTTTTAAGATTTTTTTCTACGACTTTTTTGCCATGATTAATATACATACTCATACCAAATTACAGCTTTCTAGTACTTATAGTCTCTGAGTAAAACCGCGGACGGACAGACAGACAGACAGACAGACATGGCGAAACTATAAGGGTTCCTAGTTCACTACGGAACCCTAAAAAGGAGAGCCAAGTTCATTATTGTTCATAGTTCATTGCAAACGATAGTCAGATAAAGTTTAAGTCGACCACCGTAGCATCGAAACGTAGTGATTACCTATATGCTCTTTGGCAGAAGGGTTGACACGTCAGCGTGCTACACAAGGGACATAGGGATAATGCAATACACGGCGCACGTAAATAATTGTAAACTTGTACTCAGTTTTCTGCCGTGTGGTTCCCGGCAGAGTAGAATAGGACCACTCCAAGTCATCCCGTGGATGTCGTAAAAGGCGACTAAGGAAACACGAGCTAAACAAAGCTTATTAACATCAAAGAGACCTCTTCAACCCGTCTGGCCAGCGCGGAGAGTGTAGGCCAAATCCTCTGACTACTCAGGCTAGATATGGCTCTGGTAGTACAGAGAGGGTCGTGCTCCTGCAGTGGAGACTAGAAAGACCTGATGATGATGATGATGACTCAGTTTTCTCAGGTTCTGTAGCTAGCCAAGGAAAGGGTTGACAGTCAAGCAGCGCCCTAAGCATAGAAGTATGAATGTGACGAAAATTTTTTTTTTAAATCTATGGCCCTAAGCTTTGAACTAAAGTATGAACACGTCGTCTCGTTTTACGTAACGTCTTGTAAATAATAATACGTAATAATGATTATTTATTTAAAAAATTAAACATGTTTACAACAATTAAATAAACAAAACTTACATTTTTATACCCTGTTGGACTTTGGACTAATTAAACTAATCGAAGCTGTAGCACAGAAGATCAGAAGTGCGATCCTTTTTTTTTGTTTTCTTATTCTTCTTTGTTCTGTTTTTCTTTTCCTTCTTTTCTTTTTTCTTTCTTTGCTTTAAAAGTATACTCAAGAAAAGTTGGAGTTACGTAGGTGGATGATAGTGAATTTTTGCCTTCATTTTACAAGATAGGTACTGTAAAAATTAGCAAAATTATTCATCATTTCTTGTAGGTGACACCGTCAATCGACCTTGCACTGCCCTGGTGTCAGAGTTCTTCGGAACCGCCTCTCGGCCTCTTACGAGGTTCCTTTAACGACTACCAGGTGGCAGCCGGGACCACAGGCTGAACGTGCCTTCCGAAGCACGGAATCATCTTTCTTATCAGACAATCAGGTGATTCATGCCTGCAATGTCCTAACCAAACTGGAAACAACTTACCAAAGTATTCTTCCCGTGGGAATCGAACCCACGACCCCCGGGTCAACAAAGCAAACGCCTTAACCACTGGACCACGGAGGCAGCCGATATTCTTATTCGTAGGGTCAGCCTCGTCGGGTCGTCGGGAGTCGATGGACTCGGTCCACCGACGGAAAAATACCGAAATTTGTGGCGATATATAGGGAGGCCTATGTCCAGCAGTGGACGTTCCTGGCTAATAGATAGATGGCCTAACAGAGTTTAAAATCGTTTTAAATCGGAACCGAGACCTTCTTATCTGAAGATGCAATCAGACCAAATCAATATAATGAATAATATATAGGTATACGGACAAATCACACAGATTGAGCCAGCCCCAAAGTAAGTTCGAGACAATGTGCTATGGAATACTAACTCAACGATACTATATTTTATTACCAATACATATTTAGATATACATTCAAGACTCAGATCAATTTGAAAAAGAGCATTTTTCATGTTGACTGGACCGATATACCAATTCAAATACCAAATACAGCAAAGGAGACTATTTCTCAGCGAAAACGGCGTATTTCCTTGCCTGAGACGTTGTGGCTTATCGGAAAACAATACAGCTATAATAATTTGGAGCTATTGTTTTGTTCGATAAGAAATAGTATGATATAATAATGATATTTGCAAAACGGAGCTGCAGTGCACTGTATTGTATATATTAATAAACATTTTATGTTTAAAAAAGGGCCAAGTGCGAGTTCGGGTCCGAAGGGTCCGGAGAAGCAAGGTTAGATTAGTAGTTAATTATAGCGCATATATAATACTTCATATTCAGCTTCGGCACTATTTTGTCTATAATATAACACTGATTGTTCTAGCAATGTATTTTTCTATGACTGTTTGTGCCAAAATAAAGAGAAAAAAAAATTAGCAGAAACGTTCAAAAACCTCGTTAATTTTTCGCCAGCAGAGATCGTAGTCATGAAGTGGTGCCACCTGCGGTGGTATGATGCCACTCGGCCACAGTGGTTTTAACAGCGTCAAGATATTCTTATATAAACATAACAATATTCTCCCAACTCAAAAAAGGTAGGTATTCAGATTCACCCACACAACATTTACTCATCATACCACCCTTGAATGTATGTAATCTGTGCCCTCTCAGCCCTCTAAAAGCGTACCTACAAACATTGCATTAGCAAAGAGCGAAACAAACATGTTTATGGTTACCGGAGCTTTTCTGTTACCGCTGGTTCTTTTTCAAGGCTGAAAGCTCTGTAAACGAAAGTGATTTGTAAAAGTTACATTAGTATATGTAGAAATACCCACACATTTACTTACCTTATCTAGTAAACAAACAAGTAGTATATATTATTTCACTAGTATGTATATTATTTTACTACCTGTTGCTGTAATTAATATCGAGCCATACACGGAGAAAAAATCGCGTTTATTGTATGAGAAACCTTAAATATTTATTATGTTCTGTTTTTAGGTTTTTAGTATTTAAATAAAACTAATTTTAATACGGTTTTATTGCGATTATTACATAACTAGCTGTTACCCGTGTTTGCCCCCGTGATATATAGCCCATGTCCTTCTCAGTGCCCTAACCTATGTGTATGCAAAATTTCATGATGATCTGTTCAGTCAAAGACAATATAATACTAACGGTTCAGTAGATATGGCGTGAAAGCGAGAGAAACAACCAAACAAGCTCACTGTCGCATTTATAATATAAGTGAGGAAGCTGGATTTATACACCAAATGTTTCGAACACTTTAAGTACAGTGTTCGTGGTCGCAGTCTAAGTTAACATTTGTTTTTGTAGTATTTGTTGTTATAATGGCAACAAAAAATACATCATCTGTGAAAATTTCATTTACATTTCATTCACATTTGCACAAGCGCCCTGCGCCGTCTTCCGATTTTTCAATCTGGCGAATCTGTCGGTCACGTGACCTGTCGCGAGTTAAACATATATAGCGACACAATTCCATTGCACACTTCAGCAAACAGACGTGACAAAGTGTCAACATTAACCAAAACTTCGATGAGCCGTTATCCCAAACTCACCTCGAAAGCAAATTTCCCACCGGCAGCCCTTATTACTTCAAAGGTATAATGATAAGTACTTGGCCGTCATCGGCGAAATTTCCCTCGTAATTTAGCAAACTTTTTATTAAAAATAAGGGAGGCATGAACATTCGCTGCCGCGCCACATCCGTGAGTTTCGTGACAATATTAGGGTCTCAGTTTAGAACGTGACAGTATTGCGCGAGTGTTTGACCCGGATTATTAAAAAAAATGGCGAAGTTCAAACTGTGATTTAGATACAGTGTTCCGTAGCTTTATTTCTTATTAAAGCTCAAAGAAACAGTTATGAAGGTATATTATTATAAATGCGAATAATCATTGGATCCACTGATTTAGGAGTGTATTTTTTTAACGATACAGAGAATTGTAGACTGATATTACTTAAAACCAACTTAATCCATTCCTTCCTGAAAAAATTGAGTTGTTTGGTTCGACTTTCGTGTGTGTAAGTAGCCAAATTTAATGTCAAAGTCATCTGTATCAGTGTTGCAAATCGAAAATTGACGGGGTTCAGCTTTCGTTGGTCAGACTTTACTAACACTAATTTAAAAATAATTACATTTTTATGCTCTATCTTACGAAATATAAGACTTTTTTTATTTCTTTTTTCATTTTAGTGGCCCAATTGAGTGTAGTGACCTGATAATGGTTCCTTTTTTTACCTTTTGAGGTACGCAACTCTAAAAATGGCAAAGTTCAAGCTGCGTTTATTTATTGTGTTTTCTATAGATTCACAGAGTTTGTTTTGTTTTTTTCTTTGGAGCGCAGTTCAGTGGAACGCCCCCTACTCGACGTTTACGATTTTTTATTAGAGAAAACACAGCACATTCAACGTTTTTCATCCGCCTGGAATACTTAATAAAATGATCACTGAAATAAATGTGTATGTATTTATTATGGTCTTCTAGGGTTTCTGTGGATTCCGCAAGAGCCCCATTTTGGCAATTTACATGCGGAACACTAAAACGTCCGTTTTAGTATTCCCTTATAGTGGTTCCCTGCGTTCCGCTCAATAAACCGGCTGAGGCATTGCTCTGCCCATATCATTGCCTAAAAGGAAAATTAATAAGAATGTGATGCGTAGAACGTATTCTGCAAAATGTACACACATCACGTCTTTATCCCTTGCGGGGTAGACAGAGCCAAATGTCATAAAATCCAAAGGCCGGGTTTAGCATGTTAAGGTGGTAAGCGGCACCAAAATAGCGATGAGTTGCTAGGCGCCCCGCCTGTGAGGTGAATCCATAGATTTTCACCCAATCCTTTGACCGGCTTTTACGGTGTGCGCGCGAAGAAAAGCAGCTGCTCTATTCTATGTTTTTCCTTTTCCCCCAAACCAGCATGGAAGAACAAAATGTCTGCTGACTATTTCCGGCAAAAATTTATCAGTTTTGCTTAAGTACTTTCGCAGAACGTTACTTTCTTTATTTTTTTATCGAGAAAATTTCATGCTTTCGTGTTTTTGAGTCACATAGTTCTTAGAGTAAGTCCCGAGCTTTGCTTTGCATATTTACCTATAACAACTTGAGTATATCAATAATATTGATATACTTACTTAATCGGCGAGCGAAGAATGTCACTGTTGTAAAAAATTCCAACAGCAGAATGAAACTTTAGTAAAATGTCGCAAAAGCATAATGGCACTTCCGTAAAATGTGACTATCGCAGTTGACAACTGCAACTCTAAGAGTCCCACGTAAAGCCGCAATCCCATGCAAACGTAGTTTGGTTTTAGTTTTGCCACTCAACCAAATTTCGTACATATGACCGGATAAGGCATATTGGCAAAGGCAAAGGCATTACAAAATTACAGCGAGTACAAGTTTTCGATACGAAACTTCAACTCGCTGTAATTTTGTATAGATATTGTTTTTAAAATTGAAATCTGATCATAAACATCAATATGCCTTATCCGGTCGTATGTGCGAAATTTGGTTGAGATTGGCTTAACTGTTGTAAAACTAAAACGAAGTACGTTTGTATGGGATTGCGGCTTTACGTGGGACTCTTAAGAAATATCTATCGGAAAAGAGACTGAACACGCCCTTCATTATCGTGTTTAGCAACTTGGCTAACCAACAGATCAACTTTAACAATTGAAAGACGTTCTGCAGAGGTTTTACGTTTTTTCTTGTCTCCAAAACCAGCATGGAAAAATAAAAACGTAGAATGTACCACCTGGTTCTCTTCTCGCCCAAATCGTAAAGTCTGATCGAGGGAATGGGCGTTAGGAATCATGTCAATAGTCGATGCGGCTAGCAACCCATCACTATTTTGATTCCGTTCTAACCTACAAGCCCACGAACATGCTAAACGTGGTCTTAAGGTTTTACAGACCTGGGCTCTATCTACCCTGCCAGGGAGAAAAACGTGTAAGTTTGTATGTATGTATGTTCTGCAAAGGTGACATTCTGCGTCAGAAATATTTAAAAAACTGTGCTACCTAACTACAGACTACAACAGCCGTTCATGTTTAATGTTGCCACTTTTAGGGATCCGTATCCAAAGGGATAAAACGGGACCCTAATAACTGAGATTTAGATGTCCATCCGTGTATCTGTCCGTCCGTCTGACACTAGGCTGCATCTCATGAATCGAATAGACAGTTAAAATTTTCATAGTGAGCCTTGCCATTTTTAGGGATGCGTAGTAAACAAGAAACCCTTCCTTATAGTTTCGCCATGTCTGTCTGTCTGTCCATCCGCGGTTTCACTCAAAGACTTTAGGTATTAGATAGCTGTAATTTGGTATGGGTATGTTTAATATCATGCCAAAAAATATGGCTTCCATAAATTTAAAGTGAGGAGTAATTTTTTTATCTACCAACCCATCGTGTGGGATATGGTAAAATGGGTCTTTAAAAAATATTATGAGACACCATTTTTCGATTTAGGGATTTTTGTTAGAGGTGAAGTGTCCCCTCCCTCTATCTGCTATACGATTTTAAATGGATACGTGAAAAACATTATAGCAGTTCCTAGTATATATATCGAAGCTGAAAGAAAAACAATCAGAACTGAGTATTAAGTACAAACAAAATTATAGGCAACCAACTTATTGAAATACTAGCTGTTACCCGCGGCTTCGCCCGCGTGATTTATAGCCTATGTCCTTCTCAGTACCCTATGTGTATGCAAAATTTCATGATGTTCAGAGATACATTGTGAAAGCGTAACAAACTCACTTTCGCATTACTTATAATATTAGTTAGGATTAAGAAGTTAAGATAGAATTAGGATTAGGAAGTTAGGATTATATAGGAATAGGATAGGATAATTAGGATTAGGATAGCACTTTTTCATAAACCGCAAAAATACCTTCGTCATTAATTCGAAGATTTTCAGATTCGAAGACAAAGTTATCTTTGCTGGCGAATAATTATACAGGTTTTTGGTTAATCTAAGCTTGCTTCTACGGAACCCTCTATAGGCGAGCCCGACTCGCACTTGACCAACTTTTTTACTCGATATTAACGGGAACAGGTAGACGCTTAAAATAGTCACAGAACAAAGAATATTTAGTTGCATCTATATTTACTTTTAATATAAATAATCAAAAACCGACTTCAACCCTATCAATTTGTTTGAATAAGCATAAAATGTAAGTGTAAACCGAACGGCATACTGGTACAATTTTTTTTTGTTTTTATGTATTTTTGCAAAAAGCGCTTGACACATTTCGATAAAAATTTTATGGGACCATCTGTAAAGTATCCCCTATTGAACAAAAAAAGAATTTCTTAAATCGGTCCAGGCATCTTCGAGAAATCGGGGAACATACATAAAAAAAAACATTACGACGAATTGAGAACGTCCTCCTTTTTTTGAAGTCGGTTAATAATTAAAACAAAGTATGATAAACATTTAAAAGTGGCTACGATGCAACAGACGTGATTATTTGCCATATTCTTGCTCTATACCTAGTCTTATGTTGTTAATAATGGTACGAAACCCTTCGTGCATGTCCGACTCGCACTTGGCCACTTTTCTTATGTATGTTGACGGCTGTACGAGTTTATATTGACGCAACATTGTCACAGACCTGGAAATAATTTCGGAAATAAAACTTGTTGTTCGCAACACAGTTGCATTTCAGACTTTGAATACAAGCAGTAGGTAGGTTATAGAGGAGCCCGATGGTCCAGTGGGTGTGAGCTCTATGAGCGCTTACGTATGTTAAGCAACCCCTGGGGCAGTCCCTACTTGGATGGGTGACCGCAAGTGGCATAAAAATATCTCGAGCTCCTCCGTGCTTCGGAAGGCACGTTAAGCCGTTGGTCCCGGCTGTCATCGTTGATGGCAGTCGTTAAGCTATGTCAGATGCCTTAAGGCAGCTTGAAAAATCTGACACCAGTGTTGGCCACTTACACATACGAAAAACAAAACAAACAGTAGGTAGGTACCAAGCTTCGAGCAACACAGCCTTCCGTACCGGAAGGGAGAGCCATAGCGATACGCTGCGTTCCCCTCTGTCAAGGTACAAGCCAAATTAGGCATATGCATGTCTATGTGTTAGTTGTGTGTGACTCATCTGTACACAAATTATTCTTTCTTTTTTATTTCATTTTTGGTGACAATGTCATAATTACTATCAAGTGTTAGTTTAAGTTTTGAATGTAGGTGTGCGGAACTAAACTTGTGTGCACATTTCCCCCCGCAAAAAACGCCGGAAAAATTGTAATAGTAAATTGTCGCTTTGCCCACTCCCTCCGTATGGAGTCCGTATTGAGTCCGTATTGCTCGAAGGTACCAAGGTACTTATACAAATAATTTCCTTATTTTGTGCGGTTAGAAAATTGTTTTGAGCGAATTATAGACAGTAGTTTTTTTTAGATATTACACATTTTCATAAACCGTATTTATACCACTTTGGCATTTAAACAAACATTATGAAAACAAAGAAGGTAATGTTGTCGGCAGCCAATTCATACAAACTCCCAAAGTACTGAAACAAAATAAAACAATCGATTTCATTTGTGTTTTCTTTTTTGTAGCTTGACAACGTCAAGTGACGTTGCGCCTGAACCGCGATGTTCTGGCTTCAAAGTTTGTAGCTGACTGACTTGAGTGAGACCTACGAAGTGAGACAATGATTTTTTTATCTATGACGGAGGCGGTGTGATTATATATGGAAACCTCATGGAAACATAATAATTGCCAAACAAAAAATTCATAAATTTGCTAACTAAATTTGCGCTTTAAAGATTATAGTTGCATAAATATTGGTTCAATATCCGAACGCATAACGTTTTTTGGTATAAAAGTTGTTTCGCATAAAGGTATGTTACGCATAAAATTTGTATGGAAAATTTATGCGTAACATACCTTAAATAATAAATAAAAAAATGATTCACTATCCGAACGCATCCGAATTAGGTACATATTTTAATTTCACAGTAGCCTGAATAATTTAATTATCTACTTGATTTCAACAATTAATTAAAATAATAATTAATTTGCAGCCAAGACTTGAATAAGGACTTTCACGAATCCACAGTACATTTATTAAGCCACTCGAGACGCCTGCAGCTGAAATTCAAATTCAGACAGACTTACAACTATAATTTAGATGCAAACTGTACATTTGGCCGGCTCCAGTCGTCAGCCGTAAGCGCCTGCTCAATTTTGACAGGCAGCATGTGCCAACTCGACGAGATAGCGTCTACAAATTGGTAGGATTTGCCAAATTCACAGCTCGGAGAGGTATTTAGGTGACGTAAAGCTACGAATGTTTAATGTTAGTTCACGAGAAATGTACGTTTTACCTTCTATTTTTATTTATTAATTTTTGTGTATCACTGCCCGGATTTACGGCTAAGTAGATTGTTTCGTTAAGCGGGTGTTTTTATTGCATCAGCATGACACGGTCAGTCGACCATGCCGTCCCTCGTGTCAGAGTTCTTCGGAACCGCCTCTCGACCTCTGATGTGGTTCCTTTAACGACTACCAGATATTTATTTACTTAAGGCCGCACACTAGGCACAGTAGCGACGCCAATCATTTTATTTCTAATGCTTCAAATAGAAAGAAATTCAAGAATGTAAATCATATAAGCCTTAGTAAATAACCTGAAGTATTTTTGGAATCATGTTTAATATTATCAGAATCAGTAAGAATTATGAGAATCAGATTAAAACGGCCGTTTTTGGCGGCAATATCTATTTATCTTAATGACTGATTCTCGTATTATTAAAACATGATTCCAAAAATACTGCAGGTTATTTACTGAGGCTTATATGATTTCATAATCCACCAACTCACACACCAAGAGGATGTGAATAAATCTTAATTAGGTAGTACATACCTATCAACCTTTGTCTTGTAAAGATAGATTCGTTGTTTATCCTAATTATAGTATTTCATTGTGTATAATATATCTATACTTACCTGTCTATTGTAAGTAACATTATAAGTTGTAACATTGCTTAATGTTACAACTTATAATTGATAACACTTAATGTACCTAAATAAAATTGATTCGGAAGTATACTCTTCCAGTTCAAAAGGTTTTTGAAATCGATTCAGTCAAATGGAGAAATTCCTCTTTATTTTCCAGTCAGTTGAAAATCCAGCCCAACTAATTCACCGTACCTATACGAAATAAAATATTCCGTTCAATAGACCGCAAGGAAGATTAAACGCAAATAGATTCCTTTGCCTAAGCTCTGCTTCAACTGAAAAGGTTAATAAAAGGCCGCTGAAGGGTTGCCAGCTAGCAGTACTTACCCGATTTGCTAGGTAAGTAGGTATAGATAGAGACAAGTGCAGTCCATATAGCCAATTAGACGCTGTCTACCCTTAACATGTTTCTTAAATATATCAGTTTAATAATAAAGCTGTTTATAATGGATGATAGGTCCTTTTTTGTGAGACTAGTAAGAAAATTACGCATTTACCTAGATACAAGCCGAGTGTAATTTATTGGGTAAGTTTTTGCCTAATTATGTAAGTACCTATATCTATCTCCAATAATGTCTGCATACTGTAGCATAACAGATAGGAATGAACGTTCCTAAGCTATATGGACAGCCTCGAGATACTCTAAGTTCAATTACAGTAGATATCGAAAACAGGCTTAGCATTTTTTTTTATTATTTCTACAGGTCTACAATGCCGTGTGGTTCCCGGCAGAGTAGAATAGGATCACTACAAGTCTTCTCGTGGATGTCGTAGAAGGCAACTAAGGAAACACTCGCGAAACAAAGCTATAAATATGAACGAGACCTCTCGAACCCGTCTGGCCAGCGTGGAGAGTGTAGGCCAAATCCTCTGACTGCTCTGGCTAACATATGGCTCTGGTAGTACAGAGAGGGTCCTGCTCCTGCAGTGGAGACTAACAAAGACCTGTTGATAGTTGATGATTTCTACAGGAGAAAAGTCAACTCCGTCCTGTAGTTTCTGCGTGTGAATGTGTTCGCTGTTCGTTTAGATATTTTTAACTTCTCAACGGATTTTAATACAGTTTTCAGAAATAAATGTAGTGATTCATGAGGAAGCTATAGATATAATACATTCCTGGGCGCAGTCACGAAAGGCTGCTAGTGAATTATATAATACTGACATAGTGTTCCTAAAGGTAAAGATGTACCTACTGTCAGTCTAGGATGAGAACAAAACGTCAATAAAATCGCGGGCAAACTGTCTAGTTATTGGCTATAATTGCAAATTTCCCCCTTAATTATCAATTTCCGGTAACTTTCCCAATTTGACTGGCAACCCTGAACCTGAACCGTCGAGATTTCCTTCATTTCTGCAACAAAAGAATATAAGATCCAAGGAACTTATAACCCATGTCTAATACCATTTTCTTGGTCGGGCCGGCCCATCATTACCATGTACACTTTTGTCATTTCGCTGCCTCCATTCAGTTCCGTAGCCTTTTATTGACAAGCACCGCTATTGTTGACGGTCCTGAAAGAAAACTTCATCGAAAAATATGCTTTATAATCTTGCATATAAGACCTATTTAAAAGTATAACAATAGAAGGGTGGAGTTTGTGAATCCACTCATTATTTTTTGTGGTCTTTCTCTCATTCTTACTAATGAGATTTTGAGATATCGTGGCCCTATTCTGATGAAAATTTCGGTCGCGCAATTAACGCTACTGTTCGCGCGACCGTCGGACGTTTTTTCCGCGCAATTTTCTTTCTAACGTGAGATTAGTGTTGATGGGGCTTTTGCCCCTGGATTCATTATCTTATACTTGCAAAATGTGTATTTTAGTTCAGTGAGTGGATTCAATTATTTTCTTGATTTCATTTTATAATGATTTCACTCCTTGATAATAAATTAGGCTTCATTAAGTTTTATTCTTCGTAAGGTACCTATTTTAAATACTTGACGCTTTCTACTTCAGTTGATCAACAAAACTTTTCTTTTGGTCTCCCTGGCCCACCCTCTTGTTTTTAAATACGCCATCATCTAATATGATTCAATAACAATACAATCATCGAGAAGAGCCAAGAACTTTTGTTAATGCACACGCCAGTCTGCCTTTTAAAAATAAATTCTTCTCTTACAGGCCTACTGGAACATATTTCTTAAGAAATAAGTATTGCCTTCGTACAAATTTTTATTGTTAATGTTATTCTTATTTTGGTATTCGGTATTGTATTCATAAATTTTTAAGTAAATAAATAAACTTTTAACCATTATTTAATACTTACGGGTTTTTTACATTATTCGAAAACTGTATTCAAAATGTTAGGTGTATACACATTTAAATAAAATTATCTACGTATTTAACGTAATTTTATTTAAATGTGTTACAATTGCAAAAACATTATAAAACCTTTAACAAAGTTCTTCAATGTAAAAACTTTTATTTAGAAAGAAAAAAACTGATACATTTTAGGGTTATCTTTTCGCCGTTCATAAAAGTCTGGAAATAAGAGTAGGTACTATTTCTAATTAATAGCAAATGCGTGTGGATATACAAGCTGATTATGAAACCCCTTGCAATATCTTAACCTAGAATCTCAAATAAAATACTTAACCGAAGCCCTCTCCTTGTCCGAGCGATTCCCAACAGCATCCTTCACTCCAATTTTTAGGGTTCCGTAAACTAGGAACCCTTATAGTTTCGCCATGTCTGTCTGTCTGTCCGTCCGCGGTTTTACTCAGAGACTATAAGTACTAGAAAGCTGAAATTTGGTATGAGTATGTATATTAATCATGTCAAAAAAGTGGTAGAAAAAATCTTGAAAACAAATTTTTTTAGGGTAGCTCCCTTACAAGTAAAGAGGGAGTAATATATTTTTTTTTATTATTTTTATTAATTACCCATCGTGTTGGGTATTGTTAAATAGGTCCTAAAAAAATATTGTGTGGTTGAGAACACCATTTTTCGATTTAGGGATCCGTTTCCGAAATATTTGGTTTTAAAGTGCAAATTTTTGTTAGAGGTAAGTGTCCCCCCCTCTATCTACTAAACAGTTATATGTATATAGATACGTGAAAAAAAATACAGCAGTAGTATATATATACTGAAGTTGAAAGGAAAACTATCAGAGCTGAGTACTAAGTGCAATCTAAAAAGTTATAGGCAACCAACTTATAAAATGTACTCGAAAATGTAAAATTTCATACTTTTGCATTGTTACATGTTTTTGGTCGTTAAACTGTGATGTGCGAGTGTGAACAGTGTGAACTCAAAGTTGTCATTCGCAACTACGGAACCGTACACTGCGCGTGGCCCGACACGCACTTGGCCGGTTTTTGTCTATGATCTTTATTGTACCTAAAGAAAACTTACAGTCGGTTGTCTGGTACTTGAATAGAACCTTCTTCGAAGATGTTGGTTCAAACCAAGCACTAAAGTCTAAAGTTAATAGTCCTCGTATTATATAACCTGCCGAACCCATGATCAAATCAAGTCTTTGCCACCATAATATTACATACTCCAAAAGCCACAAGTATCTACACAAAATTTCAGCTCAATTAATTAATCACGGGGCGAGTCAAATAAAAGCTTTAAGAACAGTTGCTGAAACATTATAGACGCTTTATAGTGCTTATTGGAGATAAAGTATTAAAATTCAAACTGTTCGTAATTAGTCCTTAAAATACTCATATAATCTTATTATGAAACCCACATTCGTATTTCAAGGACCACAGTTACATAAAGTACTAATGAAATGGAATTCTGTGTTATTAAATTATTTTTGAAATAAAGCCACAAGTATTTAGCCCCAATTAACGAAGCTGAGTCGGATCACAAATAAAAAGTTTTTGCTGAGACAACATCGTTAGGTGGAATATAATTGTGGCTCGTAAGATTGCATTTTCTACAGTTCACACTGGTCCAGATGACTACAGAGCTGCTGCTTTTTTTCATCATCATCAGGTCTTTTTAGTCTCCACTGCAGAAGCATGACCTTCTCTCTGTACCCTTCTCTCTGTTCTTCATGCCCGTGGCGGCAACTAATTATCGCCAAAATTCGTTTTTATATAGAAGTTGTGATAAATTTAACAAGCTCTCGTCTGAAATCGATATTGATATTTTCAGCCGTAAGTTGTCAGCTTTAAAAAAAGCATATAGTAATCATTTTTTTTATTGCTATAAGTGGAGATTTATAAATGACTCGATGTTGTTAGATTGTAGTTAATTTGTTACTGTAGTCGATAATCTTCCTAATAAATAAAAAATAAAAATAAAATACTACCAGAGCCATAAAGGGGACTTAAAAAAGTAAAAAACAAATCCTCAGATCAAGAAATCCAAATATATATGCCAGAGCAGTCAGAGGATTTGGCCTACATTTCTCCACGCTAGCCAGGCGGGTTGGAGAGGTCTCGTTGATGTTTATAAGCTTTGTTTAGCTTGTGTTTCCTAAATCGCTTTCTACGACATCCACGAAAAGACTTGGAGTGGTCCTATCCTACTCCGCCGGGAACCACACGGCCTACTTAACTACCATTTTACGAGGAATAATTTACTCGGCCAGTGTAAAATCTCCTAGAGATCGCATTTCCAAAGGCCCTGGCCACAATACAGCTGCACAATGGCTGCTTATAGCGTGCCAGCCGCACAATTATATTGTCCGCGAACGCTGCGATGAACTTTTTGTTCACTTCTCTTCTCTCTCAGGCGTCTTCTCTCTATGAGTCATCATCATCAGGTCTTTTTTAGTCTCCACTACAGAAGCACGACTCTCTCTGTACTGTACTACCAGAGCCATACATGCGACTTAGGAAACACAAGCTAAAAAACCGGCCAAGTGTGAGTCAAACTTGCGCAATGAGGGTTCCCTACAATATGCTTCGTGAACACGCACACAAGTGCAAAAATGTTTTATTCAATTGACTAGCGCTATCGAGTGGTGTTTTAGTAAACTATTTCCCTAGGTGAACTTATTATAGTGAGTTTACCACTTTATTTTCAACTGATAGAATTCTAAGTATTTTTCCTGTAATCTTCAAGCAATGAACTATATATTGTAATTTTTTCGAAATTTTAGATCCAGTTGTTTCGGAGATCAGGGGGTGTCAAATGAAAAGATGGTCAAATTTTGCCTTCTTTCGTGAATAAAATCAAATCTATTGATTTTTCCCGAACAAAAAAAAATATTTTTGAGATTCTCATAACAAGCCCTTTCATTTGATATAGGTATAACACTGTAAGGTTTGCAAAACTTTTTCAAAACACACGCACGAGTGATCCTATAAGGGTACCGTTTTTCATTTTTTGTACGGAACCCTAAAAAAGTTATAACCAAATCTGACTGCTTTGGCTAATATACTCGTACATATGAGGCAGAGCAGCCAGAGCATTTGGACTTTGGACTCCACTCTCCACGCTAGCCAGATGATAAAAGAGGTCTCTTTGATGTTTTGCTTTGTTTAGCTTGTGTTTCCTAAGTCGCCTTTTACAACATCCACGGGAGACTTGGAGTGGTCTTATTCTACTCTGCCGGGAACCACACAGCGTCCTTACGTTCACACTTCTCGTTATAATAGGAGATATTACTGAAAGCTGTGCCGCCAGAGTGCGCCACTAGCACATACAGTAAAAAAGGTTTGACACTGACAAGTATGTACATGTCAGTGTCAAAGTCGCAATTAATTTGTGAAATTATACATTAATCCTTTATTAATTTGATTTTAAAATACTCCTATAAGTATTAAAATATAGAAATGCAATTATGCTGCGTATTCGGATGTAAAATAAAGGCAATTTATTGCAAGTTTGACATACTTGTTAATGTCAAACATTTGTTTACTGTCTCTGCTAATGCTGCCCTCTGGCGGGAGAACATTGCAGTATTATCTCCCATTAAAGTCGAATCAAACTTTATGGCGGTTCTGAACATCGCGCAAGACGATGCGCAGTACTCAATATAAGGTTCAGGTAGGAGGGCGCGGGGAGGCGGGGCGCGTACTGCGCAGCTCGCAGCTAATACGGTAGTTGCCTAATGTTAAAATTATATAAAATTTGTTTCTAATGAGATTAATTTCTATCTAAAAACACTATAAAGAACACTTTTAATTTGATATCAATTCGTTAAGTGATCTTAAAGCTTCTTTGAAGTTGGGTGAATAGGACCATTTTTTAACAATTATACTGTATTTTAATCTGCAAAATTTATAGCAACTTTTATTATGAAACCATTACCATAAACGAAATATTTCGTATAGCTACCAAACAAAGTTCTCACGCCATCCATACAAAATACAAGCTTGTGACGTCACAAATATGTAGGCATTTCAGCAGCGCGTTTTCACGTCTAAAAATTTACGTCTAAAAACATGTGTCTTTAAAACTTTTATAACTGAAAGAGTTTTTTGTTTAGAAATGTATTTCTGTCACTATTGTGTTTATTTTTGGCAAGTCTTTACTTAGCAACATGAAAAAAATTTTAGTCAACATGCCCATTTCCTAGCCGCCCTAAAGTTTGATTCGGACTTTACCTACTACCATTGATTTATCATCATCATCCTAACCGCGAGAAGTCTGCTGCTGGACATGGGCCTCTAATAGGAGATATTACTGAAAGCTGTGCCGCCAGAGTGCGCCACTAGCACATACAGTAAAACCGGTTTGACACTGACAAGTATGTACATGTCAGTGTCAAAGTCGCAATTAATTTGTGAAATTATACATTAATCCTATATTTATTTGATTTTAAAATACTCCTATAAGTATTAAAATATAAAAATGCAATTAATCTGTGTATTCGGATGTAAAATAAAGGCAATTTATTGCAAGTTTGACATACTTGTCAATGTCAAACATTTGTTTACTGTCTCTGCTAATGCTGCCCTCTGGCGGGAGAACATTGCAGTATTATCTCCCATTGGCAGACGGGTTGGTGAGCGCAATGCAGGTGTCACTGAAGAATCATCGGACTGGCAGCTGAAGATAACAACCCTGACATTTACGACTACCATAGATTATATATTAGTAATTTAGATACCACCTGCTTAGCCGACCTCCTGCTCCTGTCACGCAAAGACTTTGGGTTCGAATCCTTGCCCGCGTGGAATTTCTTCTTTCTCTTCCTTTTACTTATTTCTTAATTTTATTAGAATAGGTACTAGCTTTCGACCGCGGCTCCTCCCTCGCGTCGGTCCCTCGGGAACAGTACTTTTCTCCGGGATGAAAGATAGCCTATGTCCTTCTCCGTACTCCAGACAACGTGTATGCAAAATTTCATGATCATTGGTTCAGTAGATACGACGTGAAAACGTGACAAATAAACAAACAAACTCACTTTCATTTATAATAGTAGTTAGGATTCTAGTACTTGCTTAGCGGTCGCAGTGCTCCTGTCCGTGGTAAAGACGCTGGGTTTGAATCCTGCCTCGTGATTTTTTTTCCTATTTTTTTTTTAATTTCGTAAGATTAGGTACATCAGAATAGCACTGTGAATGCATAAAAACACCTAAATAAAAATAAATAACGAATCAATAAAAATGCTTAAATTGGCGAGAACAATAAAACTGGAATAACTGGTGCTTCGGAGTGAGTAAACACGGTAGGAAGATTATATCTTATGAACAGCTTGTAATATATTAGGTAAGGCACGAGGAAAAGTAAGCAGACGAGCTACTTTTTACACAGGGTTATTTGTAGAACATCAATAACATCTAAGTTTCAGAATCAGAATCCCTAACAGAATATAGACCCGCAATCAGCGGTGAAGATATGTATTTTATGCTTAGCTTTGCGTCGCGATGGTAAAAGTAGGTACTACTTGCGATTTTCGCAACATTGCTTATGATTAATAAGAGTATACAACGTGTTAATGAATAAGCGCAAAACCTCAGAAACCCCAATTTATATAATTTAATTTTGGCGGAATATTTACGAAGATATAAGCTTTTTTTGTTGTTGTCCTTGTTGCATTTTATAAAGTATTGGTAATTACGCGCGACCGGGCGACTGTGCCGCTTCGGGTGCCGCTGCCGCATGATAGAGTTAAGTAAACATCAAACACGACGTAATAAAATATTTTATGGTTAAAATGTGACCCCCTACTTTTTATTTGTGGAACCGATTCTACTCTCGATTCTGAACAAACTAATTTCAGGTTTTACGCTTTTTTGTTAACACGTTGTATTGCTTTTGATCAAAGATCTTACGTCAATGAAGCATTCCACTGTTACAATATTAGTCGTATCAACTAATCACTTGAGTATAATGCCTTAGTACCAGTCCCTAATAAATTGAGCCTAGGTAGCTACCTACCTAGGCTCAATTAATTAGCGACTGCTTATGTGTCACTTATACTAGCTTATACTAACTTTTTCTTCAGAAGCAGTCGCAGCGACTAATCGCTCGTGTGCAGGCCACCTAAGTAGGCTCCATAAATTCGAGGCTATGCGCCACTGCGGACACTTAATGCTCACCGCACTGTTACGATCTTTGTAGCCTATACCAACCTATACTTACCCTTATCCGACAACTTGAATAAATGTATATGACTTTTCACATAACCTTTCTCTCTCCCATCATCAACATTACACAGCAACGATATGACTGTATGATTTTTCACATAACCTCTCTCTCTGTCATTATCATCGGATTTTTTTGGTCTCCACTGCAGGAGCACAAATCTTTCTGTATTACCAGAGCCATTTCTTCGATTTTTTGACGTCCGGCTGCCTGCCTGACGCTAACTCTCTTAAGACAGGACGAGAAACGCAGACAAATAGTAGAATTTGTCTGCATCCTTTGATTATTTATAGCCAAAGCCTGTGCCGAGAATCTACCACGGGGCCCTTCGAATTGCAGTCAGCCGTGTTGGACCACTTGGGTAATATTATTTATTTATTTATTTTATTAAAAAAACTTATTGCGCCAAAAAAGCTACAGTATATTTAATTGCCCTTTTCGTACGGAATTCTAAAAATGGCTGAATTAACTGTTTCTATTGTATTATGCTATAATGCCATAAATAAAAAAAAGTTATTAGCTCGTTCTTTTCTGTGTTGTAGTATTTCTATTATCACCCTATTTTTAGCAAGTGAATGACTTCAAACCGAGAAAACTCTTAGATGTAATAGAAATATGTAGTTTCAATCAGTCGAACTATTATTACAGGTAAGTATAGGTAGTTTGGAACGAAAAAAGATACCTACCACGTCGCAAAAGATATTTCATTTGAACACAGACATAAAATTACTCGTTCATTTGTCGTGTAAAGCGATGCCGTGGTTAAAAATGATTTATTTCGTAAATTATGGCCACAATATATCTTACGTGAAACTGGAATACGTGGGGAAACATACGAGACCTACATTTTACATTTCTAGTAGAAATCTTAATGTAATGTAGGGTGTCTCGGTTGCACTTTGTGTGGTGCTTTGGAGTTTTTTGTCTGCTTCAGGGCAGTATCTTGGTTTATACCACGTACGCTTGTATTCTTTATGGACCATTTAAAGAGTCCTCGCCATATTGAGAGTAGGGATGCCGATCAACTGGCTTAAGGATGGCCAACCCGTCTATCTTTCATACAAATGCTCGTACATGATTATGGCGGTGTAACAAATCTTTCTTTGAAGCTTTTCAACTAATAGGTGCGTTGTGCACTATATCTAGGCTTCTACCAAAATCAAAATTTGGAGAAACAACTTCAGTATTAGCCTCAAAAATCCGCTTTTTTGCACAAATTTTATGTGAACTTTTGGCGTTTATAATGTACTCATTAATTGTAACAATAAAGAAAATATTTATTTTGAAACCTTGCAAATGTAATGGAGATTCTAGATGTATAACGTTTTTTTTCATAAACTTGTAAGGCTTACTAATAAACTCGTAGGTATTTCTTGAAACAAGTTTAATGAAATTTCCGCACACTATTTTTCGTTCAATGCCTTCGCGTACTCACTAGCTAGTTACCATGTGGAAGTAAGAGGTGTGCGGGAGACGAGGGCAAGGGGCTCTTTTCGCTTTGCCTGTTTAACTGACATTGCGCTGGACGGAACAAGCTTTTCGACCATGCTCGTGTTGACGATAGTCGGTTGGGGAAGGGCCCTCTTAAAAGATATATGTCGTAGAGGAAAGGGAAGGCCGAGAAAGTTGTGGAGGGATGTGTGAGGAATGATATGAAGGAACAGCTAGTGACGATATAGTAGGGAATAGAAAACTTTGGAAAGAGTGGACATACAGAGCCGACCCCAAATAGGGAAAAGGTGAAGAAGAAGAACGCTTGTATTCTTGGTCGGTAACCGGACTGGCACCTTTTAAGTGTTCCGTGTCTGAAGGATGCAAATGCATGCATGACAGATTTTTGCAGCCTTTAGACACGTAACAAAAATAACCGGTTAGACCGATGTCAATATTTTTCACTAGTAGAAAACTTAATTATCAGTGAGTAACACAGGCTTTATTTTATTTCCAAAACAGGATCCGTACATAAATTGCGTCAATGTAAATTTATATAAATTATTTGCCATAAACAAAATGATTGGGCGAACGCTGCGAAAACAATTGATGTCTTGTCATCTAAAAATATTTTCAGTGACAACCTCCAGATTCTTGGGATTCCGAGGTCCGGGGGCCGGGTCTACCCGGAAGCCCGGATAACCAGACACGAATGGTCCCGGGTGTGATCACCGGTCAGGTCATGATGGAAAACGATGGTTTTCAGATTGGCCATGGGTCTTGGATGTCTGTCTATCTATATATGTAGATATCTTTTATAAAAATATAGCATCTTTGAGTTAATGTTCTACGACACAAGTTCACAACTTACTATGTGGCCAATTTTGGGGTCAAATTGAGCCAATTTGTAAAAAATATGAAACTTCAATAAAATAATTGTTGATGCTCCTGACTGCATGAGCTAATAAAGTTTACAATTTTCCTTAAACAAGTTATAATAACATGTGAGGTTACTAATAACAAATACTGGTCTGATGGCTCTCTTATTCTTTTTACATATTTTTTTCGTATCAATAACAATGGATAGCTTGCATGAAGGGTAGATTTTAAAAAATCTTTATGATAAGCAGGGAACGGATATTATAGGGCATATTTACCTAAACTTCGACGTAGTACATAACATAAAGTGGTTACCACCTTATATTTCGAATATATTTTTTTGAATATATGATTTAAAAATTAAGAATTGTTATTGTATTTATTACTATAATACTATTAAGTAAGTATGATATGTCGTATGAAGAAACAGAGGATTTATTTTTATCATAAGTATCATTAACATTTTTCTTTAAATATTTTTAATTTTACACAATTTTGTTATAATTTTATTTTTCTATTTGTAATTGTTTATTTTGTATGTTTATGTCTAGCAATTTAAGTCTGAAACACAGGGTGCTTCTCACCTTAGCTCAGACAAAACTATGTTTGTACCTTTTTAATGTATGTCTATATTGTAATATTTTATACCACCTAAGAATTTAAATAAAGATTTATTTATTATTATTATTATCTAGCTGTAAAGACAAAGGCGAAGCATGAATTTTTAAGGGTAATTAAATTATTTGAAAGGAAACGAAGATATCATTTTAAATTTTGTTCTGCGAAGCCTTAGATAGCACTTTTAACTATTTTATGAACTACATACTTTTTATAATTTAAATAAATTTACGTTTGATTAATACGGTTTTATCTTGTTTATTACATTATAAAATTTCGAAGTCTTAACTGAGTTCGTGGTCGCAGGTAGACTAAATTGAGTTTTGTCTAGTATTTTTTAAAAACTATGGAAAACTATCGCCTAAAATCGTTATTGATAACGTTGATTTCAAGGTAATTTTTCCACTGTTAAACTTATTTAACCTATTTTCTTACAAAATGTCTACAAGTACCCCATTCACATAAGTTTAAATACAAAATCAGGGTTTTTCCGGCAGGCGTATCGATCGTAAAAACTTTACCTCATCGTTTTACGGCATAAAGTATTTTTTTTGTATGGACTTTGTAGCTACCTCCAAGTGAGCTTTTGCTACTTCTCCAGACTTTTGAGGGGAGGGCAGAGTGCCCTCAGCCTGTATTGCAAACATCACTAAAGAGCCCCAGGAAGGATGTGCCTCAGCTTTGGGCGTTGCCCGTGTGCGCAGGGCTTGGACAGACAGCAAACTCTCGTATGCCTAATGGGCCGTGATTTGCATGCGTAGCCTGAAGGGCCGAACTGAGAAACATAGTTCATGACAGCAAGAAATGGAGGGAGTTGACATTCAAAGCCAAACCCAAATAGGAAAAAGGCAAGGAAGGGTGATGAAGTGCCTAATGCCTAAAGAGCTATTCAGTTGAATTTTTAAGTTGGGCTGCAAAAACTTTATACACCTATCTTTTTAAAAATTCAAAGTTTGTTAGCAACTATAAAAAGACATGCAGCCAAAATTCCCGTTGCGTGGAGCAGAATTTTTTGAGCTACAATATCCTCGCATCGTGCAGAAATTCTATCAAACATGGAAACCGACGTCAATGGAAAAATTATGCCATATTTTCGGTCGGTATGAACGTTTGGACCAGCTTTTCGACTTTTCTGTTTTATTTTGATGTTAGTACCTTTTTTTCATTTTTTTACCACATAAAAACAGTTTTTATAATATTTAAATAAGAATAACATATAAAAACCACGTTGGTTTGTGCCTATGTTATTCTACTATGAAAACATCGAAATTAAGATCTATCGACTTACCTACCTATCTACTTTCATTTTACATTGCACATTAGATATTATTGCACATTCATTCTTTCAGTATAATTATGGATTATTCTAAACTAGTATTATTAAGCTTTTATCATACCCTTAAAGTGGTGACTCATACCGTAAATATGAGTAACTTTTCCCATACCATTGCTGTGGAACTCGATTTTTTTTACTTTCCTATAATAATCACCCGGGCGGCTGATAATATATGAAAATGTCAAAGAAATAAAATAAAAAATAAAAATGTTTACTGGGTAAATTATGATTACAATTACAACATGTTGTAGGAGCCTCCTTTTAAGCAAAAGATTGCTTGTGCCAGGGGCTCCGCTCTTTCATACCAGTTAGAACTATTTACAATTTTCAATTAATATGTAAGTGTGTGTGTGTGTGTGTGTGTGTGTGTGTGTGTGTGTGTGTGTTTATGTGTGTGTATGTATGTATGTATGTGTGTGTGTATGTGTATATCTATATAGGGGAATTGCTGAGTAACGACTCGACTTCCTCATAGGTCTTACTTTTAAGCCATGTCATAATCATTGACTTACACTCATAATACGTCTTGTCATAAATATTAATGTCTTTGTTAATTTTATTATATATGATAGCAGCTCGAGAGCCAAGATGTGTCCTTGCAAATTGAGTATTCACAAGGGGGATATTAGCATCAGCCGTTTTCCTCCTTCTCCCTCTCCCAGCAATATCAGAAAGATAAGGTAGGGTTTTATGTTTTTTTACTATCATGTTAAAAATGTATAATTTTCTAACTGACAGCAGGTCACTAATTTCAAATTTGGTATAGTTCCGTAGTCGGGCATGTACGTATTTTGAAGTACATTACTTTTAGTAATGTTCTCTGAGCCCGTTCTACCTCCAGAAAGCGAGTTTTTAGGGCACCGCCCCAGACCGAAATGCAGTAAGTGATAATTGATTGCACCAATGCGATATAAATATTACGTAGAATTAATTTAGATGCAATATGGCGCAATGTCTTGAGAATCCAGATAAATTTACGTACCCTAGCTATAACTTGTTCAATTTGAGGATACCAAGACAATCGCTCATCAACAATTATTCCTAGATATTTTGTCTGGGAAACTCTAGCAATGGAGGGGCAGCCGCAGATCAAGTTTGAAATTTTGCCACATACGTGAATTTTTACATTAATATCAGGGGGTGGCTGAGTTTTACTACTAATATAATGACAAATGTAATTTGTTTTAGAGGTATTCAATGAGAGTAAATTATATTTTAGCGATTCAGCTACCCTTGCCATACCCTCTTCTGAGGTTTTAAGAGCATCCCTCCAAGTAATACCAGAGAAAACGATAGCCATATCATCAGCATACGTGAAGATTTTCCCGTTAGTAAGTGTCATGTTACACAAGTCATTTATGTAAATGAGAAAGAGTGTGGGACCTAACACGCTACCTTGCGGTATGCCGTAAGTAATGTCTGTGCTGTCGCTGATAACACAGCCATCGATTTTCACCCTTTGAGTTCGTCCAGTAAGATATTCCCTGAATAAAGCCAGTTGCTTTCTTCGAATTCCAATCTTTTCTAATTTGTGCAGAAACATGTGTTCCCAGTATTGATCCCATAGGAAAGTTGTCCCATTGACGGGCTCAGTAACCCCTTTAAGAGTATGTTGAGTGTCAATTCACTCGCTGGTTAATAACTAGATACTTGAAGCCGATGTGGATCCTGGTTATGATGCTCCATAAATAAAGCATTAACTCCAACAGGATTCCACCAAGAGCCTTAGGCCGTAGGGTTGCCATAACTGCAATCATGTTTACATTATAATTCTAGTTTTTTTTTATTCAATATCTGCTATTCTTATATACCTATTTGATTAAAATACGGTCGCTTGCGCAATACGACTGACGTTGAGATTATATAAAACATGTTACTGATCTAAAGTTACTATTTATGACCCTTTTAACGATTTCCCTAAAAGTATGAAAATATTTATATTACCTTAAATATAATCTTACGAGCTAAATCATAAAATAATCTACTTTAATAGCAACTTTTATTACAAAGCCATTACTATAAACTAAATAGATAACATAATTCCAGCAACAGGGTGCCATGTTAACTTTCTATACTTACCAAAAAAATTCACATGGCACCTGTATCGTACATACTTACATAGTGATTGCTCGTGACGTCACAAATCTAAAGGCATTTAAGCAATGCGTTATCAAATTATGTTTTTTGTTGGGAGGAATTTTATTTTTAACTTAAATCTTTAATTTTAGTATTTTATTTTCAATATGCTTATCGCTAAATTTTTAAAGGAAGCTATTTTGTTTTAAAATTTAGTGCTTCTAACACATACTTTAACAGTACTTATCACGAACCTTTTAGAACTCCATAGAAACGTCAGCGGAAAGAAATAAATAAAATGTTCCTGCTAAGTTGTAATATGTAATGATGTGCATATCTGCAAGTGGTGTAAACACTAGAATAAGTTATTAATATTGTTAAAATTATATGTATGTGTTTATATTCTTGATATGCTTAAATAAATAAATGAATAAAAGTTTCGTTCTAAGCAGTGGCGGCTCCCCCTTAAGTGCACTCGTGCGGCGCACTACCAGTTTAAGCTTAAATATATACAAAAAATTAAATACATATAAAAAATAAATAAGCAGTTTTACGTAAAAATATATTATTCTTTTGTCAAATGATAATCAGTCATGTACTTAACGAAATAAGTATTATTTTTGCTTGACAAAATAGTTTGCCGTGCGCCCGCTCCTAACGCACGCAGCGAGCCCATACAGCTACTATTGAGAAGGCGACAAAACGCCTGGCGCGTGAGACGGAAGATTAGTATGCAAGTTTAGCGAAATCTCGTGCGCCGCACGGGGCCCGACGCGGGACGAACGCCGACGTTCGGAAATGTTCGGATTAGGTAGTTTTCACGTAAATTGTCTTACGTTTGTATTTGTTCGTGTTTTACTTTCGCTGTTTTTATGTTTTATTTTACTTATTAATCTTATTATCATACATTATGTAGGTATGTAAATAAAAAATGCCTATCTAAATAAGAGAGAGAATTATTTCTGCTTATAAAAATTATCCATATTGTTTAGGCATGTCTTATGATGTGCACCACCAGGTCTTTGAGTCACGAGCCGCCACTGGTTCTAAGTCCTGTTAATACTAATCCTGTTTAAAGGAAATTTGAAATGTTTTTATGGCAACCCTGGCAAGTAGCCCGTGGAATGACCCTCGGTCATTGTCAAGGCTCTTCTCATTAGGGCGAGTTCTGCGCTATAAAACCTGATATGAACGTTGCAGAATGTATGTAAATTAAGGAAATTATTCATGTTTCTATAATTATCAAAGTCAAAGATTTTTATTCAAAATTGGATAATTGTATCTCTTTTTGAACGTAATTTTTTTCATTCTTATTATTTTTATTTTTAATATGCAGAATCGAAAAGCTACTAGCGTTTCGTAATGACCACTGGTGAGAAGAATACGCCGAAAGAAACTCAATCCAGACTCAATCCATTATTATATTAAGTAGTACAACAATCTATATATATAAAACAAAGACGGGTTTGTTAAAACACTTATAACTCATGGTTATTGATTCGTTGGATTTGTCTCCGCCCCGAATAGCAGCGAATACATCTTAAAAACAATGAAAACTCGATATGTGTAATGAATACTTAATCATTGACTGTTAGGCGGTACGAAGTTCGCCGGGTCAGCTAGTTAGTAATAAATATCACAGGACATACACCAAGAGTTAAACTGTTGTGAAGTCAAAGTGTGAAGTAGATTAGTCTGTTATAAAAGTGTCATCGTAATCTGACTGTTACATTATGAGGAACTCAAAAACTGCCACTTTTTGAGTTGCTCAAATGAAATAAGATATAACCTAATATAATAAGATAGGTATAACCTCATACACAGGCTACGACACATGTTAAAAGTATGTATTTTGCACCACTTCTAAATTCTCCTTTCTCAGCACCACCTGTGGGTTGACTAGTAGATAAAGCCTTTGGTTTTAAGTCCACCTTTTACTTTTGTAAAGGAGTTAAATAAATAAATAATTTACCTTACGGTCTCCATACTCTTCTATTTTAGGAACAGCTTTGATAACTATTTTTTTAAAGGGTAGAAGAAAACAAAGGTTCCCTTTTTGGTTTTAAATCACTAACTAGCACAGTGCTTGATAAATTAAAGGATAAATTTCATTTGTTTATTATAATTTGACTGAACGCAGAAAACATAAAAGCCGCCTTCCATACTTTTTCATAATTTCTTCTAAGTACAATTTTTGGCACCCCGCAAAATATAACCTTAACGGAGCAAAAACTAAAGAGAGACGAATGCAGGGTAGAAAAATAAGACTTAACAAAACCTTTAGTTAGCGCCAAGAAGGCGGAAATTATCAATTTTCAAATTTGCGGTAAAATAAAAAACAAAGTATTTTAGACCTTACATCATGTTATTATTATGGCAAACTTTTAAAATCGATCGACGGCTAGGCAATTTCCGCGGTGCACCTGATTAGTGTTTCCGCATTTTGCCACGGCTCAACATTCATGGGAGCAAATCGGTAGTTGAAGGTGGTTTCTATGTTTTTTTTTTTTTTTGCTCGATCATGTGGAATGTAAATCGAACTTGTCATCAACTCAGCAACTCAGCCTTAACAAGTCCTCTGCTGAACATAGGCCTCCCCATACAGTTTTCAATACCGGCTGGAAGTGACCCACATCCAGCGTCATCCTACGGCTTTGGTAAGGTCGTCTGACTACTTGGTCGACGCTACGCTTGCCGGTACGTGGTCTTCATTCGGGAACCTTTCTGCCCCATCGCCCATCGATTCTTCGCTCTATGTGCTCCATCCACTGCCACTTTAAAGAGACAATCCACTGAGCTATGTCGGTGACGTTTGTTCTTCTACGTATTTTCTCGTTTCTGATTCGATCTCGCAGAGAAACACCAAGCATACTTAGTTCTCCCACTTCGATTGACCTTAAGCTGTTTTATGAAGCTAATTAATTATCTACATGGATAATTGATCCAACAGAAAAAAAAATACTAAAACTACGAATTCCGGCCTTTTGCAAATTGACTTTAACCAACAACTCCCTACAACATAAACACGATACTCAAGACAAGAGGTGTTTTACATAAACAGTGGTGTGTCTCGCGTGATGTAAGGCAGCTGTCTGTCTGTCTGTCCGTTTGTCTGTCGCCGAAGTGATTTCTAGTGGTTAGTGAACGTGATTGAAGTTCAAGGTGATTTCTTTTAATTATTAAGTGCAGGAGGAAGTGAATGTCGTATATTTAATGCAAGGCGAAGTTCTTTTCGAAAATGACTTTTTTCTTTATACATGTACTGATTGCTATACACCGTGAAAAATAACCACTGACATTTCCTTATAGGAATGATTCAACTATTCAAAATGAGCTACTTTTGCAATGGGACCAGTACAGGAATCACAAAAATATTATTTTTTCCATCCAAACGTATTCGAGAACATTTTTCATTCACAAAAATTTGACATTTTCATAACAATGTGTTTTGCCGTTCAGGCAATTAGTATGGGAAAGTAAAAAAAAAATCGAGTTCCCATCATTGTTTCCATAGGAATAGTTGTTCAAATTGATGGACTAAGTCACCCT